>OX375867.1:62771252-62776252 GCA_947359475.1 Heligmosomoides polygyrus bakeri
AAAGTTCCGCTCCCGGGTGGGCTCGAACCACCAACCTTTCGGTTAACAGCCGAACGCGCTGCCTATTGCGCCACGGAAGCTGGCGTTGCTGGCTGCAGACACAGAGCACACTTTTACCGTTATTCGGCACGCACTATTCCAGAAAGCATTAGGCTTCACTGGTGTTTCCCCTCCTGTACTGCACAACTATGGCTGTTCAATGAAACGGCGTGCGGCACGCGCTCCATTGGCGCAGCAGGTTAGCGCATGGTACTTATAGGAATAAGAGATGCCGAGGTCGGGGGTTCGATCCTCCCATGGAGCAAGATTTTTGCTCCTCTGCGGCACAGAGAAAAATGTGCCCAATAGGGGCACGTAGAGAAAGGCATGCTAGAACAGCAGTGCCGCTAACAAAAGTTTCGCTCCCGGGTGGGCTCGAACCACCAACCTTTCGGTTAACAGCCGAACGCGCTGCCTATTGCGCCACGGAAGCTGGCGTTGCTGGCTGCAGACACAGAGCACACTTTTACCGTTCTTCGGCACACACACACACACACACACACACACACACACACACACACACACACACACACACACACACACACACACACACACACACACACACACACACACACACACACACACTATTCCACAAAGCATTAGGCTTCGCTGGGGTTTCCCTTCCTGTACTGCACAACTATGCAGTTCAACGAAACGGCGTGCGGCACGTGCTCCATTGGCGCAGCTGGTTAGCGCGTGGTACTTATAGGAATAAGAAACGCCGAGGTCGGGAGTTCGATCCTCCCATGGAGCAAGATTTTTGCTCCTCCGCGGCACAGAGAAAACAGGTGCCCAATAGGGGCACGTGGAGAAAGGCATGCTAGAACAGCAATGCCTCTAACAAAAGTTTCGCTCCCGGGTGGGCTCGAACCACCAACCTTTCGGTTAACAGCCGAACGCGCTGCCTATTGCGCCACGGAAGCTGGCGTTCTGGCTGCAGACACAGAGCACACTTTTACCGTTCTTCGGCACACACACACACACACACACACACACACACACACACACACACACACACACACACACTATTCCACAAAGCATTAGGCTTCACTGGTGTTTCCCTTCCTGTACTGCACAACTATGGCAGTTCAACGAAACGGCGTGCGGCACGTGCTCCATTGGCGCAGCAGGTAAGCGCATGGTACTTATAGGAATAAGAGATGCCGAGGTCGGGGGTTCGATCCTCCCATGGAGCAAGATTTTTGCTCCTCTGCGGCACAGAGAAAAATGTGCCCAATAGGGGCACGTAGAGAAAGGCATGCTAGAACAGCAGTGCCGCTAACAAAAGTTTCGCTCCCGGGTGGGCTCGAACCACCAACCTTTCGGTTAACAGCCGAACGCGCTGCCTATTGCGCCACGGAAGCTGGCGTTGCTGGCTGCAGACACAGAGCACACTTTTACCGTTCTTCGGCACACACACACACACACACACACACACACACACACACACACACACACACACACACACACACACACACACACACACACACACACACACACAAACACACACACACACTATTCCAGAAAGCATTAGGCTTCACTGGTGTTTCCCCTCCTGTACTGCACAACAATGGCTGTTCAATGAAACGGCGTGCGGCACGCGCTCCATTGGCGCAGCAGGTAAGCGCATGGTACTTATAGGAATAAGAGATGCCGAGGTCGGGGGTTCGATCCTCCCATGGAGCAAGATTTTTGCTCCTCTGCGGCACAGAGAAAAATGTGCCCAATAGGGGCACGTAGAGAAAGGCATGCTAGAACAGCAGTGCCGCTAACAAAAGTTTCGCTCCCGGGTGGGCTCGAACCACCAACCTTTCGGTTAACAGCCGAACGCGCTGCCTATTGCGCCACGGAAGCTGGCGTTGCTGGCTGCAGACACAGAGCACACTTTTACCGTTCTTCGGCACACACACACACACACACACACACACACACACACACACAAACACACACACACACTATTCCAGAAAGCATTAGGCTTCACTGGTGTTTCCCCTCCTGTACTGCACAACAATGGCTGTTCAATGAAACGGCGTGCGGCACGCGCTCCATTGGCGCAGCAGGTAAGCGCATGGTACTTATAGGAATAAGAGATGCCGAGGTCGGGGGTTCGATCCTCCCATGGAGCAAGATTTTTGCTCCTCTGCGGCACAGAGAAAAATGTGCCCAATAGGGGCACGTAGAGAAAGGCATGCTAGAACAGCAGTGCCGCTAACAAAAGTTTCGCTCCCGGGTGGGCTCGAACCACCAACCTTTCGGTTAACAGCCGAACGCGCTGCCTATTGCGCCACGGAAGCTGGCGTTGCTGGCTGCAGACACAGAGCACACTTTTACCGTTCTTCGGCACACACACACACACACACACACACACACAAACACACACACACACACACTATTCCACAAAGCATTAGGCTTCGCTGGGGTTTCCCTTCCTGTACTGCACAACTATGCAGTTCAACGAAACGGCGTGCGGCACGTGCTCCATTGGCGCAGCTGGTTAGCGCGTGGTACTTATAGGAATAAGAAACGCCGAGGTCGGGAGTTCGATCCTCCCATGGAGCAAGATTTTTGCTCCTCCGCGGCACAGAGAAAACAGGTGCCCAATAGGGGCACGTGGAGAAAGGCATGCTAGAACAGCAATGCCTCTAACAAAAGTTTCGCTCCCGGGTGGGCTCGAACCACCAACCTTTCGGTTAACAGCCGAACGCGCTGCCTATTGCGCCACGGAAGCTGGCGTTCTGGCTGCAGACACAGAGCACACTTTTACCGTTCTTCGGCACACACACACACACACACACACACACACACACACACACACACACACACACACACACACACACACACACACACACACACACACTATTCCACAAAGCATTAGGCTTCACTGGTGTTTCCCTTCCTGTACTGCACAACTATGGCAGTTCAACGAAACGGCGTGCGGCACGTGCTCCATTGGCGCAGCAGGTAAGCGCATGGTACTTATAGGAATAAGAGATGCCGAGGTCGGGGGTTCGATCCTCCCATGGAGCAAGATTTTTGCTCCTCTGCGGCACAGAGAAAAATGTGCCCAATAGGGGCACGTAGAGAAAGGCATGCTAGAACAGCAGTGCCGCTAACAAAAGTTTCGCTCCCGGGTGGGCTCGAACCACCAACCTTTCGGTTAACAGCCGAACGCGCTGCCTATTGCGCCACGGAAGCTGGCGTTGCTGGCTGCAGACACAGAGCACACTTTTACCGTTCTTCGGCACACACACACACACACACACACACACACACACACACACACACACACACACACACACACACACACACACACAAACACACACACACACTATTCCAGAAAGCATTAGGCTTCACTGGTGTTTCCCCTCCTGTACTGCACAACAATGGCTGTTCAATGAAACGGCGTGCGGCACGCGCTCCATTGGCGCAGCAGGTAAGCGCATGGTACTTATAGGAATAAGAGATGCCGAGGTCGGGGGTTCGATCCTCCCATGGAGCAAGATTTTTGCTCCTCTGCGGCACAGAGAAAAATGTGCCCAATAGGGGCACGTAGAGAAAGGCATGCTAGAACAGCAGTGCCGCTAACAAAAGTTTCGCTCCCGGGTGGGCTCGAACCACCAACCTTTCGGTTAACAGCCGAACGCGCTGCCTATTGCGCCACGGAAGCTGGCGTTGCTGGCTGCAGACACAGAGCACACTTTTACGGTTCTTCGGCACACACACACACACACACACACACACACACACACACACACAAACACACACACACACTATTCCAGAAAGCATTAGGCTTCACTGGTGTTTCCCCTCCTGTACTGCACAACAATGGCTGTTCAATGAAACGGCGTGCGGCACGCGCTCCATTGGCGCAGCAGGTAAGCGCATGGTACTTATAGGAATAAGAGATGCCGAGGTCGGGGGTTCGATCCTCCCATGGAGCAAGATTTTTGCTCCTCTGCGGCACAGAGAAAAATGTGCCCAATAGGGGCACGTAGAGAAAGGCATGCTAGAACAGCAGTGCCGCTAACAAAAGTTTCGCTCCCGGGTGGGCTCGAACCACCAACCTTTCGGTTAACAGCCGAACGCGCTGCCTATTGCGCCACGGAAGCTGGCGTTGCTGGCTGCAGACACAGAGCACACTTTTACCGTTCTTCGGCACACACACACACACACACACACACACACACACACACACAAACACACACACACACACACTATTCCACAAAGCATTAGGCTTCGCTGGGGTTTCCCTTCCTGTACTGCACAACTATGCAGTTCAACGAAACGGCGTGCGGCACGTGCTCCATTGGCGCAGCTGGTTAGCGCGTGGTACTTATAGGAATAAGAAACGCCGAGGTCGGGAGTTCGATCCTCCCATGGAGCAAGATTTTTGCTCCTCCGCGGCACAGAGAAAACAGGTGCCCAATAGGGGCACGTGGAGAAAGGCATGCTAGAACAGCAATGCCTCTAACAAAAGTTTCGCTCCCGGGTGGGCTCGAACCACCAACCTTTCGGTTAACAGCCGAACGCGCTGCCTATTGCGCCACGGAAGCTGGCGTTCTGGCTGCAGACACAGAGCACACTTTTACCGTTCTTCGGCACACACACACACACACACACACACACACACACACACACACACACTATTCCACAAAGCATTAGGCTTCACTGGTGTTTCCCTTCCTGTACTGCACAACTATGGCAGTTCAACGAAACGGCGTGCGGCACGTGCTCCATTGGCGCAGCAGGTAAGCGCATGGTACTTATAGGAATAAGAGATGCCGAGGTCGGGGGTTCGATCCTCCCATGGAGCAAGATTTTTGCTCCTCTGCGGCACAGAGAAAAATGTGCCCAATAGGGGCACGTAGAGAAAGGCATGCTAGAACAGCAGTGCCGCTAACAAAAGTTTCGCTCCCGGGTGGGCTCGAACCACCAACCTTTCGGTTAACAGCCGAACGCGC
>OX375867.1:62778752-62839396 GCA_947359475.1 Heligmosomoides polygyrus bakeri
ATAGGAATAAGAAACGCCGAGGTCGGGAGTTCGATCCTCCCATGGAGCAAGATTTTTGCTCCTCTGCGGCACAGAGAAAAATGTGCCCAATAGGGGCACGTAGAGAGAGGCATGCTAGAACAGTAGCGCTGCTAACAAAAGTTCCGCTCCCGGGTGGGCTCGAACCACCAACCTTTCGGTTAACAGCCGAACGCGCTGGCTATTGCGCCACGGAAGCTGGCGTTGCTGGCTGCAGACACAGAGCACACTTTTACCGTTATTCGGCACGCACTACTCCAGAAAGCATAAGGCTTCGCTGGGTTTCCCTTCCTGTACTGCACAACTATGCAGTTCAACGAAAAGGCGTGCGGCACGTGCTCCATTGGCGCAGCTGGTTAGCGCGTGGTACTTTTAGGAATAAGAAATGCCGAGGTCGGGGGTTCGATCCTCCCATGGAGCAAGATTTTTGCTCCTCTGCGGCACAGAGAAAAATGTGCCCAATAGGGGCACGTAGAGAAAGGCATGCTAGAACAGCAGTGCCGCTAACAAAAGTTTCGCTCCCGGGTGGGCTCGAACCACCAACCTTTCGCTTAACAGCCGAACGCGCTGCCTATTGCGCCACGGAATCTGGCGTTGCTGGCTGCAGACACAGAGCACACTTTTACCGTTCTGCGGCTCGCACTATTCCAGAAAGCATTAGGCTTCACTGGTGTTTCCCCTCCTGTACTGCACAACTATGGCTGTTCAATGAAACGGCGTGCGGCACGCGCTCCATTGGCGCAGCAGGTTAGCGCATGGTACTTATAGGAATAAGAGATGCCGAGGTCGGGGGTTCGATCCTCCCATGGAGCAAGATTTTTGCTCCTCTGCGGCACAGAGAAAAATGTGCCCAATAGGGGCACGTAGAGAAAGGCATGCTAGAACAGCAGTGCCGCTAACAAAAGTTTCGCTACCGGGTGGGCTCGAACCACCAACCTTTCGCTTAACAGCCGAACGCGCTGCCTATTGCGCCACGGAAGCTGGCGTTGCTGGCTGCAGACACAGAGCACACTTTTACCGTTCTGCGGCTCGCACTATTCCAGAAAGCATTAGGCTTCACTGGTGTTTCCCTTCCTGTACTGCACAACTATGGCAGTTCAACGAAACGGCGTGCGGCACGTGCTCCATTGGCGCAGCTGGTTAGCGCGTGGTACTTATAGGAATAAGAAACGCCGAGGTCGGGAGTTCGATCCTCCCATGGAGCGAGATTTTTGCTCCTCCGCGGCACAGAGAAAACAGGTGCCCAATAAGGGCACGTGGAGAAAGGCATGCTAGAACAGCAATGCCGCTAACAAAAGTTTCGCTCCCGGGTGGGCTCGAACCACCAACCTTTCGGTTAACAGCCGAACGCGCTGCCTATTGCGCCACGGAAGCTGGCGTTGCTGGCTGCAGACACAGAGCACACTTTTACCATTCTTCGACACACACACGCACACACACACATGCACACACACACACACACAAACACACACACACACTATTCCACAAAGCATTAGGCTTCGCTGGGGTTTCCCTTCCTGTACTGCACAACTATGCAGTTCAACGAAACGGCGTGCGGCACGTGCTCCATTGGCGCAGCTGGTTAGCGCGTGGTACTTATAGGAATAAGAAACGCCGAGGTCGGGAGTTCGATCCTCCCATGGAGCGAGATTTTTGCTCCTCCGCGGCACAGAGAAAACAGGTGCCCAATAGGGGCACGTGGAGAAAGGCATGCTAGAACAGCAATGCCGCTAACAAAAGTTTCGCTCCCGGGTGGGCTCGAACCACCAACCTTTCGGTTAACAGCCGAACGCGCTGCCTATTGCGCCACGGAATCTGGCGTTGCTGGCTGCAGACACAGAGCACACTTTTACCGTTCTGCGGCTCGCACTATTCCAGAAAGCATTAGGCTTCGCTGGGGTTTCCCTTCCTGTACTGCACAACTATGGCTGTTCAATGAAACGGCGTGCGGCACGCGCTCCATTGGCGCAGCAGGTTAGCGCATGGTACTTATAGGAATAAGAGATGCCGAGATCGGGGGTTCGATCCTCCCATGGAGCAAGATTTTTGCTCCTCTGCGGCACAGAGAAAAATGTGCCCAATAGGGGCACGTAGAGAAAGGCATGCTAGAACAGCAGTGCCGCTGACAAAAGTTCCGCTCCCGGGTGGGCTCGAACCACCAACCTTTCGGTTAACAGCCGAACGCGCTGCCTATTGCGCCACGGAAGCTGGCGATGCTGGCTGCAGACACAGAGCACACTTTTACCGTTCTTCGGCACACACACGCACACACACACACATGCACACACACACACACACACACACACACACACACACACTATTCCACAAAGCATTAGGCTTCGCTGGGGTTTCCCTTCCTGTACTGCACAACTATGCAGTTCAACGAAACGGCGTGCGGCACGTGCTCCATTGGCGCAGCTGGTTAGCGCGTGGTACTTATAGGAATAAGAAACGCCGAGGTCGGGAGTTCGATCCTCCCATGGAGCGAGATTTTTGCTCCTCCGCGGCACAGAGAAAACAGGTGCCCAATAGGGGCACGTGGAGAAAGGCATGCTAGAACAGCAATGCCGCTAACAAAAGTTTCGCTCCCGGGTGGGCTCGAACCACCAACCTTTCGGTTAACAGCCGAACGCGCTGCCTATTGCGCCACGGAAGCTGGCGATGCTGGCTGCAGACACAGAGCACACTTTTACCGTTCTTCGGCACACACACGCACACACACACACACACACACACACACTATTCCACAAAGCATTAGGCTTCGCTGGGGTTTCCCTTCCTGTACTGCACAACTATGCAGTTCAACGAAACGGCGTGCGGCACGTGCTCCATTGGCGCAGCTGGTTAGCGCGTGGTACTTATAGGAATAAGAAACGCCGAGGTCGGGAGTTCGATCCTCCCATGGAGCAAGATTTTTGCTCCTCCGCGGCACAGAGAAAACAGGTGCCCAATAGGGGCACGTGGAGAAAGGCATGCTAGAACAGCAATGCCTCTAACAAAAGTTTCGCTCCCGGGTGGGCTCGAACCACCAACCTTTCGGTTAACAGCCGAACGCGCTGCCTATTGCGCCACGGAAGCTGGCGTTCTGGCTGCAGACACAGAGCACACTTTTACCGTTCTTCGGCACACACACACACACACACACACACACACACACTATTCCAGAAAGCATTAGGCTTCACTGGTGTTTCCCCTCCTGTACTGCACAACTATGGCAGTTCTACGAAACGGCGTGCGGCACGTGCTCCATTGGCGCAGCTGGTTAGCGCGTGGTACTTATAGGAATAAGAAACGCCGAGGTCGGGAGTTCGATCCTCCCATGGAGCAAGATTTTTGCTCCTCTGCGGCACAGAGAAAAATGTGCCCAATAGGGGCACGTAGAGAGAGGCATGCTAGAACAGTAGCGCTGCTAACAAAAGTTCCGCTCCCGGGTGGGCTCGAACCACCAACCTTTCGGTTAACAGCCGAACGCGCTGGCTATTGCGCCACGGAAGCTGGCGTTGCTGGCTGCAGACACAGAGCACACTTTTACCGTTATTCGGCACGCACTACTCCAGAAAGCATAAGGCTTCGCTGGGTTTCCCTTCCTGTACTGCACAACTATGCAGTTCAACGAAAAGGCGTGCGGCACGTGCTCCATTGGCGCAGCTGGTTAGCGCGTGGTACTTTTAGGAATAAGAAATGCCGAGGTCGGGGGTTCGATCCTCCCATGGAGCAAGATTTTTGCTCCTCTGCGGCACAGAGAAAAATGTGCCCAATAGGGGCACGTAGAGAAAGGCATGCTAGAACAGCAGTGCCGCTAACAAAAGTTTCGCTCCCGGGTGGGCTCGAACCACCAACCTTTCGCTTAACAGCCGAACGCGCTGCCTATTGCGCCACGGAATCTGGCGTTGCTGGCTGCAGACACAGAGCACACTTTTACCGTTCTGCGGCTCGCACTATTCCAGAAAGCATTAGGCTTCACTGGTGTTTCCCCTCCTGTACTGCACAACTATGGCTGTTCAATGAAACGGCGTGCGGCACGCGCTCCATTGGCGCAGCAGGTTAGCGCATGGTACTTATAGGAATAAGAGATGCCGAGGTCGGGGGTTCGATCCTCCCATGGAGCAAGATTTTTGCTCCTCTGCGGCACAGAGAAAAATGTGCCCAATAGGGGCACGTAGAGAAAGGCATGCTAGAACAGCAGTGCCGCTAACAAAAGTTTCGCTACCGGGTGGGCTCGAACCACCAACCTTTCGCTTAACAGCCGAACGCGCTGCCTATTGCGCCACGGAAGCTGGCGTTGCTGGCTGCAGACACAGAGCACACTTTTACCGTTCTGCGGCTCGCACTATTCCAGAAAGCATTAGGCTTCACTGGTGTTTCCCTTCCTGTACTGCACAACTATGGCAGTTCAACGAAACGGCGTGCGGCACGTGCTCCATTGGCGCAGCTGGTTAGCGCGTGGTACTTATAGGAATAAGAAACGCCGAGGTCGGGAGTTCGATCCTCCCATGGAGCGAGATTTTTGCTCCTCCGCGGCACAGAGAAAACAGGTGCCCAATAGGGGCACGTGGAGAAAGGCATGCTAGAACAGCAATGCCGCTAACAAAAGTTTCGCTCCCGGGTGGGCTCGAACCACCAACCTTTCGGTTAACAGCCGAACGCGCTGCCTATTGCGCCACGGAAGCTGGCGTTGCTGGCTGCAGACACAGAGCACACTTTTACCATTCTTCGACACACACACGCACACACACACATGCACACACACACACACACAAACACACACACACACTATTCCACAAAGCATTAGGCTTCGCTGGGGTTTCCCTTCCTGTACTGCACAACTATGCAGTTCAACGAAACGGCGTGCGGCACGTGCTCCATTGGCGCAGCTGGTTAGCGCGTGGTACTTATAGGAATAAGAAACGCCGAGGTCGGGAGTTCGATCCTCCCATGGAGCGAGATTTTTGCTCCTCCGCGGCACAGAGAAAACAGGTGCCCAATAGGGGCACGTGGAGAAAGGCATGCTAGAACAGCAATGCCGCTAACAAAAGTTTCGCTCCCGGGTGGGCTCGAACCACCAACCTTTCGGTTAACAGCCGAACGCGCTGCCTATTGCGCCACGGAATCTGGCGTTGCTGGCTGCAGACACAGAGCACACTTTTACCGTTCTGCGGCTCGCACTATTCCAGAAAGCATTAGGCTTCGCTGGGGTTTCCCTTCCTGTACTGCACAACTATGGCTGTTCAATGAAACGGCGTGCGGCACGCGCTCCATTGGCGCAGCAGGTTAGCGCATGGTACTTATAGGAATAAGAGATGCCGAGATCGGGGGTTCGATCCTCCCATGGAGCAAGATTTTTGCTCCTCTGCGGCACAGAGAAAAATGTGCCCAATAGGGGCACGTAGAGAAAGGCATGCTAGAACAGCAGTGCCGCTGACAAAAGTTCCGCTCCCGGGTGGGCTCGAACCACCAACCTTTCGGTTAACAGCCGAACGCGCTGCCTATTGCGCCACGGAAGCTGGCGATGCTGGCTGCAGACACAGAGCACACTTTTACCGTTCTTCGGCACACACACGCACACACACACACATGCACACACACACACACACACACACACACACACACACACACTATTCCACAAAGCATTAGGCTTCGCTGGGGTTTCCCTTCCTGTACTGCACAACTATGCAGTTCAACGAAACGGCGTGCGGCACGTGCTCCATTGGCGCAGCTGGTTAGCGCGTGGTACTTATAGGAATAAGAAACGCCGAGGTCGGGAGTTCGATCCTCCCATGGAGCGAGATTTTTGCTCCTCCGCGGCACAGAGAAAACAGGTGCCCAATAGGGGCACGTGGAGAAAGGCATGCTAGAACAGCAATGCCGCTAACAAAAGTTTCGCTCCCGGGTGGGCTCGAACCACCAACCTTTCGGTTAACAGCCGAACGCGCTGCCTATTGCGCCACGGAAGCTGGCGATGCTGGCTGCAGACACAGAGCACACTTTTACCGTTCTTCGGCACACACACGCACACACACACACACACACACACACACACACACACACTATTCCACAAAGCATTAGGCTTCACTGGTGTTTCCCTTCCTGTACTGCACAACTATGGCAGTTCAACGAAACGGCGTGCGGCACGTGCTCCATTGGCGCAGCTGGTTAGCGCGTGGTACTTATAGGAATAAGAAATGCCGAGGTCGGGAGTTCGATCCTCCCATGGAGCGAGATTTTTGCTCCTCCGCGGCACAGAGAAAACAGGTGCCCAATAGGGGCACGTGGAGAAAGGCATGCTAGAACAGCAATGCCGCTAACAAAAGTTTCGCTCCCGGGTGGGCTCGAACCACCAACCTTTCGGTTAACAGCCGAACGCGCTGCCTATTGCGCCACGGAAGCTGGCGTTGCTGGCTGCAGACACAGAGCACACTTTTACCGTTATTCGGCACGCACTACTCCAGAAAGCATAAGGCTTCGCTGGGTTTCCCTTCCTGTACTGCACAACTATGCAGTTCAACGAAAAGGCGTGCGGCACGTGCTCCATTGGCGCAGCTGGTTAGCGCGTGGTACTTATAGGAATAAGAAATGCCGAGGTCGGGAGTTCGATCCTCCCATGGAGCGAGATTTTTGCTCCTCCGCGGCACAGAGAAAACAGGTGCCCAATAGGGGCACGTGGAGAAAGGCATGCTAGAACAGCAATGCCGCTAACAAAAGTTTCGCTCCCGGGTGGGCTCGAACCACCAACCTTTCGGTTAACAGCCGAACGCGCTGCCTATTGCGCCACGGAATCTGGCGTTGCTGGCTGCAGACACAGAGCACACTTTTACCGTTCTGCGGCTCGCACTATTCCAGAAAGCATTAGGCTTCACTGGTGTTTCCCCTCCTGTACTGCACAACTATGGCAGTTCTACGAAACGGCGTGCGGCACGTGCTCCATTGGCGCAGCTGGTTAGCGCGTGGTACTTATAGGAATAAGAAACGCCGAGGTCGGGAGTTCGATCCTCCCATGGAGCAAGATTTTTGCTCCTCTGCGGCACAGAGAAAAATGTGCCCAATAGGGGCACGTAGAGAGAGGCATGCTAGAACAGTAGCGCTGCTAACAAAAGTTCCGCTCCCGGGTGGGCTCGAACCACCAACCTTTCGGTTAACAGCCGAACGCGCTGGCTATTGCGCCACGGAAGCTGGCGTTGCTGGCTGCAGACACAGAGCACACTTTTACCGTTATTCGGCACGCACTACTCCAGAAAGCATAAGGCTTCGCTGGGTTTCCCTTCCTGTACTGCACAACTATGCAGTTCAACGAAAAGGCGTGCGGCACGTGCTCCATTGGCGCAGCTGGTTAGCGCGTGGTACTTTTAGGAATAAGAAATGCCGAGGTCGGGGGTTCGATCCTCCCATGGAGCAAGATTTTTGCTCCTCTGCGGCACAGAGAAAAATGTGCCCAATAGGGGCACGTAGAGAAAGGCATGCTAGAACAGCAGTGCCGCTAACAAAAGTTTCGCTCCCGGGTGGGCTCGAACCACCAACCTTTCGCTTAACAGCCGAACGCGCTGCCTATTGCGCCACGGAATCTGGCGTTGCTGGCTGCAGACACAGAGCACACTTTTACCGTTCTGCGGCTCGCACTATTCCAGAAAGCATTAGGCTTCACTGGTGTTTCCCCTCCTGTACTGCACAACTATGGCTGTTCAATGAAACGGCGTGCGGCACGCGCTCCATTGGCGCAGCAGGTTAGCGCATGGTACTTATAGGAATAAGAGATGCCGAGGTCGGGGGTTCGATCCTCCCATGGAGCAAGATTTTTGCTCCTCTGCGGCACAGAGAAAAATGTGCCCAATAGGGGCACGTAGAGAAAGGCATGCTAGAACAGCAGTGCCGCTAACAAAAGTTTCGCTACCGGGTGGGCTCGAACCACCAACCTTTCGCTTAACAGCCGAACGCGCTGCCTATTGCGCCACGGAAGCTGGCGTTGCTGGCTGCAGACACAGAGCACACTTTTACCGTTCTGCGGCTCGCACTATTCCAGAAAGCATTAGGCTTCACTGGTGTTTCCCTTCCTGTACTGCACAACTATGGCAGTTCAACGAAACGGCGTGCGGCACGTGCTCCATTGGCGCAGCTGGTTAGCGCGTGGTACTTATAGGAATAAGAAACGCCGAGGTCGGGAGTTCGATCCTCCCATGGAGCGAGATTTTTGCTCCTCCGCGGCACAGAGAAAACAGGTGCCCAATAGGGGCACGTGGAGAAAGGCATGCTAGAACAGCAATGCCGCTAACAAAAGTTTCGCTCCCGGGTGGGCTCGAACCACCAACCTTTCGGTTAACAGCCGAACGCGCTGCCTATTGCGCCACGGAAGCTGGCGTTGCTGGCTGCAGACACAGAGCACACTTTTACCATTCTTCGACACACACACGCACACACACACATGCACACACACACACACACAAACACACACACACACTATTCCACAAAGCATTAGGCTTCGCTGGGGTTTCCCTTCCTGTACTGCACAACTATGCAGTTCAACGAAACGGCGTGCGGCACGTGCTCCATTGGCGCAGCTGGTTAGCGCGTGGTACTTATAGGAATAAGAAACGCCGAGGTCGGGAGTTCGATCCTCCCATGGAGCGAGATTTTTGCTCCTCCGCGGCACAGAGAAAACAGGTGCCCAATAGGGGCACGTGGAGAAAGGCATGCTAGAACAGCAATGCCGCTAACAAAAGTTTCGCTCCCGGGTGGGCTCGAACCACCAACCTTTCGGTTAACAGCCGAACGCGCTGCCTATTGCGCCACGGAATCTGGCGTTGCTGGCTGCAGACACAGAGCACACTTTTACCGTTCTGCGGCTCGCACTATTCCAGAAAGCATTAGGCTTCGCTGGGGTTTCCCTTCCTGTACTGCACAACTATGGCTGTTCAATGAAACGGCGTGCGGCACGCGCTCCATTGGCGCAGCAGGTTAGCGCATGGTACTTATAGGAATAAGAGATGCCGAGATCGGGGGTTCGATCCTCCCATGGAGCAAGATTTTTGCTCCTCTGCGGCACAGAGAAAAATGTGCCCAATAGGGGCACGTAGAGAAAGGCATGCTAGAACAGCAGTGCCGCTGACAAAAGTTCCGCTCCCGGGTGGGCTCGAACCACCAACCTTTCGGTTAACAGCCGAACGCGCTGCCTATTGCGCCACGGAAGCTGGCGATGCTGGCTGCAGACACAGAGCACACTTTTACCGTTCTTCGGCACACACACGCACACACACACACATGCACACACACACACACACACACACACACACACACACACTATTCCACAAAGCATTAGGCTTCGCTGGGGTTTCCCTTCCTGTACTGCACAACTATGCAGTTCAACGAAACGGCGTGCGGCACGTGCTCCATTGGCGCAGCTGGTTAGCGCGTGGTACTTATAGGAATAAGAAACGCCGAGGTCGGGAGTTCGATCCTCCCATGGAGCGAGATTTTTGCTCCTCCGCGGCACAGAGAAAACAGGTGCCCAATAGGGGCACGTGGAGAAAGGCATGCTAGAACAGCAATGCCGCTAACAAAAGTTTCGCTCCCGGGTGGGCTCGAACCACCAACCTTTCGGTTAACAGCCGAACGCGCTGCCTATTGCGCCACGGAAGCTGGCGATGCTGGCTGCAGACACAGAGCACACTTTTACCGTTCTTCGGCACACACACGCACACACACACACACACACACACACACACACACACACTATTCCACAAAGCATTAGGCTTCACTGGTGTTTCCCTTCCTGTACTGCACAACTATGGCAGTTCAACGAAACGGCGTGCGGCACGTGCTCCATTGGCGCAGCTGGTTAGCGCGTGGTACTTATAGGAATAAGAAATGCCGAGGTCGGGAGTTCGATCCTCCCATGGAGCAAGACTTTTGCTCCTCCGCGGCACAGAGAAAACATGTGCCCAATAGGGGCACGTAGAAAAGGCCATGCTAGAACAGCAGCGCCGCTAACAAAAGTTCCGCCCCGGGTGGGCTCGAACCACCAACCTTTCGGTTAACAGCCGAACGCGCTGCTGCACAATGGAAGCAGGCTGCAGACACAGAGCACACTTTTACCGTTCTTCGGCACACACACACACACACCCACACACACACACACACACACACACACACACACACACACACACACACACACACACACGCACACACACACACACACACACTATTACACAAAGCATTAGGCTTCACTGGTGTTTCCCTTCCTGTACTGCACAACTATGGCAGTTCTACGAAACGGCGTGCGGCACGTGCTCCATTGGCGCAGCTGGTTAGCGCGTGGTACTTATAGGAATAAGAAACGCCGAGGTCGGGAGTTCGATCCTCCCATGGAGCAAGATTTTTGCTCCTCTGCGGCACAGAGAAAAATGTGCCCAATAGGGGCACGTAGAGAGAGGCATGCTAGAACAGTAGCGCTGCTAACAAAAGTTCCGCTCCCGGGTGGGCTCGAACCACCAACCTTTCGGTTAACAGCCGAACGCGCTGGCTATTGCGCCACGGAAGCTGGCGTTGCTGGCTGCAGACACAGAGCACACTTTTACCGTTATTCGGCACGCACTACTCCAGAAAGCATAAGGCTTCGCTGGGTTTCCCTTCCTGTACTGCACAACTATGGCTGTTCAATGAAACGGCGTGCGGCACGCGCTCCATTGGCGCAGCAGGTTAGCGCATGGTACTTATAGGAATAAGAGATGCCGAGGTCGGGGGTTCGATCCTCCCATGGAGCAAGATTTTTGCTCCTCTGCGGCACAGAGAAAAATGTGCCCAATAGGGGCACGTAGAGAAAGGCATGCTAGAACAGCAGTGCCGCTAACAAAAGTTTCGCTCCCGGGTGGGCTCGAACCACCAACCTTTCGCTTAACAGCCGAACGCGCTGCCTATTGCGCCACGGAAGCTGGCGTTGCTGGCTGCAGACACAGAGCACACTTTTACCGTTCTGCGGCTCGCACTATTCCAGAAAGCATTAGGCTTCACTGGTGTTTCCCCTCCTGTACTGCACAACTATGGCTGTTCAATGAAACGGCGTGCGGCACGCGCTCCATTGGCGCAGCAGGTTAGCGCATGGTACTTATAGGAATAAGAGATGCCGAGGTCGGGGGTTCGATCCTCCCATGGAGCAAGATTTTTGCTCCTCTGCGGCACAGAGAAAAATGTGCCCAATAGGGGCACGTAGAGAAAGGCATGCTAGAACAGCAGTGCCGCTAACAAAAGTTTCGCTCCCAGGTGGGCTCGAACCACCAACCTTTCGCTTAACAGCCGAACGCGCTGCCTATTGCGCCACGGAAGCTGGCGTTGCTGGCTGCAGACACAGAGCACACTTTTACCGTTCTGCGGCTCGCACTATTCCAGAAAGCATTAGGCTTCACTGGTGTTTCCCCTCCTGTACTGCACAACTATGGCTGTTCAATGAAACGGCGTGCGGCACGCGCTCCATTGGCGCAGCAGGTTAGCGCATGGTACTTATAGGAATAAGAGATGCCGAGATCGGGGGTTCGATCCTCCCATGGAGCAAGATATTTGCTCCTCCGCGGCTTGGAGAAAAAATGCGCCCAGTAGGGATGCGTAGAGAAAGGCATGCTAGAACAGCAGTGCCGCTAACAAAAGTTTCGCTCCCGGGTGGGCTCGAACCACCAACCTTTCGGTTAACAGCCGAACGCACTGCCTATTGAGCCACGGAATCTGGCGTTGCTGGCTGCAGACACAGAGCACACTTTTACCGTTCTGCGGCACGCACTATTCCAGAAAGCATTAGGCTTCGCTGGGGTTTCCCTTCCTGTACTGCACAACTATGGCTGTTCAATGAAACGGCGTGCGGCACGCGCTCCATTGGCGCAGCAGGTTAGCGCATGGTACTTATAGGAATAAGAGATGCCGAGATCGGGGGTTCGATCCTCCCATGGAGCAAGATTTTTGCTCCTCCGCGGCACAGAGAAAACATGTGCCCAATAGGGGCACGTAGAGAAAGGCAAGCTAGAACAGCAGCGCCGCTGACAAAAGTTCCGCTCCCGGGTGGGCTCGAACCACCAACCTTTCGGTTAACAGCCGAACGCGCTGCCTATTGCGCCACGGAAGCTGGCGATGCTGGCTGCAGACACAGAGCACACTTTTACCGTTCTTCGGCACACACACGCACACACACACACACACACACACACACTATTCCACAAAGCATTAGGCTTCACTGGAGTTTCCCTTCCTGTACTGCACAACTATGGCAGTTCTACGAAACGGCGTGCGGCACGTGCTCCATTGGCGCAGCTGGTTAGCGCGTGGTACTTATAGGAATAAGAAACGCCGAGGTCGGGAGTTCGATCCTCCCATGGAGCAAGATTTTTGCTCCTCTGCGGCACAGAGAAAAATGTGCCCAATAGGGGCACGTAGAGAGAGGCATGCTAGAACAGTAGCGCTGCTAACAAAAGTTCCGCTCCCGGGTGGGCTCGAACCACCAACCTT
Organism: Heligmosomoides polygyrus bakeri; assembly: GCA_947359475.1. Taxonomy (NCBI): domain Eukaryota; kingdom Metazoa; phylum Nematoda; class Chromadorea; order Rhabditida; family Heligmosomidae; genus Heligmosomoides; species Heligmosomoides polygyrus. Next base: position 62,791,248 of record OX375867.1, read on the forward strand.
TCGGTTAACAGCCGAACGCGCTGCCTATTGCGCCACGGAAGCTGGCGTTGCTGGCTGCAGACACAGAGCACACTTTTACCGTTATTCGGCACGCACTACTCCAGAAAGCATAAGGCTTCGCTGGGTTTCCCTTCCTGTACTGCACAACTATGCAGTTCAACGAAAAGGCGTGCGGCACGTGCTCCATTGGCGCAGCTGGTTAGCGCGTGGTACTTTTAGGAATAAGAAATGCCGAGGTCGGGAGTTCGATCCTCCCATGGAGCAAGACTTTTGCTCCTCCGCGGCACAGAGAAAACATGTGCCCAATAGGGGCACGTAGAGAAAGGCAAGCTAGAACAGCAGCGCCGCTGACAAAAGTTCCGCTCCCGGGTGGGCTCGAACCACCAACCTTTCGGTTAACAGCCGAACGCGCTGCCTTTTGCGCCACGGAAGCTGGCGTTGCTGGCTGCAGACACAGAGCACACTTTTACCGTTATTCGGCACGCACTACTCCAGAAAGCATAAGGCTTCACTGGTGTTTCCCTTCCTGTACTGCACAACTATGGCAGTTCAACGAAACGGCGTGCGGCACGTGCTCCATTGGCGCAGCTGGTTAGCGCGTGGTACTTATAGGAATAAGAAATGCCGAGGTCGGGAGTTCGATCCTCCCATGGAGCAAGACTTTTGCTCCTCCGCGGCACAGAGAAAACATGTGCCCAATAGGGGCACGTAGAAAAGGCCATGCTAGAACAGCAGCGCCGCTAACAAAAGTTCCGCCCCGGGTGGGCTCGAACCACCAACCTTTCGGTTAACAGCCGAACGCGCTGCTGCACAATGGAAGCAGGCTGCAGACACAGAGCACACTTTTACCGTTCTTCGGCACACACACACACACCCACACACACACACACACACACACACACACACACACACACACACACACACACACACACGCACACACACACACACACACACTATTACACAAAGCATTAGGCTTCACTGGTGTTTCCCTTCCTGTACTGCACAACTATGGCAGTTCTACGAAACGGCGTGCGGCACGTGCTCCATTGGCGCAGCTGGTTAGCGCGTGGTACTTATAGGAATAAGAAACGCCGAGGTCGGGAGTTCGATCCTCCCATGGAGCAAGATTTTTGCTCCTCTGCGGCACAGAGAAAAATGTGCCCAATAGGGGCACGTAGAGAGAGGCATGCTAGAACAGTAGCGCTGCTAACAAAAGTTCCGCTCCCGGGTGGGCTCGAACCACCAACCTTTCGGTTAACAGCCGAACGCGCTGGCTATTGCGCCACGGAAGCTGGCGTTGCTGGCTGCAGACACAGAGCACACTTTTACCGTTATTCGGCACGCACTACTCCAGAAAGCATAAGGCTTCGCTGGGTTTCCCTTCCTGTACTGCACAACTATGCAGTTCAACGAAAAGGCGTGCGGCACGTGCTCCATTGGCGCAGCTGGTTAGCGCGTGGTACTTTTAGGAATAAGAAATGCCGAGGTCGGGGGTTCGATCCTCCCATGGAGCAAGATTTTTGCTCCTCTGCGGCACAGAGAAAAATGTGCCCAATAGGGGCACGTAGAGAAAGGCATGCTAGAACAGCAGTGCCGCTAACAAAAGTTTCGCTCCCGGGTGGGCTCGAACCACCAACCTTTCGCTTAACAGCCGAACGCGCTGCCTATTGCGCCACGGAAGCTGGCGTTGCTGGCTGCAGACACAGAGCACACTTTTACCGTTCTGCGGCTCGCACTATTCCAGAAAGCATTAGGCTTCACTGGTGTTTCCCCTCCTGTACTGCACAACTATGGCTGTTCAATGAAACGGCGTGCGGCACGCGCTCCATTGGCGCAGCAGGTTAGCGCATGGTACTTATAGGAATAAGAGATGCCGAGGTCGGGGGTTCGATCCTCCCATGGAGCAAGATTTTTGCTCCTCTGCGGCACAGAGAAAAATGTGCCCAATAGGGGCACGTAGAGAAAGGCATGCTAGAACAGCAGTGCCGCTAACAAAAGTTTCGCTCCCGGGTGGGCTCGAACCACCAACCTTTCGCTTAACAGCCGAACGCGCTGCCTATTGCGCCACGGAAGCTGGCGTTGCTGGCTGCAGACACAGAGCACACTTTTACCGTTCTGCGGCTCGCACTATTCCAGAAAGCATTAGGCTTCACTGGTGTTTCCCCTCCTGTACTGCACAACTATGGCTGTTCAATGAAACGGCGTGCGGCACGCGCTCCATTGGCGCAGCAGGTTAGCGCATGGTACTTATAGGAATAAGAGATGCCGAGATCGGGGGTTCGATCCTCCCATGGAGCAAGATATTTGCTCCTCCGCGGCTTGGAGAAAAAATGCGCCCAGTAGGGATGCGTAGAGAAAGGCATGCTAGAACAGCAGTGCCGCTAACAAAAGTTTCGCTCCCGGGTGGGCTCGAACCACCAACCTTTCGGTTAACAGCCGAACGCACTGCCTATTGAGCCACGGAATCTGGCGTTGCTGGCTGCAGACACAGAGCACACTTTTACCGTTCTGCGGCACGCACTATTCCAGAAAGCATTAGGCTTCGCTGGGGTTTCCCTTCCTGTACTGCACAACTATGGCTGTTCAATGAAACGGCGTGCGGCACGCGCTCCATTGGCGCAGCAGGTTAGCGCATGGTACTTATAGGAATAAGAGATGCCGAGATCGGGGGTTCGATCCTCCCATGGAGCAAGATTTTTGCTCCTCTGCGGCACAGAGAAAAATGTGCCCAATAGGGGCACGTAGAGAAAGCAAGCTAGAACAGCAGCGCCGCTGACAAAAGTTCCGCTCCCGGGTGGGCTCGAACCACCAACCTTTCGGTTAACAGCCGAACGCGCTGCCTATTGCGCCACGGAAGCTGGCGATGCTGGCTGCAGACACAGAGCACACTTTTACCGTTCTTCGGCACACACACGCACACACACACACACACACACACACACACTATTCCACAAAGCATTAGGCTTCACTGGAGTTTCCCTTCCTGTACTGCACAACTATGGCAGTTCTACGAAACGGCGTGCGGCACGTGCTCCATTGGCGCAGCTGGTTAGCGCGTGGTACTTATAGGAATAAGAAACGCCGAGGTCGGGAGTTCGATCCTCCCATGGAGCAAGATTTTTGCTCCTCTGCGGCACAGAGAAAAATGTGCCCAATAGGGGCACGTAGAGAGAGGCATGCTAGAACAGTAGCGCTGCTAACAAAAGTTCCGCTCCCGGGTGGGCTCGAACCACCAACCTTTCGGTTAACAGCCGAACGCGCTGCCTATTGCGCCACGGAAGCTGGCGTTCTGGCTGCAGACACAGAGCACACTTTTACCGTTCTTCGGCTCGCACTATTCCAGAAAGCATTAGGCTTCACTGGTGTTTCCCCTCCTGTACTGCACAACTATGGCTGTTCAATGAAACGGCGTGCGGCACGCGCTCCATTGGCGCAGCAGGTTAGCGCATGGTACTTATAGGAATAAGAGATGCCGAGGTCGGGGGTTCGATCCTCCCATGGAGCAAGATTTTTGCTCCTCTGCGGCACAGAGAAAAATGTGCCCAATAGGGGCACGTAGAGAGAGGCATGCTAGAACAGTAGCGCTGCTAACAAAAGTTCCGCTCCCGGGTGGGCTCGAACCACCAACCTTTCGCTTAACAGCCGAACGCGCTGCCTATTGCGCCACGGAAGCTGGCGTTGCTGGCTGCAGACACAGAGCACACTTTTACCGTTCTGCGGCTCGCACTATTCCAGAAAGCATTAGGCTTCACTGGTGTTTCCCCTCCTGTACTGCACAACTATGGCTGTTCAATGAAACGGCGTGCGGCACGCGCTCCATTGGCGCAGCAGGTTAGCGCATGGTACTTATAGGAATAAGAGATGCCGAGGTCGGGGGTTCGATCCTCCCATGGAGCAAGATTTTTGCTCCTCTGCGGCACAGAGAAAAATGTGCCCAATAGGGGCACGTAGAGAAAGGCATGCTAGAACAGCAGTGCCGCTAACAAAAGTTTCGCTCCCGGGTGGGCTCGAACCACCAACCTTTCGCTTAACAGCCGAACGCGCTGCCTATTGCGCCACGGAAGCTGGCGATGCTGGCTGCAGACACAGAGCACACTTTTACCGTTCTGCGGCTCGCACTATTCCAGAAAGCATTAGGCTTCGCTGGGGTTTCCCTTCCTGTACTGCACAACTATGGCTGTTCAATGAAACGGCGTGCGGCACGCGCTCCATTGGCGCAGCAGGTTAGCGCATGGTACTTATAGGAATAAGAGATGCCGAGATCGGGGGTTCGATCCTCCCATGGAGCAAGATATTTGCTCCTCCGCGGCTTGGAGAAAAAATGCGCCCAGTAGGGATGCGTAGAGAAAGGCATGCTAGAACAGCAGTGCCGCTAACAAAAGTTTCGCTCCCGGGTGGGCTCGAACCACCAACCTTTCGGTTAACAGCCGAACGCACTGCCTATTGAGCCACGGAATCTGGCGTTGCTGGCTGCAGACACAGAGCACACTTTTACCGTTCTTCGGCACACACACGCACACACACACACACACACACACACACTATTCCACAAAGCATTAGGCTTCACTGGAGTTTCCCTTCCTGTACTGCACAACTATGGCAGTTCTACGAAACGGCGTGCGGCACGTGCTCCATTGGCGCAGCTGGTTAGCGCGTGGTACTTATAGGAATAAGAAACGCCGAGGTCGGGAGTTCGATCCTCCCATGGAGCAAGATTTTTGCTCCTCTGCGGCACAGAGAAAAATGTGCCCAATAGGGGCACGTAGAGAGAGGCATGCTAGAACAGTAGCGCTGCTAACAAAAGTTCCGCTCCCGGGTGGGCTCGAACCACCAACCTTTCGGTTAACAGCCGAACGCGCTGCCTATTGCGCCACGGAAGCTGGCGTTGCTGGCTGCAGACACAGAGCACACTTTTACCGTTATTCGGCACGCACTACTCCAGAAAGCATAAGGCTTCGCTGGGTTTCCCTTCCTGTACTGCACAACTATGCAGTTCAACGAAAAGGCGTGCGGCACGTGCTCCATTGGCGCAGCTGGTTAGCGCGTGGTACTTTTAGGAATAAGAAATGCCGAGGTCGGGAGTTCGATCCTCCCATGGAGCAAGACTTTTGCTCCTCCGCGGCACAGAGAAAACATGTGCCCAATAGGGGCACGTAGAGAAAGGCAAGCTAGAACAGCAGCGCCGCTGACAAAAGTTCCGCTCCCGGGTGGGCTCGAACCACCAACCTTTCGGTTAACAGCCGAACGCACTGCCTATTGAGCCACGGAATCTGGCGTTGCTGGCTGCAGACACAGAGCACACTTTTACCGTTCTGCGGCACGCACTATTCCAGAAAGCATTAGGCTTCGCTGGGGTTTCCCTTCCTGTACTGCACAACTATGCAGTTCAACGAAAAGGCGTGCGGCACGTGCTCCATTGGCGCAGCTGGTTAGCGCGTGGTACTTTTAGGAATAAGAAATGCCGAGGTCGGGGGTTCGATCCTCCCATGGAGCAAGATTTTTGCTCTCTGCGGCACAGAGAAAAATGTGCCCAATAGGGGCACGTAGAGAAAGGCATGCTAGAACAGCAGTGCCGCTAACAAAAGTTTCGCTCCCGGGTGGGCTCGAACCACCAACCTTTCGCTTAACAGCCGAACGCGCTGCCTATTGCGCCACGGAAGCTGGCGTTGCTGGCTGCAGACACAGAGCACACTTTTACCGTTCTGCGGCTCGCACTATTCCAGAAAGCATTAGGCTTCACTGGTGTTTCCCCTCCTGTACTGCACAACTATGGCTGTTCAATGAAACGGCGTGCGGCACGCGCTCCATTGGCGCAGCAGGTTAGCGCATGGTACTTATAGGAATAAGAGATGCCGAGATCGGGGGTTCGATCCTCCCATGGAGCAAGATATTTGCTCCTCCGCGGCTTGGAGAAAAAATGCGCCCAGTAGGGATGCGTAGAGAAAGGCATGCTAGAACAGCAGTGCCGCTAACAAAAGTTTCGCTCCCGGGTGGGCTCGAACCACCAACCTTTCGGTTAACAGCCGAACGCACTGCCTATTGAGCCACGGAATCTGGCGTTGCTGGCTGCAGACACAGAGCACACTTTTACCGTTCTGCGGCACGCACTATTCCAGAAAGCATTAGGCTTCGCTGGGGTTTCCCTTCCTGTACTGCACAACTATGGCTGTTCAATGAAACGGCGTGCGGCACGCGCTCCATTGGCGCAGCAGGTTAGCGCATGGTACTTATAGGAATAAGAGATGCCGAGATCGGGGGTTCGATCCTCCCATGGAGCAAGATTTTTGCTCCTCTGCGGCACAGAGAAAAATGTGCCCAATAGGGGCACGTAGAGAAAGCAAGCTAGAACAGCAGCGCCGCTGACAAAAGTTCCGCTCCCGGGTGGGCTCGAACCACCAACCTTTCGGTTAACAGCCGAACGCGCTGCCTATTGCGCCACGGAAGCTGGCGATGCTGGCTGCAGACACAGAGCACACTTTTACCGTTCTTCGGCACACACACGCACACACACACACACACACACACACACTATTCCACAAAGCATTAGGCTTCACTGGAGTTTCCCTTCCTGTACTGCACAACTATGGCAGTTCTACGAAACGGCGTGCGGCACGTGCTCCATTGGCGCAGCTGGTTAGCGCGTGGTACTTATAGGAATAAGAAACGCCGAGGTCGGGAGTTCGATCCTCCCATGGAGCAAGATTTTTGCTCCTCTGCGGCACAGAGAAAAATGTGCCCAATAGGGGCACGTAGAGAGAGGCATGCTAGAACAGTAGCGCTGCTAACAAAAGTTCCGCTCCCGGGTGGGCTCGAACCACCAACCTTTCGGTTAACAGCCGAACGCGCTGCTGCACAATGGAAGCAGGCTGCAGACACAGAGCACACTTTTACCGTTCTTCGGCACACACACACACCCACACACACACACACACACACACACACATACACACACACACACACACACACACACACACACACACACACACGCACACACACACACACACACACTATTACACAAAGCATTAGGCTTCACTGGTGTTTCCCTTCCTGTACTGCACAACTATGGCAGTTCTACGAAACGGCGTGCGGCACGTGCTCCATTGGCGCAGCTGGTTAGCGCGTGGTACTTATAGGAATAAGAAACGCCGAGGTCGGGAGTTCGATCCTCCCATGGAGCAAGATATTTGCTCCTCCGCGGCTTGGAGAAAAAATGCGCCCAGTAGGGATGCGTAGAGAAAGGCATGCTAGAACAGCAGTGCCGCTAACAAAAGTTTCGCTCCCGGGTGGGCTCGAACCACCAACCTTTCGGTTAACAGCCGAACGCACTGCCTATTGAGCCACGGAATCTGGCGTTGCTGGCTGCAGACACAGAGCACACTTTTACCGTTCTGCGGCACGCACTATTCCAGAAAGCATTAGGCTTCGCTGGGGTTTCCCTTCCTGTACTGCACAACTATGGCTGTTCAATGAAACGGCGTGCGGCACGCGCTCCATTGGCGCAGCTGGTTAGCGCGTGGTACTTTTAGGAATAAGAAATGCCGAGGTCGGGGGTTCGATCCTCGCATGGAGCAAGATTTTTGCTCCTCCGTAGCACAGAGAAAACATGTGCCCAATAGGGGCACGTAGAGAAAGGCATGCTAGAGCAGCAGCGCCGCTAACAAAAGTTCCGATCCCGGGTGGGCTCGGACCACCAACCTTTCGGTTAACAGCCGAACGCGCTGCCTATTGCGCCACGGAAGCTGGCGTTCTGGCTGCAGACACAGAGCACACTTTTACCGTTCTTCGGCTCGCACTATTCCAGAAAGCATTAGGCTTCACTGGTGTTTCCCCTCCTGTACTGCACAACTATGGCTGTTCAATGAAACGGCGTGCGGCACGCGCTCCATTGGCGCAGCAGGTTAGCGCATGGTACTTATAGGAATAAGAGATGCCGAGGTCGGGGGTTCGATCCTCCCATGGAGCAAGATTTTTGCTCCTCTGCGGCACAGAGAAAAATGTGCCCAATAGGGGCACGTAGAGAAAGGCATGCTAGAACAGCAGTGCCGCTAAAAAAAGTTTCGCTCCCGGGTGGGCTCGAACCACCAACCTTTCGGTTAACAGCCGAACGCACTGCCTATTGAGCCACGGAATCTGGCGTTGCTGGCTGCAGACACAGAGCACACTTTTACCGTTCTGCGGCACGCACTATTCCAGAAAGCATTAGGCTTCGCTGGGGTTTCCCTTCCTGTACTGCACAACTATGGCTGTTCAATGAAACGGCGTGCGGCACGCGCTCCATTGGCGCAGCAGGTTAGCGCATGGTACTTATAGGAATAAGAGATGCCGAGATCGGGGGTTCGATCCTCCCATGGAGCAAGATATTTGCTCCTCCGCGGCTTGGAGAAAAAATGCGCCCAGTAGGGATGCGTAGAGAAAGGCATGCTAGAACAGCAGTGCCGCTAACAAAACTTTCGCTCCCGGGTGGGCTCGAACCACCAACCTTTCGGTTAACAGCCGAACGCACTGCCTATTGAGCCACGGAATCTGGCGTTGCTGGCTGCAGACACAGAGCACACTTTTACCGTTCTGCGGCACGCACTATTCCAGAAAGCATTAGGCTTCGCTGGGGTTTCCCTTCCTGTACTGCACAACTATGGCTGTTCAATGAAACGGCGTGCGGCACGCGCTCCATTGGCGCAGCAGGTTAGCGCATGGTACTTATAGGAATAAGAGATGCCGAGATCGGGGGTTCGATCCTCCCATGGAGCAAGATTTTTGCTCCTCTGCGGCACAGAGAAAAATGTGCCCAATAGGGGCACGTAGAGAAAGCAAGCTAGAACAGCAGCGCCGCTGACAAAAGTTCCGCTCCCGGGTGGGCTCGAACCACCAACCTTTCGGTTAACAGCCGAACGCGCTGCCTATTGCGCCACGGAAGCTGGCGATGCTGGCTGCAGACACAGAGCACACTTTTACCGTTCTTCGGCACACACACGCACACACACACACACACACACACACACTATTCCAGAAAGCATTAGGCTTCACTGGTGTTTCCCCTCCTGTACTGCACAACTATGGCTGTTCAATGAAACGGCGTGCGGCACGCGCTCCATTGGCGCAGCTGGTTAGCGCATGGTACTTATAGGAATAAGAGATGCCGAGGTCGGGGGTTCGATCCTCCCATGGAGCAAGATTTTTGCTCCTCTGCGGCACAGAGAAAAATGTGCCCAATAGGGGCACGTAGAGAGAGGCATGCTAGAACAGTAGCGCTGCTAACAAAAGTTCCGCTCCCGGGTGGGCTCGAACCACCAACCTTTCGGTTAACAGCCGAACGCACTGCCTATTGAGCCACGGAATCTGGCGTTGCTGGCTGCAGACACAGAGCACACTTTTACCGTTCTGCGGCACGCACTATTCCAGAAAGCATTAGGCTTCGCTGGGGTTTCCCTTCCTGTACTGCACAACTATGGCTGTTCAATGAAACGGCGTGCGGCACGCGCTCCATTGGCGCAGCAGGTTAGCGCATGGTACTTATAGGAATAAGAGATGCCGAGATCGGGGGTTCGATCCTCCCATGGAGCAAGATTTTTGCTCCTCTGCGGCACAGAGAAAAATGTGCCCAATAGGGGCACGTAGAGAAAGCAAGCTAGAACAGCAGCGCCGCTGACAAAAGTTCCGCTCCCGGGTGGGCTCGAACCACCAACCTTTCGGTTAACAGCCGAACGCGCTGCCTATTGCGCCACGGAAGCTGGCGTTGCTGGCTGCAGACACAGAGCACACTTTTACCGTTATTCGGCACGCACTACTCCAGAAAGCATAAGGCTTCGCTGGGTTTCCCTTCCTGTACTGCACAACTATGCAGTTCAACGAAAAGGCGTGCGGCACGTGCTCCATTGGCGCAGCTGGTTAGCGCGTGGTACTTTTAGGAATAAGAAATGCCGAGGTCGGGGGTTCGATCCTCGCATGGAGCAAGATTTTTGCTCCTCCGTAGCACAGAGAAAACATGTGCCCAATAGGGGCACGTAGAGAAAGGCATGCTAGAGCAGCAGCGCCGCTAACAAAAGTTCCGATCCCGGGTGGGCTCGAACCACCAACCTTTCGGTTAACAGCCGAACGCGCTGCCTATTGCGCCACGGAAGCTGGCGTTCTGGCTGCAGACACAGAGCACACTTTTACCGTTCTTCGGCTCGCACTATTCCAGAAAGCATTAGGCTTCACTGGTGTTTCCCCTCCTGTACTGCACAACTATGGCTGTTCAATGAAACGGCGTGCGGCACGCGCTCCATTGGCGCAGCAGGTTAGCGCATGGTACTTATAGGAATAAGAGATGCCGAGGTCGGGGGTTCGATCCTCCCATGGAGCAAGATTTTTGCTCCTCTGCGGCACAGAGAAAAATGTGCCCAATAGGGGCACGTAGAGAAAGGCATGCTAGAACAGCAGTGCCGCTAACAAAAGTTTCGCTCCCGGGTGGGCTCGAACCACCAACCTTTCGGTTAACAGCCGAACGCACTGCCTATTGAGCCACGGAATCTGGCGTTGCTGGCTGCAGACACAGAGCACACTTTTACCGTTCTGCGGCACGCACTATTCCAGAAAGCATTAGGCTTCGCTGGGGTTTCCCTTCCTGTACTGCACAACTATGGCTGTTCAATGAAACGGCGTGCGGCACGCGCTCCATTGGCGCAGCAGGTTAGCGCATGGTACTTATAGGAATAAGAGATGCCGAGATCGGGGGTTCGATCCTCCCATGGAGCAAGATATTTGCTCCTCCGCGGCTTGGAGAAAAAATGCGCCCAGTAGGGATGCGTAGAGAAAGGCATGCTAGAACAGCAGTGCCGCTAACAAAAGTTTCGCTCCCGGGTGGGCTCGAACCACCAACCTTTCGGTTAACAGCCGAACGCACTGCCTATTGAGCCACGGAATCTGGCGTTGCTGGCTGCAGACACAGAGCACACTTTTACCGTTCTGCGGCACGCACTATTCCAGAAAGCATTAGGCTTCGCTGGGGTTTCCCTTCCTGTACTGCACAACTATGGCTGTTCAATGAAACGGCGTGCGGCACGCGCTCCATTGGCGCAGCTGGTTAGCGCGTGGTACTTTTAGGAATAAGAAATGCCGAGGTCGGGGGTTCGATCCTCGCATGGAGCAAGATTTTTGCTCCTCCGTAGCACAGAGAAAACATGTGCCCAATAGGGGCACGTAGAGAAAGGCATGCTAGAGCAGCAGCGCCGCTAACAAAAGTTCCGATCCCGGGTGGGCTCGGACCACCAACCTTTCGGTTAACAGCCGAACGCGCTGCCTATTGCGCCACGGAAGCTGGCGTTCTGGCTGCAGACACAGAGCACACTTTTACCGTTCTTCGGCTCGCACTATTCCAGAAAGCATTAGGCTTCACTGGTGTTTCCCCTCCTGTACTGCACAACTATGGCTGTTCAATGAAACGGCGTGCGGCACGCGCTCCATTGGCGCAGCAGGTTAGCGCATGGTACTTATAGGAATAAGAGATGCCGAGGTCGGGGGTTCGATCCTCCCATGGAGCAAGATTTTTGCTCCTCTGCGGCACAGAGAAAAATGTGCCCAATAGGGGCACGTAGAGAAAGGCATGCTAGAACAGCAGTGCCGCTAACAAAAGTTTCGCTCCCGGGTGGGCTCGAACCACCAACCTTTCGGTTAACAGCCGAACGCACTGCCTATTGAGCCACGGAATCTGGCGTTGCTGGCTGCAGACACAGAGCACACTTTTACCGTTCTGCGGCACGCACTATTCCAGAAAGCATTAGGCTTCGCTGGGGTTTCCCTTCCTGTACTGCACAACTATGGCTGTTCAATGAAACGGCGTGCGGCACGCGCTCCATTGGCGCAGCAGGTTAGCGCATGGTACTTATAGGAATAAGAGATGCCGAGATCGGGGGTTCGATCCTCCCATGGAGCAAGATATTTGCTCCTCCGCGGCTTGGAGAAAAAATGCGCCCAGTAGGGATGCGTAGAGAAAGGCATGCTAGAACAGCAGTGCCGCTAACAAAAGTTTCGCTCCCGGGTGGGCTCGAACCACCAACCTTTCGGTTAACAGCCGAACGCACTGCCTATTGAGCCACGGAATCTGGCGTTGCTGGCTGCAGACACAGAGCACACTTTTACCGTTCTGCGGCACGCACTATTCCAGAAAGCATTAGGCTTCGCTGGGGTTTCCCTTCCTGTACTGCACAACTATGGCTGTTCAATGAAACGGCGTGCGGCACGCGCTCCATTGGCGCAGCAGGTTAGCGCATGGTACTTATAGGAATAAGAGATGCCGAGATCGGGGGTTCGATCCTCCCATGGAGCAAGATTTTTGCTCCTCTGCGGCACAGAGAAAAATGTGCCCAATAGGGGCACGTAGAGAAAGCAAGCTAGAACAGCAGCGCCGCTGACAAAAGTTCCGCTCCCGGGTGGGCTCGAACCACCAACCTTTCGGTTAACAGCCGAACGCGCTGCCTATTGCGCCACGGAAGCTGGCGATGCTGGCTGCAGACACAGAGCACACTTTTACCGTTCTTCGGCACACACACGCACACACACACACACACACACACACACACACACTATTCCACAAAGCATTAGGCTTCACTGGTGTTTCCCTTCCTGTACTGCACAACTATGGCAGTTCTACGAAACGGCGTGCGGCACGTGCTCCATTGGCGCAGCTGGTTAGCGCGTGGTACTTATAGGAATAAGAAACGCCGAGGTCGGGAGTTCGATCCTCCCATGGAGCAAGATTTTTGCTCCTCTGCGGCACAGAGAAAAATGTGCCCAATAGGGGCACGTAGAGAAAGCAAGCTAGAACAGCAGCGCCGCTGACAAAAGTTCCGCTCCCGGGTGGGCTCGAACCACCAACCTTTCGGTTAACAGCCGAACGCACTGCCTATTGAGCCACGGAATCTGGCGTTGCTGGCTGCAGACACAGAGCACACTTTTACCGTTCTGCGGCACGCACTATTCCAGAAAGCATTAGGCTTCGCTGGGGTTTCCCTTCCTGTACTGCACAACTATGGCTGTTCAATGAAACGGCGTGCGGCACGCGCTCCATTGGCGCAGCAGGTTAGCGCATGGTACTTATAGGAATAAGAGATGCCGAGGTCGGGGGTTCGATCCTCCCATGGAGCAAGATTTTTGCTCCTCTGCGGCACAGAGAAAAATGTGCCCAATAGGGGCACGTAGAGAAAGGCATGCTAGAACAGCAGTGCCGCTAACAAAAGTTTCGCTCCCGGGTGGGCTCGAACCACCAACCTTTCGGTTAACAGCCGAACGCACTGCCTATTGAGCCACGGAATCTGGCGTTGCTGGCTGCAGACACAGAGCACACTTTTACCGTTCTGCGGCACGCACTATTCCAGAAAGCATTAGGCTTCGCTGGGGTTTCCCTTCCTGTACTGCACAACTATGGCTGTTCAATGAAACGGCGTGCGGCACGCGCTCCATTGGCGCAGCAGGTTAGCGCATGGTACTTATAGGAATAAGAGATGCCGAGATCGGGGGTTCGATCCTCCCATGGAGCAAGATATTTGCTCCTCCGCGGCTTGGAGAAAAAATGCGCCCAGTAGGGATGCGTAGAGAAAGGCATGCTAGAACAGCAGTGCCGCTAACAAAAGTTTCGCTCCCGGGTGGGCTCGAACCACCAACCTTTCGGTTAACAGCCGAACGCACTGCCTATTGAGCCACGGAATCTGGCGTTGCTGGCTGCAGACACAGAGCACACTTTTACCGTTCTGCGGCACGCACTATTCCAGAAAGCATTAGGCTTCGCTGGGGTTTCCCTTCCTGTATCACCTGTATCACCTGTCGTCCCGTTGATCATCGACTTGCTCGAGCGGGCGCCAGCAGCGTCTCCATTCGTCCCTGTCGCGTGCCAGAGTGGTCCAATGGATCCTCCTCGCTCGAGGGACACGAAGAGCGTCATATCGGTCGTTCAGGGCTTTCACGAAGAAGTCCGACCAACGCGTTGGTGGGCGTCCTGGTGTTCTTTTGACATCCCGCGGAATCCAGTCTGTGACGGCTCTCGTCCAGCGGGTGTCTGCGAATCGCATTACGTGGCCGGCCCACCTAATTTTCGACGACTTGGCCCATGCGACAGCGTCTCTGATCTTCGAACGTCGGCGAAGCTCGGAACTCCGGAGGCCTTCTCTCACTTGTGTGAGTCGTGTCACTCCGAGCATCGTCCTCTCGATTCCACGCTGCGCGACGCTGATCGCGTGTTCATCCTGCTTTCGCATAGCCCAGGTCTCTGAGGCGTATGTTAGGGCAGGAAGAACGGTAGAGTCGAATAGGTGGGCACGGAGTCGGACGTTCTTCGTCTTCTTCGCGACTTCTTCGACGCTCTTAAAAGCTCCCCAAGCCGCTCGTTTCCTCCTGCTCAGCTCCGGCGCTAGGTCGTTGGCCATATTGACTTCGCGACCCAGATACACGTAGCTGGAGCATTCGGAGATGTTCGTTCCGTTGAGCGAGAATGGGGCATCAGAAACCCATCCGTTCTTCATGAACATCGTCTTCGTAAGATTCAGCTGCAGTCCAACGCTTCCACATACACGATCGAAGTCGGCCAGCATTCGCTCCGCCTGGCTGATGCTCGGTGTTATGAGCACGATGTCGTCAGCGAAGCGAAGATGGTGCAGTTGCCGGCCGTCGACCTTCACTCCCATGTCATCCCATTCTAGTTCGCGCATGACGTTTTCGAGGGTGGCGCTGAAGAGCTTCGGGGATATGGTATCCCCTTGTCGAACCCCTCTCTTCACGTCAATGACGACGTCGTTGTAGAATGGTGAGATCTTGGTCGTGAATCCACTGTACAGCTCTCGAAGGACTCTGATGTACTGAGTAGGAACGCCCTGGGTGAGCAGGGCTTCCATGACCGCTTCAGTCTCGACGGAGTCGAATGCCTTCTTCAGGTCGATGAAAGTAAGGCACAGCGGCAGCTTGTACTCTCGCGACACTTCGATGAGCTTCGTAATGGTGTGTATGTGGTCGATCGTGCTGAATCCTCTCCGAAATCCTGCTTGTTCGCATGGCTGTCCCTCGTCCAGCGTTCTACTAATCCTATTCAGGATGACTCGAGTGAACAGCTTGTAGACTACGGACAACAGGCAGATCGGGCGATAGTTGCCAATGTCGTGCACGTCTCCCTTCTTGTACAGCAAGACGGTCTTGCTGGTCTTCCACTGAGATGGAACCTTGCATTCGGACAGGTAGCGTGTGAAGAGCCGCGCCAAGGTGTTGATGAGCGCTGGCGGGAGGTTCTTCAGGTGTTCAGCTCTGATCCTGTCAGGACCGGGTGCTGTACGTTTCTTCACCGACGAGATGGCGTGTCGGATCTCGGAAGGGAGAACAGAGGGGATGACGCATCCATCCTGCGGAAGATGGCGTAAGGGCAGGTGGACGTGGCTATCGAAGAGATCGGAGTAGAAGTCGTGGATGACTTTCTCCATGGTCCTTCTGGAAGAGGTGACGGTTCCGTCAGGACGTCGGAGAGCGGTCATCTTGGTCTTGAAGTTGGCGAAGTTCCGGCGGGCATTGCGGATGCTCAGCCCTGCCTCTGCTGCTTCGGCCAACACTTCCGCCCTTCTCTCCTTCAGATCTTCCTTTATCGCCGCTCTGCATAGCTTTGCAAGCTCGGACGTCAGTTGATAGTTGCCTGACTCTCGTGCTGCTCCACGCTGGCGTATAAGCTCGAGAGTTTCCGGAGACAGACGTTTCTTGGTGGTCTTCAAGCTCTCAGCTCCCTTAGCACTATCGTGGAGATGGTGCACGAAGCGATCGTATTCCTCGTCGACGTTGTCCATGACGGCATCTTCCCAAAGGCCGACAAGAGAGGTGTAGAGATCCCAGTTGATGGACGTTCTGGGACTCCTCTTCTTGAACTTCGCGGCCTTCTCTCCTTGACGCGAAAAGCGGAACCTCGCGCGAAGGAGGCGGTGGTCCGATCCCGTGTAGAACTTGGGGACAACGGAGACATCGGTCAGGCAATACTTGCGATTGAAGATGATGTGGTCGATCTCGTTGTGGAACTGGCCACCGGGGGATTCCCAGGTCCATCGTAGGGAGGGAGGCTTCTGGAACTGCGAGTTTCCATGGATGGTCTTGGTCGACATGATAAACTCAGACAGCCTTTCACCTTGCTCGTTCCACTCCAAACCGTGGGTTCCGATGTGAAGTTCTTCCGGCGACCTTCGTGGCCCGATCTTGGCGTTGAAGTCGCCGACGATCACCTTGTAGAAGGTGTGATCTTCCTTATAGAACTTCTCCAGCTCCACGTAGAAGGCCTCGACGTCTTCGTCGTCGTAGTCGGATGTTGGGGCATACGCGACGAACACAGTCAAGGCTGGCACGGAGCCATATCGCTTCAGTCGCAGACGTCCGATTCGGCTTGTCAGAGACTCGTACGAATCGATGTTCATGGCCAAGTGCGTGTTGACGAGGACACCAACGCCGCCTACTCCCCTGCTGTCGCATGTTCCGAGGAACAGTTCTTCTCCGGAGTCGTAGGCGGCGTGTAGGGGGTGGTGCCTTCTCGTCTCGGTCAGTCCGATGACGTCGTACTTGATCTTCCTGGCTTGCATCATCAGGTCCTCGACGGATGCTTCCGACGCAAGCGTGCGGGCGTTGTAAGTACAGATCGTCATCCTAGTCCTTCTCAGTTTGCGCAGCCTGGTTAGGCCCTGAGATTTTAGCAGCCTCTCCGTACTCGTCCTTCCCATCGCTGCAGAAATGGGGGCTCTTTCGGGGTCAGGGGAATGAGGCCCTTTAGTGCTGCTGTGTTTGACTGGAATACAACACGGGTAGCTAGTCAGGCTCTGTCGTGCGGGCGAAGAACTCCGGGCAGCCAGCCAGACTGCCCGAAGGGACGGGGCGAGACTTAAGGCGGCCTCGAATCGCCTTACATGTACTCCCAGTCTACCGAGTGCAAGCTTTTGGCCGAGCCGACACAGTTACAATCCGCACAGTCACGGACACATCCACGCACACTGTGCACGAACATGCCGCTCCCACGCACAAGGAACGCGTCGACCCGACACAGCAGGAGCAAGGAGTCCATCCCCTGCATCCCACCTGCGTCTCTGGGCAGTACACGGTCGCATTTGGTTCGCGTTTAATTCCCCTATCCACCACCCGGGGACGCGCCACGTGGCCCTGCGACAAGCGGCCCGAGATCCCTCTTAACAAGAGAGCCCGAAGGCTCTCTATCGAGGGAGATCCCTTCCTGTACTGCACAACTATGGCTGTTCAATGAAACGGCGTGCGGCACGCGCTCCATTGGCGCAGCAGGTTAGCGCATGGTACTTATAGGAATAAGAGATGCCGAGGTCGGGGGTTCGATCCTCCCATGGAGCAAGATTTTTGCTCCTCTGCGGCACAGAGAAAAATGTGCCCAATAGGGGCACGTAGAGAAAGGCATGCTAGAACAGCAGTGCCGCTAACAAAAGTTTCGCTCCCGGGTGGGCTCGAACCACCAACCTTTCGGTTAACAGCCGAACGCACTGCCTATTGAGCCACGGAATCTGGCGTTGCTGGCTGCAGACACAGAGCACACTTTTACCGTTCTGCGGCACGCACTATTCCAGAAAGCATTAGGCTTCGCTGGGGTTTCCCTTCCTGTACTGCACAACTATGGCTGTTCAATGAAACGGCGTGCGGCACGCGCTCCATTGGCGCAGCAGGTTAGCGCATGGTACTTATAGGAATAAGAGATGCCGAGATCGGGGGTTCGATCCTCCCATGGAGCAAGATATTTGCTCCTCCGCGGCTTGGAGAAAAAATGCGCCCAGTAGGGATGCGTAGAGAAAGGCATGCTAGAACAGCAGTGCCGCTAACAAAAGTTTCGCTCCCGGGTGGGCTCGAACCACCAACCTTTCGGTTAACAGCCGAACGCACTGCCTATTGAGCCACGGAATCTGGCGTTGCTGGCTGCAGACACAGAGCACACTTTTACCGTTCTGCGGCACGCACTATTCCAGAAAGCATTAGGCTTCGCTGGGGTTTCCCTTCCTGTACTGCACAACTATGGCTGTTCAATGAAACGGCGTGCGGCACGCGCTCCATTGGCGCAGCAGGTTAGCGCATGGTACTTATAGGAATAAGAGATGCCGAGGTCGGGAGTTCGATCCTCCCATGGAGCAAGATTTTTGCTCCTCTGCGGCACAGAGAAAAATGTGCCCAATAGGGGCACGTAGAGAGAGGCATGCTAGAACAGTAGCGCTGCTAACAAAAGTTCCGCTCCCGGGTGGGCTCGAACCACCAACCTTTCGGTTAACAGCCGAACGCGCTGCCTATTGCGCCACGGAAGCTGGCGTTGCTGGCTGCAGACACAGAGCACACTTTTACCGTTATTCGGCACGCACTACTCCAGAAAGCATAAGGCTTCGCTGGGTTTCCCTTCCTGTACTGCACAACTATGCAGTTCAACGAAAAGGCGTGCGGCACGTGCTCCATTGGCGCAGCTGGTTAGCGCGTGGTACTTTTAGGAATAAGAAATGCCGAGGTCGGGGGTTCGATCCTCGCATGGAGCAAGATTTTTGCTCCTCCGTAGCACAGAGAAAACATGTGCCCAATAGGGGCACGTAGAGAAAGGCATGCTAGAGCAGCAGCGCCGCTAACAAAAGTTCCGATCCCGGGTGGGCTCGAACCACCAACCTTTCGGTTAACAGCCGAACGCGCTGCCTATTGCGCCACGGAAGCTGGCGTTCTGGCTGCAGACACAGAGCACACTTTTACCGTTCTTCGGCTCGCACTATTCCAGAAAGCATTAGGCTTCACTGGTGTTTCCCCTCCTGTACTGCACAACTATGGCTGTTCAATGAAACGGCGTGCGGCACGCGCTCCATTGGCGCAGCAGGTTAGCGCATGGTACTTATAGGAATAAGAGATGCCGAGGTCGGGGGTTCGATCCTCCCATGGAGCAAGATTTTTGCTCCTCTGCGGCACAGAGAAAAATGTGCCCAATAGGGGCACGTAGAGAAAGGCATGCTAGAACAGCAGTGCCGCTAACAAAAGTTTCGCTCCCGGGTGGGCTCGAACCACCAACCTTTCGGTTAACAGCCGAACGCACTGCCTATTGAGCCACGGAATCTGGCGTTGCTGGCTGCAGACACAGAGCACACTTTTACCGTTCTGCGGCACGCACTATTCCAGAAAGCATTAGGCTTCGCTGGGGTTTCCCTTCCTGTACTGCACAACTATGGCTGTTCAATGAAACGGCGTGCGGCACGCGCTCCATTGGCGCAGCAGGTTAGCGCATGGTACTTATAGGAATAAGAGATGCCGAGATCGGGGGTTCGATCCTCCCATGGAGCAAGATATTTGCTCCTCCGCGGCTTGGAGAAAAAATGCGCCCAGTAGGGATGCGTAGAGAAAGGCATGCTAGAACAGCAGTGCCGCTAACAAAAGTTTCGCTCCCGGGTGGGCTCGAACCACCAACCTTTCGGTTAACAGCCGAACGCACTGCCTATTGAGCCACGGAATCTGGCGTTGCTGGCTGCAGACACAGAGCACACTTTTACCGTTCTGCGGCACGCACTATTCCAGAAAGCATTAGGCTTCGCTGGGGTTTCCCTTCCTGTACTGCACAACTATGGCTGTTCAATGAAACGGCGTGCGGCACGCGCTCCATTGGCGCAGCAGGTTAGCGCATGGTACTTATAGGAATAAGAGATGCCGAGATCGGGGGTTCGATCCTCCCATGGAGCAAGATTTTTGCTCCTCTGCGGCACAGAGAAAAATGTGCCCAATAGGGGCACGTAGAGAAAGCAAGCTAGAACAGCAGCGCCGCTGACAAAAGTTCCGCTCCCGGGTGGGCTCGAACCACCAACCTTTCGGTTAACAGCCGAACGCGCTGCCTATTGCGCCACGGAAGCTGGCGATGCTGGCTGCAGACACAGAGCACACTTTTACCGTTCTTCGGCACACACACGCACACACACACACACACACACACACACACACACACACACTATTCCACAAAGCATTAGGCTTCACTGGTGTTTCCCTTCCTGTACTGCACAACTATGGCAGTTCTACGAAACGGCGTGCGGCACGTGCTCCATTGGCGCAGCTGGTTAGCGCGTGGTACTTATAGGAATAAGAAACGCCGAGGTCGGGAGTTCGATCCTCCCATGGAGCAAGATTTTTGCTCCTCTGCGGCACAGAGAAAAATGTGCCCAATAGGGGCACGTAGAGAAAGCAAGCTAGAACAGCAGCGCCGCTGACAAAAGTTCCGCTCCCGGGTGGGCTCGAACCACCAACCTTTCGGTTAACAGCCGAACGCACTGCCTATTGAGCCACGGAATCTGGCGTTGCTGGCTGCAGACACAGAGCACACTTTTACCGTTCTGCGGCACGCATTATTCCAGAAAGCATTAGGCTTCGCTGGGGTTTCCCTTCCTGTACTGCACAACTATGGCTGTTCAATGAAACGGCGTGCGGCACGCGCTCCATTGGCGCAGCAGGTTAGCGCATGGTACTTATAGGAATAAGAGATGCCGAGGTCGGGGGTTCGATCCTCCCATGGAGCAAGATTTTTGCTCCTCTGCGGCACAGAGAAAAATGTGCCCAATAGGGGCACGTAGAGAAAGGCATGCTAGAACAGCAGTGCCGCTAACAAAAGTTTCGCTCCCGGGTGGGCTCGAACCACCAACCTTTCGGTTAACAGCCGAACGCACTGCCTATTGAGCCACGGAATCTGGCGTTGCTGGCTGCAGACACAGAGCAAACTTTTACCGTTCTGCGGCACGCACTATTCCAGAAAGCATTAGGCTTCGCTGGGGTTTCCCTTCCTGTACTGCACAACTATGGCTGTTCAATGAAACGGCGTGCGGCACGCGCTCCATTGGCGCAGCAAGTTAGCGCATGGTACTTATAGGAATAAGAGATGCCGAGATCGGGGGTTCGATCCTCCCATGGAGCAAGATATTTGCTCCTCCGCGGCTTGGAGAAAAAATGCGTCCAGTAGGGATGCGTAGAGAAAGGCATGCTAGAACAGCAGTGCCGCTAACAAAAGTTTCGCTCCCGGGTGGGCTCGAACCACCAACCTTTCGGTTAACAGCCGAACGCACTGCCTATTGAGCCACGGAATCTGGCGTTGCTGGCTGCAGACACAGAGCACACTTTTACCGTTCTGCGGCACGCACTATTCCAGAAAGCATTAGGCTTCGCTGGGGTTTCCCTTCCTGTACTGCACAACTATGGCTGTTCAATGAAACGGCGTGCGGCACGCGCTCCATTGGCGCAGCAGGTTAGCGCATGGTACTTATAGGAATAAGAGATGCCGAGATCGGGGGTTCGATCCTCCCATGGAGCAAGATTTTTGCTCCTCTGCGGCACAGAGAAAAATGTGCCCAATAGGGGCACGTAGAGAAAGCAAGCTAGAACAGCAGCGCCGCTGACAAAAGTTCCGCTCCCGGGTGGGCTCGAACCACCAACCTTTCGGTTAACAGCCGAACGCGCTGCCTATTGCGCCACGGAAGCTGGCGATGCTGGCTGCAGACACAGAGCACACTTTTACCGTTCTTCGGCACACACACGCACACACACACACACACACACACACACACACACTATTCCACAAAGCATTAGGCTTCACTGGTGTTTCCCTTCCTGTACTGCACAACTATGGCAGTTCTACGAAACGGCGTGCGGCACGTGCTCCATTGGCGCAGCTGGTTAGCGCGTGGTACTTATAGGAATAAGAAACGCCGAGGTCGGGAGTTCGATCCTCCCATGGAGCAAGATTTTTGCTCCTCTGCGGCACAGAGAAAAATGTGCCCAATAGGGGCACGTAGAGAGAGGCATGCTAGAACAGTAGCGCTGCTAACAAAAGTTCCGCTCCCGGGTGGGCTCGAACCACCAACCTTTCGGTTAACAGCCGAACGCGCTGCCTATTGCGCCACGGAAGCTGGCGTTGCTGGCTGCAGACACAGAGCACACTTTTACCGTTATTCGGCACGCACTACTCCAGAAAGCATAAGGCTTCGCTGGGTTTCCCTTCCTGTACTGCACAACTATGCAGTTCAACGAAAAGGCGTGCGGCACGTGCTCCATTGGCGCAGCTGGTTAGCGCGTGGTACTTTTAGGAATAAGAAATGCCGAGGTCGGGGGTTCGATCCTCGCATGGAGCAAGATTTTTGCTCCTCCGTAGCACAGAGAAAACATGTGCCCAATAGGGGCACGTAGAGAAAGGCATGCTAGAGCAGCAGCGCCGCTAACAAAAGTTCCGATCCCGGGTGGGCTCGAACCACCAACCTTTCGGTTAACAGCCGAACGCGCTGCCTATTGCGCCACGGAAGCTGGCGTTCTGGCTGCAGACACAGAGCACACTTTTACCGTTCTTCGGCTCGCACTATTCCAGAAAGCATTAGGCTTCACTGGTGTTTCCCCTCCTGTACTGCACAACTATGGCTGTTCAATGAAACGGCGTGCGGCACGCGCTCCATTGACGCAGCAGGTTAGCGCATGGTACTTATAGGAATAAGAGATGCCGAGGTCGGGGGTTCGATCCTCCCATGGAGCAAGATTTTTGCTCCTCTGCGGCACAGAGAAAAATGTGCCCAATAGGGGCACGTAGAGAAAGGCATGCTAGAACAGCAGTGCCGCTAACAAAAGTTTCGCTCCCGGGTGGGCTCGAACCACCAACCTTTCGGTTAACAGCCGAACGCACTGCCTATTGAGCCACGGAATCTGGCGTTGCTGGCTGCAGACACAGAGCACACTTTTACCGTTCTGCGGCACGCACTATTCCAGAAAGCATTAGGCTTCGCTGGGGTTTCCCTTCCTGTACTGCACAACTATGGCTGTTCAATGAAACGGCGTGCGGCACGCGCTCCATTGGCGCGGCAGGTTAGCGCATGGTACTTATAGGAATAAGAGATGCCGAGATCGGGGGTTCGATCCTCCCATGGAGCAAGATTTTTGCTCCTCTGCGGCACAGAGAAAAATGTGCCCAATAGGGGCACGTAGAGAAAGGCATGCTAGAACAGCAGTGCCGCTAACAAAAGTTTCGCTCCCGGGTGGGCTCGAACCACCAACCTTTCGGTTAACAGTCGAACGCGCTGCCTATTGCGCCACGGAAGCTGGTGTTGCTGGCTGCAGACACAGAGCACACTTTTAGCGTTCTTCAGCACACACACACACACACACACACACTATTCCAGAAAGCATTAGGCTTCGCTGGGGTTTCCCTTCCTGTACTGCACAACTATGGCTGTTCAATGAAACGGCGTGCGGCACGCGCTCCATTGGCGCAGCTAGTTAGCGCGTGGTACTTATAGGAATAAGAAATGCCGAGGTCGGGAGTTC
Source organism: Heligmosomoides polygyrus bakeri (assembly GCA_947359475.1). NCBI lineage: Eukaryota > Metazoa > Nematoda > Chromadorea > Rhabditida > Heligmosomidae > Heligmosomoides > Heligmosomoides polygyrus. The sequence goes on from OX375867.1 coordinate 62,814,543, forward strand.
GATCCTCCCATGGAGCAAGATTTTTGCTCCTACGCGGCACAGAGAAAACATGTGCCCAACAGGGGCACGTAGAGAAAGGCATGCTAGAACAGCAGCGCCGCTAACAAAAGTTCCGCTCCCGGGTGGGCTCGAACCACCAACCTTTCGGTTAACAGCCGAACGCGCTGATTATTGCGCCACGGAAGCTGGCGTTGCTGGCTGCAGACAGAGAGCACACTCTTACCGTTCTTCGGCACACACACACACACACACACACACACACACACACACACACACACACACACACACACACACACACACACACACACACACACACACACACACACACACACACACACACACACACACACACACACACACACACACTATTCCACAAAGTATTAGGCTTCACTGGTGTTTCCCTTCCTGTACTGCACAACTATGGCAGTTCAACGAAACGGCGTGCGGCACGCGCTCCATTGGCGCAGCTAGTTAGCGCGTGGTACTTATAGGAATAAGAAACGCCGAGGTCGGGAGTTCGATCCTCCCATGGAGCAAGATTTTTGCTCCTACGCGGCACAGAGAAAACATGTGCCCAACAGGGGCACGTAGAGAAAGGCATGCTAGAACAGCAGCGCCGCTAACAAAAGTTCCGCTCCCGGGTGGGCTCGAACCACCAACCTTTCGGTTAACAGCCGAACGCGCTGATTATTGCGCCACGGAAGCTGGCGTTGCTGGCTGCAGACAGAGAGCACACTCTTACCGTTCTTCGGCACACACACACACACACACACACACACACACACACACACACACACACACACACACACACACACACACACACACACACACACACACACACACACACACACACACACACACACACACACACACACTATTCCACAAAGTATTAGGCTTCACTGGTGTTTCCCTTCCTGTACTGCACAACTATGGCAGTTCAACGAAACGGCGTGCGGCACGCGCTCCATTGGCGCAGCTGGTTAGCGCGTGGTACTTATACAATACCGCTCCTGTCTTTTGGTTTTTGGGCGGAATAGACGGAAAAAACCGCCGTTTCCGCCGCTTTTCTATAACTTTCTTCAAAGCGCTCTGATCAGAAAATAATTACGACCATTGGACTCTACTCTGGATGGCCTATCCAATGATATAGGTAGCTCTCAGTGGTTCTTAAAAAAGTTGATTCGGTGACCTATATAATCTCGACGGCGGCGACCTCCCTTCGTCGCTCGAGATAATTGCTCCCAAAGCGGACACCTCCCCGACTGACTAGAACCAGCAGCTTTACCGTAAATTTTCCGCCTTTAGCCCGTGTTATGTTCGGCAGTATTCACTTTTTCGTATGTGGCAATAAAAAGTGATCATTATGATATAGTTTTCCGAAAAATTCCTCTAGTTCAGGTTTCTGATATTCAGAAAACGTTTGAATTTGGTGACGTCTGATCTAAGTCTAGCGATGTCCGTGAAGTCTCAAAGTAGGAAGTTCAGCTGACCTAGTGGCGATCTCATACGTTGCTCAAGGAGAGCGATCATAGCAGCATGGTTAGAAAACTGGCGGCTGTCAAAGTCATCTACAGTGCAAAATGTTGGTGAAAAAAGCGATTTTAACCAAACTAAATGGCAGTTAGAGTTGTCGCATCAAGGAGGGTAGATCACAGAGTGAGGACTTTAGGAAAACTCTTTGTGTTCTTCCACCTGGGGACTCACTGGCTTCGCATAGGTGCTGTGCCCCAAGCAATCGAGTAGTTAAAGTTCGTCGAAAACTTGAGGTGGCCCCAACACAATATTTGCTCGAAAAGTTGTCCGGGAACGGAACAATTTCTTCACTGTTGAATTGTCAAGTCAATTCTGAGTTGATCAATGCTGGGTTCCAGGATTTGCCGTTACTTTAACCATTATCCATATTTTCTCGCTTGACTGTAGGCTGCGGTCGGCGTGACTAGGCCGAGCGCCGCTCTACAGTAGCAGTGACCCGCGCTACCCCTTGATGTCCACTGTCGCCTGCTCGACATCTTCACACCTCTTAGTGGACACCAAATAGCCCGGTACCTCATCGATCCTTCCTCGAACCATTGTTCTTAGTAACTACCACAAAGTCTTGGACGCTCTTCAATGTTCGAAGCCTGTAAACATGAGCACACCTCCAAGTCCTTTTAGGCAAATCTCGTAGTCATGGTCTCATCGCAGTTCTTTTGTGCGGAAACGGCTGTTTTTTCCGTCTATTCCGGCCAAAAACCAAAAGACAGGAGCGGTATTGTAGCCATCTCGAATTGAATATTGTGATGGAGACTTACCGCCAGTGAAGCAATAGGAATTGTCTGGTGTTTTCGGCTCCACCTTTGTTGATTGATTCGCATCAACTTGTGAATGCGATTGCCCTTTTGTCTCCTTTAGTGCATAAGTATGAATTAAATGGCCTGACTCACTTTAGACGTGAACGTTAAAGTTTCAGTAATTAGTGAGTGTTATTATTGTTTACGATCTGCCTCCCTTTAAACTTACAAACTACTTGTAGGAATGACGCTAGTTCATGGGTTACCGTTAGACACTCCTCCTTTCGATTGACCCCAAGATTCCTGTGGTCTGAAGTGCCTCGAAAGTCCCCCGATATAGCTTTCTCCGTCCATGATCGACGGAAGCAGCATCGTTTCTGCATGACAGCGAAGTCCTAATTCTTCCTTGGAAGTCAATACGTTCTCTATGGCCATGCAAACGCTCGCTGATCCACAAAAGGGTCTGCTCTATTCCCGCATTTAGCCTCGCCACATTCATTATGCGACATGAAGTCAACCACGCCAGCTCCGATACTTCTTTCACGGAACATGCTTCTATTAAAAGATAATGGATGGCGTTTCTCAACTTCTTTTGCTAGAGGAATGGAAGGCTTGGTTGGCGTGGGTGAAAAATCCAACCAGGAACATCATATCGGGTGCACGCGACAGCCGGCACTATCTTCGACTGCTTTGAACAAAGTTGTATACATAGATCCTGAGGGTGGAACTGTGGCAAGTATCATTGTTACAGTTTTCAGTGTGATCTCCTCCGACTGCGCTACGCCCGCCTCTGCTTCTATTGTCGTTGAGGAAATTAGTCTGTATGATAGAGTGGCGTTTGGGTGAACAGCGTTGTGGTCGTTTCCAACCTTCTAGGATCTGAAGAAGGCAACGTTTCCGAAACTTCAGTCGGAAATAAAACAAAGGCAATCTGTTAAGCAGCTTGCCAAGAACACATCGCATAACTACCAATTTCTTTCTCAACAACAAAACCTGCAGTGGAATGTCAGCGCTATGTTTCAAAGCTGCTGTCTCGTTACCCGGTAATGTTACAGACATATGTATGTATAAACCTTGCCTAGCGAAGTAGTAAAGGTTGGCGTTTAAGGATTGGAATCTAGGGGTATCCTAGTCGGAGGGGGAGGCATGCTGTGTCTTGCCTCTTCACCCCTCCTTTCCCAGAGCTTCAGCTACTACCAAATAATACTGTGGTACCCATACGAACTCAGAAAGTGGGTGTCGTGTCGTAGAATGCTGGACGCAACTGTCACCTTAGCGCTTGCCTCCCGATAGAATACATCTTTATATTTCTCTTCATTAAAAAATAAGATAAGGATCTATCTTAATCGGAGGGGGCACATAGTGATTTGCGTCCCCAATCCGACCCTCGAGTTTCTACGAGGCCTTCCGGTGTTCTTCCATTGTGTGAGGAGTTCAGGGAATGTGGTTGTATGACATGTGATGATGTACACAGCTGACATTTTAAGATTGCCTCTCCCGACTAGGATAGATCTTAAAACAATTTTGTGCGGGGATTAGTAGTAAGGTAGTCCAACTCTTTTTCATACAGTGTTGTTTTTTGCCAGTTTTGCACATATTAACGGCAAAGCACGTAGGTGAAATCAAGGATACTTCACTCTGACACTCGAACGTGGGTGTAGGAATGACGCTGAGCGGTTAAGGGACTCAACCAGAATGACGAAAATTTTATATCGCGCGCGATTTTCACCGCGCTCATGAAAACTCTAGCACAAAAAAACAGACGGTGCACCCATGTTGATGAGAAATGATAAAGATAAAGGTTTGCTGATTGAAAGGCAAATGACACGCTGAAATAGGAAGTATAAGTTTAAAAAACGTTCCTACTACGGTTTCAAACACTAATTATTGCGCTTCGTTTTGCTGAAATTTAAAATATTTTTATGTATGTAAAGCATCCTGCTAAATATTTCCTACACTACAAATGATTTTGTTGTCAAAGAAATGGTTGAACAAGTATATTTCAAGGAGATGGCTTGTCCCAGTCCTGAGGAAATTTTTGAAGCAATTCTTTCTCTGAAATAGTCTGCTTATTGCCGAAGCTGCGATGAGACCATGACCACGAGATTTGCCTAAAAGGACTTGGAGGTGTGCTCATGTTTACAGGCTTCAAACATTGAAGAGCGTCCAAGACTTTGTGGTAGTTACTAAGAACAATGGTTCGAGGAAGGATCGATGAGGTACCGGGCTATTTGGTGTCCACTAAGAGGTGTGAAGATGTCGAGCAGGCGACAGTGGACATCAAGGGGTAGCGCTGGGTCACTGCTACTGTAGAGCGGCGCTTGGCCTAGTCACGCCGACCGCAGCCTACAGTCAAGCGAGAAAATATGGATAATGGTTAAAGTAACGGCAAATCGTGGAACCCAGCATTGATCAACTCAGAATTGACTTGACAATTCAACCGTGAAGAATTGTTCGTTCCCGGGCAACTTTTCGAGCAAATATTGTGTTGGGGCCACCTCAAGTTTGCGACGAACTTTAACTACTCGATTGCTTGGGGCACAGCACCTATGCGAAGCCAGTGAGTCCCCTGGTGGAAGACCACAAAGAGTTTTCCTAAAGTCCTCACTCTGTGATCTACCCTCCTTGATGCGACAACTCTAATTGCCATTTAGTTTGGTTAAAATCGCTTTTTTCACCAACATTTTGCACTGTAGATGACTTTGACAGCCGCCAGTTTTCTAACCATGCTGCTATGATCGAGCAACGTATGAGATCGCCACTAGGTCAGCTGAACTTCCTACTTTGAGACTTCACGGACATCGCTAGACTTAGATCAGACGTCACCAAATTCAAACGTTTTCTGAATATCAGAAACCTGAACTAGAGGAATTTTTCGGAAAACTATATCATAATGATCATTTTATTGCCACATACGAAAAAGTGAATACTGCCGAACATAACACGGGCTAAAGGCGGAAAATTTACGGTAAAGCTGCTGGTTCTAGTCAGTCGGGGAGGTGTCCGCTTTGGGAGCAATTATCTCGAGCGACGAAGGGAGGTCGCCGCCGTCGAGATTATATAGGTCACCGAATCAACTTTTTTAAGAACCACTGAGAGCTACCTACATCATTGGATAGGCCATCCAGAGTAGAGTCCAATGGTCGCAATTATTTTCTGATCAGAGCACTTTGAGGAAAGTTATGGAAAAGCGGCGGAAACGGCGGTTTTTTCCGTCTATTCCGCCCAAAAACCAAAAGACAGGAGCGGTATTGTAGGAATAAGAAACGCCGAGGTCGGGGGTTCGATCCTCCCATGGAGCAAGATTTTTGCTCCTCCGCAGCACAGAGAAAACAGGTGCCCAATAGGGGCACGTGGAGAAAGGCATGCTAGAACAGCAATGCCGCTAACAAAAGTTCCGCTCCCGGGTGGGCTCGAACCACCAACCTTTCGGTTAACAGCCGAACGCGCTGATTATTGCGCCACGGAAGCTGGCGTTGCTGGCTGCAGACAGAGAGCACACTTTTACCGTTCTTCGGCACACACACACACACACACACACACACACACACACACACACACACACACACACACACACACACACACACACACACACACACACACACACACACACACACACACACACACACACACACACACACACACACACACACACACACACACTATTCCACAAAGCATTAGGCTTCACTGGTGTTTCCCTTCCTGTACTGCACAACTATGGCAGTTCAACGAAACGGCGTGCGGCACGCGCTCCATTGGCGCAGCTGGTTAGCGCGTGGTACTTATAGGAATAAGAAACGCCGAGGTCGGGGGTTCGATCCTCCCATGGAGCAAGATTTTTGCTCCTCCGCAGCACAGAGAAAACATGTGCCCAACAGGGGCACGTAGAGAGAGGCATGCTAGAACAGCAGCGCTGCTAACAAAAGTTCCGCTCCCGGGTGGGCTCGAACCACCAACCTTTCGGTTAACAGCCGAACGCGCTGCCTATTGCGCCACGGAAGCTGGCGTTGCTGGCTGCAGACACAGAGCACACTTTTACCGTTCTTCGGCACACACACACACACACACACACACACACACACACTATTCCACAAAGCATTAGGCTTCACTGGTGTTTCCCTTCCTGTACTGCACAACTATGGCAGTTCAACGAAACGGCGTGCGGCACGCGCTCCATTGGCGCAGCTAGTTAGCGCGTGGTACTTATAGGAATAAGAAACGCCGAGGTCGGGAGTTCGATCCTCCCATGGAGCAAGATTTTTGCTCCTACGCGGCACAGAGAAAACATGTGCCCAACAGGGGCACGTAGAGAAAGGCATGCTAGAACAGCAGCGCCGCTAACAAAAGTTCCGCTCCCGGGTGGGCTCGAACCACCAACCTTTCGGTTAACAGCCGAACGCGCTGATTATTGCGCCACGGAAGCTGGCGTTGCTGGCTGCAGACAGAGAGCACACTCTTACCGTTCTTCGGCACACACACACACACACACACACACACACACACACACACACACACACACACACACACACACACACACACACACACACACACACACACACACACACACACACACACACACTATTCCACAAAGTATTAGGCTTCACTGGTGTTTCCCTTCCTGTACTGCACAACTATGGCAGTTCAACGAAACGGCGTGCGGCACGCGCTCCATTGGCGCAGCTGGTTAGCGCGTGGTACTTATAGGAATAAGAAACGCCGAGGTCGGGGGTTCGATCCTCCCATGGAGCAAGATTTTTGCTCCTCCGCAGCACAGAGAAAACAGGTGCCCAATAGGGGCACGTGGAGAAAGGCATGCTAGAACAGCAATGCCGCTAACAAAAGTTCCGCTCCCGGGTGGGCTCGAACCACCAACCTTTCGGTTAACAGCCGAACGCGCTGATTATTGCGCCACGGAAGCTGGCGTTGCTGGCTGCAGACAGAGAGCACACTTTTACCGTTCTTGCGCACACACACACACACACACACACACACACACACACACACACACACACACACACACACACACACACACACACACACACACACACACACACACACACACACTATTCCACAAAGCATTAGGCTTCACTGGTGTTTCCCTTCCTGTACTGCACAACTATGGCAGTTCAACGAAACGGCGTGCGGCACGCGCTCCATTGGCACAGCTGGTTAGCGCGTGGTACTTATAGGAATAAGAAACGCCGAGGTCGGGGGTTCGATCCTCCCATGGAGCAAGATTTTTGCTCCTCCGCGGCACAGAGAAAACAGGTGCCCAACAGGGGCACGTAGAGAGAGGCATGCTAGAACAGCAGCGCTGCTAACAAAAGTTCCGCTCCCGGGTGGGCTCGAACCACCAACCTTTCGGTTAACAGCCGAACGCGCTGCCTATTGCGCCACGGAAGCTGGCGTTGCTGGCTGCAGACACAGAGCACACTTTTACCGTTCTTCGGCACACACACACACACACACACACACACACACACACACACACACACACACACACACACACACACACACACACACACACACACACACACACACACACACACACACACACACACACACTATTCCACAAAGCATTAGGCTTAGCTAGGGTTTCCCTTCCTGTACTGCACAACTATGCAGTTCAACGAAACGGCGTGCGGCACGTGCTCCATTGCCGCAGCTGGTTAGCGCGTGGTACTTATAGGAATAAGAAACGCCGAGGTCGGGAGTTCGATCCTCCCATGGAGCAAGATTTTTGCTCCTCCGCGGCACAGAGAAAACAGGTGCCCAATAGGGGCACGTGGAGAAAGGCATGCTAGAACAGCAATGCCGCTAACAAAAGTTTCGCTCCCGGGTGGGCTCGAACCACCAACCTTTCGGTTAACAGCCGAACGCGCTGCCTATTGCGCCACGGAATCTGGCGTTGCTGGCTGCAGACACAGAGCACACTTTTACCGTTCTGCGGCACGCACTATTCCAGAAAGCATTAGGCTTCGCTGGGGTTTCCCTTCCTGTACTGCACAACTATGGCTGTTCAATGAAACGGCGTGCGGCACGCGCTCCATTGGCGCAGCAGGTTAGCGCATGGTACTTATAGGAATAAGAGATGCCGAGATCGGGGGTTCGATCCTCCCATGGAGCAAGATTTTTGCTCCTCTGCGGCACAGAGAAAAATGTGCCCAATAGGGGCACGTAGAGAAAGGCATGCAAGAACAGCAGTGCCGCTAACAAAAGTTTCGCTCCCGGGTGGGCTCGAACCACCAACCTTTCGGTTAACAGTCGAACGCGCTGCCTATTGCGCCACGGAAGCTGGCGTTGCTGGCTGCAGACACAGAGCACACTTTTAGCGTTCTTCGGCACACACACACACACACACACACACACACACACACACACACACACTATTCCAGAAAGCATTAGGCTTCGCTGGGGTTTCCCTTCCTGTACTGCACAACTGTGGCTGTTCAATGAAACGGCGTGCGGCACGCGCTCCATTGGCGCAGCTGGTTAGCGCGTGGTACTTATAGGAATAAGAAACGCCGAGGTCGGGGGTTCGATCCTCCCATGGAGCAAGATTTTTGCTCCTCTGCGGCACAGAGAAAAATGTGCCCAATAGGGGCACGTAGAGAAAGCAAGCTAGAACAGTAGCGCTGCTAACAAAAGTTCCGCTCCCGGGTGGGCTCGAACCACCAACCTTTCGGTTAACAGCCGAACGCGCTGCCTATTGCGCCACGGAAGCTGGCGTTGCTGGCTGCAGACACAGAGCACACTTTTACCGTTATTCGGCACGCACTACTCCAGAAAGCATAAGGCTTCGCTGGGTTTCCCTTCCTGTACTGCACAACTATGCAGTTCAACGAAAAGGCGTGCGGCACGTGCTCCATTGGCGCAGCTGGTTAGCGCGTGGTACTTATAGGAATCAGAAACTCCGAGGTCGGGAGTTCGATCCTCCCATGGAGCAAGATTTTTGCTCCTCCGTAGCACAGAGAAAACATGTGCCCAATAGGGGCACGTGGAGAAAGGCATGCTAGAACAGCAATGCCGCTAACAAAAGTTCCGCTCCCGGGTGGGCTCGAACCACCAACCTTTCGGTTAACAGCCGAACGCGCTGATTATTGCGCCACGGAAGCTGGCGTTGCTGGCTGCAGACAGAGAGCACACTTTTACCGTTCTTCGGCACACACACACACACACACACACACACACACACACACACACACACACACACACACACACACACACACACACACACACACACACACACACACACACACTATTCCACAAAGCATTAGGCTTCACTGGTGTTTCCCTTCCTGTACTGCACAACTATGGCAGTTCAACGAAACGGCGTGCGGCACGCGCTCCATTGGCGCAGCTGGTTAGCGCGTGGTACTTATAGGAATAAGAAACGCCGAGGTCGGGGGTTCGATCCTCCCATGGAGCAAGATTTTTGCTCCTCCGCAGCACAGAGAAAACATGTGCCCAACAGGGGCACGTAGAGAGAGGCATGCTAGAACAGCAGCGCTGCTAACAAAAGTTCCGCTCCCGGGTGGGCTCGAACCACCAACCTTTCGGTTAACAGCCGAACGCGCTGCCTATTGCGCCACGGAAGCTGGCGTTGCTGGCTGCAGACACAGAGCACACTTTTACCGTTCTTCGGCACACACACACACACACACACACACACACACACACACACACACACACACACACACACACACACACACACACACACACACACACACACACACACACTATTCCACAAAGCATTAGGCTTCGCTAGGGTTTCCCTTCCTGTACTGCACAACTATGCAGTTCAACGAAACGGCGTGCGGCACGTGCTCCATTGCCGCAGCTGGTTAGCGCGTGGTACTTATAGGAATAAGAAACGCCGAGGTCGGGAGTTCGATCCTCCCATGGAGCAAGATTTTTGCTCCTCCGCGGCACAGAGAAAACAGGTGCCCAATAGGGGCACGTGGAGAAAGGCATGCTAGAACAGCAATGCCGCTAACAAAAGTTTCGCTCCCGGGTGGGCTCGAACCACCAACCTTTCGGTTAACAGCCGAACGCGCTGCCTATTGCGCCACGGAAGCTGGCGTTCTGGCTGCAGACACAGAGCACACTTTTACCGTTCTGCGGCACGCACTATTCCAGAAAGCATTAGGCTTCGCTGGGGTTTCCCTTCCTGTACTGCACAACTATGGCTGTTCAATGAAACGGCGTGCGGCACGCGCTCCATTGGCGCAGCAGGTTAGCGCATGGTACTTATAGGAATAAGAGATGCCGAGGTCGGGGGTTCGATCCTCCCATGGAGCAAGATTTTTGCTCCTCTGCGGCACAGAGAAAAATGTGCCCAATAGGGGCACGTAGAGAAAGGCATGCTAGAACAGCAGTGCCGCTAACAAAAGTTTCGCTCCCGGGTGGGCTCGAACCACCAACCTTTCGGTTAACAGCCGAACGCACTGCCTATTGAGCCACGGAATCTGGCGTTGCTGGCTGCAGACACAGAGCACACTTTTACCGTTCTGCGGCACGCACTATTCCAGAAAGCATTAGGCTTCGCTGGGGTTTCCCTTCCTGTACTGCACAACTATGGCTGTTCAATGAAACGGCGTGCGGCACGCGCTCCATTGGCGCGGCAGGTTAGCGCATGGTACTTATAGGAATAAGAGATGCCGAGATCGGGGGTTCGATCCTCCCATGGAGCAAGATTTTTGCTCCTCTGCGGCACAGAGAAAAATGTGCCCAATAGGGGCACGTAGAGAAAGGCATGCTAGAACAGCAGTGCCGCTAACAAAAGTTTCGCTCCCGGGTGGGCTCGAACCACCAACCTTTCGGTTAACAGTCGAACGCGCTGCCTATTGCGCCACGGAAGCTGGTGTTGCTGGCTGCAGACACAGAGCACACTTTTAGCGTTCTTCAGCACACACACACACACACACACTATTCCAGAAAGCATTAGGCTTCGCTGGGGTTTCCCTTCCTGTACTGCACAACTATGGCTGTTCAATGAAACGGCGTGCGGCACGCGCTCCATTGGCGCAGCTAGTTAGCGCGTGGTACTTATAGGAATAAGAAATGCCGAGGTCGGGAGTTCGATCCTCCCATGGAGCAAGATTTTTGCTCCTACGCGGCACAGAGAAAACATGTGCCCAACAGGGGCACGTAGAGAAAGGCATGCTAGAACAGCAGCGCCGCTAACAAAAGTTCCGCTCCCGGGTGGGCTCGAACCACCAACCTTTCGGTTAACAGCCGAACGCGCTGATTATTGCGCCACGGAAGCTGGCGTTGCTGGCTGCAGACAGAGAGCACACTCTTACCGTTCTTCGGCACACACACACACACACACACACACACACACACACACACACACACACACTATTCCACAAAGTATTAGGCTTCACTGGTGTTTCCCTTCCTGTACTGCACAACTATGGCAGTTCAACGAAACGGCGTGCGGCACGCGCTCCATTGGCGCAGCTGGTTAGCGCGTGGTACTTATAGGAATAAGAAACGCCGAGGTCGGGGGTTCGATCCTCCCATGGAGCAAGAATTTTGCTCCTCCGCAGCACAGAGAAAACAGGTGCCCAATAGGGGCACGTGGAGAAAGGCATGCTAGAACAGCAATGCCGCTAACAAAAGTTCCGCTCCCGGGTGGGCTCGAACCACCAACCTTTCGGTTAACAGCCGAACGCGCTGATTATTGCGCCACGGAAGCTGGCGTTGCTGGCTGCAGACAGAGAGCACACTTTTACCGTTCTTCGGCACACACACACACACACACACACACACACACACACACACACACACACACACACACACACACACACACACACACACACACACACACACACACACACACACACACACTATTCCACAAAGCATTAGGCTTCACTGGTGTTTCCCTTCCTGTACTGCACAACTATGGCAGTTCAACGAAACGGCGTGCGGCACGCGCTCCATTGGCGCAGCTGGTTAGCGCGTGGTACTTATAGGAATAAGAAACGCCGAGGTCGGGGGTTCGATCCTCCCATGGAGCAAGATTTTTGCTCCTCCGCAGCACAGAGAAAACATGTGCCCAACAGGGGCACGTAGAGAGAGGCATGCTAGAACAGCAGCGCTGCTAACAAAAGTTCCGCTCCCGGGTGGGCTCGAACCACCAACCTTTCGGTTAACAGCCGAACGCGCTGCCTATTGCGCCACGGAAGCTGGCGTTGCTGGCTGCAGACACAGAGCACACTTTTACCGTTCTTCGGCACACACACACACACACACACACACACACACACACACACACACACTATTCCACAAAGCATTAGGCTTCACTGGTGTTTCCCTTCCTGTACTGCACAACTATGGCAGTTCAACGAAACGGCGTGCGGCACGCGCTCCATTGGCGCAGCTAGTTAGCGCGTGGTACTTATAGGAATAAGAAACGCCGAGGTCGGGAGTTCGATCCTCCCATGGAGCAAGATTTTTGCTCCTACGCGGCACAGAGAAAACATGTGCCCAACAGGGGCACGTAGAGAAAGGCATGCTAGAACAGCAGCGCCGCTAACAAAAGTTCCGCTCCCGGGTGGGCTCGAACCACCAACCTTTCGGTTAACAGCCGAACGCGCTGATTATTGCGCCACGGAAGCTGGCGTTGCTGGCTGCAGACAGAGAGCACACTCTTACCGTTCTTCGGCACACACACACACACACACACACACACACACACACACACACACACACACTATTCCACAAAGTATTAGGCTTCACTGGTGTTTCCCTTCCTGTACTGCACAACTATGGCAGTTCAACGAAACGGCGTGCGGCACGCGCTCCATTGGCGCAGCTGGTTAGCGCGTGGTACTTATAGGAATAAGAAACGCCGAGGTCGGGGGTTCGATCCTCCCATGGAGCAAGATTTTTGCTCCTCCGCAGCACAGAGAAAACAGGTGCCCAATAGGGGCACGTGGAGAAAGGCATGCTAGAACAGCAATGCCGCTAACAAAAGTTCCGCTCCCGGGTGGGCTCGAACCACCAACCTTTCGGTTAACAGCCGAACGCGCTGATTATTGCGCCACGGAAGCTGGCGTTGCTGGCTGCAGACAGAGAGCACACTTTTACCGTTCTTGCGCACACACACACACACACACACACACACACACACACACACACACACACACACACACACACACACACACACATTCCACAAAGCATTAGGCTTCACTGGTGTTTCCCTTCCTGTACTGCACAACTATGGCAGTTCAACGAAACGGCGTGCGGCACGCGCTCCATTGGCGCAGCTGGTTAGCGCGTGGTACTTATAGGAATAAGAAACGCCGAGGTCGGGGGTTCGATCCTCCCATGGAGCAAGATTTTTGCTCCTCCGCAGCACAGAGAAAACATGTGCCCAACAGGGGCACGTAGAGAGAGGCATGCTAGAACAGCAGCGCTGCTAACAAAAGTTCCGCTCCCGGGTGGGCTCGAACCACCAACCTTTCGGTTAACAGCCGAACGCGCTGCCTATTGCGCCACGGAAGCTGGCGTTGCTGGCTGCAGACACAGAGCACACTTTTACCGTTCTTCGGCACACACACACACACACACACACACACACACACACACACACACACTATTCCACAAAGCATTAGGCTTCGCTAGGGTTTCCCTTCCTGTACTGCACAACTATGCAGTTCAACGAAACGGCGTGCGGCACGTGCTCCATTGCCGCAGCTGGTTAGCGCGTGGTACTTATAGGAATAAGAAACGCCGAGGTCGGGAGTTCGATCCTCCCATGGAGCAAGATTTTTGCTCCTCCGCGGCACAGAGAAAACAGGTGCCCAATAGGGGCACGTGGAGAAAGGCATGCTAGAACAGCAATGCCGCTAACAAAAGTTTCGCTCCCGGGTGGGCTCGAACCACCAACCTTTCGGTTAACAGCCGAACGCGCTGCCTATTGCGCCACGGAATCTGGCGTTGCTGGCTGCAGACACAGAGCACACTTTTACCGTTCTGCGGCACGCACTATTCCAGAAAGCATTAGGCTTCGCTGGGGTTTCCCTTCCTGTACTGCACAACTATGGCTGTTCAATGAAACGGCGTGCGGCACGCGCTCCATTGGCGCAGCAGGTTAGCGCGTGGTACTTATAGGAATAAGAGATGCCGAGATCGGGGGTTCGATCCTCCCATGGAGCAAGATATTTGCTCCTCCGCGGCTTGGAGAAAAAATGCGCCCAGTAGGGATACGTAGAGAAAGGCATGCTAGAACAGCAGAGCCGCTAACAAAAGTTTCGCTCCCGGGTGGGCTCGAACCACCAACCTTTCGGTTAACAGTCGAACGCGCTGCCTATTGCGCCACGGAAGCTGGCGTTGCTGGCTGCAGACACAGAGCACACTTTTACCGTTCTTCGGCACACACACACACACACACACACACACACACACACACACACACACACACACACACACACACACACACACACACACACACACACACACACACTATTCCAGAAAGCATTAGGCTTCGCTGGGGTTTCCCTTCCTGTACTGCACAACTATGGCTGTTCAATGAAACGGCGTGCGGCACGCGCTCCATTGGCGCAGCAGGTTAGCGCATGGTACTTATAGGAATAAGAGATGCCGAGATCGGGGGTTCGATCCTCCCATGGAGCAAGATTTTTGCTCCTCTGCGGCACAGAGAAAAATGTGCCCAATAGGGGCACGTGGAGAAAGGCATGCTAGAACAGCAATGCCGCTAACAAAAGTTCCGCTCCCGGGTGGGCTCGAACCACCAACCTTTCGGTTAACAGCCGAACGCGCTGATTATTGCGCCACGGAAGCTGGCGTTGCTGGCTGCAGACAGAGAGCACACTTTTACCGTTCTTGCGCACACACACACACACACACACACACACACACACACACACACACACACACACACACACACACACACACACATTCCACAAAGCATTAGGCTTCACTGGTGTTTCCCTTCCTGTACTGCACAACTATGGCAGTTCAACGAAACGGCGTGCGGCACGCGCTCCATTGGCGCAGCAGGTTAGCGCATGGTACTTATAGGAATAAGAGATGCCGAGATCGGGGGTTCGATCCTCCCATGGAGCAAGATTTTTGCTCCTCTGCGGCACAGAGAAAACAGGTGCCCAATAGGGGCACGTGGAGAAAGGCATGCTAGAACAGCAATGCCGCTAACAAAAGTTTCGCTCCCGGGTGGGCTCGAACCACCAACCTTTCGGTTAACAGCCGAACGCGCTGCCTATTGCGCCACGGAATCTGGCGTTGCTGGCTGCAGACACAGAGCACACTTTTACCGTTCTGCGGCACGCACTATTCCAGAAAGCATTAGGCTTCGCTGGGGTTTCCCTTCCTGTACTGCACAACTATGGCTGTTCAATGAAACGGCGTGCGGCACGCGCTCCATTGGCGCAGCAGGTTAGCGCGTGGTACTTATAGGAATAAGAGATGCCGAGATCGGGGGTTCGATCCTCCCATGGAGCAAGATATTTGCTCCTCCGCGGCTTGGAGAAAAAATGCGCCCAGTAGGGATACGTAGAGAAAGGCATGCTAGAACAGCAGAGCCGCTAACAAAAGTTTCGCTCCCGGGTGGGCTCGAACCACCAACCTTTCGGTTAACAGTCGAACGCGCTGCCTATTGCGCCACGGAAGCTGGCGTTGCTGGCTGCAGACACAGAGCACACTTTTACCGTTCTTCGGCACACACACACACACACACACACACACACACACACACACACACACACACACACACACACACACACACACACACACACACACACACACACACACACTATTCCAGAAAGCATTAGGCTTCGCTGGGGTTTCCCTTCCTGTACTGCACAACTATGGCTGTTCAATGAAACGGCGTGCGGCACGCGCTCCATTGGCGCAGCAGGTTAGCGCATGGTACTTATAGGAATAAGAGATGCCGAGATCGGGGGTTCGATCCTCCCATGGAGCAAGATTTTTGCTCCTCTGCGGCACAGAGAAAAATGTGCCCAATAGGGGCACGTAGAGAAAGGCATGCTAGAACAGCAGTGCCGCTAACAAAAGTTTCGCTCCCGGGTGGGCTCGAACCACCAACCTTTCGGTTAACAGTCGAACGCGCTGCCTATTGCGCCACGGAAGCTGGCGTTGCTGGCTGCAGACACAGAGCACACTTTTAGCGTTCTTCGGCACACACACACACACACACACACACACACACACACACACACACACACACACACACACACACACACACACACACACACTATTCCAGAAAGCATTAGGCTTCGCTGGGGTTTCCCTTCCTGTACTGCACAACTGTGGCTGTTCAATGAAACGGCGTGCGGCACGCGCTCCATTGGCGCAGCTGGTTAGCGCGTGGTACTTATAGGAATAAGAAACGCCGAGGTCGGGGGTTCGATCCTCCCATGGAGCAAGATTTTTGCTCCTCCGCAGCACAGAGAAAACATGTGCCCAACAGGGGCACGTAGAGAGAGGCATGCTAGAACAGTAGCGCTGCTAACAAAAGTTCCGCTCCCGGGTGGGCTCGAACCACCAACCTTTCGGTTAACAGCCGAACGCGCTGCCTATTGCGCCACGGAAGCTGGCGTTGCTGGCTGCAGACACAGAGCACACTTTTACCGTTATTCGGCACGCACTACTCCAGAAAGCATAAGGCTTCGCTGGGTTTCCCTTCCTGTACTGCACAACTATGCAGTTCAACGAAAAGGCGTGCGGCACGTGCTCCATTGGCGCAGCTGGTTAGCGCGTGGTACTTATAGGAATCAGAAACTCCGAGGTCGGGAGTTCGATCCTCCCATGGAGCAAGATTTTTGCTCCTCCGTAGCACAGAGAAAACATGTGCCCAATAGGGGCACGTAGAGAAAGGCATGCTAGAACAGCAGCGCCGCTAACAAAAGTTCCGCTCCCGGGTGGGCTCGAACCACCAACCTTTCGGTTAACAGCCGAACGCGCTGCCTATTGCGCCACGGAAGCTGGCGTTCTGGCTGCAGACACAGAGCACACTTTTACCGTTCTTTGGCACACACACACACACACACACACACACACACACACACACACACACACACACACACACACACACACACACACACACACACACACACACACACACACTATTCCACAAAGCATTAGGCTTCACTGGGGTTTCCCTTCCTGTACTGCACAACTATGCAGTTCAACGAAACGGCGTGCGGCACGTGCTCCATTGGCGCAGCTGGTTAGCGCGTGGTACTTATAGGAATAAGAAACGCCGAGGTCGGGGGTTCGATCCTCCCATGGAGCAAGATTTTTGCTCCTCCGCAGCACAGAGAAAACATGTGCCCAACAGGGGCACGTAGAGAGAGGCATGCTAGAACAGCAGCGCTGCTAACAAAAGTTCCGCTCCCGGGTGGGCTCGAACCACCAACCTTTCGGTTAACAGCCGAACGCGCTGCCTATTGCGCCACGGAAGCTGGCGTTGCTGGCTGCAGACACAGAGCACACTTTTACCGTTCTTCGGCACGCACTACTCCAGAAAGCATAAGGCTTCGCTGGGTTTCCCTTCCTGTACTGCACAACTATGCAGTTCAACGAAAAGGCGTGCGGCACGTGCTCCATTGGCGCAGCTGGTTAGCGCGTGGTACTTATAGGAATCAGAAACTCCGAGGTCGGGAGTTCGATCCTCCCATGGAGCAAGATTTTTGCTCCTCCGTAGCACAGAGAAAACATGTGCCCAATAGGGGCACGTAGAGAAAGGCATGCTAGAACAGCAGCGCCGCTAACAAAAGTTCCGCTCCCGGGTGGGCTCGAACCACCAACCTTTCGGTTAACAGCCGAACGCGCTGCCTATTGCGCCACGGAAGCTGGCGTTCTGGCTGCAGACACAGAGCACACTTTTACCGTTCTTCGGCACACACACACACACACACACACACACACACACACACACACACACACACACACACACACACTATTCCACAAAGCATTAGGCTTCGCTGGGGTTTCCCTTCCTGTACTGCACAACTATGCAGTTCAACGAAACGGCGTGCGGCACGTGCTCCATTGGCGCAGCTGGTTAGCGCGTGGTACTTATAGGAATAAGAAACGCCGAGGTCGGGAGTTCGATCCTCCCATGGAGCAAGATTTTTGCTCCTCCGCGGCACAGAGAAAACAGGTGCCCAATAGGGGCACGTGGAGAAAGGCATGCTAGAACAGCAATGCCGCTAACAAAAGTTTCGCTCCCGGGTGGGCTCGAACCACCAACCTTTCGGTTAACAGCCGAACGCGCTGCCTATTGCGCCACGGAATCTGGCGTTGCTGGCTGCAGACACAGAGCACACTTTTACCGTTCTGCGGCACGCACTATTCCAGAAAGCATTAGGCTTCGCTGGGGTTTCCCTTCCTGTACTGCACAACTATGGCTGTTCAATGAAACGGCGTGCGGCACGCGCTCCATTGGCGCAGCAGGTTAGCGCATGGTACTTATAGGAATAAGAGATGCCGAGATCGGGGGTTCGATCCTCCCATGGAGCAAGATATTTGCTCCTCCGCGGCTTGGAGAAAAAATGCGCCCAGTAGGGATACGTAGAGAAAGGCATGCTAGAACAGCAGAGCCGCTAACAAAAGTTTCGCTCCCGGGTGGGCTCGAACCACCAACCTTTCGGTTAACAGTCGAACGCGCTGCCTATTGCGCCACGGAAGCTGGCGTTGCTGGCTGCAGACACAGAGCACACTTTTACCGTTCTTCGGCACACACACACACACACACACACACACACACACACACACACACACACACACACACACACACACACACTATTCCAGAAAGCATTAGGCTTCGCTGGGGTTTCCCTTCCTGTACTGCACAACTATGGCTGTTCAATGAAACGGCGTGCGGCACGCGCTCCATTGGCGCAGCAGGTTAGCGCATGGTACTTATAGGAATAAGAGATGCCGAGATCGGGGGTTCGATCCTCCCATGGAGCAAGATTTTTGCTCCTCTGCGGCACAGAGAAAAATGTGCCCAATAGGGGCACGTAGAGAAAGGCATGCTAGAACAGCAGTGCCGCTAACAAAAGTTTCGCTCCCGGGTGGGCTCGAACCACCAACCTTTCGGTTAACAGCCGAACGCGCTGCCTATTGCGCCACGGAAGCTGGCGTTGCTGGCTGCAGACACAGAGCACACTTTTAGCGTTCTTCGGCACACACACACACACACACACACACACACACACACACACACACACACACACTATTCCACAAAGCATTAGGCTTCACTGGTGTTTCCCTTCCTGTACTGCACAACTATGGCAGTTCAACGAAACGGCGTGCGGCACGTGCTCCATTGGCGCAGCTGGTTAGCGCGTGGTACTTATAGGAATAAGAAACGCCGAGGTCGGGAGTTCGATCCTCCCATGGAGCAAGATTTTTGCTCCTCCGCAGCACAGAGAAAACATGTGCCCAGTAGGGATACGTAGAGAAAGGCATGCTAGAACAGCAGAGCCGCTAACAAAAGTTTCGCTCCCGGGTGGGCTCGAACCACCAACCTTTCGGTTAACAGCCGAACGCGCTGCCTATTGCGCCACGGAATCTGGCGTTGCTGGCTGCAGACACAGAGCACACTTTTACCGTTCTGCGGCACGCACTATTCCAGAAAGCATTAGGCTTCGCTGGGGTTTCCCTTCCTGTACTGCACAACTATGGCTGTTCAATGAAACGGCGTGCGGCACGCGCTCCATTGGCGCAGCAGGTTAGCGCATGGTACTTATAGGAATAAGAGATGCCGAGATCGGGGGTTCGATCCTCCCATGGAGCAAGATATTTGCTCCTCCGCGGCTTGGAGAAAAAATGCGCCCAGTAGGGATACGTAGAGAAAGGCATGCTAGAACAGCAGAGCCGCTAACAAAAGTTTCGCTCCCGGGTGGGCTCGAACCACCAACCTTTCGGTTAACAGTCGAACGCGCTGCCTATTGCGCCACGGAAGCTGGCGTTGCTGGCTGCAGACACAGAGCACACTTTTACCGTTCTTCGGCACACACACACACACACACACACACACACACACACACACACACACACACACACACACACACACACACACACACACACACACACACACTATTCCAGAAAGCATTAGGCTTCGCTGGGGTTTCCCTTCCTGTACTGCACAACTATGGCTGTTCAATGAAACGGCGTGCGGCACGCGCTCCATTGGCGCAGCAGGTTAGCGCATGGTACTTATAGGAATAAGAGATGCCGAGATCGGGGGTTCGATCCTCCCATGGAGCAAGATTTTTGCTCCTCTGCGGCACAGAGAAAAATGTGCCCAATAGGGGCACGTAGAGAAAGGCATGCTAGAACAGCAGTGCCGCTAACAAAAGTTTCGCTCCCGGGTGGGCTCTAACCACCAACCTTTCGGTTAACAGTCGAACGCGCTGCCTATTGCGCCACGGAAGCTGGCGTTGCTGGCTGCAGACACAGAGCACACTTTTACCGTTCTTCGGCACACACACACACACACACACACACACACACACACACACTATTCCAGAAAGCATTAGGCTTCGCTGGGGTTTCCCTTCCTGTACTGCACAACTGTGGCTGTTCAATGAAACGGCGTGCGGCACGTGCTCCATTGGCGCAGCTGGTTAGCGCGTGGTACTTATAGGAATCAGAAACTCCGAGGTCGGGGGTTCGATCCTCCCATGGAGCAAGATTTTTGCTCCTCTGCGGCACAGAGAAAAATGTGTCCAATAGGGGCACGTAGAGAGAGGCATGCTAGAGCAGCAGCGCTGCTAACAAAAGTTCCGCTCCCGGGTGGGCTCGAACCACAAACCTTTCGGTTAACAGCCGAACGCGCTGCCTATTGCGCCACGGAAGCTGGCGTTGCTGGCTGCAGACACAGAGCACACTTTTACCGTTATTCGGCACGCACTATTCCAGAAAGCATTAGGCTTCACTGGTGTTTCCCCTCCTGTACTGCACAACTATGGCTGTTCAATGAAACGGCGTGCGGCACGCGCTCCATTGGCGCAGCAGGTTAGCGCATGGTACTTATAGGAATAAGAGATGCCGAGGTCGGGGGTTCGATCCTCCCATGGAGCAAGATTTTTGCTCCTCTGCGGCTTGGAGAAAAAATGCGCCCAGTAGGGATACGTAGAGAAAGGCATGCTAGAACAGCAGAGCCGCTAACAAAAGTTTCGCTCCCGGGTGGGCTCCAACCACCAACCTTTCGGTTAACAGCCGAACGCACTGCCTATTGCGCCACGGAATCTGGCGTTGCTGGCTGCAGACACAGAGCACACTTTTACCGTTCTTCGGCACACACACACACACACACACACACACACACACACACACACACACACACACACACACACACACACACACACACACACACACACACACACACACACACTATTCCACAAAGCATTAGGCTTCGCTGGGGTTTCCCTTCCTGTACTGCACAACTATGGCAGTTCAATGAAACGGCGTGCGGCACGTGCTCCATTGGCGCAGCTGGTTAGCGCGTGGTACTTTTAGGAATAAGAAATGCCGAGGTCGGGGGTTCGATCCTCGCATGGAGCAAGATTTTTGCTCCTCTGCGGCACAGAGAAAAATGTGTCCAATAGGGGCACGTAGAGAGAGGCATGCTAGAGCAGCAGCGCCGCTAACAAAAGTTCCGCTCCCGGGTGGGCTCGAACCACCAACCTTTCGGTTAACAGCCGAACGCGCTGCCTATTGCGCCACGGAAGCTGGCGTTCTGGCTGCAGACACAGAGCACACTTTTACCGTTCTTTGGCACACACACACACACACACACACACACACACACACACACACACACACACACACACACACACACACACACATATTCCACAAAGCATTAGGCTTCACTGGTGTTTCCCTTCCTGTACTGCACAACTATGGCAGTTCAACGAAACGGCGTGCGGCACGCGCTCCATTGGCGCAGCTGGTTAGCGCGTGGTACTTATAGGAATAAGAAACGCCGAGGTCGGGAGTTCGATCCTCCCATGGAGCAAGATTTTTGCTCCTCTGCGGCACAGAGAAAAATGTGCCCAATAGGGGCACGTAGAGAGAGGCATGCTAGAACAGCAGCGCTGCTAACAAAAGTTCCGCTCCCGGGTGGGCTCGAACCACCAACCTTTCGGTTAACAGCCGAACGCGCTGCCTATTGCGCCACGGAAGCTGGCGTTGCTGGCTGCAGACACAGAGCACACTTTTACCGTTATTCGGCACGCACTACTCCAGAAAGCATAAGGCTTCGCTGGGGTTTCCCTTCCTGTACTGCACTACTATGGCTGTTCAATGAAACGGCGTGCGGCACGCACTCCATTGGCGCAGCAGGTTAGCGCATGGTACTTATAGGAATAAGAGATGCCGAGGTCGGGGGTTCGATCCTCCCATGGAGCAAGATTTTTGCTCCTCTGCGGCACAGAGAAAAATGTGCCCAATAGGGGCACGTAGAGAGAGTCATGCTAGAACAGCAGCGCTGCTAACAAAAGTTCCGCTCCCGGGTGGGCTCGAACCACAAACCTTTCGGTTAACAGCCGAACGCGCTGCCTATTGCGCCACGGAAGCTGGCGTTGCTGGCTGCAGACACAGAGCACACTTTTACCGTTATTCGGCACGCACTATTCCAGAAAGCATTAGGCTTCACTGGTGTTTCCCCTCCTGTACTGCACAACTATGGCTGTTCAATGAAACGGCGTGCGGCACGCGCTCCATTGGCGCAGCAGGTTAGCGCATGGTACTTATAGGAATAAGAGATGCCGAGGTCGAGGGTTCGATCCTCCCATGGAGCAAGATTTTTGCTCCTCTGCGGCACAGAGAAAAATGTGCCCAATAGGGGCACGTAGAGAAAGGCATGCTAGAACAGCAGTGCCGCTAACAAAAGTTTCGCTCCCGGGTGGGCTCGAACCACCAACCTTTCGGTTAACAGCCGAACGCGCTGCCTATTGCGCCACGGAAGCTGGCGTTGCTGGCTGCAGACACAGAGCACACTTTTACCGTTCTGCGGCTCGCACTATTCCAGAAAGCATTAGGCTTCACTGGTGTTTCCCCTCCTGTACTGCACAACTATGGCTGTTCAATGAAACGGCGTGCGGCACGCGCTCCATTGGCGCAGCAGGTTAGCGCATGGTACTTATAGGAATAAGAGATGCCGAGATCGGGGGTTCGATCCTCCCATGGAGCAAGATATTTGCTCCTCCGCGGCTTGGAGAAAAAATGCGCCCAGTAGGGATACGTAGAGAAAGGCATGCTAGAACAGCAGAGCCGCTAACAAAAGTTTCGCTCCCGGGTGGGCTTCAACCACCAACCTTTCGGTTAACAGCCGAACGCACCTGCCTATTGCGCCACGGAATCTGGCGTTGCTGGCTGCAGACACAGAGCACACTTTTACCGTTCTGCGGCTCGCACTATTCCAGAAAGCATTAGGCTTCGCTGGGGTTTCCCTTCCTGTACTGCACAACTATGGCTGTTCAATGAAACGGCGTGCGGCACGCGCTCCATTTGCGCAGCAGGTTAGCGCATGGTACTTATAGGAATAAGAGATGCCGAGATCGGGGGTTCGATCCTCCCATGGAGCAAGATTTTTGCTCCTCTGCGGCACAGAGAAAAATGTGCCCAATAGGGGCACGTAGAGAAAGGCATGCTAGAACAGCAGTGCCGCTAACAAAAGTTTCGCTCCCGGGTGGGCTCGAACCACCAACCTTTCGGTTAACAGTCGAACGCGCTGCCTATTGCGCCACGGAAGCTGGCGTTGCTGGCAGCAGACACAGAGCACACTTTTAGCGTTCTTCGGCGCACACACACACACACACACACACACACACTATTCCAGAAAGCATTAGGCTTCGCTGGGGTTTCCCTTCCTGTACTGCACAACTATGGCTGTTCAATGAAACGGCGTGCGGCACGCGCTCCATTGGCGCAGCAGGTTAGCGCATGGTACTTATAGGAATAAGAAATGCCGAGGTCGGGAGTTCGATCCTCCCATGGAGCAAGATATTTGCTCCTCCGCGGCTTAGAGAAAAAATGCGCCCAGTAGGGATACGTAGAGAAAGGCATGCTAGAACAGCAGAGCCGCTAACAAAAGTTTCGCTCCCGGGTGGGCTCCAAGCACCTACCTTTCGGTTAACAGCCGAACGCGCTGCCTATTGCGCCACGGAATCTGGCGTTGCTGGCTGCAGACACAGAGCACACTTTTACCGTTCTGCGGCACGCACTATTCCAGAAAGCATTAAACCGAAAGGTTGGTGGTTCGAGCACACCCGGGAGCGAAACTTTTGTTAGCGGCACTGCTGTTCTAGCATGCCTTTCTCTACGTGCCCCTATTGGGCACATTTTTCTCTGTGCCGCAGAGGAGCAAAAATCTTGCTCCATGGGAGGATCGAACCCCCGACCTCGGCATTTCTTATTCCTATAAGTACCATGCGCTAACCTGCTGCGCCAATGGAGCGCGTGCCGCACGCCGTTTCGTTGAACTGCCATAGTTGTGCAGTACAGGAAGGGAAACCCCAGCGAAGCCTAATGCTTTCTGGAATAGTGCGTGCCGAAGAA
>OX375867.1:62839596-63060236 GCA_947359475.1 Heligmosomoides polygyrus bakeri
TTTCTCTGTGCCGCGGAAGAGCAAAAACTTTCGGTTAACAGCCGAACGCGCTGCCTATTGCGCCACGGAAGCTGGCGTTGCTGCCTGCAGACACAGAGCACACTTTTACCGTTATTCGGCACGCACTATTCCAGAAAGCATTAGGCTTCACTGGTGTTTCCCCTCCTGTACTGCACAACTATGGCAGTTCAATAAAACGGCGTGCGGCACGCGCTCCATTGGCGCAGCAGGTTAGCGCATGGTACTTATAGGAATAAGAAATGCCGAGGTCGGGGGTTCGATCCTCCCATGGAGCAAGATTTTTGCTCCTCTGCGGCACAGAGTGCTAGAACAGCAGAGCCGCTAACAAAAATTTCGCTCCCGGGTGGGCTCGGACCACCAACCTTTCGGTTAACAGCCGAACGCGCTGCCTATTGCGCCACGGAAGCTGGCGTTGCTGCCTGCAGACACAGAGCACACTTTTACCGTTATTCGGCACGCACTATTCCAGAAAGCATTAGGCTTCGCTGGGGTTTCCCTTCCTGTACTGCACATAACCTGCTGCGCCAATGGAGCGCGTGCCGCACGTGGTCCATTGGCGCAGCTGGTTAGCGCGTGGTACTTATAGGAATAAGAAATGCCGAGGTCGGGGGTTCGATCCTCCCATGGAGCAAGAATTTTGCTCTTCCGCGGCACAGAGAAAACATGCGCTCAGTAGGGGCACGTAGGGGAACGGCTTGCTAGAACAGCAGAGCAGCTAACAAAAGTTTCGCTCCCGGGTGAGCTCGAACCACAATCCTTTCGGTTAACAGACGAACGCGCTGCCTATTGCGCCACGGAAGCTGGCGTTGCTGCCTGCAGACACAGAGCACACTTTTACCGTTCTTCGGCACGCACTATTCCAGAAAGCATTAGGCTTCGCTGGGGTTTCCCTTCCTGTACTGCACAACTATGGCAGTTCAATAAAACGGCGTGCGGCACGCGCTCCATTGGCGCAGCAGGTTAGCGCATGGTACTTATAGGAATAAGAAATGCCGAGGTCGAAAGTTCGATCCTCCCATGGAGCAAAATTTTTGCTCCTCTGCGGCACAGAGAAAAAATGTGCCCAATACGGGCACGTAGAGAAAGGCATGCTAGAACAGCAGTGCCGCTAACAAAAGTTTCGCTCCCGGGTGAGCTCGAACCACCATCCTTTCGGTTAACAGCCGAACGCGCTGCCTATTGCGCCACGGAAGCTGGCGTTGCTGCCTGCAGACACAGAGCACACTTTTACCGTTATTCGGCACGCACTATTCCAGGAAGCATTAGGCTTCGCTGGGGTTTCCCTTCCTGTACTGCACAACTATGGCAGTTCAATGAAACGGCGTGCGGCACGTGCTCCATTGGCGCAGCTGGTTAGCGCGTGGTACTTATAGGAATAAGAAATGCCGAGGTCGGGGGTTCGATCCTCCCATGGAGCAAGATTTTTGCTCCTCTGCGGCACAGAGTGCTAGAACAGCAGAGCCGCTAACAAAAATTTCGCTCCCGGGTGGGCTCGGACCACCAACCTTTCGGTTAACAGCCGAACGCGCTGCCTATTGCGCCACGGAAGCTGGCGTTGCTGGCTGCAGACACAGAGCACACTTTTACCGTTCTTCGGCACGCACTATTCCAGAAAGCATTAGGCTTCGCTGGGGTTTCCCTTCCTGTACTGCACAACTATGGCAGTTCAACGAAACGGCGTGCGGCACGCGCTCCATTGGCGCAGCAGGTTAGCGCATGGTACTTATAGGAATAAGAAATGCCGAGGTCGGGGGTTCGATCCTCCCATGGAGCAAGATTTTTGCTCCTCTGCGGCACAGAGAAAAATGTGCCCAATAGGGGCACGTAGACAAAGGCATGCTAGAACAGCAGTGCCGCTAACAAAAGTTTCGCTCCCGGGTGAGCTCGAACCACCATCCTTTCGGTTAACAGCCGAACGCGCTGCCTATTGCGCCACGGAAGCTGGCGTTGCTGGCTGCAGACACAGAGCACACTTTTACCGTTCTTCGGCACGCACTATTCCAGAAAGCATTAGGCTTCACTGGTGTTTCCCCTCCTGTACTGCACAACTATGGCAGTTCAATAAAACGGCGTGCGGCACGCGCTCCATTGGCGCAGCAGGTTAGCGCATGGTACTTATAGGAATAAGAAATGCCGAGGTCGGGGGTTCGATCCTCCCATGGAGCAAGATTTTTGCTCCTCTGCGGCACAGAGTGCTAGAACAGCAGAGCCGCTAACAAAAATTTCGCTCCCGGGTGGGCTCGGACCACCAACCTTTCGGTTAACAGCCGAACGCGCTGCCTATTGCGCCACGGAAGCTGGCGTTGCTGGCTGCAGACACAGAGCACACTTTTACCGTTCTTCGGCACGCACTATTCCAGAAAGCATTAGGCTTCGCTGGGGTTTCCCTTCCTGTACTGCACAACTATGGCAGTTCAACGAAACGGCGTGCGGCACGCGCTCCATTGGCGCAGCAGGTTAGCGCATGGTACTTATAGGAATAAGAAATGCCGAGGTCGGGGGTTCGATCCTCCCATGGAGCAGATTTTTGCTCCTCTGCGGCACAGAGAAAAATGTGCCCAATAGGGGCACGTAGAGAAAGGCATGCTAGAACAGCAGCGCCGCTAACAAAAGTTTCGCTCCCGGGTGGGCTCGAACCACCAACCTTTCGGTTAACAGCCGAACGCGCTGCCTATTGCGCCACGGAAGCTGGCGTTGCTGCCTGCAGACACAGAGCACACTTTTACCGTTATTCGGCACGCACTATTCCAGAAAGCATTAGGCTTCACTGGTGTTTCCCCTCCTGTACTGCACAACTATGGCAGTTCAATAAAACGGCGTGCGGCACGCGCTCCATTGGCGCAGCAGGTTAGCGCATGGTACTTATAGGAATAAGAAATGCCGAGGTCGGGGGTTCGATCCTCCCATGGAGCAAGATTTTTGCTCCTCTGCGGCACAGAGTGCTAGAACAGCAGAGCCGCTAACAAAAATTTCGCTCCCGGGTGGGCTCGGACCACCAACCTTTCGGTTAACAGCCGAACGCGCTGCCTATTGCGCCACGGAAGCTGGCGTTGCTGGCTGCAGACACAGAGCACACTTTTACCGTTATTCGGCACGCACTATTCCAGAAAGCATTAGGCTTCGCTGGGGTTTCCCTTCCTGTACTGCACAACTATGGCAGTTCAATGAAACGGCGTGCCGCACGTGGTCCATTGGCGCAGCTGGTTAGCGCGTGGTACTTATAGGAATAAGAAATGCCGAGGTCGGGGGTTCGATCCTCCCATGGAGCAAGAATTTTGCTCTTCCGCGGCACAGAGAAAACATGCGCTCAGTAGGGGCACGTAGGGAACGGCTTGCTAGAACAGCAGAGCAGCTAACAAAAGTTTCGCTCCCGGGTGAGCTCGAACCACAATCCTTTCGGTTAACAGACGAACGCGCTGCCTATTGCGCCACGGAAGCTGGCGTTGCTGCCTGCAGACACAGAGCACACTTTTACCGTTCTTCGGCACGCACTATTCCAGAAAGCATTAGGCTTCGCTGGGGTTTCCCTTCCTGTACTGCACAACTATGGCAGTTCAATAAAACGGCGTGCGGCACGCGCTCCATTGGCGCAGCAGGTTAGCGCATGGTACTTATAGGAATAAGAAATGCCGAGGTCGAAAGTTCGATCCTCCCATGGAGCAAAATTTTTGCTCCTCTGCGGCACAGAGAAAAAATGTGCCCAATACGGGCACGTAGAGAAAGGCATGCTAGAACAGCAGTGCCGCTAACAAAAGTTTCGCTCCCGGGTGAGCTCGAACCACCATCCTTTCGGTTAACAGCCGAACGCGCTGCCTATTGCGCCACGGAAGCTGGCGTTGCTGCCTGCAGACACAGAGCACACTTTTACCGTTATTCGGCACGCACTATTCCAGGAAGCATTAGGCTTCGCTGGGGTTTCCCTTCCTGTACTGCACAACTATGGCAGTTCAATGAAACGGCGTGCGGCACGTGCTCCATTGGCGCAGCTGGTTAGCGCGTGGTACTTATAGGAATAAGAAATGCCGAGGTCGGGGGTTCGATCCTCCCATGGAGCAAGATTTTTGCTCCTCTGCGGCACAGAGTGCTAGAACAGCAGAGCCGCTAACAAAAATTTCGCTCCCGGGTGGGCTCGGACCACCAACCTTTCGGTTAACAGCCGAACGCGCTGCCTATTGCGCCACGGAAGCTGGCGTTGCTGGCTGCAGACACAGAGCACACTTTTACCGTTCTTCGGCACGCACTATTCCAGAAAGCATTAGGCTTCGCTGGGGTTTCCCTTCCTGTACTGCACAACTATGGCAGTTCAACGAAACGGCGTGCGGCACGCGCTCCATTGGCGCAGCAGGTTAGCGCATGGTACTTATAGGAATAAGAAATGCCGAGGTCGGGGGTTCGATCCTCCCATGGAGCAAGATTTTTGCTCCTCTGCGGCACAGAGAAAAATGTGCCCAATAGGGGCACGTAGACAAAGGCATGCTAGAACAGCAGTGCCGCTAACAAAAGTTTCGCTCCCGGGTGAGCTCGAACCACCATCCTTTCGGTTAACAGCCGAACGCGCTGCCTATTGCGCCACGGAAGCTGGCGTTGCTGGCTGCAGACACAGAGCACACTTTTACCGTTATTCGGCACGCACTATTCCAGAAAGCATAAGGCTTCACTGGTGTTTCCCCTCCTGTACTGCACAACTATGGCAGTTCAATAAAACGGCGTGCGGCACGCGCTCCATTGGCGCAGCAGGTTAGCGCATGGTACTTATAGGAATAAGAAATGCCGAGGTCGGGGGCTCGATCCTCCCATGGAGCAGATTTTTGCTCCTCTGCGGCACAGAGAAAAATGTGCCCAATAGGGGCACGTAGAGAAAGGCATGCTAGAACAGCAGCGCCGCTAACAAAAGTTTCGCTCCCGGGTGGGCTCGAACCACCAACCTTTCGGTTAACAGCCGAACGCGCTGCCTATTGCGCCACGGAAGCTGGCGTTGCTGCCTGCAGACACAGAGCACACTTTTACCGTTATTCGGCACGCACTATTCCAGAAAGCATTAGGCTTCACTGGTGTTTCCCCTCCTGTACTGCACAACTATGGCAGTTCAATAAAACGGCGTGCGGCACGCGCTCCATTGGCGCAGCAGGTTAGCGCATGGTACTTATAGGAATAAGAAATGCCGAGGTCGGGGGTTCGATCCTCCCATGGAGCAAGATTTTTGCTCCTCTGCGGCACAGAGTGCTAGAACAGCAGAGCCGCTAACAAAAATTTCGCTCCCGGGTGGGCTCGGACCACCAACCTTTCGGTTAACAGCCGAACGCGCTGCCTATTGCGCCACGGAAGCTGGCGTTGCTGGCTGCAGACACAGAGCACACTTTTACCGTTCTTCGGCACGCACTATTCTAGAAAGCATTAGGCTTCGCTGGGGTTTCCCTTCCTGTACTGCACAACTATGGCAGTTCAACGAAACGGCGTGCGGCACGCGCTCCATTGGCGCAGCAGGTTAGCGCATGGTACTTATAGGAATAAGAAATGCCGAGGTCGGGGGTTCGATCCTCCCATGGAGCAAAATTTTTGCTCCTCTGCGGCACAGAGAAACAATGTGCCCAATACGGGCACGTAGAGAAAGGCATGCTAGAACAGCAGTGCCGCTAACAAAAGTTTCGCTCCCGGGTGAGCTCGAACCACCATCCTTTCGGTTAACAGCCGAACGCGCTGCCTATTGCGCCACGGAAGCTGGCGTTGCTGCCTGCAGACACAGAGCACACTTTTACCGTTATTCGGCACGCACTATTCCAGGAAGCATTAGGCTTCGCTGGGGTTTCCCTTCCTGTACTGCACAACTATGGCAGTTCAATGAAACGGCGTGCGGCACGTGCTCCATTGGCGCAGCTGGTTAGCGCGTGGTACTTATAGGAATAAGAAATGCCGAGGTCGGGGGTTCGATCCTCCCATGGAGCAAGATTTTTGCTCCTCTGCGGCACAGAGTGCTAGAACAGCAGAGCCGCTAACAAAAATTTCGCTCCCGGGTGGGCTCGGACCACCAACCTTTCGGTTAACAGCCGAACGCGCTGCCTATTGCGCCACGGAAGCTGGCGTTGCTGGCTGCAGACACAGAGCACACTTTTACCGTTCTTCGGCACGCACTATTCCAGAAAGCATTAGGCTTCGCTGGGGTTTCCCTTCCTGTACTGCACAACTATGGCAGTTCAACGAAAGGGCGTGCGGCACGCGCTCCATTGGCGCAGCAGGTTAGCGCATGGTACTTATAGGAATAAGAAATGCCGAGGTCGGGGGTTCGATCCTCGCATGGAGCAAGATTTTTGCTCCTCTGCGGCACAGAGAAAAATGTGCCCAATAGGGGCACGTAGAGAGAGGCATGCTAGAGCAGCAGCGCCGCTAACAAAAGTTCCGCTCCCGGGTGGGCTCGAACCACCAACCTTTCGGTTAACAGCCGAACGCGCTGCCTATTGCGCCACGGAAGCTGGCGTTGCTGCCTGCAGACACAGAGCACACTTTTACCGTTCTTCGGCACGCACTATTCCAGAAAGCATTAGGCTTCGCTGGGGTTTCCCTTCCTGTACTGCACAACTATGGCAGTTCAATGAAACGGCGTGCCGCACGTGGTCCATTGGCGCAGCTGGTTAGCGCGTGGTACTTATAGGAATAAGAAACGCCGAGGTCGGGAGCTCGATCCTCCCATGGAGCAAGATTTTTGCTCCTCCGCAGCACAGAGAAAACATGTGCCCAATAGGGGCACGTAGAGAAAGGCATGCTAGAACAGCAGCGCCGCTAACAAAAGTTCCGCTCCCGGGTGGGCTCGAACCACCAACCTTTCGGTTAACAGCCGAACGCGCTGCCTATTGCGCCACGGAAGCTGGCGTTCTGGCTGCAGACACAGAGCACACTTTTACCGTTCTTCGGCACACACACACACACACACACACACACACACACACACACACACACTATTCCACAAAGCATTAGGCTTCGCTGGGGTTTCCCTTCCTGTACTGCACAACTATGGCAGTTCAATGAAACGGCGTGCGGCACGTGCTCCATTGGCGCAGCTGGTTAGCGCGTGGTACTTTTAGGAATAAGAAATGCCGAGGTCGGGGGTTCGATCCTCGCATGGAGCAAGATTTTTGCTCCTCTGCGGCACAGAGAAAAATGTGCCCAATAGGGGCACGTAGAGAGGGGCATGCTAGAGCAGCAGCGCCGCTAACAAAAGTTCCGCTCCCGGGTGGGCTCGAACCACCAACCTTTCGGTTAACAGCCGAACGCGCTGCCTATTGCGCCACGGAAGCTGGCGTTGCTGGCTGCAGACACAGAGCACACTTTTACCGTTATTCGGCACGCACTACTCCAGAAAGCATAAGGCTTCGCTGGGGTTTCCCTTCCTGTACTGCACAACTATGGCAGTTCAATGAAACGGCGTGCCGCACGTGGTCCATTGGCGCAGCTGGTTAGCGCGTGGTACTTATAGGAATAAGAAATGCCGAGGTCGGGGGTTCGATCCTCCCATGGAGCAAGAATTTTGCTCTTCCGCGGCACAGAGAAAACATGCGCTCAGTAGGGGCACGTAGGGAACGGCTTGCTAGAACAGCAGAGCCGCTAACAAAAGTTTCGCTCCCGGGTGAGCTCGAACCACCATCCTTTCGGTTAACAGCCGAACGCGCTGCCTATTGCGCCACGGAAGCTGGCGTTGCTGCCTGCAGACACAGAGCACACTTTTACCGTTCTTCGGCACGCACTATTCCAGAAAGCATTAGGCTTCGCTGGGGTTTCCCTTCCTGTACTGCACAACTATGGCAGTTCAATGAAACGGCGTGCCGCACGTGGTCCATTGGCGCAGCTGGTTAGCGCGTGGTACTTATAGGAATAAGAAATGCCGAGGTCGGGGGTTCGATCCTCCCATGGAGCAAGATTTTTGCTCTTCCGCGGCACAGAGAAAAATGTGCCCAATAGGGGCACGTAGAGAGAGGCATGCTAGAACAGCAGCGCTGCTAACAAAAGTTCCGCTCCCGGGTGGGCTCGAACCACCAACCTTTCGGTTAACAGCCGAACGCGCTGCCTATTGCGCCACGGAAGCTGGCGTTGCTGGCTGCAGACACAGAGCAGACTTTTACCGTTATTCGGCACGCACTACTCCAGAAAGCATAAGGCTTCGCTGGGGTTTCCCTTCCTGTACTGCACAACTATGGCAGTTCAATGAAACGGCGTGCCGCACGTGGTCCATTGGCGCAGCTGGTTAGCGCGTGGTACTTATAGGAATAAGAAATGCCGAGGTCGGGGGTTCGATCCTCCCATGGAGCAAGAATTTTGCTCTTCCGCGGCACAGAGAAAACGTGCGCTCAGTAGGGGCACGTAGGGAACGGCTTGCTAGAACAGCAGAGCCGCTAACAAAAGTTTCGCTCCCGGGTGAGCTCGAACCACCATCCTTTCGGTTAACAGCCGAACGCGCTGCCTATTGCGCCACGGAAGCTGGCGTTGCTGCCTGCAGACACAGAGCACACTTTTACCGTTCTTCGGCACGCACTATTCCAGAAAGCATTAGGCTTCGCTGGGGTTTCCCTTCCTGTACTGCACAACTATGGCAGTTCAACGAAACGGCGTGCGGCACGCGCTCCATTGGCGCAGCAGGTTAGCGCATGGTACTTATAGGAATAAGAAATGCCGAGGTCGGGGGTTCGATCCTCCCATGGAGCAAGATTTTTGCTCCTCTGCGGCACAGATAAAAATGTGCCCAATAGGGGCACGTAGAGAAAGGCATGCTAGAACAGCAGCGCCGCTAACAAAAGTTTCGCTCCCGGGTGTGCTCGAACCACCAACCTTTCGGTTAACAGCCGAACGCGCTGCCTATTGCGCCACGGAAGCTGGCGTTGCTGGCTGCAGACACAGAGCACACTTTTACCGTTCTTCGGCACGCACTATTCCAGAAAGCATTAGGCTTCGCTGGGGTTTCCCTTCCTGTACTGCACAACTATGGCAGTTCAACGAAACGGCGTGCGGCACGCGCTCCATTGGCGCAGCAGGTTAGCGCATGGTACTTATAGGAATAAGAAATGCCGAGGTCGGGGGTTCGATCCTCCCATGGAGCAAGATTTTTGCTCCTCTGCGGCACAGAGAAAAATGTGCCCAATAGGGGCACGTAGAGAAAGGCATGCTAGAACAGCAGTGCCGCTAACAAAAGTTTCGCTCCCGGGTGTGCTCGAACCACCAACCTTTCGGTTAACAGCCGAACGCGCTGCCTATTGCGCCAGGGAAGCTGGCGTTGCTGCCTGCAGACACAGAGCACACTTCTACCGTTCTTCGGCACGCACTATTCCAGAAAGCATTAGGCTTCGCTGGGGTTTCCCTTCCTGTACTGCACAACTATGGCAGTTCAACGAAACGGCGTGCGGCACGCGCTCCATTGGCGCAGCAGGTTAGCGCATGGTACTTATAGGAATAAGAAATGCCGAGGTCGGGGGTTCGATCCTCCCATGGAGCAAGATTTTTGCTCCTCTGCGGCACAGAGTGCTAGAACAGCAGAGCCGCTAACAAAAATTTCGCTCCCGGGTGGGCTCGGACCACCAACCTTTCGGTTAACAGCCGAACGCGCTGCCTATTGCGCCACGGAAGCTGGCGTTGCTGGCTGCAGACACAGAGCACACTTTAACCGTTCTTCGGCACGCACTATTCCAGAAAGCATTAGGCTTCGCTGGGGTTTCCCTTCCTGTACTGCACAACTATGGCAGTTCAACGAAACGGCGTGCGGCACGCGCTCCATTGGCGCAGCAGGTTAGCGCATGCTACTTATAGGAATAAGAAATGCCGAGGTCGGGGGTTCGATCCTCCCATGGAGCAAGATTTTTGCTCCTCTGCGGCACAGAGAAAAATGTGCCCAATAGGGGCACGTAGAGAAAGGCATGCTAGAACAGCAGCGCCGCTAACAAAAGTTTCGCTCCCGGGTGTGCTCGAACCACCAACCTTTCGGTTAACAGCCGAACGCGCTGCCTATTGCGCCACGGAAGCTGGCGTTGCTGGCTGCAGACACAGAGCACACTTTTACCGTTCTTCGGCACGCACTATTCCAGAAAGCATTAGGCTTCGCTGGGGTTTCCCTTCCTGTACTGCACAACTATGGCAGTTCAACGAAACGGCGTGCGGCACGCGCTCCATTGGCGCAGCAGGTTAGCGCATGGTACTTATAGGAATAAGAAATGCCGAGGTCGGGGGTTCGATCCTCCCATGGAGCAAGATTCTTGCTCCTCTGCGGCACAGAGAAAAATGTGCCCAATAGGGGCACGTAGAGAAAGGCATGCTAGAACAGCAGTGCCGCTAACAAAAGTTTCGCTCCCGGGTGTGCTCGAACCACCAACCTTTCGGTTAACAGCCGAACGCGCTGCCTATTGCGCCAGGGAAGCTGGCGTTGCTGCCTGCAGACACAGAGCACACTTCTACCGTTCTTCGGCACGCACTATTCCAGAAAGCATTAGGCTTCGCTGGGGTTTCCCTTCCTGTACTGCACAACTATGGCAGTTCAACGAAACGGCGTGCGGCACGCGCTCCATTGGCGCAGCAGGTTAGCGCATGGTACTTATAGGAATAAGAAATGCCGAGGTCGGGGGTTCGATCCTCCCATGGAGCAAGATTTTTGCTCCTCTGCGGCACAGATAAAAATGTGCCCAATAGGGGCACGTAGAGAAAGGCATGCTAGAACAGCAGCGCCGCTAACAAAAGTTTCGCTCCCGGGTGGGCTCGAACCACCAACCTTTCGGTTAACAGCCGAACGCGCTGCCTATTGCGCCACGGAAGCTGGCGTTGCTGGCTGCAGACACAGAGCACACTTTTACCGTTCTTCGGCACGCACTATTCCAGAAAGCATTAGGCTTCGCTGGGGTTTCCCTTCCTGTACTGCACAACTATGGCAGTTCAATGAAACGGCGTGCGGCACGTGCTCCATTGGCGCAGCTGGTTAGCGCGTGGTACTTATAGGAATAAGAAATGCCGAGGTCGGGGGTTCGGTCCTCCCATGGAGCAAAATTTTTGCTCCTCTGCGGCACAGAGTGCTAGAACAGCAGAGCCGCTAACAAAAATTTCGCTCCCGGGTGGGCTCGAACCACCAACCTTTCGGTTAACAGCCGAACGCGCTGCCTATTGCGCCACGGAAGCTGGCGTTGCTGGCTGCAGACACAGAGCACACTTTTACCGTTCTTCGGCACGCACTATTCCAGAAAGCATTAGGCTTCGCTGGGGTTTCCCTTCCTGTACTGCACAACTATGGCAGTTCAACGAAACGGCGTGCGGCACGCGCTCCATTGGCGCAGCAGGTTAGCGCATGGTACTTATAGGAATAAGAAATGCCGAGGTCGGGGGTTCGATCCTCCCATGGAGCAAGATTTTTGCTCCTCTGCGGCACAGAGAAAAATGTGCCCAATAGGGGCACGTAGAGAAAGGCATGCTAGAACAGCAGTGCCGCTAACAAAAGTTTCGCTCCCGGGTGTGCTCGAACCACCAACCTTTCGGTCAACAGCCGAACGCGCTGCCTATTGCGCCAGGGAAGCTGGCGTTGCTGCCTGCAGACACAGAGCACACTTCTACCGTTCTTCGGCACGCACTATTCCAGAAAGCATTAGGCTTCGCTGGGGTTTCCCTTCCTGTACTGCACAACTATGGCAGTTCAACGAAACGGCGTGCGGCACGCGCTCCATTGGCGCAGCAGGTTAGCGCATGGTACTTATAGGAATAAGAAATGCCGAGGTCGGGGGTTCGATCCTCCCATGGAGCAAGATTTTTGCTCCTCTGCGGCACAGATAAAAATGTGCCCAATAGGGGCACGTAGAGAAAGGCATGCTAGAACAGCAGCGCCGCTAACAAAAGTTTCGCTCCCGGGTGGGCTCGAACCACCAACCTTTCGGTTAACAGCCGAACGCGCTGCCTATTGCGCCACGGAAGCTGGCGTTGCTGGCTGCAGACACAGAGCACACTTTTACCGTTCTTCGGCACGCACTATTCCAGAAAGCATTAGGCTTCGCTGGGGTTTCCCTTCCTGTACTGCACAACTATGGCAGTTCAATGAAACGGCGTGCGGCACGTGCTCCATTGGCGCAGCTGGTTAGCGCGTGGTACTTATAGGAATAAGAAATGCCGAGGTCGGGGGTTCGGTCCTCCCATGGAGCAAAATTTTTGCTCCTCTGCGGCACAGAGTGCTAGAACAGCAGAGCCGCTAACAAAAATTTCGCTCCCGGGTGGGCTCGAACCACCAACCTTTCGGTTAACAGCCGAACGCGCTGCCTATTGCGCCACGGAAGCTGGCGTTGCTGGCTGCAGACACAGAGCACACTTTTACCGTTCTTCGGCACGCACTATTCCAGAAAGCATTAGGCTTCGCTGGGGTTTCCCTTCCTGTACTGCACAACTATGGCAGTTCAACGAAACGGCGTGCGGCACGCGCTCCATTGGCGCAGCAGGTTAGCGCATGGTACTTATAGGAATAAGAAATGCCGAGGTCGGGGGTTCGATCCTCCCATGGAGCAAGATTTTTGCTCCTCTGCGGCACAGAGAAAAATGTGCCCAATAGGGGCACGTAGAGAAAGGCATGCTAGAACAGCAGTGCCGCTAACAAAAGTTTCGCTCCCGGGTGTGCTCGAACCACCAACCTTTCGGTTAACAGCCGAACGCGCTGCCTATTGCGCCAGGGAAGCTGGCGTTGCTGGCTGCAGACACAGAGCACACTTTTACCGTTCTTCGGCACGCACTATTCCAGAAAGCATTAGGCTTCGCTGGGGTTTCCCTTCCTGTACTGCACAACTATGGCAGTTCAATGAAACGGCGTGCGGCACGTGCTCCATTGGCGCAGCTGGTTAGCGCGTGGTACTTATAGGAATAAGAAATGCCGAGGTCGGGGGTTCGGTCCTCCCATGTAGCAAAATTTTTGCTCCTCTGCGGCACAGAGTGCTAGAACAGCAGAGCCGCTAACAAAAATTTCGCTCCCGGGTGGGCTCGATCCACCAACCTTTCGGTTAACAGCCGAACACGCTGCCTATTGCGCCACGGAAGCTGGCGTTGCTGGCTGCAGACACAGAGCACACTTTAACCGTTCTTCGGCACGCACTATTCCAGAAAGCATTAGGCTTCGCTGGGGTTTCCCTTCCTGTACTGCACAACTATGGCAGTTCAACGAAACCGCGTGCGGCACGCGCTCCATTGGCGCAGCAGGTTAGCGCATGCTACTTATAGGAATAAGAAATGCCGAGGTAGGGGGTTCGATCCTCCCATGGAGCAAGAATTTTGCTCTTTCGCGGCACAGAGAAAACATGCGTTCAGTAGGGGCACGTAGGGAACGGCATGCTAGAACAGCAGCGCCGCTAACAAAAATTTCGCTCCCGGGTGGGCTCGATCCACCAACCTTTCGGTTAACAGCCGAACACGCTGCCTATTGCGCCACGGAAGCTGGCGTTGCTGGCTGCAGACACAGAGCACACTTTAACCGTTCTTCGGCACGCACTATTCCAGAAAGCATTAGGCTTCGCTGGTGTTTCCCTCCTGTACTGCACAACTATGGCAGTTCAACGAAACGGCGTGCGGCACGCGCTCCATTGGCGCAGCAGGTTAGCGCGTGGTACTTATAGGAATAAGAAATGCCGAGGTCGGGGTTCGATCCTCCCATGGAGCAAGAATTTTGCTCTTCCGCGGCACAGAGAAAACATGCGCTCAGTAGGGGCACGTAGGGAACGGCATGCTAGAACAGCAGAGCCGCTAACAAAAGTTTCCTTCCCGGGTGAGCTCGAACCACCATCCTTTCGGTTAACAGCCGAACGCGCTGCCTATTGCGCCACGGAAGCTGGCGTTGCTGCCTGCAGACACAGAGCACACTTTTACCGTTCTTCGGCACGCACTATTCCAGAAAGCATTAGGCTTCGCTGGGGTTTCCCTTCCTGTACTGCACAACTATGGCAGTTCAACGAAACGGCGTGCGGCACGCGCTCCATTGGCGCAGCTTTAGCGCGTGGTACTTATAGCTTATAGAAATAAGAAATGCCGAGGTCGGGGTTCGATCCTCCCACTGGACAAGAATTTTGCTCCTCCGCGGCACAGAGAAAACATGCGCTCAGTAGGGGCACGTAGAGAAAGGCATGCTAGAACAGGTGCGCCGCTAACAAAACTTTCGCTCCCGGGTGGGCTCGAACCACCAACCTTTCGGTTAACAGCCGAACGCGCTGCCTATTGCGCCACGGAAGCTGGCGTTGCTGCCTGCAGACACAAAGCACACTTTTACCGTTCTTCGGCACGCACTATTCCAGAAAGCATTAGGCTTCACTGGTGTTTCCCTCCTGTACTGCACAACTATGGCAGTTCAACGAAACGGCGTGCGGCACGCGCTCCATTGGCGCAGCAGGTTAGCGCGTGGTACTTATAGGAATAAGAAATGCCGAGGTCGGAGGTTCGATCCTCCCATTGGACAAGAATTTTACTCCTCCGCGGCACAGAGAAAACATGCGCTCAGTAGGGGCACGTAGAGAAAGGCATGCTAGAACAGCAGCGCCGCTAACAAAACTTTCGCTCCCGGGTGGGCTCGAACCACCAACCTTTCGGTTAACAGCCGAACGCGCTGCCTATTGCGCTACGGAAGCTGGCGTTGCTGGCTGCAGACACAGAGCACACTTTTACCGTTCTTCGACACACACACACACACACACACACTATTCCAGAAAGCATTAGGCTTCACTGGTGTTTCCCCTCCTGTACTGCACAAGTACGGCAGTTCAACGAAACGGCGTGCGGCACGCGCTCCATTGGCGCAGCAGGTTAGCGCGTGGTACTTATAGGAATAAGAAATGCCGAGGTCGGGGGTTCGATCCCCCCATGGAGCAAGAATTTTGCTCTTCCGCGGCACAGAGAAAACATGCGCTCAGTAGGGGCACGTAGGGAACGGCATGCTAGAACAGCAGAGCCGCTAACAAAAGTTTCGTTCCCGGGTGGGCTCGAACCACCAACCTTTCGGTTAACAGCCGAACGCGCTGCCTATTGCGCCACGGAAGCTGGCGTTGCTGCCTGCAGACACAAAGCACACTTTTACCGTTCTTCGGCACGCACTATTCCAGAAAGCATTAGGCTTCACTGGTGTTTCCCTCCTGTACTGCACAACTATGGCAGTTCAACGAAACGGCGTGCGGCACGCGCTCCATTGGCGCAGCAGGTTAGCGCGTGGTACTTATAGGAATAAGAAATGCCGAGGTCGGAGGTTCGATCCTCCCATTGGACAAGAATTTTACTCCTCCGCGGCACAGAGAAAACATGCGCTCAGTAGGGGCACGTAGAGAAAGGCATGCTAGAACAGCAGCGCCGCTAACAAAACTTTCGCTCCCGGGTGGGCTCGAACCACCAACCTTTCGGTTAACAGCCGAACGCGCTGCCTATTGCGCTACGGAAGCTGGCGTTGCTGGCTGCAGACACAGAGCACACTTTTACCGTTCTTCGACACACACACACACACACACACACACACACACACACACTATTCCAGAAAGCATTAGGCTTCACTGGTGTTTCCCCTCCTGTACTGCACAAGTACGGCAGTTCAACGAAACGGCGTGCGGCACGCGCTCCATTGGCGCAGCAGGTTAGCGCGTGGTACTTATAGGAATAAGAAATGCCGAGGTCCGGGGTTCGATCCCCCCATGGAGCAAGAATTTTGCTCTTCCGCGGCACAGAGAAAACATGCGCTCAGTAGGGGCACGTAGGGAACGGCATGCTAGAACAGCAGAGCCGCTAACAAAAGTTTCGCTCCCGGGTGTGCTCGAACCACCAACCTTTCGGTTAGCAGCCGAACGCGCTGCCTATTGCGCCACGGAAGCTGGCGTTGCTGCCTGCAGACACAGAGCACACTTTTACCGTTATTCGGCACGCACTATTCCAGAAAGCATTAGGCTTCGCTGGGGTTTCCCTTCCTGTACTGCACAACTATGGCAGTTCAATGAAACGGCGTGCCGCACGTGGTCCATTGGCGCAGCTGGTTAGCGCGTGGTACTTATAGGAATAAGAAATGCCGAGGTCGGGGGTTCGATCCTCCCATGGAGCAAGAATTTTGCTCTTCCGCGGCACAGAGAAAACATGCGCTCAGTAGGGGCACGTAGGGAACGGCTTGCTAGAACAGCAGAGCCGCTAACAAAAGTTTCGCTCCCGGGTGAGCTCGAACCACAATCCTTTCGGTTAACAGCCGAACGCGCTGCCTATTGCGCCACGGAAGCTGGCGTTGCTGCCTGCAGACACAGAGCACACTTTTACCGTTCTTCGGCACGCACTATTCCAGAAAGCATTAGGCTTCGCTGGGGTTTCCCTTCCTGTACTGCACAACTATGGCAGTTCAATGAAACGGCGTGCGGCACGCGCTCCATTGGCGCAGCAGGTTAGCGCGTGGTACTTATAGGAATAAGAAATGCCGAGGTCGGGGGTTCGATCCTCCCATGGAGCAAGATTTTTGCTCCTCTGCGGCACAGAGAAAAATGTGCCCAATAGGGGCACGTAGAGAAAGGCATGCTAGAACAGCAGAGCCGCTAACAAAAGTTTCGCTCCCGGGTGAGCTCGAACCACCATCCTTTCGGTTAACAGCCGAACGCGCTGCCTATTGCGCCACGGAAGCTGGCGTTGCTGCCTGCAGACACAGAGCACACTTTTACCGTTCTTCGGCACGCACTATTCCAGAAAGCATTAGGCTTCGCTGGGGTTTCCGTTCCTGTACTGCACTACTATGGCAGTTCAACGAAACGGCGTGCGGCACGCGCTCCATTGGCGCAGCTGGTTAGCGCGTGGTACTTATAGGAATAAGAAATGCCGAGGTCGGGGGTTCGATCCTCCCATGGAGCAAGATTTTTGCTCCTCTGCGGCACAGAGAAAAATGTGCCCAATAGGGGCACGTAGAGAAAGGCATGCTAGAACAGCAGAGCCGCTAACAAAAGTTTCGCTCCCGGGTGAGCTCGAACCACCCTTCGGTTAACAGCCGAACGCGCTGCCTATTGCGCCACGGAAGCTGGCGTTGCTGCCTGCAGACACAGAGCACACTTCTACCGTTCTTCGGCACGCACTATTCCAGAAAGCATTAGGCTTCACTGGTGTTTCCCCTCCTGTACTGCACAACTATGGCAGTTCAATGAAACGGCGTGCCGCACGTGGTCCATTGGCGCAGCTGGTTAGCGCGTGGTACTTATAGGAATAAGAAATGCCGAGGTCGGGGGTTCGATCCTCCCATGGAGCAAGATTTTTGCTCCTCTGCGGCACAGAGAAAAAATGTGCCCAATACGGGCACGTAGAGAAAGGCATGCTAGAACAGCAGTGCCGCTAACAAAAGTTTCGCTCCCGGGTGAGCTCGAACCACCATCCTTTCGGTTAACAGCCGAACGCGCTGCCTATTGCGCCACGGAAGCTGGCGTTGCTGCCTGCAGACACAGAGCACACTTTTACCGTTATTCGGCACGCACTATTCCAGAAAGCATTAGGCTTCACTGGTGTTTCCCCTCCTGTACTGCACAACTATGGCAGTTCAACGAAACGGCGTGCGGCACGCGCTCCATTGGCGCAGCAGGTTAGCGCGTGGTACTTATAGGAATAAGAAATGCCGAGGTCGGAGGTTCGATCCTCCCATTGGACAAGAATTTTACTCCTCCGCGGCACAGAGAAAACATGCGCTCAGTAGGGGCACGTAGAGAAAGGCATGCTAGAACAGCAGCGCCGCTAACAAAACTTTCGCTCCCGGGTGGGCTCGAACCACCAACCTTTCGGTTAACAGCCGAACGCGCTGCCTATTGCGCTACGGAAGCTGGCGTTGCTGGCTGCAGACACAGAGCACACTTTTACCGTTCTTCGACACACACACACACACACACACACACACACACACACTATTCCAGAAAGCATTAGGCTTCACTGGTGTTTCCCCTCCTGTACTGCACAAGTACGGCAGTTCAACGAAACGGCGTGCGGCACGCGCTCCATTGGCGCAGCAGGTTAGCGCGTGGTACTTATAGGAATAAGAAATGCCGAGGTCCGGGGTTCGATCCCCCCATGGAGCAAGAATTTTGCTCTTCCGCGGCACAGAGAAAACATGCGCTCAGTAGGGGCACGTAGGGAACGGCATGCTAGAACAGCAGAGCCGCTAACAAAAGTTTCGCTCCCGGGTGTGCTCGAACCACCAACCTTTCGGTTAGCAGCCGAACGCGCTGCCTATTGCGCCACGGAAGCTGGCGTTGCTGCCTGCAGACACAGAGCACACTTTTACCGTTATTCGGCACGCACTATTCCAGAAAGCATTAGGCTTCGCTGGGGTTTCCCTTCCTGTACTGCACAACTATGGCAGTTCAATGAAACGGCGTGCCGCACGTGGTCCATTGGCGCAGCTGGTTAGCGCGTGGTACTTATAGGAATAAGAAATGCCGAGGTCGGGGGTTCGATCCTCCCATGGAGCAAGAATTTTGCTCTTCCGCGGCACAGAGAAAACATGCGCTCAGTAGGGGCACGTAGGGAACGGCTTGCTAGAACAGCAGAGCCGCTAACAAAAGTTTCGCTCCCGGGTGAGCTCGAACCACAATCCTTTCGGTTAACAGCCGAACGCGCTGCCTATTGCGCCACGGAAGCTGGCGTTGCTGCCTGCAGACACAGAGCACACTTTTACCGTTCTTCGGCACGCACTATTCCAGAAAGCATTAGGCTTCGCTGGGGTTTCCCTTCCTGT
The DNA here is from genome assembly GCA_947359475.1 of Heligmosomoides polygyrus bakeri. Classification (NCBI taxonomy): domain Eukaryota; kingdom Metazoa; phylum Nematoda; class Chromadorea; order Rhabditida; family Heligmosomidae; genus Heligmosomoides; species Heligmosomoides polygyrus. Next base: position 62,858,312 of record OX375867.1, read on the forward strand.
ACTGCACAACTATGGCAGTTCAATGAAACGGCGTGCGGCACGCGCTCCATTGGCGCAGCAGGTTAGCGCGTGGTACTTATAGGAATAAGAAATGCCGAGGTCGGGGGTTCGATCCTCCCATGGAGCAAGATTTTTGCTCCTCTGCGGCACAGAGAAAAATGTGCCCAATAGGGGCACGTAGAGAAAGGCATGCTAGAACAGCAGAGCCGCTAACAAAAGTTTCGCTCCCGGGTGAGCTCGAACCACCATCCTTTCGGTTAACAGCCGAACGCGCTGCCTATTGCGCCACGGAAGCTGGCGTTGCTGCCTGCAGACACAGAGCACACTTTTACCGTTCTTCGGCACGCACTATTCCAGAAAGCATTAGGCTTCGCTGGGGTTTCCGTTCCTGTACTGCACTACTATGGCAGTTCAACGAAACGGCGTGCGGCACGCGCTCCATTGGCGCAGCTGGTTAGCGCGTGGTACTTATAGGAATAAGAAATGCCGAGGTCGGGGGTTCGATCCTCCCATGGAGCAAGATTTTTGCTCCTCTGCGGCACAGAGAAAAATGTGCCCAATAGGGGCACGTAGAGAAAGGCATGCTAGAACAGCAGAGCCGCTAACAAAAGTTTCGCTCCCGGGTGAGCTCGAACCACCCTTCGGTTAACAGCCGAACGCGCTGCCTATTGCGCCACGGAAGCTGGCGTTGCTGCCTGCAGACACAGAGCACACTTCTACCGTTCTTCGGCACGCACTATTCCAGAAAGCATTAGGCTTCACTGGTGTTTCCCCTCCTGTACTGCACAACTATGGCAGTTCAATGAAACGGCGTGCCGCACGTGGTCCATTGGCGCAGCTGGTTAGCGCGTGGTACTTATAGGAATAAGAAATGCCGAGGTCGGGGGTTCGATCCTCCCATGGAGCAAGATTTTTGCTCCTCTGCGGCACAGAGAAAAAATGTGCCCAATACGGGCACGTAGAGAAAGGCATGCTAGAACAGCAGTGCCGCTAACAAAAGTTTCGCTCCCGGGTGAGCTCGAACCACCATCCTTTCGGTTAACAGCCGAACGCGCTGCCTATTGCGCCACGGAAGCTGGCGTTGCTGCCTGCAGACACAGAGCACACTTTTACCGTTATTCGGCACGCACTATTCCAGAAAGCATTAGGCTTCACTGGTGTTTCCCCTCCTGTACTGCACAACTATGGCAGTTCAATAAAACGACGTGCGGCACGCGCTCCATTGGCGCAGCAGGTTAGCGCATGGTACTTATAGGAATAAGAAATGCCGAGGTCGGGGGTTCGATCCTCCCATGGAGCAAGATTTTTGCTCCTCTGCGGCACAGAGTGCTAGAACAGCAGAGCCGCTAACAAAAATTTCGCTCCCGGGTGGGCTCGGACCACCAACCTTTCGGTTAACAGCCGAACGCGCTGCCTATTGCGCCACGGAAGCTGGCGTTGCTGGCTGCAGACACAGAGCACACTTTTACCGTTCTTCGGCACGCACTATTCCAGAAAGCATTAGGCTTCACTGGTGTTTCCCCTCCTGTACTGCACAACTATGGCAGTTCAATAAAACGGCGTGCGGCACGCGCTCCATTGGCGCAGCAGGTTAGCGCATGGTACTTATAGGAATAAGAAATGCCGAGGTCGGGGGTTCGATCCTCCCATGGAGCAAGATTTTTGCTCCTCTGCGGCACAGAGTGCTAGAACAGCAGAGCCGCTAACAAAAATTTCGCTCCCGGGTGGGCTCGGACCACCAACCTTTCGGTTAACAGCCGAACGCGCTGCCTATTGCGCCACGGAAGCTGGCGTTGCTGGCTGCAGACACAGAGCACACTTTTACCGTTCTTCGGCACGCACTATTCCAGAAAGCATTAGGCTTCGCTGGGGTTTCCCTTCCTGTACTGCACAACTATGGCAGTTCAACGAAACGGCGTGCGGCACGCGCTCCATTGGCGCAGCAGGTTAGCGCATGGTACTTATAGGAATAAGAAATGCCGAGGTCGGGGGTTCGATCCTCCCATGGAGCAGATTTTTGCTCCTCTGCGGCACAGAGAAAAATGTGCCCAATAGGGGCACGTAGAGAAAGGCATGCTAGAACAGCAGCGCCGCTAACAAAAGTTTCGCTCCCGGGTGGGCTCGAACCACCAACCTTTCGGTTAACAGCCGAACGCGCTGCCTATTGCGCCACGGAAGCTGGCGTTGCTGCCTGCAGACACAGAGCACACTTTTACCGTTATTCGGCACGCACTATTCCAGAAAGCATTAGGCTTCACTGGTGTTTCCCCTCCTGTACTGCACAACTATGGCAGTTCAATAAAACGGCGTGCGGCACGCGCTCCATTGGCGCAGCAGGTTAGCGCATGGTACTTATAGGAATAAGAAATGCCGAGGTCGGGGGTTCGATCCTCCCATGGAGCAAGATTTTTGCTCCTCTGCGGCACAGAGTGCTAGAACAGCAGAGCCGCTAACAAAAATTTCGCTCCCGGGTGGGCTCGGACCACCAACCTTTCGGTTAACAGCCGAACGCGCTGCCTATTGCGCCACGGAAGCTGGCGTTGCTGGCTGCAGACACAGAGCACACTTTTACCGTTATTCGGCACGCACTATTCCAGAAAGCATTAGGCTTCGCTGGGGTTTCCCTTCCTGTACTGCACAACTATGGCAGTTCAATGAAACGGCGTGCCGCACGTGGTCCATTGGCGCAGCTGGTTAGCGCGTGGTACTTATAGGAATAAGAAATGCCGAGGTCGGGGGTTCGATCCTCCCATGGAGCAAGAATTTTGCTCTTCCGCGGCACAGAGAAAACATGCGCTCAGTAGGGGCACGTAGGGAACGGCTTGCTAGAACAGCAGAGCAGCTAACAAAAGTTTCGCTCCCGGGTGAGCTCGAACCACAATCCTTTCGGTTAACAGACGAACGCGCTGCCTATTGCGCCACGGAAGCTGGCGTTGCTGCCTGCAGACACAGAGCACACTTTTACCGTTCTTCGGCACGCACTATTCCAGAAAGCATTAGGCTTCGCTGGGGTTTCCCTTCCTGTACTGCACAACTATGGCAGTTCAATAAAACGGCGTGCGGCACGCGCTCCATTGGCGCAGCAGGTTAGCGCATGGTACTTATAGGAATAAGAAATGCCGAGGTCGAAAGTTCGATCCTCCCATGGAGCAAAATTTTTGCTCCTCTGCGGCACAGAGAAAAAATGTGCCCAATACGGGCACGTAGAGAAAGGCATGCTAGAACAGCAGTGCCGCTAACAAAAGTTTCGCTCCCGGGTGAGCTCGAACCACCATCCTTTCGGTTAACAGCCGAACGCGCTGCCTATTGCGCCACGGAAGCTGGCGTTGCTGCCTGCAGACACAGAGCACACTTTTACCGTTATTCGGCACGCACTATTCCAGGAAGCATTAGGCTTCGTTGGGGTTTCCCTTCCTGTACTGCACAACTATGGCAGTTCAATGAAACGGCGTGCGGCACGTGCTCCATTGGCGCAGCTGGTTAGCGCGTGGTACTTATAGGAATAAGAAATGCCGAGGTCGGGGGTTCGATCCTCCCATGGAGCAAGATTTTTGCTCCTCTGCGGCACAGAGTGCTAGAACAGCAGAGCCGCTAACAAAAATTTCGCTCCCGGGTGGGCTCGGACCACCAACCTTTCGGTTAACAGCCGAACGCGCTGCCTATTGCGCCACGGAAGCTGGCGTTGCTGGCTGCAGACACAGAGCACACTTTTACCGTTCTTCGGCACGCACTATTCCAGAAAGCATTAGGCTTCGCTGGGGTTTCCCTTCCTGTACTGCACAACTATGGCAGTTCAACGAAACGGCGTGCGGCACGCGCTCCATTGGCGCAGCAGGTTAGCGCATGGTACTTATAGGAATAAGAAATGCCGAGGTCGGGGGTTCGATCCTCCCATGGAGCAAGATTTTTGCTCCTCTGCGGCACAGAGAAAAATGTGCCCAATAGGGGCACGTAGACAAAGGCATGCTAGAACAGCAGTGCCGCTAACAAAAGTTTCGCTCCCGGGTGAGCTCGAACCACCATCCTTTCGGTTAACAGCCGAACGCGCTGCCTATTGCGCCACGGAAGCTGGCGTTGCTGGCTGCAGACACAGAGCACACTTTTACCGTTATTCGGCACGCACTATTCCAGAAAGCATAAGGCTTCACTGGTGTTTCCCCTCCTGTACTGCACAACTATGGCAGTTCAATAAAACGGCGTGCGGCACGCGCTCCATTGGCGCAGCAGGTTAGCGCATGGTACTTATAGGAATAAGAAATGCCGAGGTCGGGGGCTCGATCCTCCCATGGAGCAGATTTTTGCTCCTCTGCGGCACAGAGAAAAATGTGCCCAATAGGGGCACGTAGAGAAAGGCATGCTAGAACAGCAGCGCCGCTAACAAAAGTTTCGCTCCCGGGTGGGCTCGAACCACCAACCTTTCGGTTAACAGCCGAACGCGCTGCCTATTGCGCCACGGAAGCTGGCGTTGCTGCCTGCAGACACAGAGCACACTTTTACCGTTATTCGGCACGCACTATTCCAGAAAGCATTAGGCTTCACTGGTGTTTCCCCTCCTGTACTGCACAACTATGGCAGTTCAATAAAACGGCGTGCGGCACGCGCTCCATTGGCGCAGCAGGTTAGCGCATGGTACTTATAGGAATAAGAAATGCCGAGGTCGGGGGTTCGATCCTCCCATGGAGCAAGATTTTTGCTCCTCTGCGGCACAGAGTGCTAGAACAGCAGAGCCGCTAACAAAAATTTCGCTCCCGGGTGGGCTCGGACCACCAACCTTTCGGTTAACAGCCGAACGCGCTGCCTATTGCGCCACGGAAGCTGGCGTTGCTGGCTGCAGACACAGAGCACACTTTTACCGTTCTTCGGCACGCACTATTCCAGAAAGCATTAGGCTTCGCTGGGGTTTCCCTTCCTGTACTGCACAACTATGGCAGTTCAACGAAACGGCGTGCGGCACGCGCTCCATTGGCGCAGCAGGTTAGCGCATGGTACTTATAGGAATAAGAAATGCCGAGGTCGGGGGTTCGATCCTCCCATGGAGCAGATTTTTGCTCCTCTGCGGCACAGAGAAAAATGTGCCCAATAGGGGCACGTAGAGAAAGGCATGCTAGAACAGCAGCGCCGCTAACAAAAGTTTCGCTCCCGGGTGGGCTCGAACCACCAACCTTTCGGTTAACAGCCGAACGCGCTGCCTATCGCGCCACGGAAGCTGGCGTTGCTGCCTGCAGACACAGAGCACACTTTTACCGTTATTCGGCACGCACTATTCCAGAAAGCATTAGGCTTCACTGGTGTTTCCCCTCCTGTACTGCACAACTATGGCAGTTCAATAAAACGGCGTGCGGCACGCGCTCCATTGGCGCAGCAGGTTAGCGCATGGTACTTATAGGAATAAGAAATGCCGAGGTCGAAAGTTCGATCCTCCCATGGAGCAAAATTTTTGCTCCTCTGCGGCACAGAGAAAAAATGTGCCCAATACGGGCACGTAGAGAAAGGCATGCTAGAACAGCAGTGCCGCTAACAAAAGTTTCGCTCCCGGGTGAGCTCGAACCACCATCCTTTCGGTTAACAGCCGAACGCGCTGCCTATTGCGCCACGGAAGCTGGCGTTGCTGCCTGCAGACACAGAGCACACTTTTACCGTTATTCGGCACGCACTATTCCAGGAAGCATTAGGCTTCGCTGGGGTTTCCCTTCCTGTACTGCACAACTATGGCAGTTCAATGAAACGGCGTGCGGCACGTGCTCCATTGGCGCAGCTGGTTAGCGCGTGGTACTTATAGGAATAAGAAATGCCGAGGTCGGGGGTTCGATCCTCCCATGGAGCAAGATTTTTGCTCCTCTGCGGCACAGAGTGCTAGAACAGCAGAGCCGCTAACAAAAATTTCGCTCCCGGGTGGGCTCGGACCACCAACCTTTCGGTTAACAGCCGAACGCGCTGCCTATTGCGCCATGGAAGCTGGCGTTGCTGGCTGCAGACACAGAGCACACTTTTACCGTTCTTCGGCACGCACTATTCCAGAAAGCATTAGGCTTCGCTGGGGTTTCCCTTCCTGTACTGCACAACTATGGCAGTTCAACGAAACGGCGTGCGGCACGCGCTCCATTGGCGCAGCAGGTTAGCGCATGGTACTTATAGGAATAAGAAATGCCGAGGTCGGGGGTTCGATCCTCCCATGGAGCAAGATTTTTGCTCCTCTGCGGCACAGAGAAAAATGTGCCCAATAGGGGTACGTAGAGAAAGGCATGCTAGAACAGCAGCGCCGCTAACAAAAGTTTGGCTCCCGGGTGGGCTCGAACCACCAACCTTTCGGTTAACAGCCGAACGCGCTGCCTATTGCGCCACGGAAGCTGGCGTTGCTGGCTGCAGACACAGAGCACACTTTTACCGTTCTTCGGCACGCACTATTCCAGAAAGCATTAGGCTTCGCTGGGGTTTCCCTTCCTGTACTGCACAACTATGGCAGTTCAACGAAACGGCGTGCGGCACGCGCTCCATTGGCGCAGCAGGTTAGCGCATGCTACTTATAGGAATAAGAAATGCCGAGGTCGGGGGTTCGATCCTCCCATGGAGCAAGATTTTTGCTCCTCTGCGGCACAGAGTGCTAGAACAGCAGAGCCGCTAACAAAAGTTTCGTTCCCGGGTGGGCTCGAACCACCAACCTTTCGGTTAACAGCCGAACGCGCTGCCTATTGCGCCACGGAAGCTGGCGTTGCTGCCTGCAGACACAGAGCACACTTTTACCGTTATTCGGCACGCACTATTCCAGGAAGCATTAGGCTTCGCTGGGGTTTCCCTTCCTGTACTGCACAACTATGGCAGTTCAATGAAACGGCGTGCGGCACGCGCTCCATTGGCGCAGCAGGTTAGCGCATGCTACTTATAGGAATAAGAAATGCCGAGGTCGGGGGTTCGATCCTCCCATGGAGCAAGATTCTTGCTCCTCTGCGGCACAGAGAAAAATGTGCCCAATAGGGGCACGTAGAGAAAGGCATGCTAGAACAGCAGCGCCGCTAACAAAAGTTTCGCTCCCGGGTGTGCTCGAACCACCAACCTTTCGGTTAACAGCCGAACGCGCTGCCTATTGCGCCACGGAAGCTGGCGTTGCTGGCTGCAGACACAGAGCACACTTTTACCGTTCTTCGGCACGCACTATTCCAGAAAGCATTAGGCTTCGCTGGGGTTTCCCTTCCTGCACTGCACAACTATGGCAGTTCAACGAAACGGCGTGCGGCACGCGCTCCATTGGCGCAGCAGGTTAGCGCATGGTACTTATAGGAATAAGAAATGCCGAGGTCGGGGGTTCGATCCTCCCATGGAGCAAGATTTTTGCTCCTCTGCGGCACAGAGAAAAATGTGCCCAATAGGGGCACGTAGAGAAAGGCATGCTAGAACAGCAGCGCCGCTAACAAAAGTTTCGCTCCCGGGTGGGCTCGAACCACCAACCTTTCGGTTAACAGCCGAACGCGCTGCCTATTGCGCCACGGAAGCTGGCGTTGCTGGCTGCAGACACAGAGCACACTTTTACCGTTCTTCGGCACGCACTATTCCAGAAAGCAATAGGCTTCGCTGGGGTTTCCCTTCCTGTACTGCACAACTATGGCAGTTCAATGAAACGGCGTGCGGCACGCGCTCCATTGGCGCAGCAGGTTAGCGCATGGTACTTATAGGAATAAGAAATGCCGAGGTCGGGGGTTCGATCCTCCCATGGAGCAAGATTTTTGCTCCTCTGCGGCACAGAGAAAAATGTGCCCAATAGGGGCACGTAGAGAAAGGCATGCTAGAACAGCAGTGCCGCTAACAAAAGTTTCGCTCCCGGGTGTGCTCGAACCACCAACCTTTCGGTTAACAGCCGAACGCGCTGCCTATTGCGCCAGGGAAGCTGGCGTTGCTGCCTGCAGACACGGAGCACACTTCTACCGTTCTTCGGCACGCACTATTCCAGAAAGCATTAGGCTTCGCTGGGGTTTCCCTTCCTGTACTGCACAACTATGGCAGTTCAACGAAACGGCGTGCGGCACGCGCTCCATTTGGCGCAGCTTTAGCGCGTGGTACTTATAGGAATAAGAAATGCCGAGGTCGGGGTTCGATCCTCCCACTGGACAAGAATTTTGCTCCTCCGCGGCACAGAGAAAACATGCGCTCAGTAGGGGCACGTAGAGAAAGGCATGCTAGAACAGCAGCGCCGCTAACAAAACTTTCGCTCCCGGGTGGGCTCGAACCACCAACCTTTCGGTTAACAGCCGAACGCGCTGCCTATTGCGCTACGGAAGCTCGCGCTGCTGGCTGCAGACACAGAGCACACTTTTACCGTTCTCCGGCACGCACTACTCCAGAAAGCATTAGGCTTCGCTGGGGTTTCCCTTCCTGTACTGCACAACTATGGCAGTTCAACGAAACGGCGTGCGGCACGCGCTCCATTGGCGCAGCAGGTTAGCGCGTGGTACTTATAGGAATAAGAAATGCCGAGGTCGGAGGTTCGATCCTCCCATTGGACAAGAATTTTACTCCTCCGCGGCACAGAGAAAACATGCGTTCAGTAGGGGCACGTAGGGAACGGCATGCTAGAACAGCAGCGCCGCTAACAAAACTTTCGCTCCCGGGTGGGCTCGAACCACCAACCTTTCGGTTAACAGCCGAACGCGCTGCCTATTGCGCCACGGAAGCTGGCGTTGCTGGCTGCAGACACAGAGCACACTTTTACCGTTCTTCGGCACGCACTATTCCAGAAAGCATTAGGCTTCGCTGGGGTTTCCCTTCCTGTACTGCACAACTATGGCAGTTCAACGAAACGGCGTGCGGCACGCGCTCCATTGGCGCAGCAGGTTAGCGCGTGGTACTTATAGGAATAAGAAATGCCGAGGTCGGAGGTTCGATCCTCCCATTGGACAAGAATTTTACTCCTCCGCGGCACAGAGAAAACATGCGTTCAGTAGGGGCACGTAGGGAACGGCATGCTAGAACAGCAGCGCCGCTAACAAAACTTTCGCTCCCGGGTGGGCTCGAACCACCAACCTTTCGGTTAACAGCCGAACGCGCTGCCTATTGCGCCACGGAAGCTGGCGTTGCTGGCTGCAGACACAGAGCACACTTTTACCGTTCTTCGGCACGCACTATTCCAGAAAGCATTAGGCTTCGCTGGGGTTTCCCTTCCTGTACTGCACAACTATGGCAGTTCAACGAAACGGCGTGCGGCACGCGCTCCATTGGCGCAGCAGGTTAGCGCGTGGTACTTATAGGAATAAGAAATGCCGAGGTCGGAGGTTCGATCCTCCCATTGGACAAGAATTTTACTCCTCCGCGGCACAGAGAAAACATGCGTTCAGTAGGGGCACGTAGGGAACGGCATGCTAGAACAGCAGCGCCGCTAACAAAACTTTCGCTCCCGGGTGGGCTCGAACCACCAACCTTTCGGTTAACAGCCGAACGCGCTGCCTATTGCGCCACGGAAGCTGGCGTTGCTGGCTGCAGACACAGAGCACACTTTTACCGTTCTTCGGCACGCACTATTCCAGAAAGCATTAGGCTTCGCTGGGGTTTCCCTTCCTGTACTGCACAACTATGGCAGTTCAACGAAACGGCGTGCGGCACGCGCTCCATTGGCGCAGCAGGTTAGCGCGTGGTACTTATAGGAATAAGAAATGCCGAGGTCGGAGGTTCGATCCTCCCATTGGACAAGAATTTTACTCCTCCGCGGCACAGAGAAAACATGCGTTCAGTAGGGGCACGTAGGGAACGGCATGCTAGAACAGCAGCGCCGCTAACAAAACTTTCGCTCCCGGGTGGGCTCGAACCACCAACCTTTCTGTTAACAGCCGAACGCGCTGCCTATTGCGCTACGGAAGCTCGCGCTGCTGGCTGCAGACACAGAGCACACTTTTACCGTTCTCCGGCACGCACTACTCCAGAAAGCATTAGGCTTCGCTGGGGTTTCCCTTCCTGTACTGCACAACTATGGCAGTTCAACGAAACGGCGTGCGGCACGCGCTCCATTGGCGCAGCAGGTTAGCGCGTGGTACTTATAGGAATAAGAAATGCCGAGGTAGGGGGTTCGATCCTCCCATGGAGCAAGAATTTTGCTCTTCCGCGGCACAGAGAAAACATGCGTTCAGTAGGGGCACGTAGGGAACGGCATGCTAGAACAGCAGCGCCGCTAACAAAACTTTCGCTCCCGGGTGGGCTCGAACCACCAACCTTTCGGTTAACAGCCGAACGCGATGCCTATTGCGCTACGGAAGCTGGCGTTGCTGGCTGCAGACACAGAGCACACTTTTACCGTTCTCCGGCACGCACTACTCCAGAAAGCATTAGGCTTCGCTGGGGTTTCCCTTCCTGTACTGCACAACTATGGCAGTTCAATGAAACGGCGTGCGGCACGCGCTCCATTGGCGCAGCAGGTTAGCGCGTGGTACTTATAGGAATAAGAAATGCCGAGGTCGGGGGTTCGGTCCTCCCATGGAGCAAAATTTTTGCTCCTCTGCGGCACAGAGTGCTAGAACAGCAGAGCCGCTAACAAAAATTTCGCTCCCGGGTGGGCTCGGACCACCAACCTTTCGGTTAACAGCCGAACGCGCTGCCTATTGCGCCATGGAAGCTGGCGTTGCTGGCTGCAGACACAGAGCACACTTTTACCGTTCTTCGGCACGCACTATTCCAGAAAGCATTAGGCTTCGCTGGGGTTTCCCTTCCTGTACTGCACAACTATGGCAGTTCAACGAAACGGCGTGCGGCACGCGCTCCATTGGCGCAGCAGGTTAGCGCATGGTACTTATAGGAATAAGAAATGCCGAGGTCGGGGGTTCGATCCTCCCATGGAGCAAGATTTTTGCTCCTCTGCGGCACAGAGAAAAATGTGCCCAATAGGGGTACGTAGAGAAAGGCATGCTAGAACAGCAGCGCCGCTAACAAAAGTTTGGCTCCCGGGTGGGCTCGAACCACCAACCTTTCGGTTAACAGCCGAACGCGCTGCCTATTGCGCCACGGAAGCTGGCGTTGCTGGCTGCAGACACAGAGCACACTTTTACCGTTCTTCGGCACGCACTATTCCAGAAAGCATTAGGCTTCGCTGGGGTTTCCCTTCCTGTACTGCACAACTATGGCAGTTCAACGAAACGGCGTGCGGCACGCGCTCCATTGGCGCAGCAGGTTAGCGCATGCTACTTATAGGAATAAGAAATGCCGAGGTCGGGGGTTCGATCCTCCCATGGAGCAAGATTCTTGCTCCTCTGCGGCACAGAGAAAAATGTGCCCAATAGGGGCACGTAGAGAAAGGCATGCTAGAACAGCAGCGCCGCTAACAAAAGTTTCCCTCCCGGGTGTGCTCGAACCACCAACCTTTCGGTTAACAGCCGAACGCGCTGCCTATTGCGCCACGGAAGCTGGCGTTGCTGGCTGCAGACACAGAGCACACTTTTACCGTTCTTCGGCACGCACTATTCCAGAAAGCATTAGGCTTCGCTGGGGTTTCCCTTCCTGCACTGCACAACTATGGCAGTTCAACGAAACGGCGTGCGGCACGCGCTCCATTGGCGCAGCAGGTTAGCGCATGGTACTTATAGGAATAAGAAATGCCGAGGTCGGGGGTTCGATCCTCCCATGGAGCAAGATTTTTGCTCCTCTGCGGCACAGAGAAAAATGTGCCCAATAGGGGCACGTAGAGAAAGGCATGCTAGAACAGCAGCGCCGCTAACAAAAGTTTCGCTCCCGGGTGGGCTCGAACCACCAACCTTTCGGTTAACAGCCGAACGCGCTGCCTATTGCGCCACGGAAGCTGGCGTTGCTGGCTGCAGACACAGAGCACACTTTTACCGTTCTTCGGCACGCACTATTCCAGAAAGCAATAGGCTTCGCTGGGGTTTCCCTTCCTGTACTGCACAACTATGGCAGTTCAATGAAACGGCGTGCGGCACGCGCTCCATTGGCGCAGCAGGTTAGCGCATGGTACTTATAGGAATAAGAAATGCCGAGGTCGGGGGTTCGATCCTCCCATGGAGCAAGATTTTTGCTCCTCTGCGGCACAGAGAAAAATGTGCCCAATAGGGGTACGTAGAGAAAGGCATGCTAGAACAGCAGTGCCGCTAACAAAAGTTTCGCTCTCGGGTGTGCTCGAACCACCAACCTTTCGGTTAACAGCCGAACGCGCTGCCTATTGCGCCAGGGAAGCTGGCGTTGCTGCCTGCAGACACGGAGCACACTTCTACCGTTCTTCGGCACGCACTATTCCAGAAAGCATTAGGCTTCGCTGGGGTTTCCCTTCCTGTACTGCACAACTATGGCAGTTCAACGAAACGGCGTGCGGCACGCGCTCCATTTGGCGCAGCTTTAGCGCGTGGTACTTATAGGAATAAGAAATGCCGAGGTCGGGGTTCGATCCTCCCACTGGACAAGAATTTTGCTCCTCCGCGGCACAGAGAAAACATGCGCTCAGTAGGGGCACGTAGAGAAAGGCATGCTAGAACAGCAGCGCCGCTAACAAAACTTTCGCTCCCGGGTGGGCTCGAACCACCAACCTTTCGGTTAACAGCCGAACGCGCTGCCTATTGCGCTACGGAAGCTCGCGCTGCTGGCTGCAGACACAGAGCACACTTTTACCGTTCTCCGGCACGCACTACTCCAGAAAGCATTAGGCTTCGCTGGGGTTTCCCTTCCTGTACTGCACAACTATGGCAGTTCAACGAAACGGCGTGCGGCACGCGCTCCATTGGCGCAGCAGGTTAGCGCGTGGTACTTATAGGAATAAGAAATGCCGAGGTCGGAGGTTCGATCCTCCCATTGGACAAGAATTTTACTCCTCCGCGGCACAGAGAAAACATGCGTTCAGTAGGGGCACGTAGGGAACGGCATGCTAGAACAGCAGCGCCGCTAACAAAACTTTCGCTCCCGGGTGGGCTCGAACCACCAACCTTTCGGTTAACAGCCGAACGCGCTGCCTATTGCGCCACGGAAGCTGGCGTTGCTGGCTGCAGACACAGAGCACACTTTTACCGTTCTTCGGCACGCACTATTCCAGAAAGCATTAGGCTTCGCTGGGGTTTCCCTTCCTGTACTGCACAACTATGGCAGTTCAACGAAACGGCGTGCGGCACGCGCTCCATTGGCGCAGCAGGTTAGCGCGTGGTACTTATAGGAATAAGAAATGCCGAGGTCGGAGGTTCGATCCTCCCATTGGACAAGAATTTTACTCCTCCGCGGCACAGAGAAAACATGCGTTCAGTAGGGGCACGTAGGGAACGGCATGCTAGAACAGCAGCGCCGCTAACAAAACTTTCGCTCCCGGGTGGGCTCGAACCACCAACCTTTCTGTTAACAGCCGAACGCGCTGCCTATTGCGCTACGGAAGCTCGCGCTGCTGGCTGCAGACACAGAGCACACTTTTACCGTTCTCCGGCACGCACTACTCCAGAAAGCATTAGGCTTCGCTGGGGTTTCCCTTCCTGTACTGCACAACTATGGCAGTTCAACGAAACGGCGTGCGGCACGCGCTCCATTGGCGCAGCAGGTTAGCGCGTGGTACTTATAGGAATAAGAAATGCCAAGGTAGGGGGTTCGATCCTCCCATGGAGCAAGAATTTTGCTCTTCCGCGGCACAGAGAAAACATGCGTTCAGTAGGGGCACGTAGGGAACGGCATGCTAGAACAGCAGCGCCGCTAACAAAACTTTCGCTCCCGGGTGGGCTCGAACCACCAACCTTTCGGTTAACAGCCGAACGCGATGCCTATTGCGCTACGGAAGCTGGCGTTGCTGGCTGCAGACACAGAGCACACTTTTACCGTTCTTCGACACACACACACACACACACACACACACACACACACACACACACTATTCCAGAAAGCATTAGGCTTCACTGGTGTTTCCCTCCTGTACTGCACAACTATGGCAGTTCAACGAAACGGCGTGCGGCACGCGCTCCATTTGGCGCAGCTTTAGCGCGTGGTACTTATAGGAATAAGAAATGCCGAGGTCGGGGTTCGATCCTCCCATGGAGCAAGAATTTTGCTCTTCCGCGGCACAGAGAAAACATGCGCTCAGTAGGGGCACGTAGAGAAAGGCATGCTAGAACAGCAGCGCCGCTAACAAAACTTTCGCTCCCGGGTGGGCTCGAACCACCAACCTTTCGGTTAACAGCCGAACGCGCTGCCTATTGCGCCACGGAAGCTGGCGTTGCTGCCTGCAGACACAGAGCACACTTTTACCGTTATTCGGCACGCACTATTCCAGGAAGCATTAGGCTTCGCTGGGGTTTCCCTTCCTGTACTGCACAACTATGGCAGTTCAATGAAACGGCGTGCGGCACGTGCTCCATTGGCGCAGCTGGTTAGCGCGTGGTACTTATAGGAATAAGAAATGCCGAGGTCGGGGGTTCGATCCTCCCATGGAGCAAGATTTTTGCTCCTCTGCGGCACAGAGTGCTAGAACAGCAGAGCCGCTAACAAAAGTTTCGTTCCCGGGTGGGCTCGAACCACCAACCTTTCGGTTAACAGCCGAACGCGCTGCCTATTGCGCCACGGAAGCTGGCGTTGCTGCCTGCAGACACAGAGCACACTTTTACCGTTATTCGGCACGCACTATTCCAGGAAGCATTAGGCTTCGCTGGGGTTTCCCTTCCTGTACTGCACAACTATGGCAGTTCAATGAAACGGCGTGCGGCACGCGCTCCATTGGCGCAGCAGGTTAGCGCATGCTACTTATAGGAATAAGAAATGCCGAGGTCGGGGGTTCGATCCTCCCATGGAGCAAGATTCTTGCTCCTCTGCGGCACAGAGAAAAATGTGCCCAATAGGGGCACGTAGAGAAAGGCATGCTAGAACAGCAGCGCCGCTAACAAAAGTTTCGCTCCCGGGTGTGCTCGAACCACCAACCTTTCGGTTAACAGCCGAACGCGCTGCCTATTGCGCCACGGAAGCTGGCGTTGCTGGCTGCAGACACAGAGCACACTTTTACCGTTCTTCGGCACGCACTATTCCAGAAAGCATTAGGCTTCGCTGGGGTTTCCCTTCCTGCACTGCACAACTATGGCAGTTCAACGAAACGGCGTGCGGCACGCGCTCCATTGGCGCAGCAGGTTAGCGCATGGTACTTATAGGAATAAGAAATGCCGAGGTCGGGGGTTCGATCCTCCCATGGAGCAAGATTTTTGCTCCTCTGCGGCACAGAGAAAAATGTGCCCAATAGGGGCACGTAGAGAAAGGCATGCTAGAACAGCAGCGCCGCTAACAAAAGTTTCGCTCCCGGGTGGGCTCGAACCACCAACCTTTCGGTTAACAGCCGAACGCGCTGCCTATTGCGCCACGGAAGCTGGCGTTGCTGGCTGCAGACACAGAGCACACTTTTACCGTTCTTCGGCACGCACTATTCCAGAAAGCAATAGGCTTCGCTGGGGTTTCCCTTCCTGTACTGCACAACTATGGCAGTTCAATGAAACGGCGTGCGGCACGCGCTCCATTGGCGCAGCAGGTTAGCGCATGGTACTTATAGGAATAAGAAATGCCGAGGTCGGGGGTTCGATCCTCCCATGGAGCAAGATTTTTGCTCCTCTGCGGCACAGAGAAAAATGTGCCCAATAGGGGCACGTAGAGAAAGGCATGCTAGAACAGCAGTGCCGCTAACAAAAGTTTCGCTCCCGGGTGTGCTCGAACCACCAACCTTTCGGTTAACAGCCGAACGCGCTGCCTATTGCGCCAGGGAAGCTGGCGTTGCTGCCTGCAGACACGGAGCACACTTCTACCGTTCTTCGGCACGCACTATTCCAGAAAGCATTAGGCTTCGCTGGGGTTTCCCTTCCTGTACTGCACAACTATGGCAGTTCAACGAAACGGCGTGCGGCACGCGCTCCATTTGGCGCAGCTTTAGCGCGTGGTACTTATAGGAATAAGAAATGCCGAGGTCGGGGTTCGATCCTCCCACTGGACAAGAATTTTGCTCCTCCGCGGCACAGAGAAAACATGCGCTCAGTAGGGGCACGTAGAGAAAGGCATGCTAGAACAGCAGCGCCGCTAACAAAACTTTCGCTCCCGGGTGGGCTCGAACCACCAACCTTTCGGTTAACAGCCGAACGCGCTGCCTATTGCGCTACGGAAGCTCGCGCTGCTGGCTGCAGACACAGAGCACACTTTTACCGTTCTCCGGCACGCACTACTCCAGAAAGCATTAGGCTTCGCTGGGGTTTCCCTTCCTGTACTGCACAACTATGGCAGTTCAACGAAACGGCGTGCGGCACGCGCTCCATTGGCGCAGCAGGTTAGCGCGTGGTACTTATAGGAATAAGAAATGCCGAGGTCGGAGGTTCGATCCTCCCATTGGACAAGAATTTTACTCCTCCGCGGCACAGAGAAAACATGCGTTCAGTAGGGGCACGTAGGGAACGGCATGCTAGAACAGCAGCGCCGCTAACAAAACTTTCGCTCCCGGGTGGGCTCGAACCACCAACCTTTCGGTTAACAGCCGAACGCGCTGCCTATTGCGCCACGGAAGCTGGCGTTGCTGGCTGCAGACACAGAGCACACTTTTACCGTTCTTCGGCACGCACTATTCCAGAAAGCATTAGGCTTCGCTGGGGTTTCCCTTCCTGTACTGCACAACTATGGCAGTTCAACGAAACGGCGTGCGGCACGCGCTCCATTGGCGCAGCAGGTTAGCGCGTGGTACTTATAGGAATAAGAAATGCCGAGGTCGGAGGTTCGATCCTCCCATTGGACAAGAATTTTACTCCTCCGCGGCACAGAGAAAACATGCGTTCAGTAGGGGCACGTAGGGAACGGCATGCTAGAACAGCAGCGCCGCTAACAAAACTTTCGCTCCCGGGTGGGCTCGAACCACCAACCTTTCGGTTAACAGCCGAACGCGCTGCCTATTGCGCCACGGAAGCTGGCGTTGCTGGCTGCAGACACAGAGCACACTTTTACCGTTCTTCGGCACGCACTATTCCAGAAAGCATTAGGCTTTGCTGGGGTTTCCCTTCCTGTACTGCACAACTATGGCAGTTCAACGAAACGGCGTGCGGCACGCGCTCCATTGGCGCAGCAGGTTAGCGCGTGGTACTTATAGGAATAAGAAATGCCGAGGTCGGAGGTTCGATCCTCCCATTGGACAAGAATTTTACTCCTCCGCGGCACAGAGAAAACATGCGTTCAGTAGGGGCACGTAGGGAACGGCATGCTAGAACAGCAGCGCCGCTAACAAAACTTTCGCTCCCGGGTGGGCTCGAACCACCAACCTTTCTGTTAACAGCCGAACGCGCTGCCTATTGCGCTACGGAAGCTCGCGCTGCTGGCTGCAGACACAGAGCACACTTTTACCGTTCTCCGGCACGCACTACTCCAGAAAGCATTAGGCTTCGCTGGGGTTTCCCTTCCTGTACTGCACAACTATGGCAGTTCAACGAAACGGCGTGCGGCACGCGCTCCATTGGCGCAGCAGGTTAGCGCGTGGTACTTATAGGAATAAGAAATGCCGAGGTAGGGGGTTCGATCCTCCCATGGAGCAAGAATTTTGCTCTTCCGCGGCACAGAGAAAACATGCGTTCAGTAGGGGCACGTAGGGAACGGCATGCTAGAACAGCAGCGCCGCTAACAAAACTTTCGCTCCCGGGTGGGCTCGAACCACCAACCTTTCGGTTAACAGCCGAACGCGATGCCTATTGCGCTACGGAAGCTGGCGTTGCTGGCTGCAGACACAGAGCACACTTTTACCGTTCTTCGACACACACACACACACACACACACACACACACACACACACACACACACACACACACACACACTATTCCAGAAAGCATTAGGCTTCACTGGTGTTTCCCTCCTGTACTGCACAACTATGGCAGTTCAACGAAACGGCGTGCGGCACGCGCTCCATTTGGCGCAGCTTTAGCGCGTGGTACTTATAGGAATAAGAAATGCCGAGGTCGGGGTTCGATCGTCCCATGGAGCAAGAATTTTGCTCTTCCGCGGCACAGAGAAAACATGCGCTCAGTAGGGGCACGTAGAGAAAGGCATGCTAGAACAGCAGCGCCGCTAACAAAACTTTCGCTCCCGGGTGGGCTCGAACCACCAACCTTTCGGTTAACAGCCGAACGCGCTGCCTATTGCGCTACGGAAGCTGGCGTTGCTGGCTGCAGACACAGAGCACACTTTTACCGTTCTTCGACACACACACACACACACACACACACACACACACACACTATTCCAGAAAGCATTAGGCTTCACTGGTGTTTCCCCTCCTGTACTGCACAAGTACGGCAGTTCAACGAAACGGCGTGCGGCACGCGCTCCATTGGCGCAGCAGGTTAGCGCGTGGTACTTATAGGAATAAGAAATGCCGAGGACGGGGTTCGATCCTCCCACTGGACAAGAATTTTGCTCCTCCGCGGCACAGAGAAAACATGCGCTCAGTAGGGGCACGTAGAGAAAGGCATGCTAGAACAGCAGCGCCGCTAACAAAACTTTCGCTCCCGGGTGGGCTCGAACCACCAACCTTTCGGTTAACAGCCGAAAGCGCTGCCTATTGCGCTACGGAAGCTCGCGCTGCTGGCTGCAGACACAGAGCACACTTTTACCGTTCTCCGGCACGCACTACTCCAGAAAGCATTAGGCTTCGCTGGGGTTTCCCTTCCTGTACTGCACAACTATGGCAGTTCAACGAAACGGCGTGCGGCACGCGCTCCATTGGCGCAGCAGGTTAGCGCGTGGTACTTATAGGAATAAGAAATGCCGAGGACGGGGTTCGATCCTCCCACTGGACAAGAATTTTGCTCCTCCGCGGCACAGAGAAAACATGCGCTCAGTAGGGGCACGTAGAGAAAGGCATGCTAGAACAGCAGCGCCGCTAACAAAACTTTCGCTCCCGGGTGGGCTCGAACCACCAACCTTTCGGTTAACAGCCGAAAGCGCTGCCTATTGCGCTACGGAAGCTCGCGCTGCTGGCTGCAGACACAGAGCACACTTTTACCGTTCTCCGGCACGCACTACTCCAGAAAGCATTAGGCTTCGCTGGGGTTTCCCTTCCTGTACTGCACAACTATGGCAGTTCAACGAAACGGCGTGCGGCACGCGCTCCATCGGCGCAGCAGGTTAGCGCGTGGTACTTATAGGAATAAGAAATGCCGAGGTCGGGGGTTCGATCCTCCCATGGAGCAAGAATTTTGCTCTTCCGCGGCACAGAGAAAACATGCGCTCAGTAGGGGCACGTAGAGAAAGGCATGCTAGAACAGCAGAGCCGCTAACAAAAGTTTCGTTCCCGGGTGGGCTCGAACCACCAACCTTTCGGTTAACAGCCGAACGCGCTGCCTATTGCGCCACGGAAGCTGGCGTTGCTGCCTGCAGACACAGAGCACACTTCTACCGTTCTTCGGCACGCACTATTCCAGAAAGCATTAGGCTTCACTGGTGTTTCCCCTCCTGTACTGCACAACTATGGCAGTTCAATGAAACGGCGTGCCGCACGTGGTCCATTGGCGCAGCTGGTTAGCGCGTGGTACTTATAGGAATAAGAAATGTCGAGGTCGGGGGTTCGATCCTCCCATGGAGCAAGATTTTTGCTCCTCTGCGGCACAGAGAAAAAATGTGCCCAATACGGGCACGTAGAGAAAGGCATGCTAGAACAGCAGTGCCGCTAACAAAAGTTTCGCTCCCGGGTGAGCTCGAACCACCATCCTTTCGGTTAACAGCCGAACGCGCTGCCTATTGCGCCACGGAAGCTGGCCTTGCTGCCTGCAGACACAGAGCACACTTTTACCGTTATTCGGCACGCACTATTCCAGAAAGCATTAGGCTTCACTGGTGTTTCCCCTCCTGTACTGCACAACTATGGCAGTTCAATAAAACGGCGTGCGGCACGCGCTCCATTGGCGCAGCAGGTTAGCGCATGGTACTTATAGGAATAAGAAATGCCGAGGTCGAAAGTTCGATCCTCCCATGGAGCAAAATTTTTGCTCCTCTGCGGCACAGAGAAAAAATGTGCCCAATACGGGCACGTAGAGAAAGGCATGCTAGAACAGCAGTGCCGCTAACAAAAGTTTCGCTCCCGGGTGAGCTCGAACCACCATCCTTTCGGTTAACAGCCGAACGCGCTGCCGATTGCGCCACGGAAGCTGGAGTTGCTGCCTGCAGACACAGAGCACACTTTTACCGTTATTCGGCACGCACTATTCCAGGAAGCATTAGGCTTCTCTGGGGTTTCCCTTCCTGTACTGCACAACTATGGCAGTTCAATGAAACGGCGTGCGGCACGTGCTCCATTGGCGCAGCTGGTTAGCGCGTGGTACTTATAGGAATAAGAAATGCCGAGGTCGGGGGTTCGATCCTCCCATGGAGCAAGATTTTTGCTCCTCTGCGGCACAGAGTGCTAGAACAGCAGAGCCGCTAACAAAAATTTCGCTCCCGGGTGGGCTCGGACCACCAACCTTTCGGTTAACAGCCGAACGCGCTGCCTATTGCGCCACGGAAGCTGGCGTTGCTGCCTGCAGACACAGAGCACACTTTTACCGTTATTCGGCACGCACTATTCCAGAAAGCATTAGGCTTCACTGGTGTTTCCCCTCCTGTACTGCACAACTATGGCAGTTCAATAAAACGGCGTGCGGCACGCGCTCCATTGGCGCAGCAGGTTAGCGCATGGTACTTATAGGAATAAGAAATGCCGAGGTCGAAAGTTCGATCCTCCCATGGAGCAAAATTTTTGCTCCTCTGCGGCACAGAGAAAAAATGTGCCCAATACGGGCACGTAGAGAAAGGCATGCTAGAACAGCAGCGCCGCTAACAAAAGTTTCGCTCCCGGGTGGGCTCGAACCACCAACCTTTCGGTTAACAGCCGAACGCGCTGCCTATTGCGCTACGGAAGCTGGCGTTGCTGGCTGCAGACACAGAGCACACTTTTACCGTTCTTCGACACACACACACACACACACACACACACACACTATTCCAGAAAGCATTAGGCTTCACTGGTGTTTCCCCTCCTGTACTGCACAAGTACGGCAGTTCAACGAAACGGCGTGCGGCACGCGCTCCATTGGCGCAGCAGGTTAGCGCGTGGTACTTATAGGAATAAGAAATGCCGAGGTCGGGGGTTCGATCCTCCCATGGAGCAAGAATTTTGCTCTTCCGCGGCACAGAGAAAACATGCGTTCAGTAGGGGCACGTAGGGAACGGCATGCTAGAACAGCACAGCCGCTAACAAAAGTTTCCTTCCCGGGTGGGCTCGAACCACTAACCTTTCGGTTAACAGCCGAACGCGCTGCCTATTGCGCCACGGAAGCTGGCGTTGCTGCCTGCAGACACAAAGCACACTTTTACCGTTCTCCGGCACGCACTACTCCAGAAAGCATTAGGCTTCGCTGGGGTTTCCCTTCCTGTACTGCACAACTATGGCAGTTCAACGAAACGGCGTGCGGCACGCGCTCCATCGGCGCAGCAGGTTAGCGCGTGGTACTTATAGGAATAAGAAATGCCGAGGTCGGGGGTTCGATCCTCCCATGGAGCAAGAATTTTGCTCTTCCGCGGCACAGAGAAAACATGCGCTCAGTAGGGGCACGTAGAGAAAGGCATGCTAGAACAGCAGAGCCGCTAACAAAAGTTTCGTTCCCGGGTGGGCTCGAACCACCAACCTTTCGGTTAACAGCCGAACGCGCTGCCTATTGCGCCACGGAAGCTGGCGTTGCTGCCTGCAGACACAGAGCACACTTCTACCGTTCTTCGGCACGCACTATTCCAGAAAGCATTAGGCTTCACTGGTGTTTCCCCTCCTGTACTGCACAACTATGGCAGTTCAATGAAACGGCGTGCCGCACGTGGTCCATTGGCGCAGCTGGTTAGCGCGTGGTACTTATAGGAATAAGAAATGCCGAGGTCGGGGGTTCGATCCTCCCATGGAGCAAGATTTTTGCTCCTCTGCGGCACAGAGAAAAAATGTGCCCAATACGGGCACGTAGAGAAAGGCATGCTAGAACAGCAGTGCCGCTAACAAAAGTTTCGCTCCCGGGTGAGCTCGAACCACCATCCTTTCGGTTAACAGCCGAACGCGCTGCCTATTGCGCCACGGAAGCTGGCCTTGCTGCCTGCAGACACAGAGCACACTTTTACCGTTATTCGGCACGCACTATTCCAGAAAGCATTAGGCTTCACTGGTGTTTCCCCTCCTGTACTGCACAACTATGGCAGTTCAATAAAACGGCGTGCGGCACGCGCTCCATTGGCGCAGCAGGTTAGCGCATGGTACTTATAGGAATAAGAAATGCCGAGGTCGAAAGTTCGATCCTCCCATGGAGCAAAATTTTTGCTCCTCTGCGGCACAGAGAAAAAATGTGCCCAATACGGGCACGTAGAGAAAGGCATGCTAGAACAGCAGTGCCGCTAACAAAAGTTTCGCTCCCGGGTGAGCTCGAACCACCATCCTTTCGGTTAACAGCCGAACGCGCTGCCGATTGCGCCACGGAAGCTGGAGTTGCTGCCTGCAGACACAGAGCACACTTTTACCGTTATTCGGCACGCACTATTCCAGGAAGCATTAGGCTTCGCTGGGGTTTCCCTTCCTGTACTGCACAACTATGGCAGTTCAATGAAACGGCGTGCGGCACGTGCTCCATTGGCGCAGCTGGTTAGCGCGTGGTACTTATAGGAATAAGAAATGCCGAGGTCGGGGGTTCGATCCTCCCATGGAGCAAGATTTTTGCTCCTCTGCGGCACAGAGTGCTAGAACAGCAGAGCCGCTAACAAAAATTTCGCTCCCGGGTGGGCTCGGACCACCAACCTTTCGGTTAACAGCCGAACGCGCTGCCTATTGCGCCACGGAAGCTGGCGTTGCTGCCTGCAGACACAGAGCACACTTTTACCGTTATTCGGCACGCACTATTCCAGAAAGCATTAGGCTTCACTGGTGTTTCCCCTCCTGTACTGCACAACTATGGCAGTTCAATAAAACGGCGTGCGGCACGCGCTCCATTGGCGCAGCAGGTTAGCGCATGGTACTTATAGGAATAAGAAATGCCGAGGTCGAAAGTTCGATCCTCCCATGGAGCAAAATTTTTGCTCCTCTGCGGCACAGAGAAAAAATGTGCCCAATACGGGCACGTAGAGAAAGGCATGCTAGAACAGCAGTGCCGCTAACAAAAGTTTCGCTCCCGGGTGAGCTCGAACCACCATCCTTTCGGTTAACAGCCGAACGCGCTGCCTATTGCGCCACGGAAGCTGGAGTTGCTGCCTGCAGACACAGAGCACACTTTTACCGTTATTCGGCACGCACTATTCCAGGAAGCATTAGGCTTCGCTGGGGTTTCCCTTCCTGTACTGCACAACTATGGCAGTTCAATGAAACGGCGTGCGGCACGCGCTCCATTGGCGCAGCAGGTTAGCGCATGGTACTTATAGGAATAAGAAATGCCGAGGTCGGGGGTTCGATCCTCCCATGGAGCAAGATTTTTGCTCCTCTGCGGCACAGAGAAAAATGTGCCCAATAGGGGCACGTAGAGAAAGGCATGCTAGAACAGCAGTGCCGCTAACAAAAGTTTCGCTCCCGGGTGTGCTCGAACCACCAACCTTTCGGTTAACAGCCGAACGCGCTGCCTATTGCGCCAGGGAAGCTGGCGTTGCTGCCTGCAGACACAGAGCACACTTCTACCGTTCTTCGGCACGCACTATTCCAGAAAGCATTAGGCTTCGCTGGGGTTTCCCTTCCTGTACTGCACAACTATGGCAGTTCAATGAAACGGCGTGCGGCACGCGCTCCATTGGCGCAGCAGGTTAGCGCATGGTACTTATAGGAATAAGAAATGCCGAGGTCGGGGTTCGATCCTCCCACTGGACAAGAATTTTGCTCCTCCGCGGCACAGAGAAAACATGCGCTCAGTAGGGGCACGTAGAGAAAGGCATGCTAGAACAGCAGCGCCGCTAACAAAACTTTCGCTCCCGGGTGGGCTCGAACCACCAACCTTTCGGTTAACAGCCGAACGCGCTGCCTATTGCGCTACGGAAGCTCGCGCTGCTGGCTGCAGACACAGAGCACACTTTTACCGTTCTCCGGCACGCACTACTCCAGAAAGCATTAGGCTTCGCTGGGGTTTCCCTTCCTGTACTGCACAACTATGGCAGTTCAACGAAACGGCGTGCGGCACGCGCTCCATTGGCGCAGCAGGTTAGCGCGTGGTGCTTATAGGAATAAGAAATGCCGAGGTCGGAGGTTCGATCCTCCCATTGGACAAGAATTTTACTCCTCCGCGGCACAGAGAAAACATGCGTTCAGTAGGGGCACGTAGGGAACGGCATGCTAGAACAGCAGCGCCGCTAACAAAACTTTCGCTCCCGGGTGGGCTCGAACCACCAACCTTTCGGTTAACAGCCGAACGCGCTGCCTATTGCGCTACGGAAGCTCGCGCTGCTGGCTGCAGACACAGAGCACACTTTTACCGTTCTCCGGCACGCACTATTCCAGAAAGCATTAGGCTTCGCTGGGGTTTCCCTTCCTGTACTGCACAACTATGGCAGTTCAACGAAACGGCGTGCGGCACGCGCTCCATTGGCGCAGCAGGTTAGCGCGTGGTACTTATAGGAATAAGAAATGCCGAGGACGGGGTTCGATCCTCCCACTGGACAAGAATTTTGCTCCTCCGCGGCACAGAGAAAACATGCGCTCAGTAGGGGCACGTAGAGAAAGGCATGCTAGAACAGCAGCGCCGCTAACAAAACTTTCGCTCCCGGGTGGGCTCGAACCACCAACCTTTCGGTTAACAGCCGAAAGCGCTGCCTATTGCGCTACGGAAGCTCGCGCTGCTGGCTGCAGACACAGAGCACACTTTTACCGTTCTCCGGCACGCACTACTCCAGAAAGCATTAGGCTTCGCTGGGGTTTCCCTTCCTGTACTGCACAACTATGGCAGTTCAACGAAACGGCGTGCGGCACGCGCTCCATCGGCGCAGCAGGTTAGCGCGTGGTACTTATAGGAATAAGAAATGCCGAGGTCGGGGGTTCGATCCTCCCATGGAGCAAGAATTTTGCTCTTCCGCGGCACAGAGAAAACATGCGCTCAGTAGGGGCACGTAGAGAAAGGCATGCTAGAACAGCAGAGCCGCTAACAAAAGTTTCGTTCCCGGGTGGGCTCGAACCACCAACCTTTCGGTTAACAGCCGAACGCGCTGCCTATTGCGCCACGGAAGCTGGCGTTGCTGCCTGCAGACACAGAGCACACTTCTACCGTTCTTCGGCACGCACTATTCCAGAAAGCATTAGGCTTCACTGGTGTTTCCCCTCCTGTACTGCACAACTATGGCAGTTCAATGAAACGGCGTGCCGCACGTGGTCCATTGGCGCAGCTGGTTAGCGCGTGGTACTTATAGGAATAAGAAATGCCGAGGTCGGGGGTTCGATCCTCCCATGGAGCAAGATTTTTGCTCCTCTGCGGCACAGAGAAAAAATGTGCCCAATACGGGCACGTAGAGAAAGGCATGCTAGAACAGCAGTGCCGCTAACAAAAGTTTCGCTCCCGGGTGAGCTCGAACCACCATCCTTTCGGTTAACAGCCGAACGCGCTGCCTATTGCGCCACGGAAGCTGGCCTTGCTGCCTGCAGACACAGAGCACACTTTTACCGTTATTCGGCACGCACTATTCCAGAAAGCATTAGGCTTCACTGGTGTTTCCCCTCCTGTACTGCACAACTATGGCAGTTCAATAAAACGGCGTGCGGCACGCGCTCCATTGGCGCAGCAGGTTAGCGCATGGTACTTATAGGAATAAGAAATGCCGAGGTCGAAAGTTCGATCCTCCCATGGAGCAAAATTTTTGCTCCTCTGCGGCACAGAGAAAAAATGTGCCCAATACGGGCACGTAGAGAAAGGCATGCTAGAACAGCAGTGCCGCTAACAAAAGTTTCGCTCCCGGGTGAGCTCGAACCACCATCCTTTCGGTTAACAGCCGAACGCGCTGCCTATTGCGCCACGGAAGCTGGCCTTGCTGCCTGCAGACACAGAGCACACTTTTACCGTTATTCGGCACGCACTATTCCAGAAAGCATTAGGCTTCACTGGTGTTTCCCCTCCTGTACTGCACAACTATGGCAGTTCAATAAAACGGCGTGCGGCACGCGCTCCATTGGCGCAGCAGGTTAGCGCATGGTACTTATAGGAATAAGAAATGCCGAGGTCGAAAGTTCGATCCTCCCATGGAGCAAAATTTTTGCTCCTCTGCGGCACAGAGAAAAAATGTGCCCAATACGGGCACGTAGAGAAAGGCATGCTAGAACAGCAGTGCCGCTAACAAAAGTTTCGCTCCCGGGTGAGCTCGAACCACCATCCTTTCGGTTAACAGCCGAACGCGCTGCCGATTGCGCCACGGAAGCTGGAGTTGCTGCCTGCAGACACAGAGCACACTTTTACCGTTATTCGGCACGCACTATTCCAGGAAGCATTAGGCTTCGCTGGGGTTTCCCTTCCTGTACTGCACAACTATGGCAGTTCAATGAAACGGCGTGCGGCACGTGCTCCATTGGCGCAGCTGGTTAGCGCGTGGTACTTATAGGAATAAGAAATGCCGAGGTCGGGGGTTCGATCCTCCCATGGAGCAAGATTTTTGCTCCTCTGCGGCACAGAGTGCTAGAACAGCAGAGCCGCTAACAAAAATTTCGCTCCCGGGTGGGCTCGGACCACCAACCTTTCGGTTAACAGCCGAACGCGCTGCCTATTGCGCCACGGAAGCTGGCGTTGCTGCCTGCAGACACAGAGCACACTTTTACCGTTATTCGGCACGCACTATTCCAGAAAGCATTAGGCTTCACTGGTGTTTCCCCTCCTGTACTGCACAACTATGGCAGTTCAATAAAACGGCGTGCGGCACGCGCTCCATTGGCGCAGCAGGTTAGCGCATGGTACTTATAGGAATAAGAAATGCCGAGGTCGAAAGTTCGATCCTCCCATGGAGCAAAATTTTTGCTCCTCTGCGGCACAGAGAAAAAATGTGCCCAATACGGGCACGTAGAGAAAGGCATGCTAGAACAGCAGTGCCGCTAACAAAAGTTTCGCTCCCGGGTGTGCTCGAACCACCAACCTTTCGGTTAACAGCCGAACGCGCTGCCTATTGCGCCAGGGAAGCTGGCGTTGCTGCCTGCAGACACAGAGCACACTTCTACCGTTCTTCGGCACGCACTATTCCAGAAAGCATTAGGCTTCGCTGGGGTTTCCCTTCCTGTACTGCACAACTATGGCAGTTCAATGAAACGGCGTGCGGCACGCGCTCCATTGGCGCAGCAGGTTAGCGCATGGTACTTATAGGAATAAGAAATGCCGAGGTCGGGGTTCGATCCTCCCACTGGACAAGAATTTTGCTCCTCCGCGGCACAGAGAAAACATGCGCTCAGTAGGGGCACGTAGAGAAAGGCATGCTAGAACAGCAGCGCCGCTAACAAAACTTTCGCTCCCGGGTGGGCTCGAACCACCAACCTTTCGGTTAACAGCCGAACGCGCTGCCTATTGCGCTACGGAAGCTCGCGCTGCTGGCTGCAGACACAGAGCACACTTTTACCGTTCTCCGGCACGCACTACTCCAGAAAGCATTAGGCTTCGCTGGGGTTTCCCTTCCTGTACTGCACAACTATGGCAGTTCAACGAAACGGCGTGCGGCACGCGCTCCATTGGCGCAGCAGGTTAGCGCGTGGTGCTTATAGGAATAAGAAATGCCGAGGTCGGAGGTTCGATCCTCCCATTGGACAAGAATTTTACTCCTCCGCGGCACAGAGAAAACATGCGTTCAGTAGGGGCACGTAGGGAACGGCATGCTAGAACAGCAGCGCCGCTAACAAAACTTTCGCTCCCGGGTGGGCTCGAACCACCAACCTTTCGGTTAACAGCCGAACGCGCTGCCTATTGCGCTACGGAAGCTCGCGCTGCTGGCTGCAGACACAGAGCACACTTTTACCGTTCTCCGGCACGCACTATTCCAGAAAGCATTAGGCTTCGCTGGGGTTTCCCTTCCTGTACTGCACAACTATGGCAGTTCAACGAAACGGCGTGCGGCACGCGCTCCATTGGCGCAGCAGGTTAGCGCGTGGTACTTATAGGAATAAGAAATGCCGAGGACGGGGTTCGATCCTCCCACTGGACAAGAATTTTGCTCCTCCGCGGCACAGAGAAAACATGCGCTCAGTAGGGGCACGTAGAGAAAGGCATGCTAGAACAGCAGCGCCGCTAACAAAACTTTCGCTCCCGGGTGGGCTCGAACCACCAACCTTTCGGTTAACAGCCGAAAGCGCTGCCTATTGCGCTACGGAAGCTCGCGCTGCTGGCTGCAGACACAGAGCACACTTTTACCGTTCTCCGGCACGCACTACTCCAGAAAGCATTAGGCTTCGCTGGGGTTTCCCTTCCTGTACTGCACAACTATGGCAGTTCAACGAAACGGCGTGCGGCACGCGCTCCATCGGCGCAGCAGGTTAGCGCGTGGTACTTATAGGAATAAGAAATGCCGAGGTCGGGGGTTCGATCCTCCCATGGAGCAAGAATTTTGCTCTTCCGCGGCACAGAGAAAACATGCGCTCAGTAGGGGCACGTAGAGAAAGGCATGCTAGAACAGCAGAGCCGCTAACAAAAGTTTCGTTCCCGGGTGGGCTCGAACCACCAACCTTTCGGTTAACAGCCGAACGCGCTGCCTATTGCGCCACGGAAGCTGGCGTTGCTGCCTGCAGACACAGAGCACACTTCTACCGTTCTTCGGCACGCACTATTCCAGAAAGCATTAGGCTTCACTGGTGTTTCCCCTCCTGTACTGCACAACTATGGCAGTTCAATGAAACGGCGTGCCGCACGTGGTCCATTGGCGCAGCTGGTTAGCGCGTGGTACTTATAGGAATAAGAAATGCCGAGGTCGGGGGTTCGATCCTCCCATGGAGCAAGATTTTTGCTCCTCTGCGGCACAGAGAAAAAATGTGCCCAATACGGGCACGTAGAGAAAGGCATGCTAGAACAGCAGTGCCGCTAACAAAAGTTTCGCTCCCGGGTGAGCTCGAACCACCATCCTTTCGGTTAACAGCCGAACGCGCTGCCTATTGCGCCACGGAAGCTGGCCTTGCTGCCTGCAGACACAGAGCACACTTTTACCGTTATTCGGCACGCACTATTCCAGAAAGCATTAGGCTTCACTGGTGTTTCCCCTCCTGTACTGCACAACTATGGCAGTTCAATAAAACGGCGTGCGGCACGCGCTCCATTGGCGCAGCAGGTTAGCGCATGGTACTTATAGGAATAAGAAATGCCGAGGTCGAAAGTTCGATCCTCCCATGGAGCAAAATTTTTGCTCCTCTGCGGCACAGAGAAAAAATGTGCCCAATACGGGCACGTAGAGAAAGGCATGCTAGAACAGCAGTGCCGCTAACAAAAGTTTCGCTCCCGGGTGAGCTCGAACCACCATCCTTTCGGTTAACAGCCGAACGCGCTGCCGATTGCGCCACGGAAGCTGGAGTTGCTGCCTGCAGACACAGAGCACACTTTTACCGTTATTCGGCACGCACTATTCCAGGAAGCATTAGGCTTCGCTGGGGTTTCCCTTCCTGTACTGCACAACTATGGCAGTTCAATGAAACGGCGTGCGGCACGTGCTCCATTGGCGCAGCTGGTTAGCGCGTGGTACTTATAGGAATAAGAAATGCCGAGGTCGGGGGTTCGATCCTCCCATGGAGCAAGATTTTTGCTCCTCTGCGGCACAGAGTGCTAGAACAGCAGAGCCGCTAACAAAAATTTCGCTCCCGGGTGGGCTCGGACCACCAACCTTTCGGTTAACAGCCGAACGCGCTGCCTATTGCGCCACGGAAGCTGGCGTTGCTGCCTGCAGACACAGAGCACACTTTTACCGTTATTCGGCACGCACTATTCCAGAAAGCATTAGGCTTCACTGGTGTTTCCCCTCCTGTACTGCACAACTATGGCAGTTCAATAAAACGGCGTGCGGCACGCGCTCCATTGGCGCAGCAGGTTAGCGCATGGTACTTATAGGAATAAGAAATGCCGAGGTCGAAAGTTCGATCCTCCCATGGAGCAAAATTTTTGCTCCTCTGCGGCACAGAGAAAAAATGTGCCCAATACGGGCACGTAGAGAAAGGCATGCTAGAACAGCAGTGCCGCTAACAAAAGTTTCGCTCCCGGGTGAGCTCGAACCACCATCCTTTCGGTTAACAGCCGAACGCGCTGCCTATTGCGCCACGGAAGCTGGAGTTGCTGCCTGCAGACACAGAGCACACTTTTACCGTTATTCGGCACGCACTATTCCAGGAAGCATTAGGCTTCGCTGGGGTTTCCCTTCCTGTACTGCACAACTATGGCAGTTCAATGAAACGGCGTGCGGCACGCGCTCCATTGGCGCAGCAGGTTAGCGCATGGTACTTATAGGAATAAGAAATGCCGAGGTCGGGGGTTCGATCCTCCCATGGAGCAAGATTTTTGCTCCTCTGCGGCACAGAGAAAAATGTGCCCAATAGGGGCACGTAGAGAAAGGCATGCTAGAACAGCAGTGCCGCTAACAAAAGTTTCGCTCCCGGGTGTGCTCGAACCACCAACCTTTCGGTTAACAGCCGAACGCGCTGCCTATTGCGCCAGGGAAGCTGGCGTTGCTGCCTGCAGACACAGAGCACACTTCTACCGTTCTTCGGCACGCACTATTCCAGAAAGCATTAGGCTTCGCTGGGGTTTCCCTTCCTGTACTGCACAACTATGGCAGTTCAATGAAACGGCGTGCGGCACGCGCTCCATTGGCGCAGCAGGTTAGCGCATGGTACTTATAGGAATAAGAAATGCCGAGGTCGGGGTTCGATCCTCCCACTGGACAAGAATTTTGCTCCTCCGCGGCACAGAGAAAACATGCGCTCAGTAGGGGCACGTAGAGAAAGGCATGCTAGAACAGCAGCGCCGCTAACAAAACTTTCGCTCCCGGGTGGGCTCGAACCACCAACCTTTCGGTTAACAGCCGAACGCGCTGCCTATTGCGCTACGGAAGCTCGCGCTGCTGGCTGCAGACACAGAGCACACTTTTACCGTTCTCCGGCACGCACTACTCCAGAAAGCATTAGGCTTCGCTGGGGTTTCCCTTCCTGTACTGCACAACTATGGCAGTTCAACGAAACGGCGTGCGGCACGCGCTCCATTGGCGCAGCAGGTTAGCGCGTGGTGCTTATAGGAATAAGAAATGCCGAGGTCGGAGGTTCGATCCTCCCATTGGACAAGAATTTTACTCCTCCGCGGCACAGAGAAAACATGCGTTCAGTAGGGGCACGTAGGGAACGGCATGCTAGAACAGCAGCGCCGCTAACAAAACTTTCGCTCCCGGGTGGGCTCGAACCACCAACCTTTCGGTTAACAGCCGAACGCGCTGCCTATTGCGCTACGGAAGCTCGCGCTGCTGGCTGCAGACACAGAGCACACTTTTACCGTTCTCCGGCACGCACTATTCCAGAAAGCATTAGGCTTCGCTGGGGTTTCCCTTCCTGTACTGCACAACTATGGCAGTTCAACGAAACGGCGTGCGGCACGCGCTCCATTTGGCGCAGCTTTAGCGCGTGGTACTTATAGGAATAAGAAATGCCGAGGTTCGATCCTCCCACTGGACAAGAATTTTGCTCCTCCGCGGCACAGAGAAAACATGCGTTCAGTAGGGGCACGTAGGGAACGGCATGCTAGAACAGCAGCGCCGCTAACAAAACTTTCGCTCCCGGGTGGGCTCGAACCACCAACCTTTCTGTTAACAGCCGAACGCGCTGCCTATTACGCTACGGAAGCTCGCGCTGCTGGCTGCAGACACAGAGCACACTTTTACCGTTCTCCGGCACGCACTACTCCAGAAAGCATTAGGCTTCGCTGGGGTTTCCCTTCCTGTACTGCACAACTATGGCAGTTCAACGAAACGGCGTGCGGCACGCGCTCCATTGGCGCAGCAGGTTAGCGCGTGGTACTTATAGGAATAAGAAATGCCGAGGTAGGGGGTTCGATCCTCCCATGGAGCAAGAATTTTGCTCTTCCGCGGCACAGAGAAAACATGCGTTCAGTAGGGGCACGTAGGGAACGGCATGCTAGAACAGCAGCGCCGCTAACAAAACTTTCGCTCCCGGGTGGGCTCGAACCACCAACCTTTCGGTTAACAGCCGAACGCGCTGCCTATTGCGCTACGGAAGCTGGCGTTGCTGGCTGCAGACACAGAGCACACTTTTACCGTTCTTCGACACACACACACACACACACACACACACACACACACACACACACACACACACACACACACACACACACACACACACTATTCCAGAAAGCATTAGGCTTCACTGGTGTTTCCCTCCTGTACTGCACAACTATGGCAGTTCAACGAAACGGCGTGCGGCACGCGCTCCATTTGGCGCAGCTTTAGCGCGTGGTACTTATAGGAATAAGAAATGCCGAGGTCGGGGTTCGATCCTCCCATGGAGCAAGAATTTTGCTCTTCCGCGGCACAGAGAAAACATGCGCTCAGTAGGGGCACGTAGGGAACGGCATGCTAGAACAGCAGCGCCGCTAACAAAACTTTCGCTCCCGGGTGGGCTCGAACCACCAACCTTTCGGTTAACAGCCGAACGCGCTGCCTATTGCGCCACGGAAGCTGGCGTTGCTGCCTGCAGACACAAAGCACACTTTTACCGTTCTTCGGCACGCACTATTCCAGAAAGCATTAGGCTTCACTGGTGTTTCCCTCCTGTACTGCACAACTATGGCAGTTCAACGAAACGGCGTGCGGCACGCGCTCCATTGGCGCAGCAGGTTAGCGCGTGGTACTTATAGGAATAAGAAATGCCGAGGTCGGAGGTTCGATCCTCCCATTGGACAAGAATTTTACTCCTCCGCGGCACAGAGAAAACATGCGCTCAGTAGGGGCACGTAGAGAAAGGCATGCTAGAACAGCAGCGCCGCTAACAAAACTTTCGCTCCCGGGTGGGCTCGAACCACCAACCTTTCGGTTAACAGCCGAACGCGCTGCCTATTGCGCTACGGAAGCTGGCGTTGCTGGCTGCAGACACAGAGCACACTTTTACCGTTCTTCGACACACACACACACACACACACACACACTATTCCAGAAAGCATTAGGCTTCACTGGTGTTTCCCCTCCTGTACTGCACAAGTACGGCAGTTCAACGAAACGGCGTGCGGCACGCGCTCCATTGGCGCAGCAGGTTAGCGCGTGGTACTTATAGGAATAAGAAATGCCGAGGTCGGGGGTTCGATCCTCCCATGGAGCAAGAATTTTGCTCTTCCGCGGCACAGAGAAAACATGCGTTCAGTAGGGGCACGTAGGGAACGGCATGCTAGAACAGCACAGCCGCTAACAAAAGTTTCCTTCCCGGGTGGGCTCGAACCACTAACCTTTCGGTTAACAGCCGAACGCGCTGCCTATTGCGCCACGGAAGCTGGCGTTGCTGCCTGCAGACACAAAGCACACTTTTACCGTTCTTCGGCACGCACTATTCCAGAAAGCATTAGGCTTCACTGGTGTTTCCATCCTGTACTGCACAACTATGGCAGTTCAACGAAACGGCGTGCGGCACGCGCTCCATTGGCGCAGCAGGTTAGCGCGTGGTACTTATAGGAATAAGAAATGCCGAGGTCGGAGGTTCGATCCTCCCATTGGACAAGAATTTTACTCCTCCGCGGCACAGAGAAAACATGCGCTCAGTAGGGGCACGTAGAGAAAGGCATGCTAGAACAGCAGCGCCGCTAACAAAACTTTCGCTCCCGGGTGGGCTCGAACCACCAACCTTTCGGTTAACAGCCGAACGCGCTGCCTATTGCGCTACGGAAGCTGGCGTTGCTGGCTGCAGACACAGAGCACACTTTTACCGTTCTTCGACACACACACACACACACACACACACACACACACACACACACACACACTATTCCAGAAAGCATTAGACTTCACTGGTGTTTCCCCTCCTGTACTGCACAAGTACGGCAGTTCAACGAAACGGCGTGCGGCACGCGCTCCATTGGCGCAGCAGGTTAGCGCGTGGTACTTATAGGAATAAGAAATGCCGAGGTCGGGGGTTCGATCCTCCCATGGAGCAAGAATTTTGCTCTTCCGCGGCACAGAGAAAACATGCGTTCAGTAGGGGCACGTAGGGAACGGCATGCTAGAACAGCACAGCCGCTAACAAAAGTTTCCTTCCCGGGTGGGCTCGAACCACTAACCTTTCGGTTAACAGCCGAACGCGCTGCCTATTGCGCCACGGAAGCTGGCGTTGCTGCCTGCAGACACAAAGCACACTTTTACCGTTCTTCGGCACGCACTATTCCAGAAAGCATTAGGCTTCACTGGTGTTTCCCTCCTGTACTGCACAACTATGGCAGTTCAACGAAACGGCGTGCGGCACGCGCTCCATTGGCGCAGCAGGTTAGCGCGTGGTACTTATAGGAATAAGAAATGCCGAGGTCGGAGGTTCGATCCTCCCATTGGACAAGAATTTTACTCCTCCGCGGCACAGAGAAAACATGCGCTCAGTAGGGGCACGTAGAGAAAGGCATGCTAGAACAGCAGCGCCGCTAACAAAACTTTCGCTCCCGGGTGGGCTCGAACCACCAACCTTTCGGTTAACAGCCGAACGCGCTGCCTATTGCGCTACGGAAGCTGGCGTTGCTGGCTGCAGACACAGAGCACACTTTTACCGTTCTTCGACACACACACACACACACACACACACACACACACTATTCCAGAAAGCATTAGGCTTCACTGGTGTTTCCCCTCCTGTACTGCACAAGTACGGCAGTTCAACGAAACGGCGTGCGGCACGCGCTCCATTGGCGCAGCAGGTTAGCGCGTGGTACTTATAGGAATAAGAAATGCCGAGGTCGGGGGTTCGATCCTCCCATGGAGCAAGAATTTTGCTCTTCCGCGGCACAGAGAAAACATGCGTTCAGTAGGGGCACGTAGGGAACGGCATGCTAGAACAGCACAGCCGCTAACAAAAGTTTCCTTCCCGGGTGGGCTCGAACCACTAACCTTTCGGTTAACAGCCGAACGCGCTGCCTATTGCGCCACGGAAGCTGGCGTTGCTGCCTGCAGACACAAAGCACACTTTTACCGTTCTTCGGCACGCACTATTCCAGAAAGCATTAGGCTTCACTGGTGTTTCCATCCTGTACTGCACAACTATGGCAGTTCAACGAAACGGCGTGCGGCACGCGCTCCATTGGCGCAGCAGGTTAGCGCGTGGTACTTATAGGAATAAGAAATGCCGAGGTCGGAGGTTCGATCCTCCCATTGGACAAGAATTTTACTCCTCCGCGGCACAGAGAAAACATGCGCTCAGTAGGGGCACGTAGAGAAAGGCATGCTAGAACAGCAGCGCCGCTAACAAAACTTTCGCTCCCGGGTGGGCTCGAACCACCAACCTTTCGGTTAACAGCCGAACGCGCTGCCTATTGCGCTACGGAAGCTGGCGTTGCTGGCTGCAGACACAGAGCACACTTTTACCGTTCTTCGACACACACACACACACACACACACACACACACTATTCCAGAAAGCATTAGGCTTCACTGGTGTTTCCCCTCCTGTACTGCACAAGTACGGCAGTTCAACGAAACGGCGTGCGGCACGCGCTCCATTGGCGCAGCAGGTTAGCGCGTGGTACTTATAGGAATAAGAAATGCCGAGGTCGGGGGTTCGATCCTCCCATGGAGCAAGAATTTTGCTCTTCCGCGGCACAGAGAAAACATGCGTTCAGTAGGGGCACGTAGGGAACGGCATGCTAGAACAGCACAGCCGCTAACAAAAGTTTCCTTCCCGGGTGGGCTCGAACCACTAACCTTTCGGTTAACAGCCGAACGCGCTGCCTATTGCGCCACGGAAGCTGGCGTTGCTGCCTGCAGACACAAAGCACACTTTTACCGTTCTTCGGCACGCACTATTCCAGAAAGCATTAGGCTTCACTGGTGTTTCCATCCTGTACTGCACAACTATGGCAGTTCAACGAAACGGCGTGCGGCACGCGCTCCATTGGCGCAGCAGGTTAGCGCGTGGTACTTATAGGAATAAGAAATGCCGAGGACGGGGTTCGATCCTCCCACTGGACAAGAATTTTGCTCCTCCGCGGCACAGAGAAAACATGCGCTCAGTAGGGGCACGTAGAGAAAGGCATGCTAGAACAGCAGCGCCGCTAACAAAACTTTCGCTCCCGGGTGGGCTCGAACCACCAACCTTTCGGTTAACAGCCGAACGCGCTGCCTATTGCGCCACGGAAGCTGGCGTTGCTGCCTGCAGACACAAAGCACACTTTTACCGTTCTTCGGCACGCACTATTCCAGAAAGCATTAGGCTTCACTGGTGTTTCCATCCTGTACTGCACAACTATGGCAGTTCAACGAAACGGCGTGCGGCACGCGCTCCATCGGCGCAGCAGGTTAGCGCGTGGTACTTATAGGAATAAGAAATGCCGAGGTCGGGGGTTCGATCCTCCCATGGAGCAAGAATTTTGCTCTTCCGCGGCACAGAGAAAACATGCGCTCAGTAGGGGCACGTAGAGAAAGGCATGCTAGAACAGCAGAGCCGCTAACAAAAGTTTCGTTCCCGGGTGGGCTCGAACCACCAACCTTTCGGTTAACAGCCGAACGCGCTGCCTATTGCGCCACGGAAACTGGCGTTGCTGCCTGCAGACACAGAGCACACTTCTACCGTTCTTCGGCACGCACTATTCCAGAAAGCATTAGGCTTCACTGGTGTTTCCCCTCCTGTACTGCACAACTATGGCAGTTCAATGAAACGGCGTGCCGCACGTGGTCCATTGGCGCAGCTGGTTAGCGCGTGGTACTTATAGGAATAAGAAATGCCGAGGTCGGGGGTTCGATCCTCCCATGGAGCAAGATTTTTGCTCCTCTGCGGCACAGAGAAAAAATGTGCCCAATACGGGCACGTAGAGAAAGGCATGCTAGAACAGCAGTGCCGCTAACAAAAGTTTCGCTCCCGGGTGAGCTCGAACCACCATCCTTTCGGTTAACAGCCGAACGCGCTGCCTATTGCGCCACGGAAGCTGGCCTTGCTGCCTGCAGACACAGAGCACACTTTTACCGTTATTCGGCACGCACTATTCCAGAAAGCATTAGGCTTCACTGGTGTTTCCCCTCCTGTACTGCACAACTATGGCAGTTCAATAAAACGGCGTGCGGCACGCGCTCCATTGGCGCAGCAGGTTAGCGCATGGTACTTATAGGAATAAGAAATGCCGAGGTCGAAAGTTCGATCCTCCCATGGAGCAAAATTTTTGCTCCTCTGCGGCACAGAGAAAAAATGTGCCCAATACGGGCACGTAGAGAAAGGCATGCTAGAACAGCAGTGCCGCTAACAAAAGTTTCGCTCCCGGGTGAGCTCGAACCACCATCCTTTCGGTTAACAGCCGAACGCGCTGCCGATTGCGCCACGGAAGCTGGAGTTGCTGCCTGCAGACACAGAGCACACTTTTACCGTTATTCGGCACGCACTATTCCAGGAAGCATTAGGCTTCGCTGGGGTTTCCCTTCCTGTACTGCACAACTATGGCAGTTCAATGAAACGGCGTGCGGCACGTGCTCCATTGGCGCAGCTGGTTAGCGCGTGGTACTTATAGGAATAAGAAATGCCGAGGTCGGGGGTTCGATCCTCCCATGGAGCAAGATTTTTGCTCCTCTGCGGCACAGAGTGCTAGAACAGCAGAGCCGCTAACAAAAATTTCGCTCCCGGGTGGGCTCGGACCACCAACCTTTCGGTTAACAGCCGAACGCGCTGCCTATTGCGCCACGGAAGCTGGCGTTGCTGCCTGCAGACACAGAGCACACTTTTACCGT
Organism: Heligmosomoides polygyrus bakeri; assembly: GCA_947359475.1. Taxonomy (NCBI): domain Eukaryota; kingdom Metazoa; phylum Nematoda; class Chromadorea; order Rhabditida; family Heligmosomidae; genus Heligmosomoides; species Heligmosomoides polygyrus. The sequence continues at coordinate 62,896,117 of OX375867.1, forward strand.
TATTCGGCACGCACTATTCCAGAAAGCATTAGGCTTCACTGGTGTTTCCCCTCCTGTACTGCACAACTATGGCAGTTCAATAAAACGGCGTGCGGCACGCGCTCCATTGGCGCAGCAGGTTAGCGCATGGTACTTATAGGAATAAGAAATGCCGAGGTCGAAAGTTCGATCCTCCCATGGAGCAAAATTTTTGCTCCTCTGCGGCACAGAGAAAAAATGTGCCCAATACGGGCACGTAGAGAAAGGCATGCTAGAACAGCAGTGCCGCTAACAAAAGTTTCGCTCCCGGGTGAGCTCGAACCACCATCCTTTCGGTTAACAGCCGAACGCGCTGCCTATTGCGCCACGGAAGCTGGAGTTGCTGCCTGCAGACACAGAGCACACTTTTACCGTTATTCGGCACGCACTATTCCAGGAAGCATTAGGCTTCGCTGGGGTTTCCCTTCCTGTACTGCACAACTATGGCAGTTCAATGAAACGGCGTGCGGCACGCGCTCCATTGGCGCAGCAGGTTAGCGCATGGTACTTATAGGAATAAGAAATGCCGAGGTCGGGGGTTCGATCCTCCCATGGAGCAAGATTTTTGCTCCTCTGCGGCACAGAGAAAAATGTGCCCAATAGGGGCACGTAGAGAAAGGCATGCTAGAACAGCAGTGCCGCTAACAAAAGTTTCGCTCCCGGGTGTGCTCGAACCACCAACCTTTCGGTTAACAGCCGAACGCGCTGCCTATTGCGCCAGGGAAGCTGGCGTTGCTGCCTGCAGACACAGAGCACACTTCTACCGTTCTTCGGCACGCACTATTCCAGAAAGCATTAGGCTTCGCTGGGGTTTCCCTTCCTGTACTGCACAACTATGGCAGTTCAATGAAACGGCGTGCGGCACGCGCTCCATTGGCGCAGCAGGTTAGCGCATGGTACTTATAGGAATAAGAAATGCCGAGGTCGGGGGTTCGATCCTCCCATGGAGCAAGATTTTTGCTCCTCTGCGGCACAGAGAAAAATGTGCCCAATAGGGGCACGTAGAGAAAGGCATGCTAGAACAGCAGTGCCGCTAACAAAAGTTTCGCTCCCGGGTGTGCTCGAACCACCAACCTTTCGGTTAACAGCCGAACGCGCTGCCTATTGCGCCAGGGAAGCTGGCGTTGCTGCCTGCAGACACAGAGCACACTTCTACCGTTCTTCGGCACGCACTATTCCAGAAAGCATTAGGCTTCGCTGGGGTTTCCCTTCCTGTACTGCACAACTATGGCAGTTCAACGAAACGGCGTGCGGCACGCGCTCCATTGGCGCAGCAGGTTAGCGCATGGTACTTATAGGAATAAGAAATGCCGAGGTCGGGGGTTCGATCCTCCCATGGAGCAAGATTTTTGCTCCTCTGCGGCACAGATAAAAATATGCCCAATAGGGGCACGTAGAGAAAGGCATGCTAGAACAGCAGCGCCGCTAACAAAAGTTTCGCTCCCGGGTGGGCTCGAACCACCAACCTTTCGGTTAACAGCCGAACGCGCTGCCTATTGCGCCACGGAAGCTGGCGTTGCTGGCTGCAGACACAGAGCACACTTTTACCGTTCTTCGGCACGCACTATTCCAGAAAGCATTAGGCTTCGCTGGGGTTTCCCTTCCTGTACTGCACAACTATGGCAGTTCAATGAAACGGCGTGCGGCACGTGCTCCATTGGCGCAGCTGGTTAGCGCGTGGTACTTATAGGAATAAGAAATGCCGAGGTCGGGGGTTCGGTCCTCCCATGTAGCAAAATTTTTGCTCCTCTGCGGCACAGAGTGCTAGAACAGCAGAGCCGCTAACAAAAATTTCGCTCCCGGGTGGGCTCGATCCACCAACCTTTCGGTTAACAGCCGAACACGCTGCCTATTGCGCCACGGAAGCTGGCGTTGCTGGCTGCAGACACAGAGCACACTTTAACCGTTCTTCGGCACGCACTATTCCAGAAAGCATTAGGCTTCGCTGGGGTTTCCCTTCCTGTACTGCACAACTATGGCAGTTCAACGAAACCGCGTGCGGCACGCGCTCCATTGGCGCAGCAGGTTAGCGCATGCTACTTATAGGAATAAGAAATGCCGAGGTAGGGGGTTCGATCCTCCCATGGAGCAAGAATTTTGCTCTTCCGCGGCACAGAGAAAACATGCGTTCAGTAGGGGCACGTAGGGAACGGCATGCTAGAACAGCAGCGCCGCTAACAAAACTTTCGCTCCCGGGTGGGCTCGAACCACCAACCTTTCGGTTAACAGCCGAACGCGCTGCCTATTGCGCTACGGAAGCTGGCGTTGCTGGCTGCAGACACAGAGCACACTTTTACCGTTCTTCGACACACACACACACACACACACACACACACACACACACACACACACACACACTATTCCAGAAAGCATTAGGCTTCACTGGTGTTTCCCTCCTGTACTGCACAACTATGGCAGTTCAACGAAACGGCGTGCGGCACGCGCTCCATTGGCGCAGCAGGTTAGCGCGTGGTACTTATAGGAATAAGAAATGCCGAGGTCGGGGTTCGATCCTCCCATGGAGCAAGAATTTTGCTCTTCCGCGGCACAGAGAAAACATGCGCTCAGTAGGGGCACGTAGGGAACGGCATGCTAGAACAGCAGAGCCGCTAACAAAAGTTTCCTTCCCGGGTGAGCTCGAACCACCATCCTTTCGGTTAACAGCCGAACGCGCTGCCTATTGCGCCACGGAAGCTGGCGTTGCTGCCTGCAGACACAGAGCACACTTTTACCGTTCTTCGGCACGCACTATTCCAGAAAGCATTAGGCTTCGCTGGGGTTTCCCTTCCTGTACTGCACAACTATGGCAGTTCAACGAAACGGCGTGCGGCACGCGCTCCATTGGCGCAGCTTTAGCGCGTGGTACTTATAGCTTATAGAAATAAGAAATGCCGAGGTCGGGGTTCGATCCTCCCACTGGACAAGAATTTTGCTCCTCCGCGGCACAGAGAAAACATGCGCTCAGTAGGGGCACGTAGAGAAAGGCATGCTAGAACAGGTGCGCCGCTAACAAAACTTTCGCTCCCGGGTGGGCTCGAACCACCAACCTTTCGGTTAACAGCCGAACGCGCTGCCTATTGCGCCACGGAAGCTGGCGTTGCTGCCTGCAGACACAAAGCACACTTTTACCGTTCTTCGGCACGCACTATTCCAGAAAGCATTAGGCTTCACTGGTGTTTCCCTCCTGTACTGCACAACTATGGCAGTTCAATGAAACGGCGTGCCGCACGTGGTCCATTGGCGCAGCAGGTTAGCGCATGGTACTTATAGGAATAAGAAATGCCGAGGTCGGGGGTTCGATCCTCCCATGGAGCAAGATTTTTGCTCCTCTGCGGCACAGAGAAAAATGTGCCCAATAGGGGCACGTAGAGAAAGGCATGCTAGAACAGCAGAGCCGCTAACAAAAGTTTCGCTCCCGGGTGAGCTCGAACCACCCTTCGGTTAACAGCCGAACGCGCTGCCTATTGCGCCACGGAAGCTGGCGTTGCTGCCTGCAGACACAGAGCACACTTCTACCGTTCTTCGGCACGCACTATTCCAGAAAGCATTAGGCTTCACTGGTGTTTCCCCTCCTGTACTGCACAACTATGGCAGTTCAATGAAACGGCGTGCCGCACGTGGTCCATTGGCGCAGCTGGTTAGCGCGTGGTACTTATAGGAATAAGAAATGCCGAGGTCGGGGGTTCGATCCTCCCATGGAGCAAGATTTTTGCTCCTCTGCGGCACAGAGAAAAAATGTGCCCAATACGGGCACGTAGAGAAAGGCATGCTAGAACAGCAGTGCCGCTAACAAAAGTTTCGCTCCCGGGTGAGCTCGAACCACCATCCTTTCGGTTAACAGCCGAACGCGCTGCCTATTGCGCCACGGAAGCTGGCGTTGCTGCCTGCAGACACAGAGCACACTTTTACCGTTATTCGGCACGCACTATTCCAGAAAGCATTAGGCTTCACTGGTGTTTCCCCTCCTGTACTGCACAACTATGGCAGTTCAATAAAACGGCGTGCGGCACGCGCTCCATTGGCGCAGCAGGTTAGCGCATGGTACTTATAGGAATAAGAAATGCCGAGGTCGGGGGTTCGATCCTCCCATGGAGCAAGATTTTTGCTCCTCTGCGGCACAGAGTGCTAGAACAGCAGAGCCGCTAACAAAAATTTCGCTCCCGGGTGGGCTCGGACCACCAACCTTTCGGTTAACAGCCGAACGCGCTGCCTATTGCGCCACGGAAGCTGGCGTTGCTGGCTGCAGACACAGAGCACACTTTTACCGTTCTTCGGCACGCACTATTCCAGAAAGCATTAGGCTTCACTGGTGTTTCCCCTCCTGTACTGCACAACTATGGCAGTTCAATAAAACGGCGTGCGGCACGCGCTCCATTGGCGCAGCAGGTTAGCGCATGGTACTTATAGGAATAAGAAATGCCGAGGTCGGGGGTTCGATCCTCCCATGGAGCAAGATTTTTGCTCCTCTGCGGCACAGAGTGCTAGAACAGCAGAGCCGCTAACAAAAATTTCGCTCCCGGGTGGGCTCGGACCACCAACCTTTCGGTTAACAGCCGAACGCGCTGCCTATTGCGCCACGGAAGCTGGCGTTGCTGGCTGCAGACACAGAGCACACTTTTACCGTTCTTCGGCACGCACTATTCCAGAAAGCATTAGGCTTCGCTGGGGTTTCCCTTCCTGTACTGCACAACTATGGCAGTTCAACGAAACGGCGTGCGGCACGCGCTCCATTGGCGCAGCAGGTTAGCGCATGGTACTTATAGGAATAAGAAATGCCGAGGTCGGGGGTTCGATCCTCCCATGGAGCAGATTTTTGCTCCTCTGCGGCACAGAGAAAAATGTGCCCAATAGGGGCACGTAGAGAAAGGCATGCTAGAACAGCAGCGCCGCTAACAAAAGTTTCGCTCCCGGGTGGGCTCGAACCACCAACCTTTCGGTTAACAGCCGAACGCGCTGCCTATTGCGCCACGGAAGCTGGCGTTGCTGCCTGCAGACACAGAGCACACTTTTACCGTTATTCGGCACGCACTATTCCAGAAAGCATTAGGCTTCACTGGTGTTTCCCCTCCTGTACTGCACAACTATGGCAGTTCAATAAAACGGCGTGCGGCACGCGCTCCATTGGCGCAGCAGGTTAGCGCATGGTACTTATAGGAATAAGAAATGCCGAGGTCGGGGGTTCGATCCTCCCATGGAGCAAGATTTTTGCTCCTCTGCGGCACAGAGTGCTAGAACAGCAGAGCCGCTAACAAAAATTTCGCTCCCGGGTGGGCTCGGACCACCAACCTTTCGGTTAACAGCCGAACGCGCTGCCTATTGCGCCACGGAAGCTGGCGTTGCTGGCTGCAGACACAGAGCACACTTTTACCGTTCTTCGGCACGCACTATTCCAGAAAGCATTAGGCTTCACTGGTGTTTCCCCTCCTGTACTGCACAACTATGGCAGTTCAATAAAACGGCGTGCGGCACGCGCTCCATTGGCGCAGCAGGTTAGCGCATGGTACTTATAGGAATAAGAAATGCCGAGGTCGGGGGTTCGATCCTCCCATGGAGCAAGATTTTTGCTCCTCTGCGGCACAGAGTGCTAGAACAGCAGAGCCGCTAACAAAAATTTCGCTCCCGGGTGGGCTCGGACCACCAACCTTTCGGTTAACAGCCGAACGCGCTGCCTATTGCGCCACGGAAGCTGGCGTTGCTGGCTGCAGACACAGAGCACACTTTTACCGTTCTTCGGCACGCACTATTCCAGAAAGCATTAGGCTTCGCTGGGGTTTCCCTTCCTGTACTGCACAACTATGGCAGTTCAACGAAACGGCGTGCGGCACGCGCTCCATTGGCGCAGCAGGTTAGCGCATGGTACTTATAGGAATAAGAAATGCCGAGGTCGGGGGTTCGATCCTCCCATGAAGCAGATTTTTGCTCCTCTGCGGCACAGAGAAAAATGTGCCCAATAGGGGCACGTAGAGAAAGGCATGCTAGAACAGCAGCGCCGCTAACAAAAGTTTCGCTCCCGGGTGGGCTCGAACCACCAACCTTTCGGTTAACAGCCGAACGCGCTGCCTATTGCGCCACGGAAGCTGGCGTTGCTGCCTGCAGACACAGAGCACACTTTTACCGTTATTCGGCACGCACTATTCCAGAAAGCATTAGGCTTCGCTGGGGTTTCCCTTCCTGTACTGCACAACTATGGCAGTTCAATGAAACGGCGTGCCGCACGTGGTCCATTGGCGCAGCTGGTTAGCGCGTGGTACTTATAGGAATAAGAAATGCCGAGGTCGGGGGTTCGATCCTCCCATGGAGCAAGAATTTTGCTCTTCCGCGGCACAGAGAAAACATGCGCTCAGTAGGGGCACGTAGGGAACGGCTTGCTAGAACAGCAGAGCAGCTAACAAAAGTTTCGCTCCCGGGTGAGCTCGAACCACAATCCTTTCGGTTAACAGACGAACGCGCTGCCTATTGCGCCACGGAAGCTGGCGTTGCTGCCTGCAGACACAGAGCACACTTTTACCGTTCTTCGGCACGCACTATTCCAGAAAGCATTAGGCTTCGCTGGGGTTTCCCTTCCTGTACTGCACAACTATGGCAGTTCAATAAAACGGCGTGCGGCACGCGCTCCATTGGCGCAGCAGGTTAGCGCATGGTACTTATAGGAATAAGAAATGCCGAGGTCGAAAGTTCGATCCTCCCATGGAGCAAAATTTTTGCTCCTCTGCGGCACAGAGAAAAAATGTGCCCAATACGGGCACGTAGAGAAAGGCATGCTAGAACAGCAGTGCCGCTAACAAAAGTTTCGCTCCCGGGTGAGCTCGAACCACCATCCTTTCGGTTAACAGCCGAACGCGCTGCCTATTGCGCCACGGAAGCTGGCGTTGCTGCCTGCAGACACAGAGCACACTTTTACCGTTATTCGGCACGCACTATTCCACGAAGCATTAGGCTTCGCTGGGGTTTCCCTTCCTGTACTGCACAACTATGGCAGTTCAATGAAACGGCGTGCGGCACGTGCTCCATTGGCGCAGCTGGTTAGCGCGTGGTACTTATAGGAATAAGAAATGCCGAGGTCGGGGGTTCGATCCTCCCATGGAGCAAGATTTTTGCTCCTCTGCGGCACAGAGTGCTAGAACAGCAGAGCCGCTAACAAAAATTTCGCTCCCGGGTGGGCTCGGACCACCAACCTTTCGGTTAACAGCCGAACGCGCTGCCTATTGCGCCACGGAAGCTGGCGTTGCTGGCTGCAGACACAGAGCACACTTTTACCGTTCTTCGGCACGCACTATTCCAGAAAGCATTAGGCTTCGCTGGGGTTTCCCTTCCTGTACTGCACAACTATGGCAGTTCAACGAAACGGCGTGCGGCACGCGCTCCATTGGCGCAGCAGGTTAGCGCATGGTACTTATAGGAATAAGAAATGCCGAGGTCGGGGGTTCGATCCTCCCATGGAGCAGATTTTTGCTCCTCTGCGGCACAGAGAAAAATGTGCCCAATAGGGGCACGTAGACAAAGGCATGCTAGAACAGCAGCGCCGCTAACAAAAGTTTCGCTCCCGGGTGGGCTCGAACCACCAACCTTTCGGTTAACAGCCGAACGCGCTGCCTATTGCGCCACGGAAGCTGGCGTTGCTGCCTGCAGACACAGAGCACACTTTTACCGTTATTCGGCACGCACTATTCCAGAAAGCATTAGGCTTCACTGGTGTTTCCCCTCCTGTACTGCACAACTATGGCAGTTCAATAAAACGGCGTGCGGCACGCGCTCCATTGGCGCAGCAGGTTAGCGCATGGTACTTATAGGAATAAGAAATGCCGAGGTCGGGGGTTCGATCCTCCCATGGAGCAAGATTTTTGCTCCTCTGCGGCACAGAGTGCTAGAACAGCAGAGCCGCTAACAAAAATTTCGCTCCCGGGTGGGCTCGGACCACCAACCTTTCGGTTAACAGCCGAACGCGCTGCCTATTGCGCCACGGAAGCTGGCGTTGCTGGCTGCAGACACAGAGCACACTTTTACCGTTATTCGGCACGCACTATTCCAGAAAGCATTAGGCTTCGCTGGGGTTTCCCTTCCTGTACTGCACAACTATGGCAGTTCAATGAAACGGCGTGCCGCACGTGGTCCATTGGCGCAGCTGGTTAGCGCGTGGTACTTATAGGAATAAGAAATGCCGAGGTCGGGGGTTCGATCCTCCCATGGAGCAAGAATTTTGCTCTTCCGCGGCACAGAGAAAACATGCGCTCAGTAGGGGCACGTAGGGAACGGCTTGCTAGAACAGCAGAGCAGCTAACAAAAGTTTCGCTCCCGGGTGAGCTCGAACCACAATCCTTTCGGTTAACAGACGAACGCGCTGCCTATTGCGCCACGGAAGCTGGCGTTGCTGCCTGCAGACACAGAGCACACTTTTACCGTTCTTCGGCACGCACTATTCCAGAAAGCATTAGGCTTCGCTGGGGTTTCCCTTCCTGTACTGCACAACTATGGCAGTTCAATAAAACGGCGTGCGGCACGCGCTCCATTGGCGCAGCAGGTTAGCGCATGGTACTTATAGGAATAAGAAATGCCGAGGTCGAAAGTTCGATCCTCCCATGGAGCAAAATTTTTGCTCCTCTGCGGCACAGAGAAAAAATGTGCCCAATACGGGCACGTAGAGAAAGGCATGCTAGAACAGCAGTGCCGCTAACAAAAGTTTCGCTCCCGGGTGAGCTCGAACCACCATCCTTTCGGTTAACAGCCGAACGCGCTGCCTATTGCGCCACGGAAGCTGGCGTTGCTGGCTGCAGACACAGAGCACACTTTTACCGTTCTTCGGCACGCACTATTCCAGAAAGCATTAGGCTTCACTGGTGTTTCCCTTCCTGTACTGCACAACTATGGCAGTTCAACGAAACGGCGTGCGGCACGCGCTCCATTGGCGCAGCAGGTTAGCGCATGGTACTTATAGGAATAAGAAATGCCGAGGTCGGGGGTTCGATCCTCCCATGGAGCAAGATTTTTGCTCCTCTGCGGCACAGAGTGCTAGAACAGCAGAGCCGCTAACAAAAATTTCGCTCCCGGGTGGGCTCGGACCACCAACCTTTCGGTTAACAGCCGAACGCGCTGCCTATTGCGCCACGGAAGCTGGCGTTGCTGGCTGCAGACACAGAGCACACTTTTACCGTTCTTCGGCACGCACTATTCCAGAAAGCATTAGGCTTCGCTGGGGTTTCCCTTCCTGTACTGCACAACTATGGCAGTTCAACGAAACGGCGTGCGGCACGCGCTCCATTGGCGCAGCAGGTTAGCGCATGGTACTTATAGGAATAAGAAATGCCGAGGTCGGGGGTTCGATCCTCCCATGGAGCAAGATTTTTGCTCCTCTGCGGCACAGAGAAAAATGTGCCCAATAGGGGCACGTAGACAAAGGCATGCTAGAACAGCAGTGCCGCTAACAAAAGTTTCGCTCCCGGGTGAGCTCGAACCACCATCCTTTCGGTTAACAGCCGAACGCGCTGCCTATTGCGCCACGGAAGCTGGCGTTGCTGGCTGCAGACACAGAGCACACTTTTACCGTTATTCGGCACGCACTATTCCAGAAAGCATAAGGCTTCACTGGTGTTTCCCCTCCTGTACTGCACAACTATGGCAGTTCAATAAAACGGCGTGCGGCACGCGCTCCATTGGCGCAGCAGGTTAGCGCATGGTACTTATAGGAATAAGAAATGCCGAGGTCGGGGGCTCGATCCTCCCATGGAGCAGATTTTTGCTCCTCTGCGGCACAGAGAAAAATGTGCCCAATAGGGGCACGTAGAGAAAGGCATGCTAGAACAGCAGCGCCGCTAACAAAAGTTTCGCTCCCGGGTGGGCTCGAACCACCAACCTTTCGGTTAACAGCCGAACGCGCTGCCTATTGCGCCACGGAAGCTGGCGTTGCTGCCTGCAGACACAGAGCACACTTTTACCGTTATTCGGCACGCACTATTCCAGAAAGCATTAGGCTTCACTGGTGTTTCCCCTCCTGTACTGCACAACTATGGCAGTTCAATAAAACGGCGTGCGGCACGCGCTCCATTGGCGCAGCAGGTTAGCGCATGGTACTTATAGGAATAAGAAATGCCGAGGTCGGGGGTTCGATCCTCCCATGGAGCAAGATTTTTGCTCCTCTGCGGCACAGAGTGCTAGAACAGCAGAGCCGCTAACAAAAATTTCGCTCCCGGGTGGGCTCGGACCACCAACCTTTCGGTTAACAGCCGAACGCGCTGCCTATTGCGCCACGGAAGCTGGCGTTGCTGGCTGCAGACACAGAGCACACTTTTACCGTTCTTCGGCACGCACTATTCCAGAAAGCATTAGGCTTCGCTGGGGTTTCCCTTCCTGTACTGCACAACTATGGCAGTTCAACGAAACGGCGTGCGGCACGCGCTCCATTGGCGCAGCAGGTTAGCGCATGGTACTTATAGGAATAAGAAATGCCGAGGTCGGGGGTTCGATCCTCCCATGGAGCAAAATTTTTGCTCCTCTGCGGCACAGAGAAACAATGTGCCCAATACGGGCACGTAGAGAAAGGCATGCTAGAACAGCAGTGCCGCTAACAAAAGTTTCGCTCCCGGGTGAGCTCGAACCACCATCCTTTCGGTTAACAGCCGAACGCGCTGCCTATTGCGCCACGGAAGCTGGCGTTGCTGCCTGCAGACACAGAGCACACTTTTACCGTTATTCGGCACGCACTATTCCAGGAAGCATTAGGCTTCGCTGGGGTTTCCCTTCCTGTACTGCACAACTATGGCAGTTCAATGAAACGGCGTGCGGCACGTGCTCCATTGGCGCAGCTGGTTAGCGCGTGGTACTTATAGGAATAAGAAATGCCGAGGTCGGGGGTTCGATCCTCCCATGGAGCAAGATTTTTGCTCCTCTGCGGCACAGAGTGCTAGAACAGCAGAGCCGCTAACAAAAATTTCGCTCCCGGGTGGGCTCGGACCACCAACCTTTCGGTTAACAGCCGAACGCGCTGCCTATTGCGCCACGGAAGCTGGCGTTGCTGGCTGCAGACACAGAGCACACTTTTACCGTTCTTCGGCACGCACTATTCCAGAAAGCATTAGGCTTCGCTGGGGTTTCCCTTCCTGTACTGCACAACTATGGCAGTTCAACGAAACGGCGTGCGGCACGCGCTCCATTGGCGCAGCAGGTTAGCGCATGGTACTTATAGGAATAAGAAATGCCGAGGTCGGGGGTTCGATCCTCGCATGGAGCAAGATTTTTGCTCCTCTGCGGCACAGAGAAAAATGTGCCCAATAGGGGCACGTAGAGAGAGGCATGCTAGAGCAGCAGCGCCGCTAACAAAAGTTCCGCTCCCGGGTGGGCTCGAACCACCAACCTTTCGGTTAACAGCCGAACGCGCTGCCTATTGCGCCACGGAAGCTGGCGTTGCTGCCTGCAGACACAGAGCACACTTTTACCGTTCTTCGGCACGCACTATTCCAGAAAGCATTAGGCTTCGCTGGGGTTTCCCTTCCTGTACTGCACAACTATGGCAGTTCAATGAAACGGCGTGCCGCACGTGGTCCATTGGCGCAGCTGGTTAGCGCGTGGTACTTATAGGAATAAGAAACGCCGAGGTCGGGAGCTCGATCCTCCCATGGAGCAAGATTTTTGCTCCTCCGCAGCACAGAGAAAACATGTGCCCAATAGGGGCACGTAGAGAAAGGCATGCTAGAACAGCAGCGCCGCTAACAAAAGTTCCGCTCCCGGGTGGGCTCGAACCACCAACCTTTCGGTTAACAGCCGAACGCGCTGCCTATTGCGCCACGGAAGCTGGCGTTCTGGCTGCAGACACAGAGCACACTTTTACCGTTCTTCGGCACACACACACACACACACACACACACACACACACACACACACACTATTCCACAAAGCATTAGGCTTCGCTGGGGTTTCCCTTCCTGTACTGCACAACTATGGCAGTTCAATGAAACGGCGTGCGGCACGTGCTCCATTGGCGCAGCTGGTTAGCGCGTGGTACTTTTAGGAATAAGAAATGCCGAGGTCGGGGGTTCGATCCTCGCATGGAGCAAGATTTTTGCTCCTCTGCGGCACAGAGAAAAATGTGCCCAATAGGGGCACGTAGAGAGGGGCATGCTAGAGCAGCAGCGCCGCTAACAAAAGTTCCGCTCCCGGGTGGGCTCGAACCACCAACCTTTCGGTTAACAGCCGAACGCGCTGCCTATTGCGCCACGGAAGCTGGCGTTGCTGGCTGCAGACACAGAGCACACTTTTACCGTTATTCGGCACGCACTACTCCAGAAAGCATAAGGCTTCGCTGGGGTTTCCCTTCCTGTACTGCACAACTATGGCAGTTCAATGAAACGGCGTGCCGCACGTGGTCCATTGGCGCAGCTGGTTAGCGCGTGGTACTTATAGGAATAAGAAATGCCGAGGTCGGGGGTTCGATCCTCCCATGGAGCAAGAATTTTGCTCTTCCGCGGCACAGAGAAAACATGCGCTCAGTAGGGGCACGTAGGGAACGGCTTGCTAGAACAGCAGAGCCGCTAACAAAAGTTTCGCTCCCGGGTGAGCTCGAACCACCATCCTTTCGGTTAACAGCCGAACGCGCTGCCTATTGCGCCACGGAAGCTGGCGTTGCTGCCTGCAGACACAGAGCACACTTTTACCGTTCTTCGGCACGCACTATTCCAGAAAGCATTAGGCTTCGCTGGGGTTTCCCTTCCTGTACTGCACAACTATGGCAGTTCAATGAAACGGCGTGCCGCACGTGGTCCATTGGCGCAGCTGGTTAGGGCGTGGTACTTATAGGAATAAGAAATGCCGAGGTCGGGGGTTCGATCCTCCCATGGAGCAAGATTTTTGCTCTTCCGCGGCACAGAGAAAAATGTGCCCAATAGGGGCACGTAGAGAGAGGCATGCTAGAACAGCAGCGCTGCTAACAAAAGTTCCGCTCCCGGGTGGGCTCGAACCACCAACCTTTCGGTTAACAGCCGAACGCGCTGCCTATTGCGCCACGGAAGCTGGCGTTGCTGGCTGCAGACACAGAGCAGACTTTTACCGTTATTCGGCACGCACTACTCCAGAAAGCATAAGGCTTCGCTGGGGTTTCCCTTCCTGTACTGCACAACTATGGCAGTTCAATGAAACGGCGTGCCGCACGTGGTCCATTGGCGCAGCTGGTTAGCGCGTGGTACTTATAGGAATAAGAAATGCCGAGGTCGGGGGTTCGATCCTCCCATGGAGCAAGAATTTTGCTCTTCCGCGGCACAGAGAAAACGTGCGCTCAGTAGGGGCACGTAGGGAACGGCTTGCTAGAACAGCAGAGCCGCTAACAAAAGTTTCGCTCCCGGGTGAGCTCGAACCACCATCCTTTCGGTTAACAGCCGAACGCGCTGCCTATTGCGCCACGGAAGCTGGCGTTGCTGCCTGCAGACACAGAGCACACTTTTACCGTTCTTCGGCACGCACTATTCCAGAAAGCATTAGGCTTCGCTGGGGTTTCCCTTCCTGTACTGCACAACTATGGCAGTTCAACGAAACGGCGTGCGGCACGCGCTCCATTGGCGCAGCAGGTTAGCGCATGGTACTTATAGGAATAAGAAATGCCGAGGTCGGGGGTTCGATCCTCCCATGGAGCAAGATTTTTGCTCCTCTGCGGCACAGATAAAAATGTGCCCAATAGGGGCACGTAGAGAAAGGCATGCTAGAACAGCAGCGCCGCTAACAAAAGTTTCGCTCCCGGGTGTGCTCGAACCACCAACCTTTCGGTTAACAGCCGAACGCGCTGCCTATTGCGCCACGGAAGCTGGCGTTGCTGGCTGCAGACACAGAGCACACTTTTACCGTTCTTCGGCACGCACTATTCCAGAAAGCATTAGGCTTCGCTGGGGTTTCCCTTCCTGTACTGCACAACTATGGCAGTTCAACGAAACGGCGTGCGGCACGCGCTCCATTGGCGCAGCAGGTTAGCGCATGGTACTTATAGGAATAAGAAATGCCGAGGTCGGGGGTTCGATCCTCCCATGGAGCAAGATTTTTGCTCCTCTGCGGCACAGAGAAAAATGTGCCCAATAGGGGCACGTAGAGAAAGGCATGCTAGAACAGCAGTGCCGCTAACAAAAGTTTCGCTCCCGGGTGTGCTCGAACCACCAACCTTTCGGTTAACAGCCGAACGCGCTGCCTATTGCGCCAGGGAAGCTGGCGTTGCTGCCTGCAGACACAGAGCACACTTCTACCGTTCTTCGGCACGCACTATTCCAGAAAGCATTAGGCTTCGCTGGGGTTTCCCTTCCTGTACTGCACAACTATGGCAGTTCAACGAAACGGCGTGCGGCACGCGCTCCATTGGCGCAGCAGGTTAGCGCATGGTACTTATAGGAATAAGAAATGCCGAGGTCGGGGGTTCGATCCTCCCATGGAGCAAGATTTTTGCTCCTCTGCGGCACAGAGTGCTAGAACAGCAGAGCCGCTAACAAAAATTTCGCTCCCGGGTGGGCTCGGACCACCAACCTTTCGGTTAACAGCCGAACGCGCTGCCTATTGCGCCACGGAAGCTGGCGTTGCTGGCTGCAGACACAGAGCACACTTTAACCGTTCTTCGGCACGCACTATTCCAGAAAGCATTAGGCTTCGCTGGGGTTTCCCTTCCTGTACTGCACAACTATGGCAGTTCAACGAAACGGCGTGCGGCACGCGCTCCATTGGCGCAGCAGGTTAGCGCATGCTACTTATAGGAATAAGAAATGCCGAGGTCGGGGGTTCGATCCTCCCATGGAGCAAGATTTTTGCTCCTCTGCGGCACAGAGAAAAATGTGCCCAATAGGGGCACGTAGAGAAAGGCATGCTAGAACAGCAGCGCCGCTAACAAAAGTTTCGCTCCCGGGTGTGCTCGAACCACCAACCTTTCGGTTAACAGCCGAACGCGCTGCCTATTGCGCCACGGAAGCTGGCGTTGCTGGCTGCAGACACAGAGCACACTTTTACCGTTCTTCGGCACGCACTATTCCAGAAAGCATTAGGCTTCGCTGGGGTTTCCCTTCCTGTACTGCACAACTATGGCAGTTCAACGAAACGGCGTGCGGCACGCGCTCCATTGGCGCAGCAGGTTAGCGCATGGTACTTATAGGAATAAGAAATGCCGAGGTCGGGGGTTCGATCCTCCCATGGAGCAAGATTCTTGCTCCTCTGCGGCACAGAGAAAAATGTGCCCAATAGGGGCACGTAGAGAAAGGCATGCTAGAACAGCAGTGCCGCTAACAAAAGTTTCGCTCCCGGGTGTGCTCGAACCACCAACCTTTCGGTTAACAGCCGAACGCGCTGCCTATTGCGCCAGGGAAGCTGGCGTTGCTGCCTGCAGACACAGAGCACACTTCTACCGTTCTTCGGCACGCACTATTCCAGAAAGCATTAGGCTTCGCTGGGGTTTCCCTTCCTGTACTGCACAACTATGGCAGTTCAACGAAACGGCGTGCGGCACGCGCTCCATTGGCGCAGCAGGTTAGCGCATGGTACTTATAGGAATAAGAAATGCCGAGGTCGGGGGTTCGATCCTCCCATGGAGCAAGATTTTTGCTCCTCTGCGGCACAGAGAAAAATGTGCCCAATAGGGGCACGTAGAGAAAGGCATGCTAGAACAGCAGTGCCGCTAACAAAAGTTTCGCTCCCGGGTGTGCTCGAACCACCAACCTTTCGGTTAACAGCCGAACGCGCTGCCTATTGCGCCAGGGAAGCTGGCGTTGCTGCCTGCAGACACAGAGCACACTTCTACCGTTCTTCGGCACGCACTATTCCAGAAAGCATTAGGCTTCGCTGGGGTTTCCCTTCCTGTACTGCACAACTATGGCAGTTCAACGAAACGGCGTGCGGCACGCGCTCCATTGGCGCAGCAGGTTAGCGCATGGTACTTATAGGAATAAGAAATGCCGAGGTCGGGGGTTCGATCCTCCCATGGAGCAAGATTTTTGCTCCTCTGCGGCACAGATAAAAATGTGCCCAATAGGGGCACGTAGAGAAAGGCATGCTAGAACAGCAGCGCCGCTAACAAAAGTTTCGCTCCCGGGTGGGCTCGAACCACCAACCTTTCGGTTAACAGCCGAACGCGCTGCCTATTGCGCCACGGAAGCTGGCGTTGCTGGCTGCAGACACAGAGCACACTTTTACCGTTCTTCGGCACGCACTATTCCAGAAAGCATTAGGCTTCGCTGGGGTTTCCCTTCCTGTACTGCACAACTATGGCAGTTCAATGAAACGGCGTGCGGCACGTGCTCCATTGGCGCAGCTGGTTAGCGCGTGGTACTTATAGGAATAAGAAATGCCGAGGTCGGGGGTTCGGTCCTCCCATGGAGCAAAATTTTTGCTCCTCTGCGGCACAGAGTGCTAGAACAGCAGAGCCGCTAACAAAAATTTCGCTCCCGGGTGGGCTCGAACCACCAACCTTTCGGTTAACAGCCGAACGCGCTGCCTATTGCGCCACGGAAGCTGGCGTTGCTGGCTGCAGACACAGAGCACACTTTTACCGTTCTTCGGCACGCACTATTCCAGAAAGCATTAGGCTTCGCTGGGGTTTCCCTTCCTGTACTGCACAACTATGGCAGTTCAACGAAACGGCGTGCGGCACGCGCTCCATTGGCGCAGCAGGTTAGCGCATGGTACTTATAGGAATAAGAAATGCCGAGGTCGGGGGTTCGATCCTCCCATGGAGCAAGATTTTTGCTCCTCTGCGGCACAGAGAAAAATGTGCCCAATAGGGGCACGTAGAGAAAGGCATGCTAGAACAGCAGTGCCGCTAACAAAAGTTTCGCTCCCGGGTGTGCTCGAACCACCAACCTTTCGGTCAACAGCCGAACGCGCTGCCTATTGCGCCAGGGAAGCTGGCGTTGCTGCCTGCAGACACAGAGCACACTTCTACCGTTCTTCGGCACGCACTATTCCAGAAAGCATTAGGCTTCGCTGGGGTTTCCCTTCCTGTACTGCACAACTATGGCAGTTCAACGAAACGGCGTGCGGCACGCGCTCCATTGGCGCAGCAGGTTAGCGCATGGTACTTATAGGAATAAGAAATGCCGAGGTCGGGGGTTCGATCCTCCCATGGAGCAAGATTTTTGCTCCTCTGCGGCACAGATAAAAATGTGCCCAATAGGGGCACGTAGAGAAAGGCATGCTAGAACAGCAGCGCCGCTAACAAAAGTTTCGCTCCCGGGTGGGCTCGAACCACCAACCTTTCGGTTAACAGCCGAACGCGCTGCCTATTGCGCCACGGAAGCTGGCGTTGCTGGCTGCAGACACAGAGCACACTTTTACCGTTCTTCGGCACGCACTATTCCAGAAAGCATTAGGCTTCGCTGGGGTTTCCCTTCCTGTACTGCACAACTATGGCAGTTCAATGAAACGGCGTGCGGCACGTGCTCCATTGGCGCAGCTGGTTAGCGCGTGGTACTTATAGGAATAAGAAATGCCGAGGTCGGGGGTTCGGTCCTCCCATGGAGCAAAATTTTTGCTCCTCTGCGGCACAGAGTGCTAGAACAGCAGAGCCGCTAACAAAAATTTCGCTCCCGGGTGGGCTCGAACCACCAACCTTTCGGTTAACAGCCGAACGCGCTGCCTATTGCGCCACGGAAGCTGGCGTTGCTGGCTGCAGACACAGAGCACACTTTTACCGTTCTTCGGCACGCACTATTCCAGAAAGCATTAGGCTTCGCTGGGGTTTCCCTTCCTGTACTGCACAACTATGGCAGTTCAACGAAACGGCGTGCGGCACGCGCTCCATTGGCGCAGCAGGTTAGCGCATGGTACTTATAGGAATAAGAAATGCCGAGGTCGGGGGTTCGATCCTCCCATGGAGCAAGATTTTTGCTCCTCTGCGGCACAGAGAAAAATGTGCCCAATAGGGGCACGTAGAGAAAGGCATGCTAGAACAGCAGTGCCGCTAACAAAAGTTTCGCTCCCGGGT
The DNA here is from genome assembly GCA_947359475.1 of Heligmosomoides polygyrus bakeri. Classification (NCBI taxonomy): domain Eukaryota; kingdom Metazoa; phylum Nematoda; class Chromadorea; order Rhabditida; family Heligmosomidae; genus Heligmosomoides; species Heligmosomoides polygyrus. Next base: position 62,914,058 of record OX375867.1, read on the forward strand.
GTGCTCGAACCACCAACCTTTCGGTTAACAGCCGAACGCGCTGCCTATTGCGCCAGGGAAGCTGGCGTTGCTGGCTGCAGACACAGAGCACACTTTTACCGTTCTTCGGCACGCACTATTCCAGAAAGCATTAGGCTTCGCTGGGGTTTCCCTTCCTGTACTGCACAACTATGGCAGTTCAATGAAACGGCGTGCGGCACGTGCTCCATTGGCGCAGCTGGTTAGCGCGTGGTACTTATAGGAATAAGAAATGCCGAGGTCGGGGGTTCGGTCCTCCCATGTAGCAAAATTTTTGCTCCTCTGCGGCACAGAGTGCTAGAACAGCAGAGCCGCTAACAAAAATTTCGCTCCCGGGTGGGCTCGATCCACCAACCTTTCGGTTAACAGCCGAACACGCTGCCTATTGCGCCACGGAAGCTGGCGTTGCTGGCTGCAGACACAGAGCACACTTTAACCGTTCTTCGGCACGCACTATTCCAGAAAGCATTAGGCTTCGCTGGGGTTTCCCTTCCTGTACTGCACAACTATGGCAGTTCAACGAAACCGCGTGCGGCACGCGCTCCATTGGCGCAGCAGGTTAGCGCATGCTACTTATAGGAATAAGAAATGCCGAGGTAGGGGGTTCGATCCTCCCTTGGAGCAAGAATTTTGCTCTTTCGCGGCACAGAGAAAACATGCGTTCAGTAGGGGCACGTAGGGAACGGCATGCTAGAACAGCAGCGCCGCTAACAAAAATTTCGCTCCCGGGTGGGCTCGATCCACCAACCTTTCGGTTAACAGCCGAACACGCTGCCTATTGCGCCACGGAAGCTGGCGTTGCTGGCTGCAGACACAGAGCACACTTTAACCGTTCTTCGGCACGCACTATTCCAGAAAGCATTAGGCTTCGCTGGTGTTTCCCTCCTGTACTGCACAACTATGGCAGTTCAACGAAACGGCGTGCGGCACGCGCTCCATTGGCGCAGCAGGTTAGCGCGTGGTACTTATAGGAATAAGAAATGCCGAGGTCGGGGTTCGATCCTCCCATGGAGCAAGAATTTTGCTCTTCCGCGGCACAGAGAAAACATGCGCTCAGTAGGGGCACGTAGGGAACGGCATGCTAGAACAGCAGAGCCGCTAACAAAAGTTTCCTTCCCGGGTGAGCTCGAACCACCATCCTTTCGGTTAACAGCCGAACGCGCTGCCTATTGCGCCACGGAAGCTGGCGTTGCTGCCTGCAGACACAGAGCACACTTTTACCGTTCTTCGGCACGCACTATTCCAGAAAGCATTAGGCTTCGCTGGGGTTTCCCTTCCTGTACTGCACAACTATGGCAGTTCAACGAAACGGCGTGCGGCACGCGCTCCATTGGCGCAGCTTTAGCGCGTGGTACTTATAGCTTATAGAAATAAGAAATGCCGAGGTCGGGGTTCGATCCTCCCACTGGACAAGAATTTTGCTCCTCCGCGGCACAGAGAAAACATGCGCTCAGTAGGGGCACGTAGAGAAAGGCATGCTAGAACAGGTGCGCCGCTAACAAAACTTTCGCTCCCGGGTGGGCTCGAACCACCAACCTTTCGGTTAACAGCCGAACGCGCTGCCTATTGCGCCACGGAAGCTGGCGTTGCTGCCTGCAGACACAAAGCACACTTTTACCGTTCTTCGGCACGCACTATTCCAGAAAGCATTAGGCTTCACTGGTGTTTCCCTCCTGTACTGCACAAGTACGGCAGTTCAACGAAACGGCGTGCGGCACGCGCTCCATTGGCGCAGCAGGTTAGCGCGTGGTACTTATAGGAATAAGAAATGCCGAGGTCGGGGGTTCGATCCCCCCATGGAGCAAGAATTTTGCTCTTCCGCGGCACAGAGAAAACATGCGCTCAGTAGGGGCACGTAGGGAACGGCATGCTAGAACAGCAGAGCCGCTAACAAAAGTTTCCTTCCCGGGTGGGCTCGAACCACCAACCTTTCGGTTAACAGCCGAACGCGCTGCCTATTGCGCTACGGAAGCTGGCGTTGCTGGCTGCAGACACAGAGCACACTTTTACCGTTCTTCGACACACACACACACACACACACACTATTCCAGAAAGCATTAGGCTTCACTGGTGTTTCCCCTCCTGTACTGCACAAGTACGGCAGTTCAACGAAACGGCGTGCGGCACGCGCTCCATTGGCGCAGCAGGTTAGCGCGTGGTACTTATAGGAATAAGAAATGCCGAGGTCGGGGGTTCGATCCCCCCATGGAGCAAGAATTTTGCTCTTCCGCGGCACAGAGAAAACATGCGCTCAGTAGGGGCACGTAGGGAACGGCATGCTAGAACAGCAGAGCCGCTAACAAAAGTTTCGTTCCCGGGTGGGCTCGAACCACCAACCTTTCGGTTAACAGCCGAACGCGCTGCCTATTGCGCCACGGAAGCTGGCGTTGCTGCCTGCAGACACAAAGCACACTTTTACCGTTCTTCGGCACGCACTATTCCAGAAAGCATTAGGCTTCACTGGTGTTTCCCTCCTGTACTGCACAACTATGGCAGTTCAACGAAACGGCGTGCGGCACGCGCTCCATTGGCGCAGCAGGTTAGCGCGTGGTACTTATAGGAATAAGAAATGCCGAGGTCGGAGGTTCGATCCTCCCATTGGACAAGAATTTTACTCCTCCGCGGCACAGAGAAAACATGCGCTCAGTAGGGGCACGTAGAGAAAGGCATGCTAGAACAGCAGCGCCGCTAACAAAACTTTCGCTCCCGGGTGGGCTCGAACCACCAACCTTTCGGTTAACAGCCGAACGCGCTGCCTATTGCGCTACGGAAGCTGGCGTTGCTGGCTGCAGACACAGAGCACACTTTTACCGTTCTTCGACACACACACACACACACACACACACACACACACACACACACACACACACTATTCCAGAAAGCATTAGGCTTCACTGGTGTTTCCCCTCCTGTACTGCACAAGTACGGCAGTTCAACGAAACGGCGTGCGGCACGCGCTCCATTGGCGCAGCAGGTTAGCGCGTGGTACTTATAGGAATAAGAAATGCCGAGGTCCGGGGTTCGATCCCCCCATGGAGCAAGAATTTTGCTCTTCCGCGGCACAGAGAAAACATGCGCTCAGTAGGGGCACGTAGGGAACGGCATGCTAGAACAGCAGAGCCGCTAACAAAAGTTTCGCTCCCGGGTGTGCTCGAACCACCAACCTTTCGGTTAGCAGCCGAACGCGCTGCCTATTGCGCCACGGAAGCTGGCGTTGCTGCCTGCAGACACAGAGCACACTTTTACCGTTATTCGGCACGCACTATTCCAGAAAGCATTAGGCTTCGCTGGGGTTTCCCTTCCTGTACTGCACAACTATGGCAGTTCAATGAAACGGCGTGCCGCACGTGGTCCATTGGCGCAGCTGGTTAGCGCGTGGTACTTATAGGAATAAGAAATGCCGAGGTCGGGGGTTCGATCCTCCCATGGAGCAAGAATTTTGCTCTTCCGCGGCACAGAGAAAACATGCGCTCAGTAGGGGCACGTAGGGAACGGCTTGCTAGAACAGCAGAGCCGCTAACAAAAGTTTCGCTCCCGGGTGAGCTCGAACCACAATCCTTTCGGTTAACAGCCGAACGCGCTGCCTATTGCGCCACGGAAGCTGGCGTTGCTGCCTGCAGACACAGAGCACACTTTTACCGTTCTTCGGCACGCACTATTCCAGAAAGCATTAGGCTTCGCTGGGGTTTCCCTTCCTGTACTGCACAACTATGGCAGTTCAATGAAACGGCGTGCGGCACGCGCTCCATTGGCGCAGCAGGTTAGCGCGTGGTACTTATAGGAATAAGAAATGCCGAGGTCGGGGGTTCGATCCTCCCATGGAGCAAGATTTTTGCTCCTCTGCGGCACAGAGAAAAATGTGCCCAATAGGGGCACGTAGAGAAAGGCATGCTAGAACAGCAGAGCCGCTAACAAAAGTTTCGCTCCCGGGTGAGCTCGAACCACCATCCTTTCGGTTAACAGCCGAACGCGCTGCCTATTGCGCCACGGAAGCTGGCGTTGCTGCCTGCAGACACAGAGCACACTTTTACCGTTCTTCGGCACGCACTATTCCAGAAAGCATTAGGCTTCGCTGGGGTTTCCGTTCCTGTACTGCACTACTATGGCAGTTCAACGAAACGGCGTGCGGCACGCGCTCCATTGGCGCAGCTGGTTAGCGCGTGGTACTTATAGGAATAAGAAATGCCGAGGTCGGGGGTTCGATCCTCCCATGGAGCAAGATTTTTGCTCCTCTGCGGCACAGAGAAAAATGTGCCCAATAGGGGCACGTAGAGAAAGGCATGCTAGAACAGCAGAGCCGCTAACAAAAGTTTCGCTCCCGGGTGAGCTCGAACCACCCTTCGGTTAACAGCCGAACGCGCTGCCTATTGCGCCACGGAAGCTGGCGTTGCTGCCTGCAGACACAGAGCACACTTCTACCGTTCTTCGGCACGCACTATTCCAGAAAGCATTAGGCTTCACTGGTGTTTCCCCTCCTGTACTGCACAACTATGGCAGTTCAATGAAACGGCGTGCCGCACGTGGTCCATTGGCGCAGCTGGTTAGCGCGTGGTACTTATAGGAATAAGAAATGCCGAGGTCGGGGGTTCGATCCTCCCATGGAGCAAGATTTTTGCTCCTCTGCGGCACAGAGAAAAAATGTGCCCAATACGGGCACGTAGAGAAAGGCATGCTAGAACAGCAGTGCCGCTAACAAAAGTTTCGCTCCCGGGTGAGCTCGAACCACCATCCTTTCGGTTAACAGCCGAACGCGCTGCCTATTGCGCCACGGAAGCTGGCGTTGCTGCCTGCAGACACAGAGCACACTTTTACCGTTATTCGGCACGCACTATTCCAGAAAGCATTAGGCTTCACTGGTGTTTCCCCTCCTGTACTGCACAACTATGGCAGTTCAATAAAACGACGTGCGGCACGCGCTCCATTGGCGCAGCAGGTTAGCGCATGGTACTTATAGGAATAAGAAATGCCGAGGTCGGGGGTTCGATCCTCCCATGGAGCAAGATTTTTGCTCCTCTGCGGCACAGAGTGCTAGAACAGCAGAGCCGCTAACAAAAATTTCGCTCCCGGGTGGGCTCGGACCACCAACCTTTCGGTTAACAGCCGAACGCGCTGCCTATTGCGCCACGGAAGCTGGCGTTGCTGGCTGCAGACACAGAGCACACTTTTACCGTTCTTCGGCACGCACTATTCCAGAAAGCATTAGGCTTCACTGGTGTTTCCCCTCCTGTACTGCACAACTATGGCAGTTCAATAAAACGGCGTGCGGCACGCGCTCCATTGGCGCAGCAGGTTAGCGCATGGTACTTATAGGAATAAGAAATGCCGAGGTCGGGGGTTCGATCCTCCCATGGAGCAAGATTTTTGCTCCTCTGCGGCACAGAGTGCTAGAACAGCAGAGCCGCTAACAAAAATTTCGCTCCCGGGTGGGCTCGGACCACCAACCTTTCGGTTAACAGCCGAACGCGCTGCCTATTGCGCCACGGAAGCTGGCGTTGCTGGCTGCAGACACAGAGCACACTTTTACCGTTCTTCGGCACGCACTATTCCAGAAAGCATTAGGCTTCGCTGGGGTTTCCCTTCCTGTACTGCACAACTATGGCAGTTCAACGAAACGGCGTGCGGCACGCGCTCCATTGGCGCAGCAGGTTAGCGCATGGTACTTATAGGAATAAGAAATGCCGAGGTCGGGGGTTCGATCCTCCCATGGAGCAGATTTTTGCTCCTCTGCGGCACAGAGAAAAATGTGCCCAATAGGGGCACGTAGAGAAAGGCATGCTAGAACAGCAGCGCCGCTAACAAAAGTTTCGCTCCCGGGTGGGCTCGAACCACCAACCTTTCGGTTAACAGCCGAACGCGCTGCCTATTGCGCCACGGAAGCTGGCGTTGCTGCCTGCAGACACAGAGCACACTTTTACCGTTATTCGGCACGCACTATTCCAGAAAGCATTAGGCTTCACTGGTGTTTCCCCTCCTGTACTGCACAACTATGGCAGTTCAATAAAACGGCGTGCGGCACGCGCTCCATTGGCGCAGCAGGTTAGCGCATGGTACTTATAGGAATAAGAAATGCCGAGGTCGGGGGTTCGATCCTCCCATGGAGCAAGATTTTTGCTCCTCTGCGGCACAGAGTGCTAGAACAGCAGAGCCGCTAACAAAAATTTCGCTCCCGGGTGGGCTCGGACCACCAACCTTTCGGTTAACAGCCGAACGCGCTGCCTATTGCGCCACGGAAGCTGGCGTTGCTGGCTGCAGACACAGAGCACACTTTTACCGTTATTCGGCACGCACTATTCCAGAAAGCATTAGGCTTCGCTGGGGTTTCCCTTCCTGTACTGCACAACTATGGCAGTTCAATGAAACGGCGTGCCGCACGTGGTCCATTGGCGCAGCTGGTTAGCGCGTGGTACTTATAGGAATAAGAAATGCCGAGGTCGGGGGTTCGATCCTCCCATGGAGCAAGAATTTTGCTCTTCCGCGGCACAGAGAAAACATGCGCTCAGTAGGGGCACGTAGGGAACGGCTTGCTAGAACAGCAGAGCAGCTAACAAAAGTTTCGCTCCCGGGTGAGCTCGAACCACAATCCTTTCGGTTAACAGACGAACGCGCTGCCTATTGCGCCACGGAAGCTGGCGTTGCTGCCTGCAGACACAGAGCACACTTTTACCGTTCTTCGGCACGCACTATTCCAGAAAGCATTAGGCTTCGCTGGGGTTTCCCTTCCTGTACTGCACAACTATGGCAGTTCAATAAAACGGCGTGCGGCACGCGCTCCATTGGCGCAGCAGGTTAGCGCATGGTACTTATAGGAATAAGAAATGCCGAGGTCGAAAGTTCGATCCTCCCATGGAGCAAAATTTTTGCTCCTCTGCGGCACAGAGAAAAAATGTGCCCAATACGGGCACGTAGAGAAAGGCATGCTAGAACAGCAGTGCCGCTAACAAAAGTTTCGCTCCCGGGTGAGCTCGAACCACCATCCTTTCGGTTAACAGCCGAACGCGCTGCCTATTGCGCCACGGAAGCTGGCGTTGCTGCCTGCAGACACAGAGCACACTTTTACCGTTATTCGGCACGCACTATTCCAGGAAGCATTAGGCTTCGTTGGGGTTTCCCTTCCTGTACTGCACAACTATGGCAGTTCAATGAAACGGCGTGCGGCACGTGCTCCATTGGCGCAGCTGGTTAGCGCGTGGTACTTATAGGAATAAGAAATGCCGAGGTCGGGGGTTCGATCCTCCCATGGAGCAAGATTTTTGCTCCTCTGCGGCACAGAGTGCTAGAACAGCAGAGCCGCTAACAAAAATTTCGCTCCCGGGTGGGCTCGGACCACCAACCTTTCGGTTAACAGCCGAACGCGCTGCCTATTGCGCCACGGAAGCTGGCGTTGCTGGCTGCAGACACAGAGCACACTTTTACCGTTCTTCGGCACGCACTATTCCAGAAAGCATTAGGCTTCGCTGGGGTTTCCCTTCCTGTACTGCACAACTATGGCAGTTCAACGAAACGGCGTGCGGCACGCGCTCCATTGGCGCAGCAGGTTAGCGCATGGTACTTATAGGAATAAGAAATGCCGAGGTCGGGGGTTCGATCCTCCCATGGAGCAAGATTTTTGCTCCTCTGCGGCACAGAGAAAAATGTGCCCAATAGGGGCACGTAGACAAAGGCATGCTAGAACAGCAGTGCCGCTAACAAAAGTTTCGCTCCCGGGTGAGCTCGAACCACCATCCTTTCGGTTAACAGCCGAACGCGCTGCCTATTGCGCCACGGAAGCTGGCGTTGCTGGCTGCAGACACAGAGCACACTTTTACCGTTATTCGGCACGCACTATTCCAGAAAGCATAAGGCTTCACTGGTGTTTCCCCTCCTGTACTGCACAACTATGGCAGTTCAATAAAACGGCGTGCGGCACGCGCTCCATTGGCGCAGCAGGTTAGCGCATGGTACTTATAGGAATAAGAAATGCCGAGGTCGGGGGCTCGATCCTCCCATGGAGCAGATTTTTGCTCCTCTGCGGCACAGAGAAAAATGTGCCCAATAGGGGCACGTAGAGAAAGGCATGCTAGAACAGCAGCGCCGCTAACAAAAGTTTCGCTCCCGGGTGGGCTCGAACCACCAACCTTTCGGTTAACAGCCGAACGCGCTGCCTATTGCGCCACGGAAGCTGGCGTTGCTGCCTGCAGACACAGAGCACACTTTTACCGTTATTCGGCACGCACTATTCCAGAAAGCATTAGGCTTCACTGGTGTTTCCCCTCCTGTACTGCACAACTATGGCAGTTCAATAAAACGGCGTGCGGCACGCGCTCCATTGGCGCAGCAGGTTAGCGCATGGTACTTATAGGAATAAGAAATGCCGAGGTCGGGGGTTCGATCCTCCCATGGAGCAAGATTTTTGCTCCTCTGCGGCACAGAGTGCTAGAACAGCAGAGCCGCTAACAAAAATTTCGCTCCCGGGTGGGCTCGGACCACCAACCTTTCGGTTAACAGCCGAACGCGCTGCCTATTGCGCCACGGAAGCTGGCGTTGCTGGCTGCAGACACAGAGCACACTTTTACCGTTCTTCGGCACGCACTATTCCAGAAAGCATTAGGCTTCGCTGGGGTTTCCCTTCCTGTACTGCACAACTATGGCAGTTCAACGAAACGGCGTGCGGCACGCGCTCCATTGGCGCAGCAGGTTAGCGCATGGTACTTATAGGAATAAGAAATGCCGAGGTCGGGGGTTCGATCCTCCCATGGAGCAGATTTTTGCTCCTCTGCGGCACAGAGAAAAATGTGCCCAATAGGGGCACGTAGAGAAAGGCATGCTAGAACAGCAGCGCCGCTAACAAAAGTTTCGCTCCCGGGTGGGCTCGAACCACCAACCTTTCGGTTAACAGCCGAACGCGCTGCCTATCGCGCCACGGAAGCTGGCGTTGCTGCCTGCAGACACAGAGCACACTTTTACCGTTATTCGGCACGCACTATTCCAGAAAGCATTAGGCTTCGCTGGGGTTTCCCTTCCTGTACTGCACAACTATGGCAGTTCAATGAAACGGCGTGCGGCACGTGCTCCATTGGCGCAGCTGGTTAGCGCGTGGTACTTATAGGAATAAGAAATGCCGAGGTCGGGGGTTCGATCCTCCCATGGAGCAAGATTTTTGCTCCTCTGCGGCACAGAGTGCTAGAACAGCAGAGCCGCTAACAAAAATTTCGCTCCCGGGTGGGCTCGGACCACCAACCTTTCGGTTAACAGCCGAACGCGCTGCCTATTGCGCCATGGAAGCTGGCGTTGCTGGCTGCAGACACAGAGCACACTTTTACCGTTCTTCGGCACGCACTATTCCAGAAAGCATTAGGCTTCGCTGGGGTTTCCCTTCCTGTACTGCACAACTATGGCAGTTCAACGAAACGGCGTGCGGCACGCGCTCCATTGGCGCAGCAGGTTAGCGCATGGTACTTATAGGAATAAGAAATGCCGAGGTCGGGGGTTCGATCCTCCCATGGAGCAAGATTTTTGCTCCTCTGCGGCACAGAGAAAAATGTGCCCAATAGGGGTACGTAGAGAAAGGCATGCTAGAACAGCAGCGCCGCTAACAAAAGTTTGGCTCCCGGGTGGGCTCGAACCACCAACCTTTCGGTTAACAGCCGAACGCGCTGCCTATTGCGCCACGGAAGCTGGCGTTGCTGGCTGCAGACACAGAGCACACTTTTACCGTTCTTCGGCACGCACTATTCCAGAAAGCATTAGGCTTCGCTGGGGTTTCCCTTCCTGTACTGCACAACTATGGCAGTTCAACGAAACGGCGTGCGGCACGCGCTCCATTGGCGCAGCAGGTTAGCGCATGCTACTTATAGGAATAAGAAATGCCGAGGTCGGGGGTTCGATCCTCCCATGGAGCAAGATTCTTGCTCCTCTGCGGCACAGAGAAAAATGTGCCCAATAGGGGCACGTAGAGAAAGGCATGCTAGAACAGCAGCGCCGCTAACAAAAGTTTCCCTCCCGGGTGTGCTCGAACCACCAACCTTTCGGTTAACAGCCGAACGCGCTGCCTATTGCGCCACGGAAGCTGGCGTTGCTGGCTGCAGACACAGAGCACACTTTTACCGTTCTTCGGCACGCACTATTCCAGAAAGCATTAGGCTTCGCTGGGGTTTCCCTTCCTGCACTGCACAACTATGGCAGTTCAACGAAACGGCGTGCGGCACGCGCTCCATTGGCGCAGCAGGTTAGCGCATGGTACTTATAGGAATAAGAAATGCCGAGGTCGGGGGTTCGATCCTCCCATGGAGCAAGATTTTTGCTCCTCTGCGGCACAGAGAAAAATGTGCCCAATAGGGGCACGTAGAGAAAGGCATGCTAGAACAGCAGCGCCGCTAACAAAAGTTTCGCTCCCGGGTGGGCTCGAACCACCAACCTTTCGGTTAACAGCCGAACGCGCTGCCTATTGCGCCACGGAAGCTGGCGTTGCTGGCTGCAGACACAGAGCACACTTTTACCGTTCTTCGGCACGCACTATTCCAGAAAGCAATAGGCTTCGCTGGGGTTTCCCTTCCTGTACTGCACAACTATGGCAGTTCAATGAAACGGCGTGCGGCACGCGCTCCATTGGCGCAGCAGGTTAGCGCATGGTACTTATAGGAATAAGAAATGCCGAGGTCGGGGGTTCGATCCTCCCATGGAGCAAGATTTTTGCTCCTCTGCGGCACAGAGAAAAATGTGCCCAATAGGGGTACGTAGAGAAAGGCATGCTAGAACAGCAGTGCCGCTAACAAAAGTTTCGCTCTCGGGTGTGCTCGAACCACCAACCTTTCGGTTAACAGCCGAACGCGCTGCCTATTGCGCCAGGGAAGCTGGCGTTGCTGCCTGCAGACACGGAGCACACTTCTACCGTTCTTCGGCACGCACTATTCCAGAAAGCATTAGGCTTCGCTGGGGTTTCCCTTCCTGTACTGCACAACTATGGCAGTTCAACGAAACGGCGTGCGGCACGCGCTCCATTTGGCGCAGCTTTAGCGCGTGGTACTTATAGGAATAAGAAATGCCGAGGTCGGGGTTCGATCCTCCCACTGGACAAGAATTTTGCTCCTCCGCGGCACAGAGAAAACATGCGCTCAGTAGGGGCACGTAGAGAAAGGCATGCTAGAACAGCAGCGCCGCTAACAAAACTTTCGCTCCCGGGTGGGCTCGAACCACCAACCTTTCGGTTAACAGCCGAACGCGCTGCCTATTGCGCTACGGAAGCTCGCGCTGCTGGCTGCAGACACAGAGCACACTTTTACCGTTCTCCGGCACGCACTACTCCAGAAAGCATTAGGCTTCGCTGGGGTTTCCCTTCCTGTACTGCACAACTATGGCAGTTCAACGAAACGGCGTGCGGCACGCGCTCCATTGGCGCAGCAGGTTAGCGCGTGGTACTTATAGGAATAAGAAATGCCGAGGTCGGAGGTTCGATCCTCCCATTGGACAAGAATTTTACTCCTCCGCGGCACAGAGAAAACATGCGTTCAGTAGGGGCACGTAGGGAACGGCATGCTAGAACAGCAGCGCCGCTAACAAAACTTTCGCTCCCGGGTGGGCTCGAACCACCAACCTTTCGGTTAACAGCCGAACGCGCTGCCTATTGCGCCACGGAAGCTGGCGTTGCTGGCTGCAGACACAGAGCACACTTTTACCGTTCTTCGGCACGCACTATTCCAGAAAGCATTAGGCTTCGCTGGGGTTTCCCTTCCTGTACTGCACAACTATGGCAGTTCAACGAAACGGCGTGCGGCACGCGCTCCATTGGCGCAGCAGGTTAGCGCGTGGTACTTATAGGAATAAGAAATGCCGAGGTCGGAGGTTCGATCCTCCCATTGGACAAGAATTTTACTCCTCCGCGGCACAGAGAAAACATGCGTTCAGTAGGGGCACGTAGGGAACGGCATGCTAGAACAGCAGCGCCGCTAACAAAACTTTCGCTCCCGGGTGGGCTCGAACCACCAACCTTTCTGTTAACAGCCGAACGCGCTGCCTATTGCGCTACGGAAGCTCGCGCTGCTGGCTGCAGACACAGAGCACACTTTTACCGTTCTCCGGCACGCACTACTCCAGAAAGCATTAGGCTTCGCTGGGGTTTCCCTTCCTGTACTGCACAACTATGGCAGTTCAACGAAACGGCGTGCGGCACGCGCTCCATTGGCGCAGCAGGTTAGCGCGTGGTACTTATAGGAATAAGAAATGCCGAGGTAGGGGGTTCGATCCTCCCATGGAGCAAGAATTTTGCTCTTCCGCGGCACAGAGAAAACATGCGTTCAGTAGGGGCACGTAGGGAACGGCATGCTAGAACAGCAGCGCCGCTAACAAAACTTTCGCTCCCGGGTGGGCTCGAACCACCAACCTTTCGGTTAACAGCCGAACGCGATGCCTATTGCGCTACGGAAGCTGGCGTTGCTGGCTGCAGACACAGAGCACACTTTTACCGTTCTTCGACACACACACACACACACACACACACACACACACACACACACACACACACACACACTATTCCAGAAAGCATTAGGCTTCACTGGTGTTTCCCTCCTGTACTGCACAACTATGGCAGTTCAACGAAACGGCGTGCGGCACGCGCTCCATTTGGCGCAGCTTTAGCGCGTGGTACTTATAGGAATAAGAAATGCCGAGGTCGGGGTTCGATCCTCCCATGGAGCAAGAATTTTGCTCTTCCGCGGCACAGAGAAAACATGCGCTCAGTAGGGGCACGTAGAGAAAGGCATGCTAGAACAGCAGCGCCGCTAACAAAACTTTCGCTCCCGGGTGGGCTCGAACCACCAACCTTTCGGTTAACAGCCGAACGCGCTGCCTATTGCGCCACGGAAGCTGGCGTTGCTGCCTGCAGACACAGAGCACACTTTTACCGTTATTCGGCACGCACTATTCCAGGAAGCATTAGGCTTCGCTGGGGTTTCCCTTCCTGTACTGCACAACTATGGCAGTTCAATGAAACGGCGTGCGGCACGTGCTCCATTGGCGCAGCTGGTTAGCGCGTGGTACTTATAGGAATAAGAAATGCCGAGGTCGGGGGTTCGATCCTCCCATGGAGCAAGATTTTTGCTCCTCTGCGGCACAGAGTGCTAGAACAGCAGAGCCGCTAACAAAAGTTTCGTTCCCGGGTGGGCTCGAACCACCAACCTTTCGGTTAACAGCCGAACGCGCTGCCTATTGCGCCACGGAAGCTGGCGTTGCTGCCTGCAGACACAGAGCACACTTTTACCGTTATTCGGCACGCACTATTCCAGGAAGCATTAGGCTTCGCTGGGGTTTCCCTTCCTGTACTGCACAACTATGGCAGTTCAATGAAACGGCGTGCGGCACGCGCTCCATTGGCGCAGCAGGTTAGCGCATGCTACTTATAGGAATAAGAAATGCCGAGGTCGGGGGTTCGATCCTCCCATGGAGCAAGATTCTTGCTCCTCTGCGGCACAGAGAAAAATGTGCCCAATAGGGGCACGTAGAGAAAGGCATGCTAGAACAGCAGCGCCGCTAACAAAAGTTTCGCTCCCGGGTGTGCTCGAACCACCAACCTTTCGGTTAACAGCCGAACGCGCTGCCTATTGCGCCACGGAAGCTGGCGTTGCTGGCTGCAGACACAGAGCACACTTTTACCGTTCTTCGGCACGCACTATTCCAGAAAGCATTAGGCTTCGCTGGGGTTTCCCTTCCTGCACTGCACAACTATGGCAGTTCAACGAAACGGCGTGCGGCACGCGCTCCATTGGCGCAGCAGGTTAGCGCATGGTACTTATAGGAATAAGAAATGCCGAGGTCGGGGGTTCGATCCTCCCATGGAGCAAGATTTTTGCTCCTCTGCGGCACAGAGAAAAATGTGCCCAATAGGGGCACGTAGAGAAAGGCATGCTAGAACAGCAGCGCCGCTAACAAAAGTTTCGCTCCCGGGTGGGCTCGAACCACCAACCTTTCGGTTAACAGCCGAACGCGCTGCCTATTGCGCCACGGAAGCTGGCGTTGCTGGCTGCAGACACAGAGCACACTTTTACCGTTCTTCGGCACGCACTATTCCAGAAAGCAATAGGCTTCGCTGGGGTTTCCCTTCCTGTACTGCACAACTATGGCAGTTCAATGAAACGGCGTGCGGCACGCGCTCCATTGGCGCAGCAGGTTAGCGCATGGTACTTATAGGAATAAGAAATGCCGAGGTCGGGGGTTCGATCCTCCCATGGAGCAAGATTTTTGCTCCTCTGCGGCACAGAGAAAAATGTGCCCAATAGGGGCACGTAGAGAAAGGCATGCTAGAACAGCAGTGCCGCTAACAAAAGTTTCGCTCCCGGGTGTGCTCGAACCACCAACCTTTCGGTTAACAGCCGAACGCGCTGCCTATTGCGCCAGGGAAGCTGGCGTTGCTGCCTGCAGACACGGAGCACACTTCTACCGTTCTTCGGCACGCACTATTCCAGAAAGCATTAGGCTTCGCTGGGGTTTCCCTTCCTGTACTGCACAACTATGGCAGTTCAACGAAACGGCGTGCGGCACGCGCTCCATTTGGCGCAGCTTTAGCGCGTGGTACTTATAGGAATAAGAAATGCCGAGGTCGGGGTTCGATCCTCCCACTGGACAAGAATTTTGCTCCTCCGCGGCACAGAGAAAACATGCGCTCAGTAGGGGCACGTAGAGAAAGGCATGCTAGAACAGCAGCGCCGCTAACAAAACTTTCGCTCCCGGGTGGGCTCGAACCACCAACCTTTCGGTTAACAGCCGAACGCGCTGCCTATTGCGCTACGGAAGCTCGCGCTGCTGGCTGCAGACACAGAGCACACTTTTACCGTTCTCCGGCACGCACTACTCCAGAAAGCATTAGGCTTCGCTGGGGTTTCCCTTCCTGTACTGCACAACTATGGCAGTTCAACGAAACGGCGTGCGGCACGCGCTCCATTGGCGCAGCAGGTTAGCGCGTGGTACTTATAGGAATAAGAAATGCCGAGGTCGGAGGTTCGATCCTCCCATTGGACAAGAATTTTACTCCTCCGCGGCACAGAGAAAACATGCGTTCAGTAGGGGCACGTAGGGAACGGCATGCTAGAACAGCAGCGCCGCTAACAAAACTTTCGCTCCCGGGTGGGCTCGAACCACCAACCTTTCGGTTAACAGCCGAACGCGCTGCCTATTGCGCCACGGAAGCTGGCGTTGCTGGCTGCAGACACAGAGCACACTTTTACCGTTCTTCGGCACGCACTATTCCAGAAAGCATTAGGCTTCGCTGGGGTTTCCCTTCCTGTACTGCACAACTATGGCAGTTCAACGAAACGGCGTGCGGCACGCGCTCCATTGGCGCAGCAGGTTAGCGCGTGGTACTTATAGGAATAAGAAATGCCGAGGTCGGAGGTTCGATCCTCCCATTGGACAAGAATTTTACTCCTCCGCGGCACAGAGAAAACATGCGTTCAGTAGGGGCACGTAGGGAACGGCATGCTAGAACAGCAGCGCCGCTAACAAAACTTTCGCTCCCGGGTGGGCTCGAACCACCAACCTTTCTGTTAACAGCCGAACGCGCTGCCTATTGCGCTACGGAAGCTCGCGCTGCTGGCTGCAGACACAGAGCACACTTTTACCGTTCTCCGGCACGCACTACTCCAGAAAGCATTAGGCTTCGCTGGGGTTTCCCTTCCTGTACTGCACAACTATGGCAGTTCAACGAAACGGCGTGCGGCACGCGCTCCATTGGCGCAGCAGGTTAGCGCGTGGTACTTATAGGAATAAGAAATGCCGAGGTAGGGGGTTCGATCCTCCCATGGAGCAAGAATTTTGCTCTTCCGCGGCACAGAGAAAACATGCGTTCAGTAGGGGCACGTAGGGAACGGCATGCTAGAACAGCAGCGCCGCTAACAAAACTTTCGCTCCCGGGTGGGCTCGAACCACCAACCTTTCGGTTAACAGCCGAACGCGATGCCTATTGCGCTACGGAAGCTGGCGTTGCTGGCTGCAGACACAGAGCACACTTTTACCGTTCTTCGACACACACACACACACACACACACACACACACACACACACACACACACACACACACACACTATTCCAGAAAGCATTAGGCTTCACTGGTGTTTCCCTCCTGTACTGCACAACTATGGCAGTTCAACGAAACGGCGTGCGGCACGCGCTCCATTTGGCGCAGCTTTAGCGCGTGGTACTTATAGGAATAAGAAATGCCGAGGTCGGGGTTCGATCGTCCCATGGAGCAAGAATTTTGCTCTTCCGCGGCACAGAGAAAACATGCGCTCAGTAGGGGCACGTAGAGAAAGGCATGCTAGAACAGCAGCGCCGCTAACAAAACTTTCGCTCCCGGGTGGGCTCGAACCACCAACCTTTCGGTTAACAGCCGAACGCGCTGCCTATTGCGCTACGGAAGCTGGCGTTGCTGGCTGCAGACACAGAGCACACTTTTACCGTTCTTCGACACACACACACACACACACACACACACTATTCCAGAAAGCATTAGGCTTCACTGGTGTTTCCCCTCCTGTACTGCACAAGTACGGCAGTTCAACGAAACGGCGTGCGGCACGCGCTCCATTGGCGCAGCAGGTTAGCGCGTGGTACTTATAGGAATAAGAAATGCCGAGGACGGGGTTCGATCCTCCCACTGGACAAGAATTTTGCTCCTCCGCGGCACAGAGAAAACATGCGCTCAGTAGGGGCACGTAGAGAAAGGCATGCTAGAACAGCAGCGCCGCTAACAAAACTTTCGCTCCCGGGTGGGCTCGAACCACCAACCTTTCGGTTAACAGCCGAAAGCGCTGCCTATTGCGCTACGGAAGCTCGCGCTGCTGGCTGCAGACACAGAGCACACTTTTACCGTTCTCCGGCACGCACTACTCCAGAAAGCATTAGGCTTCGCTGGGGTTTCCCTTCCTGTACTGCACAACTATGGCAGTTCAACGAAACGGCGTGCGGCACGCGCTCCATTGGAGCAGCAGGTTAGCGCGTGGTACTTATAGGAATAAGAAATGCCGAGGACGGGGTTCGATCCTCCCACTGGACAAGAATTTTGCTCCTCCGCGGCACAGAGAAAACATGCGCTCAGTAGGGGCACGTAGAGAAAGGCATGCTAGAACAGCAGCGCCGCTAACAAAACTTTCGCTCCCGGGTGGGCTCGAACCACCAACCTTTCGGTTAACAGCCGAAAGCGCTGCCTATTGCGCTACGGAAGCTCGCGCTGCTGGCTGCAGACACAGAGCACACTTTTACCGTTCTCCGGCACGCACTACTCCAGAAAGCATTAGGCTTCGCTGGGGTTTCCCTTCCTGTACTGCACAACTATGGCAGTTCAACGAAACGGCGTGCGGCACGCGCTCCATCGGCGCAGCAGGTTAGCGCGTGGTACTTATAGGAATAAGAAATGCCGAGGTCGGGGGTTCGATCCTCCCATGGAGCAAGAATTTTGCTCTTCCGCGGCACAGAGAAAACATGCGCTCAGTAGGGGCACGTAGAGAAAGGCATGCTAGAACAGCAGAGCCGCTAACAAAAGTTTCGTTCCCGGGTGGGCTCGAACCACCAACCTTTCGGTTAACAGCCGAACGCGCTGCCTATTGCGCCACGGAAGCTGGCGTTGCTGCCTGCAGACACAGAGCACACTTCTACCGTTCTTCGGCACGCACTATTCCAGAAAGCATTAGGCTTCACTGGTGTTTCCCCTCCTGTACTGCACAACTATGGCAGTTCAATGAAACGGCGTGCCGCACGTGGTCCATTGGCGCAGCTGGTTAGCGCGTGGTACTTATAGGAATAAGAAATGCCGAGGTCGGGGGTTCGATCCTCCCATGGAGCAAGATTTTTGCTCCTCTGCGGCACAGAGAAAAAATGTGCCCAATACGGGCACGTAGAGAAAGGCATGCTAGAACAGCAGTGCCGCTAACAAAAGTTTCGCTCCCGGGTGAGCTCGAACCACCATCCTTTCGGTTAACAGCCGAACGCGCTGCCTATTGCGCCACGGAAGCTGGCCTTGCTGCCTGCAGACACAGAGCACACTTTTACCGTTATTCGGCACGCACTATTCCAGAAAGCATTAGGCTTCACTGGTGTTTCCCCTCCTGTACTGCACAACTATGGCAGTTCAATAAAACGGCGTGCGGCACGCGCTCCATTGGCGCAGCAGGTTAGCGCATGGTACTTATAGGAATAAGAAATGCCGAGGTCGAAAGTTCGATCCTCCCATGGAGCAAAATTTTTGCTCCTCTGCGGCACAGAGAAAAAATGTGCCCAATACGGGCACGTAGAGAAAGGCATGCTAGAACAGCAGTGCCGCTAACAAAAGTTTCGCTCCCGGGTGAGCTCGAACCACCATCCTTTCGGTTAACAGCCGAACGCGCTGCCGATTGCGCCACGGAAGCTGGAGTTGCTGCCTGCAGACACAGAGCACACTTTTCCCGTTATTCGGCACGCACTATTCCAGGAAGCATTAGGCTTCTCTGGGGTTTCCCTTCCTGTACTGCACAACTATGGCAGTTCAATGAAACGGCGTGCGGCACGTGCTCCATTGGCGCAGCTGGTTAGCGCGTGGTACTTATAGGAATAAGAAATGCCGAGGTCGGGGGTTCGATCCTCCCATGGAGCAAGATTTTTGCTCCTCTGCGGCACAGAGTGCTAGAACAGCAGAGCCGCTAACAAAAATTTCGCTCCCGGGTGGGCTCGGACCACCAACCTTTCGGTTAACAGCCGAACGCGCTGCCTATTGCGCCACGGAAGCTGGCGTTGCTGCCTGCAGACACAGAGCACACTTTTACCGTTATTCGGCACGCACTATTCCAGAAAGCATTAGGCTTCACTGGTGTTTCCCCTCCTGTACTGCACAACTATGGCAGTTCAATAAAACGGCGTGCGGCACGCGCTCCATTGGCGCAGCAGGTTAGCGCATGGTACTTATAGGAATAAGAAATGCCGAGGTCGAAAGTTCGATCCTCCCATGGAGCAAAATTTTTGCTCCTCTGCGGCACAGAGAAAAAATGTGCCCAATACGGGCACGTAGAGAAAGGCATGCTAGAACAGCAGCGCCGCTAACAAAAGTTTCGCTCCCGGGTGAGCTCGAACCACCATCCTTTCGGTTAACAGCCGAACGCGCTGCCTATTGCGCTACGGAAGCTGGCGTTGCTGGCTGCAGACACAGAGCACACTTTTACCGTTCTTCGACACACACACACACACACACACACACACACACACTATTCCAGAAAGCATTAGGCTTCACTGGTGTTTCCCCTCCTGTACTGCACAAGTACGGCAGTTCAACGAAACGGCGTGCGGCACGCGCTCCATTGGCGCAGCAGGTTAGCGCGTGGTACTTATAGGAATAAGAAATGCCGAGGTCGGGGGTTCGATCCTCCCATGGAGCAAGAATTTTGCTCTTCCGCGGCACAGAGAAAACATGCGTTCAGTAGGGGCACGTAGGGAACGGCATGCTAGAACAGCACAGCCGCTAACAAAAGTTTCCTTCCCGGGTGGGCTCGAACCACTAACCTTTCGGTTAACAGCCGAACGCGCTGCCTATTGCGCCACGGAAGCTGGCGTTGCTGCCTGCAGACACAAAGCACACTTTTACCGTTCTCCGGCACGCACTACTCCAGAAAGCATTAGGCTTCGCTGGGGTTTCCCTTCCTGTACTGCACAACTATGGCAGTTCAACGAAACGGCGTGCGGCACGCGCTCCATTGGCGCAGCAGGTTAGCGCGTGGTACTTATAGGAATAAGAAATGCCGAGGACGGGGTTCGATCCTCCCACTGGACAAGAATTTTGCTCCTCCGCGGCACAGAGAAAACATGCGCTCAGTAGGGGCACGTAGAGAAAGGCATGCTAGAACAGCAGCGCCGCTAACAAAACTTTCGCTCCCGGGTGGGCTCGAACCACCAACCTTTCGGTTAACAGCCGAAAGCGCTGCCTATTGCGCTACGGAAGCTCGCGCTGCTGGCTGCAGACACAGAGCACACTTTTACCGTTCTCCGGCACGCACTACTCCAGAAAGCATTAGGCTTCGCTGGGGTTTCCCTTCCTGTACTGCACAACTATGGCAGTTCAACGAAACGGCGTGCGGCACGCGCTCCATCGGCGCAGCAGGTTAGCGCGTGGTACTTATAGGAATAAGAAATGCCGAGGTCGGGGGTTCGATCCTCCCATGGAGCAAGAATTTTGCTCTTCCGCGGCACAGAGAAAACATGCGCTCAGTAGGGGCACGTAGAGAAAGGCATGCTAGAACAGCAGAGCCGCTAACAAAAGTTTCGTTCCCGGGTGGGCTCGAACCACCAACCTTTCGGTTAACAGCCGAACGCGCTGCCTATTGCGCCACGGAAGCTGGCGTTGCTGCCTGCAGACACAGAGCACACTTCTACCGTTCTTCGGCACGCACTATTCCAGAAAGCATTAGGCTTCACTGGTGTTTCCCCTCCTGTACTGCACAACTATGGCAGTTCAATGAAACGGCGTGCCGCACGTGGTCCATTGGCGCAGCTGGTTAGCGCGTGGTACTTATAGGAATAAGAAATGCCGAGGTCGGGGGTTCGATCCTCCCATGGAGCAAGATTTTTGCTCCTCTGCGGCACAGAGAAAAAATGTGCCCAATACGGGCACGTAGAGAAAGGCATGCTAGAACAGCAGTGCCGCTAACAAAAGTTTCGCTCCCGGGTGAGCTCGAACCACCATCCTTTCGGTTAACAGCCGAACGCGCTGCCTATTGCGCCACGGAAGCTGGCCTTGCTGCCTGCAGACACAGAGCACACTTTTACCGTTATTCGGCACGCACTATTCCAGAAAGCATTAGGCTTCACTGGTGTTTCCCCTCCTGTACTGCACAACTATGGCAGTTCAATAAAACGGCGTGCGGCACGCGCTCCATTGGCGCAGCAGGTTAGCGCATGGTACTTATAGGAATAAGAAATGCCGAGGTCGAAAGTTCGATCCTCCCATGGAGCAAAATTTTTGCTCCTCTGCGGCACAGAGAAAAAATGTGCCCAATACGGGCACGTAGAGAAAGGCATGCTAGAACAGCAGTGCCGCTAACAAAAGTTTCGCTCCCGGGTGAGCTCGAACCACCATCCTTTCGGTTAACAGCCGAACGCGCTGCCGATTGCGCCACGGAAGCTGGAGTTGCTGCCTGCAGACACAGAGCACACTTTTACCGTTATTCGGCACGCACTATTCCAGGAAGCATTAGGCTTCGCTGGGGTTTCCCTTCCTGTACTGCACAACTATGGCAGTTCAATGAAACGGCGTGCGGCACGTGCTCCATTGGCGCAGCTGGTTAGCGCGTGGTACTTATAGGAATAAGAAATGCCGAGGTCGGGGGTTCGATCCTCCCATGGAGCAAGATTTTTGCTCCTCTGCGGCACAGAGTGCTAGAACAGCAGAGCCGCTAACAAAAATTTCGCTCCCGGGTGGGCTCGGACCACCAACCTTTCGGTTAACAGCCGAACGCGCTGCCTATTGCGCCACGGAAGCTGGCGTTGCTGCCTGCAGACACAGAGCACACTTTTACCGTTATTCGGCACGCACTATTCCAGAAAGCATTAGGCTTCACTGGTGTTTCCCCTCCTGTACTGCACAACTATGGCAGTTCAATAAAACGGCGTGCGGCACGCGCTCCATTGGCGCAGCAGGTTAGCGCATGGTACTTATAGGAATAAGAAATGCCGAGGTCGAAAGTTCGATCCTCCCATGGAGCAAAATTTTTGCTCCTCTGCGGCACAGAGAAAAAATGTGCCCAATACGGGCACGTAGAGAAAGGCATGCTAGAACAGCAGTGCCGCTAACAAAAGTTTCGCTCCCGGGTGAGCTCGAACCACCATCCTTTCGGTTAACAGCCGAACGCGCTGCCTATTGCGCCACGGAAGCTGGAGTTGCTGCCTGCAGACACAGAGCACACTTTTACCGTTATTCGGCACGCACTATTCCAGGAAGCATTAGGCTTCGCTGGGGTTTCCCTTCCTGTACTGCACAACTATGGCAGTTCAATGAAACGGCGTGCGGCACGCGCTCCATTGGCGCAGCAGGTTAGCGCATGGTACTTATAGGAATAAGAAATGCCGAGGTCGGGGGTTCGATCCTCCCATGGAGCAAGATTTTTGCTCCTCTGCGGCACAGAGAAAAATGTGCCCAATAGGGGCACGTAGAGAAAGGCATGCTAGAACAGCAGTGCCGCTAACAAAAGTTTCGCTCCCGGGTGTGCTCGAACCACCAACCTTTCGGTTAACAGCCGAACGCGCTGCCTATTGCGCCAGGGAAGCTGGCGTTGCTGCCTGCAGACACAGAGCACACTTCTACCGTTCTTCGGCACGCACTATTCCAGAAAGCATTAGGCTTCGCTGGGGTTTCCCTTCCTGTACTGCACAACTATGGCAGTTCAATGAAACGGCGTGCGGCACGCGCTCCATTGGCGCAGCAGGTTAGCGCATGGTACTTATAGGAATAAGAAATGCCGAGGTCGGGGTTCGATCCTCCCACTGGACAAGAATTTTGCTCCTCCGCGGCACAGAGAAAACATGCGCTCAGTAGGGGCACGTAGAGAAAGGCATGCTAGAACAGCAGCGCCGCTAACAAAACTTTCGCTCCCGGGTGGGCTCGAACCACCAACCTTTCGGTTAACAGCCGAACGCGCTGCCTATTGCGCTACGGAAGCTCGCGCTGCTGGCTGCAGACACAGAGCACACTTTTACCGTTCTCCGGCACGCACTACTCCAGAAAGCATTAGGCTTCGCTGGGGTTTCCCTTCCTGTACTGCACAACTATGGCAGTTCAACGAAACGGCGTGCGGCACGCGCTCCATTGGCGCAGCAGGTTAGCGCGTGGTGCTTATAGGAATAAGAAATGCCGAGGTCGGAGGTTCGATCCTCCCATTGGACAAGAATTTTACTCCTCCGCGGCACAGAGAAAACATGCGTTCAGTAGGGGCACGTAGGGAACGGCATGCTAGAACAGCAGCGCCGCTAACAAAACTTTCGCTCCCGGGTGGGCTCGAACCACCAACCTTTCGGTTAACAGCCGAACGCGCTGCCTATTGCGCTACGGAAGCTCGCGCTGCTGGCTGCAGACACAGAGCACACTTTTACCGTTCTCCGGCACGCACTACTCCAGAAAGCATTAGGCTTCGCTGGGGTTTCCCTTCCTGTACTGCACAACTATGGCAGTTCAACGAAACGGCGTGCGGCACGCGCTCCATTGGCGCAGCAGGTTAGCGCGTGGTACTTATAGGAATAAGAAATGCCGAGGACGGGGTTCGATCCTCCCACTGGACAAGAATTTTGCTCCTCCGCGGCACAGAGAAAACATGCGCTCAGTAGGGGCACGTAGAGAAAGGCATGCTAGAACAGCAGCGCCGCTAACAAAACTTTCGCTCCCGGGTGGGCTCGAACCACCAACCTTTCGGTTAACAGCCGAAAGCGCTGCCTATTGCGCTACGGAAGCTCGCGCTGCTGGCTGCAGACACAGAGCACACTTTTACCGTTCTCCGGCACGCACTACTCCAGAAAGCATTAGGCTTCGCTGGGGTTTCCCTTCCTGTACTGCACAACTATGGCAGTTCAACGAAACGGCGTGCGGCACGCGCTCCATCGGCGCAGCAGGTTAGCGCGTGGTACTTATAGGAATAAGAAATGCCGAGGTCGGGGGTTCGATCCTCCCATGGAGCAAGAATTTTGCTCTTCCGCGGCACAGAGAAAACATGCGCTCAGTAGGGGCACGTAGAGAAAGGCATGCTAGAACAGCAGAGCCGCTAACAAAAGTTTCGTTCCCGGGTGGGCTCGAACCACCAACCTTTCGGTTAACAGCCGAACGCGCTGCCTATTGCGCCACGGAAGCTGGCGTTGCTGCCTGCAGACACAGAGCACACTTCTACCGTTCTTCGGCACGCACTATTCCAGAAAGCATTAGGCTTCACTGGTGTTTCCCCTCCTGTACTGCACAACTATGGCAGTTCAATGAAACGGCGTGCCGCACGTGGTCCATTGGCGCAGCTGGTTAGCGCGTGGTACTTATAGGAATAAGAAATGCCGAGGTCGGGGGTTCGATCCTCCCATGGAGCAAGATTTTTGCTCCTCTGCGGCACAGAGAAAAAATGTGCCCAATACGGGCACGTAGAGAAAGGCATGCTAGAACAGCAGTGCCGCTAACAAAAGTTTCGCTCCCGGGTGAGCTCGAACCACCATCCTTTCGGTTAACAGCCGAACGCGCTGCCTATTGCGCCACGGAAGCTGGCCTTGCTGCCTGCAGACACAGAGCACACTTTTACCGTTATTCGGCACGCACTATTCCAGAAAGCATTAGGCTTCACTGGTGTTTCCCCTCCTGTACTGCACAACTATGGCAGTTCAATAAAACGGCGTGCGGCACGCGCTCCATTGGCGCAGCAGGTTAGCGCATGGTACTTATAGGAATAAGAAATGCCGAGGTCGAAAGTTCGATCCTCCCATGGAGCAAAATTTTTGCTCCTCTGCGGCACAGAGAAAAAATGTGCCCAATACGGGCACGTAGAGAAAGGCATGCTAGAACAGCAGTGCCGCTAACAAAAGTTTCGCTCCCGGGTGAGCTCGAACCACCATCCTTTCGGTTAACAGCCGAACGCGCTGCCGATTGCGCCACGGAAGCTGGAGTTGCTGCCTGCAGACACAGAGCACACTTTTACCGTTATTCGGCACGCACTATTCCAGGAAGCATTAGGCTTCGCTGGGGTTTCCCTTCCTGTACTGCACAACTATGGCAGTTCAATGAAACGGCGTGCGGCACGTGCTCCATTGGCGCAGCTGGTTAGCGCGTGGTACTTATAGGAATAAGAAATGCCGAGGTCGGGGGTTCGATCCTCCCATGGAGCAAGATTTTTGCTCCTCTGCGGCACAGAGTGCTAGAACAGCAGAGCCGCTAACAAAAATTTCGCTCCCGGGTGGGCTCGGACCACCAACCTTTCGGTTAACAGCCGAACGCGCTGCCTATTGCGCCACGGAAGCTGGCGTTGCTGCCTGCAGACACAGAGCACACTTTTACCGTTATTCGGCACGCACTATTCCAGAAAGCATTAGGCTTCACTGGTGTTTCCCCTCCTGTACTGCACAACTATGGCAGTTCAATAAAACGGCGTGCGGCACGCGCTCCATTGGCGCAGCAGGTTAGCGCATGGTACTTATAGGAATAAGAAATGCCGAGGTCGAAAGTTCGATCCTCCCATGGAGCAAAATTTTTGCTCCTCTGCGGCACAGAGAAAAAATGTGCCCAATACGGGCACGTAGAGAAAGGCATGCTAGAACAGCAGTGCCGCTAACAAAAGTTTCGCTCCCGGGTGAGCTCGAACCACCATCCTTTCGGTTAACAGCCGAACGCGCTGCCTATTGCGCCACGGAAGCTGGAGTTGCTGCCTGCAGACACAGAGCACACTTTTACCGTTATTCGGCACGCACTATTCCAGGAAGCATTAGGCTTCGCTGGGGTTTCCCTTCCTGTACTGCACAACTATGGCAGTTCAATGAAACGGCGTGCGGCACGCGCTCCATTGGCGCAGCAGGTTAGCGCATGGTACTTATAGGAATAAGAAATGCCGAGGTCGGGGGTTCGATCCTCCCATGGAGCAAGATTTTTGCTCCTCTGCGGCACAGAGAAAAATGTGCCCAATAGGGGCACGTAGAGAAAGGCATGCTAGAACAGCAGTGCCGCTAACAAAAGTTTCGCTCCCGGGTGTGCTCGAACCACCAACCTTTCGGTTAACAGCCGAACGCGCTGCCTATTGCGCCAGGGAAGCTGGCGTTGCTGCCTGCAGACACAGAGCACACTTCTACCGTTCTTCGGCACGCACTATTCCAGAAAGCATTAGGCTTCGCTGGGGTTTCCCTTCCTGTACTGCACAACTATGGCAGTTCAATGAAACGGCGTGCGGCACGCGCTCCATTGGCGCAGCAGGTTAGCGCATGGTACTTATAGGAATAAGAAATGCCGAGGTCGGGGTTCGATCCTCCCACTGGACAAGAATTTTGCTCCTCCGCGGCACAGAGAAAACATGCGCTCAGTAGGGGCACGTAGAGAAAGGCATGCTAGAACAGCAGCGCCGCTAACAAAACTTTCGCTCCCGGGTGGGCTCGAACCACCAACCTTTCGGTTAACAGCCGAACGCGCTGCCTATTGCGCTACGGAAGCTCGCGCTGCTGGCTGCAGACACAGAGCACACTTTTACCGTTCTCCGGCACGCACTACTCCAGAAAGCATTAGGCTTCGCTGGGGTTTCCCTTCCTGTACTGCACAACTATGGCAGTTCAACGAAACGGCGTGCGGCACGCGCTCCATTGGCGCAGCAGGTTAGCGCGTGGTGCTTATAGGAATAAGAAATGCCGAGGTCGGAGGTTCGATCCTCCCATTGGACAAGAATTTTACTCCTCCGCGGCACAGAGAAAACATGCGTTCAGTAGGGGCACGTAGGGAACGGCATGCTAGAACAGCAGCGCCGCTAACAAAACTTTCGCTCCCGGGTGGGCTCGAACCACCAACCTTTCGGTTAACAGCCGAACGCGCTGCCTATTGCGCTACGGAAGCTCGCGCTGCTGGCTGCAGACACAGAGCACACTTTTACCGTTCTCCGGCACGCACTATTCCAGAAAGCATTAGGCTTCGCTGGGGTTTCCCTTCCTGTACTGCACAACTATGGCAGTTCAACGAAACGGCGTGCGGCACGCGCTCCATTTGGCGCAGCTTTAGCGCGTGGTACTTATAGGAATAAGAAATGCCGAGGTTCGATCCTCCCACTGGACAAGAATTTTGCTCCTCCGCGGCACAGAGAAAACATGCGTTCAGTAGGGGCACGTAGGGAACGGCATGCTAGAACAGCAGCGCCGCTAACAAAACTTTCGCTCCCGGGTGGGCTCGAACCACCAACCTTTCGGTTAACAGCCGAACGCGCTGCCTATTGCGCTACGGAAGCTGGCGTTGCTGGCTGCAGACACAGAGCACACTTTTACCGTTCTTCGACACACACACACACACACACACACACACACACACACACACACACACACACACACACACACACACTATTCCAGAAAGCATTAGGCTTCACTGGTGTTTCCCTCCTGTACTGCACAACTATGGCAGTTCAACGAAACGGCGTGCGGCACGCGCTCCATTTGGCGCAGCTTTAGCGCGTGGTACTTATAGGAATAAGAAATGCCGAGGTCGGGGTTCGATCCTCCCATGGAGCAAGAATTTTGCTCTTCCGCGGCACAGAGAAAACATGCGCTCAGTAGGGGCACGTAGGGAACGGCATGCTAGAACAGCAGCGCCGCTAACAAAACTTTCGCTCCCGGGTGGGCTCGAACCACCAACCTTTCGGTTAACAGCCGAACGCGCTGCCTATTGCGCCACGGAAGCTGGCGTTGCTGCCTGCAGACACAAAGCACACTTTTACCGTTCTTCGGCACGCACTATTCCAGAAAGCATTAGGCTTCACTGGTGTTTCCCTCCTGTACTGCACAACTATGGCAGTTCAACGAAACGGCGTGCGGCACGCGCTCCATTGGCGCAGCAGGTTAGCGCGTGGTACTTATAGGAATAAGAAATGCCGAGGTCGGAGGTTCGATCCTCCCATTGGACAAGAATTTTACTCCTCCGCGGCACAGAGAAAACATGCGCTCAGTAGGGGCACGTAGAGAAAGGCATGCTAGAACAGCAGCGCCGCTAACAAAACTTTCGCTCCCGGGTGGGCTCGAACCACCAACCTTTCGGTTAACAGCCGAACGCGCTGCCTATTGCGCTACGGAAGCTGGCGTTGCTGGCTGCAGACACAGAGCACACTTTTACCGTTCTTCGACACACACACACACACACACACACACTATTCCAGAAAGCATTAGGCTTCACTGGTGTTTCCCCTCCTGTACTGCACAAGTACGGCAGTTCAACGAAACGGCGTGCGGCACGCGCTCCATTGGCGCAGCAGGTTAGCGCGTGGTACTTATAGGAATAAGAAATGCCGAGGTCGGGGGTTCGATCCTCCCATGGAGCAAGAATTTTGCTCTTCCGCGGCACAGAGAAAACATGCGTTCAGTAGGGGCACGTAGGGAACGGCATGCTAGAACAGCACAGCCGCTAACAAAAGTTTCCTTCCCGGGTGGGCTCGAACCACTAACCTTTCGGTTAACAGCCGAACGCGCTGCCTATTGCGCCACGGAAGCTGGCGTTGCTGCCTGCAGACACAAAGCACACTTTTACCGTTCTTCGGCACGCACTATTCCAGAAAGCATTAGGCTTCACTGGTGTTTCCATCCTGTACTGCACAACTATGGCAGTTCAACGAAACGGCGTGCGGCACGCGCTCCATTGGCGCAGCAGGTTAGCGCGTGGTACTTATAGGAATAAGAAATGCCGAGGTCGGAGGTTCGATCCTCCCATTGGACAAGAATTTTACTCCTCCGCGGCACAGAGAAAACATGCGCTCAGTAGGGGCACGTAGAGAAAGGCATGCTAGAACAGCAGCGCCGCTAACAAAACTTTCGCTCCCGGGTGGGCTCGAACCACCAACCTTTCGGTTAACAGCCGAACGCGCTGCCTATTGCGCTACGGAAGCTGGCGTTGCTGGCTGCAGACACAGAGCACACTTTTACCGTTCTTCGACACACACACACACACACACACACACACACACACACACACACACACACTATTCCAGAAAGCATTAGACTTCACTGGTGTTTCCCCTCCTGTACTGCACAAGTACGGCAGTTCAACGAAACGGCGTGCGGCACGCGCTCCATTGGCGCAGCAGGTTAGCGCGTGGTACTTATAGGAATAAGAAATGCCGAGGTCGGGGGTTCGATCCTCCCATGGAGCAAGAATTTTGCTCTTCCGCGGCACAGAGAAAACATGCGTTCAGTAGGGGCACGTAGGGAACGGCATGCTAGAACAGCACAGCCGCTAACAAAAGTTTCCTTCCCGGGTGGGCTCGAACCACTAACCTTTCGGTTAACAGCCGAACGCGCTGCCTATTGCGCCACGGAAGCTGGCGTTGCTGCCTGCAGACACAAAGCACACTTTTACCGTTCTTCGGCACGCACTATTCCAGAAAGCATTAGGCTTCACTGGTGTTTCCCTCCTGTACTGCACAACTATGGCAGTTCAACGAAACGGCGTGCGGCACGCGCTCCATTGGCGCAGCAGGTTAGCGCGTGGTACTTATAGGAATAAGAAATGCCGAGGTCGGAGGTTCGATCCTCCCATTGGACAAGAATTTTACTCCTCCGCGGCACAGAGAAAACATGCGCTCAGTAGGGGCACGTAGAGAAAGGCATGCTAGAACAGCAGCGCCGCTAACAAAACTTTCGCTCCCGGGTGGGCTCGAACCACCAACCTTTCGGTTAACAGCCGAACGCGCTGCCTATTGCGCTACGGAAGCTGGCGTTGCTGGCTGCAGACACAGAGCACACTTTTACCGTTCTTCGACACACACACACACACACACACACACACACACACTATTCCAGAAAGCATTAGGCTTCACTGGTGTTTCCCCTCCTGTACTGCACAAGTACGGCAGTTCAACGAAACGGCGTGCGGCACGCGCTCCATTGGCGCAGCAGGTTAGCGCGTGGTACTTATAGGAATAAGAAATGCCGAGGTCGGGGGTTCGATCCTCCCATGGAGCAAGAATTTTGCTCTTCCGCGGCACAGAGAAAACATGCGTTCAGTAGGGGCACGTAGGGAACGGCATGCTAGAACAGCACAGCCGCTAACAAAAGTTTCCTTCCCGGGTGGGCTCGAACCACTAACCTTTCGGTTAACAGCCGAACGCGCTGCCTATTGCGCCACGGAAGCTGGCGTTGCTGCCTGCAGACACAAAGCACACTTTTACCGTTCTTCGGCACGCACTATTCCAGAAAGCATTAGGCTTCACTGGTGTTTCCATCCTGTACTGCACAACTATGGCAGTTCAACGAAACGGCGTGCGGCACGCGCTCCATTGGCGCAGCAGGTTAGCGCGTGGTACTTATAGGAATAAGAAATGCCGAGGTCGGAGGTTCGATCCTCCCATTGGACAAGAATTTTACTCCTCCGCGGCACAGAGAAAACATGCGCTCAGTAGGGGCACGTAGAGAAAGGCATGCTAGAACAGCAGCGCCGCTAACAAAACTTTCGCTCCCGGGTGGGCTCGAACCACCAACCTTTCGGTTAACAGCCGAACGCGCTGCCTATTGCGCTACGGAAGCTGGCGTTGCTGGCTGCAGACACAGAGCACACTTTTACCGTTCTTCGACACACACACACACACACACACACACACACACTATTCCAGAAAGCATTAGGCTTCACTGGTGTTTCCCCTCCTGTACTGCACAAGTACGGCAGTTCAACGAAACGGCGTGCGGCACGCGCTCCATTGGCGCAGCAGGTTAGCGCGTGGTACTTATAGGAATAAGAAATGCCGAGGTCGGGGGTTCGATCCTCCCATGGAGCAAGAATTTTGCTCTTCCGCGGCACAGAGAAAACATGCGTTCAGTAGGGGCACGTAGGGAACGGCATGCTAGAACAGCACAGCCGCTAACAAAAGTTTCCTTCCCGGGTGGGCTCGAACCACTAACCTTTCGGTTAACAGCCGAACGCGCTGCCTATTGCGCCACGGAAGCTGGCGTTGCTGCCTGCAGACACAAAGCACACTTTTACCGTTCTTCGGCACGCACTATTCCAGAAAGCATTAGGCTTCACTGGTGTTTCCATCCTGTACTGCACAACTATGGCAGTTCAACGAAACGGCGTGCGGCACGCGCTCCATTGGCGCAGCAGGTTAGCGCGTGGTACTTATAGGAATAAGAAATGCCGAGGACGGGGTTCGATCCTCCCACTGGACAAGAATTTTGCTCCTCCGCGGCACAGAGAAAACATGCGCTCAGTAGGGGCACGTAGAGAAAGGCATGCTAGAACAGCAGCGCCGCTAACAAAACTTTCGCTCCCGGGTGGGCTCGAACCACCAACCTTTCGGTTAACAGCCGAACGCGCTGCCTATTGCGCCACGGAA
Organism: Heligmosomoides polygyrus bakeri; assembly: GCA_947359475.1. Taxonomy (NCBI): domain Eukaryota; kingdom Metazoa; phylum Nematoda; class Chromadorea; order Rhabditida; family Heligmosomidae; genus Heligmosomoides; species Heligmosomoides polygyrus. The sequence goes on from OX375867.1 coordinate 62,945,071, forward strand.
GCTGGCGTTGCTGCCTGCAGACACAAAGCACACTTTTACCGTTCTTCGGCACGCACTATTCCAGAAAGCATTAGGCTTCACTGGTGTTTCCATCCTGTACTGCACAACTATGGCAGTTCAACGAAACGGCGTGCGGCACGCGCTCCATCGGCGCAGCAGGTTAGCGCGTGGTACTTATAGGAATAAGAAATGCCGAGGTCGGGGGTTCGATCCTCCCATGGAGCAAGAATTTTGCTCTTCCGCGGCACAGAGAAAACATGCGCTCAGTAGGGGCACGTAGAGAAAGGCATGCTAGAACAGCAGAGCCGCTAACAAAAGTTTCGTTCCCGGGTGGGCTCGAACCACCAACCTTTCGGTTAACAGCCGAACGCGCTGCCTATTGCGCCACGGAAACTGGCGTTGCTGCCTGCAGACACAGAGCACACTTCTACCGTTCTTCGGCACGCACTATTCCAGAAAGCATTAGGCTTCACTGGTGTTTCCCCTCCTGTACTGCACAACTATGGCAGTTCAATGAAACGGCGTGCCGCACGTGGTCCATTGGCGCAGCTGGTTAGCGCGTGGTACTTATAGGAATAAGAAATGCCGAGGTCGGGGGTTCGATCCTCCCATGGAGCAAGATTTTTGCTCCTCTGCGGCACAGAGAAAAAATGTGCCCAATACGGGCACGTAGAGAAAGGCATGCTAGAACAGCAGTGCCGCTAACAAAAGTTTCGCTCCCGGGTGAGCTCGAACCACCATCCTTTCGGTTAACAGCCGAACGCGCTGCCTATTGCGCCACGGAAGCTGGCCTTGCTGCCTGCAGACACAGAGCACACTTTTACCGTTATTCGGCACGCACTATTCCAGAAAGCATTAGGCTTCACTGGTGTTTCCCCTCCTGTACTGCACAACTATGGCAGTTCAATAAAACGGCGTGCGGCACGCGCTCCATTGGCGCAGCAGGTTAGCGCATGGTACTTATAGGAATAAGAAATGCCGAGGTCGAAAGTTCGATCCTCCCATGGAGCAAAATTTTTGCTCCTCTGCGGCACAGAGAAAAAATGTGCCCAATACGGGCACGTAGAGAAAGGCATGCTAGAACAGCAGTGCCGCTAACAAAAGTTTCGCTCCCGGGTGAGCTCGAACCACCATCCTTTCGGTTAACAGCCGAACGCGCTGCCGATTGCGCCACGGAAGCTGGAGTTGCTGCCTGCAGACACAGAGCACACTTTTACCGTTATTCGGCACGCACTATTCCAGGAAGCATTAGGCTTCGCTGGGGTTTCCCTTCCTGTACTGCACAACTATGGCAGTTCAATGAAACGGCGTGCGGCACGTGCTCCATTGGCGCAGCTGGTTAGCGCGTGGTACTTATAGGAATAAGAAATGCCGAGGTCGGGGGTTCGATCCTCCCATGGAGCAAGATTTTTGCTCCTCTGCGGCACAGAGTGCTAGAACAGCAGAGCCGCTAACAAAAATTTCGCTCCCGGGTGGGCTCGGACCACCAACCTTTCGGTTAACAGCCGAACGCGCTGCCTATTGCGCCACGGAAGCTGGCGTTGCTGCCTGCAGACACAGAGCACACTTTTACCGTTATTCGGCACGCACTATTCCAGAAAGCATTAGGCTTCACTGGTGTTTCCCCTCCTGTACTGCACAACTATGGCAGTTCAATAAAACGGCGTGCGGCACGCGCTCCATTGGCGCAGCAGGTTAGCGCATGGTACTTATAGGAATAAGAAATGCCGAGGTCGAAAGTTCGATCCTCCCATGGAGCAAAATTTTTGCTCCTCTGCGGCACAGAGAAAAAATGTGCCCAATACGGGCACGTAGAGAAAGGCATGCTAGAACAGCAGTGCCGCTAACAAAAGTTTCGCTCCCGGGTGAGCTCGAACCACCATCCTTTCGGTTAACAGCCGAACGCGCTGCCTATTGCGCCACGGAAGCTGGAGTTGCTGCCTGCAGACACAGAGCACACTTTTACCGTTATTCGGCACGCACTATTCCAGGAAGCATTAGGCTTCGCTGGGGTTTCCCTTCCTGTACTGCACAACTATGGCAGTTCAATGAAACGGCGTGCGGCACGCGCTCCATTGGCGCAGCAGGTTAGCGCATGGTACTTATAGGAATAAGAAATGCCGAGGTCGGGGGTTCGATCCTCCCATGGAGCAAGATTTTTGCTCCTCTGCGGCACAGAGAAAAATGTGCCCAATAGGGGCACGTAGAGAAAGGCATGCTAGAACAGCAGTGCCGCTAACAAAAGTTTCGCTCCCGGGTGTGCTCGAACCACCAACCTTTCGGTTAACAGCCGAACGCGCTGCCTATTGCGCCAGGGAAGCTGGCGTTGCTGCCTGCAGACACAGAGCACACTTCTACCGTTCTTCGGCACGCACTATTCCAGAAAGCATTAGGCTTCGCTGGGGTTTCCCTTCCTGTACTGCACAACTATGGCAGTTCAATGAAACGGCGTGCGGCACGCGCTCCATTGGCGCAGCAGGTTAGCGCATGGTACTTATAGGAATAAGAAATGCCGAGGTCGGGGTTCGATCCTCCCACTGGACAAGAATTTTGCTCCTCCGCGGCACAGAGAAAACATGCGCTCAGTAGGGGCACGTAGAGAAAGGCATGCTAGAACAGCAGCGCCGCTAACAAAACTTTCGCTCCCGGGTGGGCTCGAACCACCAACCTTTCGGTTAACAGCCGAACGCGCTGCCTATTGCGCTACGGAAGCTCGCGCTGCTGGCTGCAGACACAGAGCACACTTTTACCGTTCTCCGGCACGCACTACTCCAGAAAGCATTAGGCTTCGCTGGGGTTTCCCTTCCTGTACTGCACAACTATGGCAGTTCAACGAAACGGCGTGCGGCACGCGCTCCATTGGCGCAGCAGGTTAGCGCGTGGTGCTTATAGGAATAAGAAATGCCCAGGTCGGAGGTTCGATCCTCCCATTGGACAAGAATTTTACTCCTCCGCGGCACAGAGAAAACATGCGTTCAGTAGGGGCACGTAGGGAACGGCATGCTAGAACAGCAGCGCCGCTAACAAAACTTTCGCTCCCGGGTGGGCTCGAACCACCAACCTTTCGGTTAACAGCCGAACGCGCTGCCTATTGCGCTACGGAAGCTCGCGCTGCTGGCTGCAGACACAGAGCACACTTTTACCGTTCTCCGGCACGCACTATTCCAGAAAGCATTAGGCTTCGCTGGGGTTTCCCTTCCTGTACTGCACAACTATGGCAGTTCAACGAAACGGCGTGCGGCACGCGCTCCATTTGGCGCAGCTTTAGCGCGTGGTACTTATAGGAATAAGAAATGCCGAGGTTCGATCCTCCCACTGGACAAGAATTTTGCTCCTCCGCGGCACAGAGAAAACATGCGTTCAGTAGGGGCACGTAGGGAACGGCATGCTAGAACAGCAGCGCCGCTAACAAAACTTTCGCTCCCGGGTGGGCTCGAACCACCAACCTTTCTGTTAACAGCCGAACGCGCTGCCTATTGCGCTACGGAAGCTCGCGCTGCTGGCTGCAGACACAGAGCACACTTTTACCGTTCTCCGGCACGCACTACTCCAGAAAGCATTAGGCTTCGCTGGGGTTTCCCTTCCTGTACTGCACAACTATGGCAGTTCAACGAAACGGCGTGCGGCACGCGCTCCATTGGCGCAGCAGGTTAGCGCGTGGTACTTATAGGAATAAGAAATGCCGAGGTAGGGGGTTCGATCCTCCCATGGAGCAAGAATTTTGCTCTTCCGCGGCACAGAGAAAACATGCGTTCAGTAGGGGCACGTAGGGAACGGCATGCTAGAACAGCAGCGCCGCTAACAAAACTTTCGCTCCCGGGTGGGCTCGAACCACCAACCTTTCGGTTAACAGCCGAACGCGCTGCCTATTGCGCTACGGAAGCTGGCGTTGCTGGCTGCAGACACAGAGCACACTTTTACCGTTCTTCGACACACACACACACACACACACACACACACACACACACACACACACACACACACACACACACTATTCCAGAAAGCATTAGGCTTCACTGGTGTTTCCCTCCTGTACTGCACAACTATGGCAGTTCAACGAAACGGCGTGCGGCACGCGCTCCATTTGGCGCAGCTTTAGCGCGTGGTACTTATAGGAATAAGAAATGCCGAGGTCGGGGTTCGATCCTCCCATGGAGCAAGAATTTTGCTCTTCCGCGGCACAGAGAAAACATGCGCTCAGTAGGGGCACGTAGGGAACGGCATGCTAGAACAGCAGCGCCGCTAACAAAACTTTCGCTCCCGGGTGGGCTCGAACCACCAACCTTTCGGTTAACAGCCGAACGCGCTGCCTATTGCGCCACGGAAGCTGGCGTTGCTGCCTGCAGACACAAAGCACACTTTTACCGTTCTTCGGCACGCACTATTCCAGAAAGCATTAGGCTTCACTGGTGTTTCCCTCCTGTACTGCACAACTATGGCAGTTCAACGAAACGGCGTGCGGCACGCGCTCCATTGGCGCAGCAGGTTAGCGCGTGGTACTTATAGGAATAAGAAATGCCGAGGTCGGAGGTTCGATCCTCCCATTGGACAAGAATTTTACTCCTCCGCGGCACAGAGAAAACATGCGCTCAGTAGGGGCACGTAGAGAAAGGCATGCTAGAACAGCAGCGCCGCTAACAAAACTTTCGCTCCCGGGTGGGCTCGAACCACCAACCTTTCGGTTAACAGCCGAACGCGCTGCCTATTGCGCTACGGAAGCTGGCGTTGCTGGCTGCAGACACAGAGCACACTTTTACCGTTCTTCGACACACACACACACACACACACACACTATTCCAGAAAGCATTAGGCTTCACTGGTGTTTCCCCTCCTGTACTGCACAAGTACGGCAGTTCAACGAAACGGCGTGCGGCACGCGCTCCATTGGCGCAGCAGGTTAGCGCGTGGTACTTATAGGAATAAGAAATGCCGAGGTCGGGGGTTCGATCCTCCCATGGAGCAAGAATTTTGCTCTTCCGCGGCACAGAGAAAACATGCGTTCAGTAGGGGCACGTAGGGAACGGCATGCTAGAACAGCACAGCCGCTAACAAAAGTTTCCTTCCCGGGTGGGCTCGAACCACTAACCTTTCGGTTAACAGCCGAACGCGCTGCCTATTGCGCCACGGAAGCTGGCGTTGCTGCCTGCAGACACAAAGCACACTTTTACCGTTCTTCGGCACGCACTATTCCAGAAAGCATTAGGCTTCACTGGTGTTTCCATCCTGTACTGCACAACTATGGCAGTTCAACGAAACGGCGTGCGGCACGCGCTCCATTGGCGCAGCAGGTTAGCGCGTGGTACTTATAGGAATAAGAAATGCCGAGGTCGGAGGTTCGATCCTCCCATTGGACAAGAATTTTACTCCTCCGCGGCACAGAGAAAACATGCGCTCAGTAGGGGCACGTAGAGAAAGGCATGCTAGAACAGCAGCGCCGCTAACAAAACTTTCGCTCCCGGGTGGGCTCGAACCACCAACCTTTCGGTTAACAGCCGAACGCGCTGCCTATTGCGCTACGGAAGCTGGCGTTGCTGGCTGCAGACACAGAGCACACTTTTACCGTTCTTCGACACACACACACACACACACACACACACACACACACACACACACACACACACACTATTCCAGAAAGCATTAGACTTCACTGGTGTTTCCCCTCCTGTACTGCACAAGTACGGCAGTTCAACGAAACGGCGTGCGGCACGCGCTCCATTGGCGCAGCAGGTTAGCGCGTGGTACTTATAGGAATAAGAAATGCCGAGGTCGGGGGTTCGATCCTCCCATGGAGCAAGAATTTTGCTCTTCCGCGGCACAGAGAAAACATGCGTTCAGTAGGGGCACGTAGGGAACGGCATGCTAGAACAGCACAGCCGCTAACAAAAGTTTCCTTCCCGGGTGGGCTCGAACCACTAACCTTTCGGTTAACAGCCGAACGCGCTGCCTATTGCGCCACGGAAGCTGGCGTTGCTGCCTGCAGACACAAAGCACACTTTTACCGTTCTTCGGCACGCACTATTCCAGAAAGCATTAGGCTTCACTGGTGTTTCCCTCCTGTACTGCACAACTATGGCAGTTCAACGAAACGGCGTGCGGCACGCGCTCCATTGGCGCAGCAGGTTAGCGCGTGGTACTTATAGGAATAAGAAATGCCGAGGTCGGAGGTTCGATCCTCCCATTGGACAAGAATTTTACTCCTCCGCGGCACAGAGAAAACATGCGCTCAGTAGGGGCACGTAGAGAAAGGCATGCTAGAACAGCAGCGCCGCTAACAAAACTTTCGCTCCCGGGTGGGCTCGAACCACCAACCTTTCGGTTAACAGCCGAACGCGCTGCCTATTGCGCTACGGAAGCTGGCGTTGCTGGCTGCAGACACAGAGCACACTTTTACCGTTCTTCGACACACACACACACACACACACACACACACACACACACTATTCCAGAAAGCATTAGGCTTCACTGGTGTTTCCCTCCTGTACTGCACAACTATGGCAGTTCAACGAAACGGCGTGCGGCACGCGCTCCATTTGGCGCAGCTTTAGCGCGTGGTACTTATAGGAATAAGAAATGCCGAGGTCGGGGTTCGATCCTCCCATGGAGCAAGAATTTTGCTCTTCCGCGGCACAGAGAAAACATGCGCTCAGTAGGGGCACGTAGGGAACGGCATGCTAGAACAGCAGCGCCGCTAACAAAACTTTCGCTCCCGGGTGGGCTCGAACCACCAACCTTTCGGTTAACAGCCGAACGCGCTGCCTATTGCGCCACGGAAGCTGGCGTTGCTGCCTGCAGACACAAAGCACACTTTTACCGTTCTTCGGCACGCACTATTCCAGAAAGCATTAGGCTTCACTGGTGTTTCCCTCCTGTACTGCACAACTATGGCAGTTCAACGAAACGGCGTGCGGCACGCGCTCCATTGGCGCAGCAGGTTAGCGCGTGGTACTTATAGGAATAAGAAATGCCGAGGTCGGAGGTTCGATCCTCCCATTGGACAAGAATTTTACTCCTCCGCGGCACAGAGAAAACATGCGCTCAGTAGGGGCACGTAGAGAAAGGCATGCTAGAACAGCAGCGCCGCTAACAAAACTTTCGCTCCCGGGTGGGCTCGAACCACCAACCTTTCGGTTAACAGCCGAACGCGCTGCCTATTGCGCTACGGAAGCTGGCGTTGCTGGCTGCAGACACAGAGCACACTTTTACCGTTCTTCGACACACACACACACACACACACACACACTATTCCAGAAAGCATTAGGCTTCACTGGTGTTTCCCCTCCTGTACTGCACAAGTACGGCAGTTCAACGAAACGGCGTGCGGCACGCGCTCCATTGGCGCAGCAGGTTAGCGCGTGGTACTTATAGGAATAAGAAATGCCGAGGTCGGGGGTTCGATCCTCCCATGGAGCAAGAATTTTGCTCTTCCGCGGCACAGAGAAAACATGCGTTCAGTAGGGGCACGTAGGGAACGGCATGCTAGAACAGCACAGCCGCTAACAAAAGTTTCCTTCCCGGGTGGGCTCGAACCACTAACCTTTCGGTTAACAGCCGAACGCGCTGCCTATTGCGCCACGGAAGCTGGCGTTGCTGCCTGCAGACACAAAGCACACTTTTACCGTTCTTCGGCACGCACTATTCCAGAAAGCATTAGGCTTCACTGGTGTTTCCCTCCTGTACTGCACAACTATGGCAGTTCAACGAAACGGCGTGCGGCACGCGCTCCATTGGCGCAGCAGGTTAGCGCGTGGTACTTATAGGAATAAGAAATGCCGAGGTCGGAGGTTCGATCCTCCCATTGGACAAGAATTTTACTCCTCCGCGGCACAGAGAAAACATGCGCTCAGTAGGGGCACGTAGAGAAAGGCATGCTAGAACAGCAGCGCCGCTAACAAAACTTTCGCTCCCGGGTGGGCTCGAACCACCAACCTTTCGGTTAACAGCCGAACGCGCTGCCTATTGCGCTACGGAAGCTGGCGTTGCTGGCTGCAGACACAGAGCACACTTTTACCGTTCTTCGACACACACACACACACACACACACACACACACTATTCCAGAAAGCATTAGGCTTCACTGGTGTTTCCCCTCCTGTACTGCACAAGTACGGCAGTTCAACGAAACGGCGTGCGGCACGCGCTCCATTGGCGCAGCAGGTTAGCGCGTGGTACTTATAGGAATAAGAAATGCCGAGGTCGGGGGTTCGATCCTCCCATGGAGCAAGAATTTTGCTCTTCCGCGGCACAGAGAAAACATGCGTTCAGTAGGGGCACGTAGGGAACGGCATGCTAGAACAGCACAGCCGCTAACAAAAGTTTCCTTCCCGGGTGGGCTCGAACCACTAACCTTTCGGTTAACAGCCGAACGCGCTGCCTATTGCGCCACGGAAGCTGGCGTTGCTGCCTGCAGACACAAAGCACACTTTTACCGTTCTTCGGCACGCACTATTCCAGAAAGCATTAGGCTTCACTGGTGTTTCCATCCTGTACTGCACAACTATGGCAGTTCAACGAAACGGCGTGCGGCACGCGCTCCATTGGCGCAGCAGGTTAGCGCGTGGTACTTATAGGAATAAGAAATGCCGAGGTCGGAGGTTCGATCCTCCCATTGGACAAGAATTTTACTCCTCCGCGGCACAGAGAAAACATGCGCTCAGTAGGGGCACGTAGAGAAAGGCATGCTAGAACAGCAGCGCCGCTAACAAAACTTTCGCTCCCGGGTGGGCTCGAACCACCAACCTTTCGGTTAACAGCCGAACGCGCTGCCTATTGCGCTACGGAAGCTGGCGTTGCTGGCTGCAGACACAGAGCACACTTTTACCGTTCTTCGACACACACACACACACACACACACACACACACTATTCCAGAAAGCATTAGGCTTCACTGGTGTTTCCCCTCCTGTACTGCACAAGTACGGCAGTTCAACGAAACGGCGTGCGGCACGCGCTCCATTGGCGCAGCAGGTTAGCGCGTGGTACTTATAGGAATAAGAAATGCCGAGGTCGGGGGTTCGATCCTCCCATGGAGCAAGAATTTTGCTCTTCCGCGGCACAGAGAAAACATGCGTTCAGTAGGGGCACGTAGGGAACGGCATGCTAGAACAGCACAGCCGCTAACAAAAGTTTCCTTCCCGGGTGGGCTCGAACCACTAACCTTTCGGTTAACAGCCGAACGCGCTGCCTATTGCGCCACGGAAGCTGGCGTTGCTGCCTGCAGACACAAAGCACACTTTTACCGTTCTTCGGCACGCACTATTCCAGAAAGCATTAGGCTTCACTGGTGTTTCCATCCTGTACTGCACAACTATGGCAGTTCAACGAAACGGCGTGCGGCACGCGCTCCATTGGCGCAGCAGGTTAGCGCGTGGTACTTATAGGAATAAGAAATGCCGAGGACGGGGTTCGATCCTCCCACTGGACAAGAATTTTGCTCCTCCGCGGCACAGAGAAAACATGCGCTCAGTAGGGGCACGTAGAGAAAGGCATGCTAGAACAGCAGCGCCGCTAACAAAACTTTCGCTCCCGGGTGGGCTCGAACCACCAACCTTTCGGTTAACAGCCGAACGCGCTGCCTATTGCGCCACGGAAGCTGGCGTTGCTGCCTGCAGACACAAAGCACACTTTTACCGTTCTTCGGCACGCACTATTCCAGAAAGCATTAGGCTTCACTGGTGTTTCCATCCTGTACTGCACAACTATGGCAGTTCAACGAAACGGCGTGCGGCACGCGCTCCATCGGCGCAGCAGGTTAGCGCGTGGTACTTATAGGAATAAGAAATGCCGAGGTCGGGGGTTCGATCCTCCCATGGAGCAAGAATTTTGCTCTTCCGCGGCACAGAGAAAACATGCGCTCAGTAGGGGCACGTAGAGAAAGGCATGCTAGAACAGCAGAGCCGCTAACAAAAGTTTCGTTCCCGGGTGGGCTCGAACCACCAACCTTTCGGTTAACAGCCGAACGCGCTGCCTATTGCGCCACGGAAACTGGCGTTGCTGCCTGCAGACACAGAGCACACTTCTACCGTTCTTCGGCACGCACTATTCCAGAAAGCATTAGGCTTCACTGGTGTTTCCCCTCCTGTACTGCACAACTATGGCAGTTCAATGAAACGGCGTGCCGCACGTGGTCCATTGGCGCAGCTGGTTAGCGCGTGGTACTTATAGGAATAAGAAATGCCGAGGTCGGGGGTTCGATCCTCCCATGGAGCAAGATTTTTGCTCCTCTGCGGCACAGAGAAAAAATGTGCCCAATACGGGCACGTAGAGAAAGGCATGCTAGAACAGCAGTGCCGCTAACAAAAGTTTCGCTCCCGGGTGAGCTCGAACCACCATCCTTTCGGTTAACAGCCGAACGCGCTGCCTATTGCGCCACGGAAGCTGGCCTTGCTGCCTGCAGACACAGAGCACACTTTTACCGTTATTCGGCACGCACTATTCCAGAAAGCATTAGGCTTCACTGGTGTTTCCCCTCCTGTACTGCACAACTATGGCAGTTCAATAAAACGGCGTGCGGCACGCGCTCCATTGGCGCAGCAGGTTAGCGCATGGTACTTATAGGAATAAGAAATGCCGAGGTCGAAAGTTCGATCCTCCCATGGAGCAAAATTTTTGCTCCTCTGCGGCACAGAGAAAAAATGTGCCCAATACGGGCACGTAGAGAAAGGCATGCTAGAACAGCAGTGCCGCTAACAAAAGTTTCGCTCCCGGGTGAGCTCGAACCACCATCCTTTCGGTTAACAGCCGAACGCGCTGCCGATTGCGCCACGGAAGCTGGAGTTGCTGCCTGCAGACACAGAGCACACTTTTACCGTTATTCGGCACGCACTATTCCAGGAAGCATTAGGCTTCGCTGGGGTTTCCCTTCCTGTACTGCACAACTATGGCAGTTCAATGAAACGGCGTGCGGCACGTGCTCCATTGGCGCAGCTGGTTAGCGCGTGGTACTTATAGGAATAAGAAATGCCGAGGTCGGGGGTTCGATCCTCCCATGGAGCAAGATTTTTGCTCCTCTGCGGCACAGAGTGCTAGAACAGCAGAGCCGCTAACAAAAATTTCGCTCCCGGGTGGGCTCGGACCACCAACCTTTCGGTTAACAGCCGAACGCGCTGCCTATTGCGCCACGGAAGCTGGCGTTGCTGCCTGCAGACACAGAGCACACTTTTACCGTTATTCGGCACGCACTATTCCAGAAAGCATTAGGCTTCACTGGTGTTTCCCCTCCTGTACTGCACAACTATGGCAGTTCAATAAAACGGCGTGCGGCACGCGCTCCATTGGCGCAGCAGGTTAGCGCATGGTACTTATAGGAATAAGAAATGCCGAGGTCGAAAGTTCGATCCTCCCATGGAGCAAAATTTTTGCTCCTCTGCGGCACAGAGAAAAAATGTGCCCAATACGGGCACGTAGAGAAAGGCATGCTAGAACAGCAGTGCCGCTAACAAAAGTTTCGCTCCCGGGTGAGCTCGAACCACCATCCTTTCGGTTAACAGCCGAACGCGCTGCCTATTGCGCCACGGAAGCTGGAGTTGCTGCCTGCAGACACAGAGCACACTTTTACCGTTATTCGGCACGCACTATTCCAGGAAGCATTAGGCTTCGCTGGGGTTTCCCTTCCTGTACTGCACAACTATGGCAGTTCAATGAAACGGCGTGCGGCACGCGCTCCATTGGCGCAGCAGGTTAGCGCATGGTACTTATAGGAATAAGAAATGCCGAGGTCGGGGGTTCGATCCTCCCATGGAGCAAGATTTTTGCTCCTCTGCGGCACAGAGAAAAATGTGCCCAATAGGGGCACGTAGAGAAAGGCATGCTAGAACAGCAGTGCCGCTAACAAAAGTTTCGCTCCCGGGTGTGCTCGAACCACCAACCTTTCGGTTAACAGCCGAACGCGCTGCCTATTGCGCCAGGGAAGCTGGCGTTGCTGCCTGCAGACACAGAGCACACTTCTACCGTTCTTCGGCACGCACTATTCCAGAAAGCATTAGGCTTCGCTGGGGTTTCCCTTCCTGTACTGCACAACTATGGCAGTTCAATGAAACGGCGTGCGGCACGCGCTCCATTGGCGCAGCAGGTTAGCGCATGGTACTTATAGGAATAAGAAATGCCGAGGTCGGGGTTCGATCCTCCCACTGGACAAGAATTTTGCTCCTCCGCGGCACAGAGAAAACATGCGCTCAGTAGGGGCACGTAGAGAAAGGCATGCTAGAACAGCAGCGCCGCTAACAAAACTTTCGCTCCCGGGTGGGCTCGAACCACCAACCTTTCGGTTAACAGCCGAACGCGCTGCCTATTGCGCTACGGAAGCTCGCGCTGCTGGCTGCAGACACAGAGCACACTTTTACCGTTCTCCGGCACGCACTACTCCAGAAAGCATTAGGCTTCGCTGGGGTTTCCCTTCCTGTACTGCACAACTATGGCAGTTCAACGAAACGGCGTGCGGCACGCGCTCCATTGGCGCAGCAGGTTAGCGCGTGGTGCTTATAGGAATAAGAAATGCCCAGGTCGGAGGTTCGATCCTCCCATTGGACAAGAATTTTACTCCTCCGCGGCACAGAGAAAACATGCGTTCAGTAGGGGCACGTAGGGAACGGCATGCTAGAACAGCAGCGCCGCTAACAAAACTTTCGCTCCCGGGTGGGCTCGAACCACCAACCTTTCGGTTAACAGCCGAACGCGCTGCCTATTGCGCTACGGAAGCTCGCGCTGCTGGCTGCAGACACAGAGCACACTTTTACCGTTCTCCGGCACGCACTATTCCAGAAAGCATTAGGCTTCGCTGGGGTTTCCCTTCCTGTACTGCACAACTATGGCAGTTCAACGAAACGGCGTGCGGCACGCGCTCCATTTGGCGCAGCTTTAGCGCGTGGTACTTATAGGAATAAGAAATGCCGAGGTTCGATCCTCCCACTGGACAAGAATTTTGCTCCTCCGCGGCACAGAGAAAACATGCGTTCAGTAGGGGCACGTAGGGAACGGCATGCTAGAACAGCAGCGCCGCTAACAAAACTTTCGCTCCCGGGTGGGCTCGAACCACCAACCTTTCTGTTAACAGCCGAACGCGCTGCCTATTGCGCTACGGAAGCTCGCGCTGCTGGCTGCAGACACAGAGCACACTTTTACCGTTCTCCGGCACGCACTACTCCAGAAAGCATTAGGCTTCGCTGGGGTTTCCCTTCCTGTACTGCACAACTATGGCAGTTCAACGAAACGGCGTGCGGCACGCGCTCCATTGGCGCAGCAGGTTAGCGCGTGGTACTTATAGGAATAAGAAATGCCGAGGTAGGGGGTTCGATCCTCCCATGGAGCAAGAATTTTGCTCTTCCGCGGCACAGAGAAAACATGCGTTCAGTAGGGGCACGTAGGGAACGGCATGCTAGAACAGCAGCGCCGCTAACAAAACTTTCGCTCCCGGGTGGGCTCGAACCACCAACCTTTCGGTTAACAGCCGAACGCGCTGCCTATTGCGCTACGGAAGCTGGCGTTGCTGGCTGCAGACACAGAGCACACTTTTACCGTTCTTCGACACACACACACACACACACACACACACACACACACACACTATTCCAGAAAGCATTAGGCTTCACTGGTGTTTCCCTCCTGTACTGCACAACTATGGCAGTTCAACGAAACGGCGTGCGGCACGCGCTCCATTTGGCGCAGCTTTAGCGCGTGGTACTTATAGGAATAAGAAATGCCGAGGTCGGGGTTCGATCCTCCCATGGAGCAAGAATTTTGCTCTTCCGCGGCACAGAGAAAACATGCGCTCAGTAGGGGCACGTAGGGAACGGCATGCTAGAACAGCAGCGCCGCTAACAAAACTTTCGCTCCCGGGTGGGCTCGAACCACCAACCTTTCGGTTAACAGCCGAACGCGCTGCCTATTGCGCCACGGAAGCTGGCGTTGCTGCCTGCAGACACAGAGCACACTTTTACCGTTATTCGGCACGCACTATTCCAGAAAGCATTAGGCTTCACTGGTGTTTCCCCTCCTGTACTGCACAACTATGGCAGTTCAATAAAACGGCGTGCGGCACGCGCTCCATTGGCGCAGCAGGTTAGCGCATGGTACTTATAGGAATAAGAAATGCCGAGGTCGGGGGTTCGATCCTCCCATGGAGCAAGATTTTTGCTCCTCTGCGGCACAGAGTGCTAGAACAGCAGAGCCGCTAACAAAAATTTCGCTCCCGGGTGGGCTCGGACCACCAACCTTTCGGTTAACAGCCGAACGCGCTGCCTATTGCGCCACGGAAGCTGGCGTTGCTGCCTGCAGACACAGAGCACACTTTTACCGTTATTCGGCACGCACTATTCCAGGAAGCATTAGGCTTCGCTGGGGTTTCCCTTCCTGTACTGCACAACTATGGCAGTTCAACGAAACGGCGTGCGGCACGCGCTCCATTGGCGCAGCAGGTTAGCGCATGGTACTTATAGGAATAAGAAATGCCGAGGTCGGGGGTTCGATCCTCCCATGGAGCAAGATTTTTGCTCCTCTGCGGCACAGAGAAAAATGTGCCCAATAGGGGCACGTAGAGAAAGGCATGCTAGAACAGCAGTGCCGCTAACAAAAGTTTCGCTCCCGGGTGAGCTCGAACCACCAACCTTTCGGTTAACAGCCGAACGCGCTGCCTATTGCGCCACGGAAGCTGGCGTTGCTGCCTGCAGACACAAAGCATACTTTTACCGTTCTTCGGCACGCACTATTCCAGAAAGCATTAGGCTTCACTGGTGTTTCCATCCTGTACTGCACAACTATGGCAGTTCAACGAAACGGCGTGCGGCACGCGCTCCATTGGCGCAGCAGGTTAGCGCGTGGTACTTATAGGAATAAGAAATGCCGAGGACGGGGTTCGATCCTCCCACTGGACAAGAATTTTGCTCCTCCGCGGCACAGAGAAAACATGCGCTCAGTAGGGGCACGTAGAGAAAGGCATGCTAGAACAGCAGCGCCGCTAACAAAACTTTCGCTCCCGTGTGGGCTCGAACCACCAACCTTTCGGTTAACAGCCGAACGCGCTGCCTATTGCGCTACGGAAGCTCGCGCTGCTGGCTGCAGACACAGAGCACACTTTTACCGTTCTCCGGCACGCACTACTCCAGAAAGCATTAGGCTTCGCTGGGGTTTCCCTTCCTGTACTGCACAACTATGGCAGTTCAACGAAACGGCGTGCGGCACGCGCTCCATCGGCGCAGCAGGTTAGCGCGTGGTACTTATAGGAATAAGAAATGCCGAGGTCGGGGGTTCGATCCTCCCATGGAGCAAGAATTTTGCTCTTCCGCGGCACAGAGAAAACATGCGCTCAGTAGGGGCACGTAGAGAAAGGCATGCTAGAACAGCAGAGCCGCTAACAAAAGTTTCGTTCCCGGGTGGGCTCGAACCACCAACCTTTCGGTTAACAGCCGAACGCGCTGCCTATTGCGCCACGGAAGCTGGCGTTGCTGCCTGCAGACACAGAGCACACTTCTACCGTTCTTCGGCACGCACTATTCCAGAAAGCATTAGGCTTCACTGGTGTTTCCCCTCCTGTACTGCACAACTATGGCAGTTCAATGAAACGGCGTGCCGCACGTGGTCCATTGGCGCAGCTGGTTAGCGCGTGGTACTTATAGGAATAAGAAATGCCGAGGTCGGGGGTTCGATCCTCCCATGGAGCAAGATTTTTGCTCCTCTGCGGCACAGAGAAAAAATGTGCCCAATACGGGCACGTAGAGAAAGGCATGCTAGAACAGCAGTGCCGCTAACAAAAGTTTCGCTCCCGGGTGAGCTCGAACCACCATCCTTTCGGTTAACAGCCGAACGCGCTGCCTATTGCGCCACGGAAGCTGGCGTTGCTGCCTGCAGACACAGAGCACACTTTTACCGTTATTCGGCACGCACTATTCCAGAAAGCATTAGGCTTCACTGGTGTTTCCCCTCCTGTACTGCACAACTATGGCAGTTCAATAAAACGGCGTGCGGCACGCGCTCCATTGGCGCAGCAGGTTAGCGCATGGTACTTATAGGAATAAGAAATGCCGAGGTCGGGGGTTCGATCCTCCCATGGAGCAAGATTTTTGCTCCTCTGCGGCACAGAGTGCTAGAACAGCAGAGCCGCTAACAAAAATTTCGCTCCCGGGTGGGCTCGGACCACCAACCTTTCGGTTAACAGCCGAACGCGCTGCCTATTGCGCCACGGAAGCTGGCGTTGCTGCCTGCAGACACAGAGCACACTTTTACCGTTATTCGGCACGCACTATTCCAGGAAGCATTAGGCTTCGCTGGGGTTTCCCTTCCTGTACTGCACAACTATGGCAGTTCAACGAAACGGCGTGCGGCACGCGCTCCATTGGCGCAGCAGGTTAGCGCATGGTACTTATAGGAATAAGAAATGCCGAGGTCGGGGGTTCGATCCTCCCATGGAGCAAGATTTTTGCTCCTCTGCGGCACAGAGTGCTAGAACAGCAGTGCCGCTAACAAAACTTTCGCTCCCGGGTGGGCTCGAACCACCAACCTTTCGGTTAACAGCCGAACGCGCTGCCTATTGCGCCACGGAAGCTGGCGTTGCTGCCTGCAGACACAAAGCACACTTTTACCGTTCTTCGGCACGCACTATTCCAGAAAGCATTAGGCTTCACTGGTGTTTCCCTCCTGTACTGCACAACTATGGCAGTTCAACGAAACGGCGTGCGGCACGCGCTCCATTGGCGCAGCAGGTTAGCGCGTGGTACTTATAGGAATAAGAAATGCCGAGGTCGGAGGTTCGATCCTCCCATTGGACAAGAATTTTACTCCTCCGCGGCACAGAGAAAACATGCGCTCAGTAGGGGCACGTAGAGAAAGGCATGCTAGAACAGCAGCGCCGCTAACAAAACTTTCGCTCCCGGGTGGGCTCGAACCACCAACCTTTCGGTTAACAGCCGAACGCGCTGCCTATTGCGCTACGGAAGCTGGCGTTGCTGGCTGCAGACACAGAGCACACTTTTACCGTTCTCCGGCACACACACACACACACACACACACACACACACACACTATTCCAGAAAGCATTAGGCTTCACTGGTGTTTCCCCTCCTGTACTGCACAAGTACGGCAGTTCAACGAAACGGCGTGCGGCACGCGCTCCATTGGCGCAGCAGGTTAGCGCGTGGTACTTATAGGAATAAGAAATGCCGAGGTCGGGGGTTCGATCCTCCCATGGAGCAAGAATTTTGCTCTTCCGCGGCACAGAGAAAACATGCGTTCAGTAGGGGCACGTAGGGAACGGCATGCTAGAACAGCACAGCCGCTAACAAAAGTTTCCTTCCCGGGTGGGCTCGAACCACCAACCTTTCGGTTAACAGCCGAACGCGCTGCCTATTGCGCCACGGAAGCTGGCGTTGCTGCCTGCAGACACAAAGCACACTTTTACCGTTCTTCGGCACGCACTATTCCAGAAAGCATTAGGCTTCACTGGTGTTTCCATCCTGTACTGCACAACTATGGCAGTTCAACGAAACGGCGTGCGGCACGCGCTCCATTGGCGCAGCAGGTTAGCGCGTGGTACTTATAGGAATAAGGAATGCCGAGGACGGGGTTCGATCCTCCCACTGGACAAGAATTTTGCTCCTCCGCGGCACAGAGAAAACATGCGCTCAGTAGGGGCACGTAGAGAAAGGCATGCTAGAACAGCAGCGCCGCTAACAAAACTTTCGCTCCCGGGTGGGCTCGAACCACCAACCTTTCGGTTAACAGCCGAACGCGCTGCCTATTGCGCTACGGAAGCTCGCGCTGCTGGCTGCAGACACAGAGCACACTTTTACCGTTCTCCGGCACGCACTACTCCAGAAAGCATTAGGCTTCGCTGGGGTTTCCCTTCCTGTACTGCACAACTATGGCAGTTCAACGAAACGGCGTGCGGCACGCGCTCCATCGGCGCAGCAGGTTAGCGCGTGGTACTTATAGGAATAAGAAATGCCGAGGTCGGGGGTTCGATCCTCCCATGGAGCAAGAATTTTGCTCTTCCGCGGCACAGAGAAAACATGCGCTCAGTAGGGGCACGTAGAGAAAGGCATGCTAGAACAGCAGAGCCGCTAACAAAAGTTTCGTTCCCGGGTGGGCTCGAACCACCAACCTTTCGGTTAACAGCCGAACGCGCTGCCTATTGCGCCACGGAAGCTGGCGTTGCTGCCTGCAGACACAGAGCACACTTCTACCGTTCTTCGGCACGCACTATTCCAGAAAGCATTAGGCTTCACTGGTGTTTCCCCTCCTGTACTGCACAACTATGGCAGTTCAATGAAACGGCGTGCCGCTCGTGGTCCATTGGCGCAGCTGGTTAGCGCGTGGTACTTATAGGAATAAGAAATGCCGAGGTCGGGGGTTCGATCCTCCCATGGAGCAAGATTTTTGCTCCTCTGCGGCACAGAGAAAAAATGTGCCCAATACGGGCACGTAGAGAAAGGCATGCTAGAACAGCAGTGCCGCTAACAAAAGTTTCGCTCCCGGGTGAGCTCGAACCACCATCCTTTCGGTTAACAGCCGAACGCGCTGCCTATTGCGCCACGGAAGCTGGCGTTGCTGCCTGCAGACACAGAGCACACTTTTACCGTTATTCGGCACGCACTATTCCAGGAAGCATTAGGCTTCGCTGGGGTTTCCCTTCCTGTACTGCACAACTATGGCAGTTCAATGAAACGGCGTGCGGCACGTGCTCCATTGGCGCAGCTGGTTAGCGCGTGGTACTTATAGGAATAAGAAATGCCGAGGTCGGGGGTTCGATCCTCCCATGGAGCAAGATTTTTGCTCCTCTGCGGCACAGAGTGCTAGAACAGCAGAGCCGCTAACAAAAATTTCGCTCCCGGGTGGGCTCGGACCACCAACCTTTCGGTTAACAGCCGAACGCGCTGCCTATTGCGCCACGGAAGCTGGCGTTGCTGGCTGCAGACACAGAGCACACTTTTACCGTTCTTCGGCACGCACTATTCCAGAAAGCATTAGGCTTCGCTGGGGTTTCCCTTCCTGTACTGCACAACTATGGCAGTTCAACGAAACGGCGTGCGGCACGCGCTCCATTGGCGCAGCAGGTTAGCGCATGGTACTTATAGGAATAAGAAATGCCGAGGTCGGGGGTTCGATCCTCCCATGAAGCAAGATTTTTGCTCCTCTGCGGCACAGAGAAAAATGTGCCCAATAGGGGCACGTAGAGAAAGGCATGCTAGAACAGCAGCGCCGCTAACAAAAGTTTGGCTCCCGGGTGGGCTCGAACCACCAACCTTTCGGTTAACAGCCGAACGCGCTGCCTATTGCGCCACGGAAGCTGGCGTTGCTGGCTGCAGACACAGAGCACACTTTTACCGTTCTTCGGCACGCACTATTCCAGAAAGCATACTGCACAACTATGGCAGTTCAACGAAACGGCGTGCGGCACGCGCTCCATTGGCGCAGCAGGTTAGCGCATGCTACTTATAGGAATAAGAAATGCCGAGGTCGGAGGTTCGATCCTCCCATGGAGCAAGATTTTTGCTCCTCTGCGGCACAGAGAAAAATGTGCCCAATAGGGGCACGTAGAGAAAGGCATGCTAGAACAGCAGAGCCGCTAACAAAAATTTCGCTCCCGGGTGGGCTCGGACCACCAACCTTTCGGTTAACAGCCGAACGCGCTGCCTATTGCGCCACGGAAGCTGGCGTTGCTGGCTGCAGACACAGAGCACACTTTTACCGTTCTTCGGCACGCACTATTCCAGAAAGCATTAGGCTTCGCTGGGGTTTCCCTTCCTGTACTGCACAACTATGGCAGTTCAACGAAACGGCGTGCGGCACGCGCTCCATTGGCGCAGCAGGTTAGCGCATGCTACTTATAGGAATAAGAAATGCCGAGGTCGGGGGTTCGATCCTCCCATGGAGCAAGATTCTTGCTCCTCTGCGGCACAGAGAAAAATGTGCCCAATAGGGGCACGTAGAGAAAGGCATGCTAGAACAGCAGCGCCGCTAACAAAAGTTTCGCTCCCGGGTGTGCTCGAACCACCAACCTTTCGGTTAACAGCCGAACGCGCTGCCTATTGCGCCACGGAAGCTGGCGTTGCTGGCTGCAGACACAGAGCACACTTTTACCGTTCTTCGGCACGCACTATTCCAGAAAGCATTAGGCTTCGCTGGGGTTTCCCTTCCTGTACTGCACAACTATGGCAGTTCAACGAAACGGCGTGCGGCACGCGCTCCATTGGCGCAGCAGGTTAGCGCATGGTACTTATAGGAATAAGAAATGCCGAGGTCGGGGGTTCGATCCTCCCATGGAGCAAGATTTTTGCTCCTCTGCGGCACAGAGAAAAATGTGCCCAATAGGGGCACGTAGAGAAAGGCATGCTAGAACAGCAGCGCCGCTAACAAAAGTTTCGCTCCCGGGTGGGCTCGAACCACCAACCTTTCGGTTAACAGCCGAACGCGCTGCCTATTGCGCCACGGAAGCTGGCGTTGCTGGCTGCAGACACAGAGCACACTTTTACCGTTCTTCGGCACGCACTATTCCAGAAAGCAATAGGCTTCGCTGGGGTTTCCCTTCCTGTACTGCACAACTATGGCAGTTCAATGAAACGGCGTGCGGCACGCGCTCCATTGGCGCAGCAGGTTAGCGCATGGTACTTATAGGAATAAGAAATGCCGAGGTCGGGGGTTCGATCCTCCCATGGAGCAAGATTTTTGCTCCTCTGCGGCACAGAGAAAAATGTGCCCAATAGGGGCACGTAGAGAAAGGCATGCTAGAACAGCAGTGCCGCTAACAAAAGTTTCGCTCCCGGGTGTGCTCGAACCACCAACCTTTCGGTTAACAGCCGAACGCGCTGCCTATTGCGCCAGGGAAGCTGGCGTTGCTGCCTGCAGACACAGAGCACACTTCTACCGTTCTTCGGCACGCACTATTCCAGAAAGCATTAGGCTTCGCTGGGGTTTCCCTTCCTGTACTGCACAACTATGGCAGTTCAATGAAACGGCGTGCGGCACGCGCTCCATTGGCGCAGCAGGTTAGCGCATGGTACTTATAGGAATAAGAAATGCCGAGGTCGGGGTTCGATCCTCCCACTGGACAAGAATTTTGCTCCTCCGCGGCACAGAGAAAACATGCGCTCAGTAGGGGCACGTAGAGAAAGGCATGCTAGAACAGCAGCGCCGCTAACAAAACTTTCGCTCCCGGGTGGGCTCGAACCACCAACCTTTCGGTTAACAGCCGAACGCGCTGCCTATTGCGCTATGGAAGCTCGCGCTGCTGGCTGCAGACACAGAGCACACTTTTACCGTTCTCCGGCACGCACTACTCCAGAAAGCATTAGGCTTCGCTGGGGTTTCCCTTCCTGTACTGCACAACTATGGCAGTTCAACGAAACGGCGTGCGGCACGCGCTCCATTGGCGCAGCAGGTTAGCGCGTGGTGCTTATAGGAATAAGAAATGCCGAGGTCGGAGGTTCGATCCTCCCATTGGACAAGAATTTTACTCCTCCGCGGCACAGAGAAAACATGCGTTCAGTAGGGGCACGTAGGGAACGGCATGCTAGAACAGCAGCGCCGCTAACAAAACTTTCGCTCCCGGGTGGGCTCGAACCACCAACCTTTCGGTTAACAGCCGAACGCGCTGCCTATTGCGCTACGGAAGCTCGCGCTGCTGGCTGCAGACACAGAGCACACTTTTACCGTTCTCCGGCACGCACTATTCCAGAAAGCATTAGGCTTCGCTGGGGTTTCCCTTCCTGTACTGCACAACTATGGCAGTTCAACGAAACGGCGTGCGGCACGCGCTCCATTTGGCGCAGCTTTAGCGCGTGGTACTTATAGGAATAAGAAATGCCGAGGTTCGATCCTCCCACTGGACAAGAATTTTGCTCCTCCGCGGCACAGAGAAAACATGCGTTCAGTAGGGGCACGTAGGGAACGGCATGCTAGAACAGCAGCGCCGCTAACAAAACTTTCGCTCCCGGGTGGGCTCGAACCACCAACCTTTCTGTTAACAGCCGAACGCGCTGCCTATTGCGCTACGGAAGCTCGCGCTGCTGGCTGCAGACACAGAGCACACTTTTACCGTTCTCCGGCACGCACTACTCCAGAAAGCATTAGGCTTCGCTGGGGTTTCCCTTCCTGTACTGCACAACTATGGCAGTTCAACGAAACGGCGTGCGGCACGCGCTCCATTGGCGCAGCAGGTTAGCGCGTGGTACTTATAGGAATAAGAAATGCCGAGGTAGGGGGTTCGATCCTCCCATGGAGCAAGAATTTTGCTCTTCCGCGGCACAGAGAAAACATGCGTTCAGTAGGGGCACGTAGGGAACGGCATGCTAGAACAGCAGCGCCGCTAACAAAACTTTCGCTCCCGGGTGGGCTCGAACCAGCAACCTTTCGGTTAACAGCCGAACGCGCTGCCTATTGCGCTACGGAAGCTGGCGTTGCTGGCTGCAGACACAGAGCACACTTTTACCGTTCTTCGACACACACACACACACACACACACACACACACACACACACACACACACACACACTATTCCAGAAAGCATTAGGCTTCACTGGTATTTCCCTCCTGTACTGCACAACTATGGCAGTTCAACGAAACGGCGTGCGGCACGCGCTCCATTTGGCGCAGCTTTAGCGCGTGGTACTTATAGGAATAAGAAATGCCGAGGTCGGGGTTCGATCCTCCCATGGAGCAAGAATTTTGCTCTTCCGCGGCACAGAGAAAACATGCGCTCAGTAGGGGCACGTAGGGAACGGCATGCTAGAACAGCAGCGCCGCTAACAAAACTTTCGCTCCCGGGTGGGCTCGAACCACCAACCTTTCGGTTAACAGCCGAACGCGCTGCCTATTGCGCCACGGAAGCTGGCGTTGCTGCCTGCAGACACAAAGCACACTTTTACCGTTCTTCGGCACGCACTATTCCAGAAAGCATTAGGCTTCACTGGTGTTTCCCTCCTGTACTGCACAACTATGGCAGTTCAACGAAACGGCGTGCGGCACGCGCTCCATTGGCGCAGCAGGTTAGCGCGTGGTACTTATAGGAATAAGAAATGCCGAGGTCGGAGGTTCGATCCTCCCATTGGACAAGAATTTTACTCCTCCGCGGCACAGAGAAAACATGCGCTCAGTAGGGGCACGTAGAGAAAGGCATGCTAGAACAGCAGCGCCGCTAACAAAACTTTCGCTCCCGGGTGGGCTCGAACCACCAACCTTTCGGTTAACAGCCGAACGCGCTGCCTATTGCGCTACGGAAGCTGGCGTTGCTGGCTGCAGACACAGAGCACACTTTTACCGTTCTTCGACACACACACACACACACACACACACACACACACACACACACTATTCCAGAAAGCATTAGGCTTCACTGGTGTTTCCCCTCCTGTACTGCACAAGTACGGCAGTTCAACGAAACGGCGTGCGGCACGCGCTCCATTGGCGCAGCAGGTTAGCGCGTGGTACTTATAGGAATAAGAAATGCCGAGGTCGGGGGTTCGATCCTCCCATGGAGCAAGAATTTTGCTCTTCCGCGGCACAGAGAAAACATGCGTTCAGTAGGGGCACGTAGGGAACAGCATGATAGAACAGCACAGCCGCTAACAAAAGTTTCCTTCCCGGGTGGGCTCGAACCACCAACCTTTCGGTTAACAGCCGAACGCGCTGCCTATTGCGCCACGGAAGCTGGCGTTGCTGCCTGCAGACACAAAGCACACTTTTACCGTTCTTCGGCACGCACTATTCCAGAAAGCATTAGGCTTCACTGGTGTTTCCATCCTGTACTGCACAACTATGGCAGTTCAACGAAACGGCGTGCGGCACGCGCTCCATTGGCGCAGCAGGTTAGCGCGTGGTACTTATAGGAATAAGAAATGCCGAGGACGGGGTTCGATCCTCCCACTGGACAAGAATTTTGCTCCTCCGCGGCACAGAGAAAACATGCGCTCAGTAGGGGCACGTAGAGAAAGGCATGCTAGAACAGCAGCGCCGCTAACAAAACTTTCGCTCCCGGGTGGGCTCGAACCACCAACCTTTCGGTTAACAGCCGAACGCGCTGCCTATTGCGCTACGGAAGCTCGCGCTGCTGGCTGCAGACACAGAGCACACTTTTACCGTTCTCCGGCACGCACTACTCCAGAAAGCATTAGGCTTCGCTGGGGTTTCCCTTCCTGTACTGCACAACTATGGCAGTTCAATGAAACGGCGTGCGGCACGTGCTCCATTGGCGCAGCAGGTTAGCGCGTGGTACTTATAGGAATAAGAAATGCCGAGGTCGGGGGTTCGATCCTCCCATGGAGCAAGAATTTTGCTCTTCCGCGGCACAGAGAAAACATGCGCTCAGTAGGGGCACGTAGAGGAAGGCATGCTAGAACAGCAGAGCCGCTAACAAAAGTTTCGTTCCCGGGTGGGCTCGAACCACAAACCTTTCGGTTAACAGCCGAACGCGCTGCCTATTGCGCTACGGAAGCTCGCGCTGCTGGCTGCAGACACAGAGCACACTTTTACCGTTCTCCGGCACGCACTACTCCAGAAAGCATTAGGCTTCGCTGGGGTTTCCCTTCCTGTACTGCACAACTATGGCAGTTCAATGAAACGGCGTGCGGCACGTGCTCCATTGGCGCAGCAGGTTAGCGCGTGGTACTTATAGGAATAAGAAATGCCGAGGTCGGGGGTTCGATCCTCCCATGGAGCAAGAATTTTGCTCCTCCGCGGCACAGAGAAAACATGCGCTCAGTAGGGGCACGTAGAGAAAGGCATGCTAGAACAGCAGCGCCGCTAACAAAACTTTCGCTCCCGGGTGGGCTCGAACCACCAACCTTTCGGTTAACAGCCGAACGCGCTGCCTATTGCGCTACGGAAGCTCGCGCTGCTGGCTGCAGACACAGAGCACACTTTTACCGTTCTCCGGCACGCACTACTCCAGAAAGCATTAGGCTTCGCTGGGGTTTCCCTTCCTGTACTGCACAACTATGGCAGTTCAACGAAACGGCGTGCGGCACGCGCTCCATCGGCGCAGCAGGTTAGCGCGTGGTACTTATAGGAATAAGAAATGCCGAGGTCGGGGGTTCGATCCTCCCATGGAGCAAGAATTTTGCTCTTCCGCGGCACAGAGAAAACATGCGCTCAGTAGGGGCACGTAGAGGAAGGCATGCTAGAACAGCAGAGCCGCTAACAAAAGTTTCGTTCCCGGGTGGGCTCGAACCACCAACCTTTCGGTTAACAGCCGAACGCGCTGCCTATTGCGCCACGGAAGCTGGCGTTGCTGGCTGCAGACACAGAGCACACCTTTACCGTTCTTCGGCACGCACTATTCCAGAAAGCATTAGGCTTCACTGGTGTTTCCCTCCTGTACTGCACAACTATGGCAGTTCAATGAAACGGCGTGCGGCACGTGCTCCATTGGCGCAGCTGGTTAGCGCGTGGTGCTTATAGGAATAAGAAATGCCGAGGTCGGGGGTTCGATCCTCCCATGGAGCAAGAATTTCGCTCTTCCGCGGCACAGAGAAAACATGCGTTCAGTAGGGGCACGTAGGGAACGGCATGCTAGAACAGCACAGCCGCTAACAAAAGTTTCCTTCCCGGGTGGGCTCGAACCACCAACCTTTCGGTTAACAGCCGAACGCGCTGCCTATTGCGCCACGGAAGCTGGCGTTGCTGCCTGCAGACACAGAGCACACCTTTACCGTTCTTCGGCACGCACTATTCCAGAAAGCATTAGGCTTCACTGGTGTTTCCCCTCCTGTACTGCACAAGTACGGCAGTTCAACGAAACGGCGTGCGGCACGCGCTCCATTGGCGCAGCAGGTTAGCGCGTGGTACTTATAGGAATAAGAAATGCCGAGGTCGGGGGTTCGATCCTCCCATGGAGCAAGAATTTTGCTCTTCCGCGGCACAGAGAAAACATGCGTTCAGTAGGGGCACGTAGGGAACGGCATGCTAGAACAGCACAGCCGCTAACAAAAGTTTCCTTCCCGGGTGGGCTCGAACCACCAACCTTTCGGTTAACAGCCGAACGCGCTGCCTATTGCGCCACGGAAGCTGGCGTTGCTGCCTGCAGACACAAAGCACACTTTTACCGTTCTTCGGCACGCACTATTCCAGAAAGCATTAGGCTTCACTGGTGTTTCCATCCTGTACTGCACAACTATGGCAGTTCAACGAAACGGCGTGCGGCACGCGCTCCATTGGCGCAGCAGGTTAGCGCGTGGTACTTATAGGAATAAGAAATGCCGAGGACGGGGTTCGATCCTCCCACTGGACAAGAATTTTGCTCCTCCGCGGCACAGAGAAAACATGCGCTCAGTAGGGGCACGTAGAGAAAGGCATGCTAGAACAGCAGCGCCGCTAACAAAACTTTCGCTCCCGGGTGGGCTCGAACCACCAACCTTTCGGTTAACAGCCGAACGCGCTGCCTATTGCGCTACGGAAGCTCGCGCTGCTGGCTGCAGACACAGAGCACACTTTTACCGTTCTCCGGCACGCACTACTCCAGAAAGCATTAGGCTTCGCTGGGGTTTCCCTTCCTGTACTGCACAACTATGGCAGTTCAACGAAACGGCGTGCGGCACGCGCTCCATCGGCGCAGCAGGTTAGCGCGTGGTACTTATAGGAATAAGAAATGCCGAGGTCGGGGGTTCGATCCTCCCATGGAGCAAGAATTTTGCTCTTCCGCGGCACAGAGAAAACATGCGCTCAGTAGGGGCACGTAGAGAAAGGCATGCTAGAACAGCAGAGCCGCTAACAAAAGTTTCGTTCCCGGGTGGGCTCGAACCACCAACCTTTCGGTTAACAGCCGAACGCGCTGCCTATTGCGCCACGGAAGCTGGCGTTGCTGGCTGCAGACACAGAGCACACCTTTACCGTTCTTCGGCACGCACTATTCCAGAAAGCATTAGGCTTCACTGGTGTTTCCCTCCTGTACTGCACAACTATGGCAGTTCAATGAAACGGCGTGCGGCACGTGCTCCATTGGCGCAGCTGGTTAGCGCGTGGTGCTTATAGGAATAAGAAATGCCGAGGTCGGGGGTTCGATCCTCCCATGGAGCAAGAATTTCGCTCCTCCGCGGCACAGAGAAAACATGCGCTCAGTAGGGGCACGTAGAGAAAGGCATGCTAGAACAGCAGCGCCGCTAACAAAACTTTCGCTCCCGGGTGGGCTCGAACCACCAACCTTTCGGTTAACAGCCGAACGCGCTGCCTATTGCGCTACGGAAGCTCGCGCTGCTGGCTGCAGACACAGAGCACACTTTTACCGTTCTCCGGCACGCACTACTCCAGAAAGCATTAGGCTTCGCTGGGGTTTCCCTTCCTGTACTGCACAACTATGGCAGTTCAACGAAACGGCGTGCGGCACGCGCTCCATCGGCGCAGCAGGTTAGCGCGTGGTACTTATAGGAATAAGAAATGCCGAGGTCGGGGGTTCGATCCTCCCATGGAGCAAGAATTTTGCTCTTCCGCGGCACAGAGAAAACATGCGCTCAGTAGGGGCACGTAGAGAAAGGCATGCTAGAACAGCAGAGCCGCTAACAAAAGTTTCGTTCCCGGGTGGGCTCGAACCACCAACCTTTCGGTTAACAGCCGAACGCGCTGCCTATTGCGCCACGGAAGCTGGCGTTGCTGGCTGCAGACACAGAGCACACCTTTACCGTTCTTCGGCACGCACTATTCCAGAAAGCATTAGGCTTCACTGGTGTTTCCCTCCTGTACTGCACAACTATGGCAGTTCAATGAAACGGCGTGCGGCACGTGCTCCATTGGCGCAGCTGGTTAGCGCGTGGTGCTTATAGGAATAAGAAATGCCGAGGTCGGGGGTTCGATCCTCCCATGGAGCAAGAATTTCGCTCCTCCGCGGCACAGAGAAAACATGCGCTCAGTAGGGGCACGTAGAGAAAGGCATGCTAGAACAGCAGCGCCGCTAACAAAACTTTCGCTCCCGGGTGGGCTCGAACCACCAACCTTTCGGTTAACAGCCGAACGCGCTGCCTATTGCGCCACGGAAGCTGGCGTTGCTGCCTGCAGACACAAAGCACACTTTTACCGTTCTTCGGCACGCACTATTCCAGAAAGCATTAGGCTTCACTGGTGTTTCCATCCTGTACTGCACAACTATGGCAGTTCAACGAAACGGCGTGCGGCACGCGCTCCATTGGCGCAGCAGGTTAGCGCGTGGTACTTATAGGAATAAGAAATGCCGAGGACGGGGTTCGATCCTCCCACTGGACAAGAATTTTGCTCCTCCGCGGCACAGAGAAAACATGCGCTCAGTAGGGGCACGTAGAGAAAGGCATGCTAGAACAGCAGCGCCGCTAACAAAACTTTCGCTCCCGGGTGGGCTCGAACCACCAACCTTTCGGTTAACAGCCGAACGCGCTGCCTATTGCGCTACGGAAGCTCGCGCTGCTGGCTGCAGACACAGAGCACACTTTTACCGTTCTCCGGCACGCACTACTCCAGAAAGCATTAGGCTTCGCTGGGGTTTCCCTTCCTGTACTGCACAACTATGGCAGTTCAACGAAACGGCGTGCGGCACGCGCTCCATCGGCGCAGCAGGTTAGCGCGTGGTACTTATAGGAATAAGAAATGCCGAGGTCGGGGGTTCGATCCTCCCATGGAGCAAGAATTTTGCTCTTCCGCGGCACAGAGAAAACATGCGCTCAGTAGGGGCACGTAGAGAAAGGCATGCTAGAACAGCAGAGCCGCTAACAAAAGTTTCGTTCCCGGGTGGGCTCGAACCACCAACCTTTCGGTTAACAGCCGAACGCGCTGCCTATTGCGCTACGGAAGCTCGCGATGCTGGCTGCAGACACAGAGCACACTTTTACCGTTCTTCGACACACACACACACACACACACACACACACACACACACACACACACACACACACACACACACACACTTACACACACACACACACTTACACACACACACACTTACACACACACAACTCCAGAAAGCATTAGGCTTCACTGGTGTTCCCTTCCTCTACTGCACAACTATGGCAGTTCAACGAAACGCCCATTGGCGCAGCTGGTTAGCGCGTGGTACTTATAGGAATAAGAGGTGCCGAGCTCGAGAGTTCGATCCTCCCATGGAGCAAGATTTTTGCTGCTCCGCGGCAAGGAGAAAAAATTTGCCCAATAGGGGCTGCCTTTTGCGCCACGGAAGCGCACAGGTCCGGCGTACGCTTTCTCGCCTTCAAATCGCATCGACGCCTTCACCCCAACATATATCTGTGCTGAGCCGACATAGAATCTTAGCCAAAGGTACAATTCATCTCGCAAAAATTTTGCTCTCGGATGCGCTTGAACCACCAACCTTTCCGTTAACAAGAGAACTCGAGCCTATTGCGCCACGGAAACTTCTTAGACGGTTCATGTGCATGTGTGGTGCATGACATCAAATGGTCACCGGCCCCTGCTGGAAATTATGGATGAACTCCTCATCATAGCGCACTCCATCAATCTGTTTATTTTAAAAGCACTAATATAATGGCTATACGCATCAATCGTCTCCTATTTATCAAATTTACAGGCGTGATAGAACTTCGACGTAACAATGAAATGTATGTTTTCACTTAGGTGTTGATACGAACTTTCATAGATTCCCTCTCTCAGTTCTTGAAACTACATCGAAGTCCGGATGGCCGACAACCAACTGCACTGATCAAGCTGAAGAGCCTCACATCGTCTCCTTCCTTCTCTCGCTGGTCGCACAAACTAGCACCAGCCGGCAATTTCTGAACGATTATCATTGTTTAGCGTTATGGTTTATAAACACTTATAATACATATTTTTTCATATCACTCGTTGCACTGCACGGGAGCGGTCGCGTTTTGATACTTGCTCTGTTAATTATCTTAATCAGCTGTTTTTCTTTTTGTTCCCACAAACTCTGACTTTTCGCTAACCACTACTTTCCTGTTTTCCTTCCGAATTCATCCTTATTCTGTTTTGTTTCCGTTTTCTAACGTCTCTTTCATCCAGTTCCTCGTCGCATCTCCATCGAGATCGCTCCTTAATCAATTCGTTTGCCTGTCAGGTAGATCAAAACAATATGCCACCTAAGTCGCAAGCCACCAACGTCAAGAAAACGACGAGAAGCTCTACCCAGAATCCGACGATAGAAGCAGAACAACCCGGATTCAATAGAGAGGATGAATTTCATGGAAAGACCTCTGCTGAACTAGTTCGACAGGCCATCGAATTGAACAAAGATCCGGTCGTCGACCGCATGCTTAGGGCTGCGGCTCAGAAAATTCCTAAGGAGTTTTCTGAAATTCTGGAGGAAGACAAACGCGCCCGGGGTATTGTAATCAGCGGATTGGAAGAAATGTCGCCGGACCTACCGCCATCCGAAAGACAGAAAAATCTCGAAAGCGAAGTCACCAAGGTGCTCGACGTGTTAAACGTCGAGTGCCGCCCTCCGAAATTTTCAGGATGGGTAGAGCTGATCCTAAGCGACCACGCTTAGTGAAGGTTGTTCTGCCATCCACCTCCCACTGGCGCCGCGCCCTCGCTAATGCACGGCTGCTTCGTAGTTGCGGTTTTCCTCAACTGTCCATACGAAGGAGTATGACGGCTGAAGAAAGAAAGCGCGATTACGAGCTAAGGCAGCAAGTGCGGGAACTAAACAAGGGCAGACCTAATCGTGAGTGGGTCGTGTACCGTGGAGAGGTCAGACACACATCTCAGCTTCCTAGGAGATCGGGAAACATGTAGGCCCGCATGGTACCAATCTGAAGTGCTACTTAATTAATGCCCGAAGTTTAGTTAATAAAATTGATCACCTTCAGGTACTACTCGCTGATGAAAAGCCTGATTTTGTGTTCGTCACTGAGACCTGGCTATCTGATAAAGTACTAGATTCCGAAATTGTGGGGGGGGGTCTACCGTACATGATTTACCGCGTTGATCGTAAAGGTCGAGCAGAAGGAGCATATTGTGGGGGTCTACCGTACATGATTTACCGCGTTGATCGTAAAGGTCGAGCAAGAGGAGGAGTCTGTTGTGTGTATAAGGGAAACCTCAGCGTTGTGCCTCATGTTGCCCGAGCTCCTGTTAAAGCAGCGCCTCTTTTTCCAGCTAAACATGCCATTACGTAGCAACACTTATAAAGATGTGTGAACTAAGCTTAGTTATCATTTGAAGAAATTTCTTGCATACTATGAGAGCAGATTAAGGTTTAATAAACGACTATACCAGTACTTGCGACATAAAATCGGACCCAATTCTTCGTTACCAACTTTGACGAATGAAGATGGTGCGATATTTTGCACTGATCAGGATAAAGCTACTGCACTAGCCGAGTATTTTTCCAGTGTATTTTCTTGTGAAGGCAACTCCTAACATGGCCAGTTCGTTATTTTCTTGTGAAGGCAACTCCTAACATGGCCAGTTCGTTGAGTATCACTCCAATAAACACAGGTGCTGTGACATTTATTTTCACCCGGAAGATATCTGTTCCATACTTAAGCAACTGAAGCCATCTCTTTCCGAGCCATACTACGGAATTCCTCAAATCGTTTACAGAAAATGTTACCTTTCCCTTTCGAAGCCTCTTGCACATCTGCTTAACCTCTCTATGATGATGGGGGAGGTACCGCAAATGTGGAAAGAAGCAATCGTGACGGCAATTCCAGAAATTTCCGGTGCTAATTCCATCACAGTTTTCGACCAATTAGCCTTACTCCAACTCCCGTGAAAGCGATTGAAAAAATAATTAGCCGTAAACTGTTGTCATGGCTTCGGATTTTCCACACGATTGCCACTGAACAGCATGGTTTTACTCCAGGTGCCTCAACCTTAACGAATCTATCAGACACGTTTTATGACTTTACTCAAGCCGTTAACACTGGTAAGCTTGTTGATGTAATCTACTTGGATTTGTCTAAGGCTTTTGACAAAGTGTGCCACAACAAGCTTATTGCTAAGTTGGAATCGTTAGATGATGGTAACCTTTTGAATTGGCTGAATTCTTACTTGTCAAACAGAGGCATGACTGTAAGGGTCAGGCTGAGCTTCTCCGTGAGGTATCCCTGTAATAGTGGGGTTCCCCAGGGAGGCGTTTTGTCTCCTTTGTTATTTTTGATTTACTCTTCTGACCTTCCACGCGAACTTCGAATGACGACTGGTGTCAAACTACAAGCTTACGCCGAGCGACATGAAACTCTATTGCGCCTATGAGCGAGTAAATTGCGTGGAAGCGCGCTCAGCCCTTCAGGTTTCCATTGAAAACATGTATAAGTGGGCTTCAAATTGTGGAATTCCTTTGAACCTCGACAAGTGCGCTGTGATGCACATAGGAAGCACCGACACCCCTCGTACTTTATTAATGGGACCTGTTTGAAAGCATGCAATTCATTTAAAGATCTGGGAGTTACATTCGACTCTAGTCTTAGCTTTTCTAATCATGTAGAAAACGTTGTCAAAAAGGCATATTCGGTTCATGTTCTCT
Organism: Heligmosomoides polygyrus bakeri; assembly: GCA_947359475.1. Classification (NCBI taxonomy): domain Eukaryota; kingdom Metazoa; phylum Nematoda; class Chromadorea; order Rhabditida; family Heligmosomidae; genus Heligmosomoides; species Heligmosomoides polygyrus. The sequence continues at coordinate 62,977,467 of OX375867.1, forward strand.
ATTCTTCGAGGCATTAAATGTTCAGATGAGGCCATACTATTACGGCTGTACAAGTCGCACGTAAGACCTCATCTGGAACACTGTTCACTGGTTTGGAGCGCACACTTAAGAAAGGAAGTTGATAAAATTGAGAGTTCAACAAGTTTTTACACGCCTATTGTGGTACCGTATAACTCCTGTTGGTAATAGACAAAACATGCCCAACTATCTTAAAAGGTTGAACAAGTTTGGTTTAAAGACATTCGAAGAGAGGCGTGTAGTTTTAGATTTAACTTTCTCTTTTCGGGTTCAGAGAAGTGAAAATACTTCCAAGTAAATATTGGGTCTTTAAGCCATGTATTGCGAGAAGAGGTGGGTTCAACATCTTTCATTCAAAGATCCACAATAAAAGGTACAATGTAATGTTCAATAACATTTTTGTCAGGTGTGCAAGGTGGTTTCAGCGACTTCCGGCATCTCTATTTGAGGCTACCAGTGGGAGCACCTTCAAGAGTCAACTTCAAAAACTCGATCTGAGCAGTCTGTTAGCTAACTAGCCTTTAAGTTCTGAGTTTCTCTCATCTTTTTCAGACCGTCCACAATGAAAAGTTACGACCAGGTTTGCCCTAGTGCGTGTCTCATCAGCTACCAAGCATCAGGCGCAGAGAACTCGTGAATTCCTCCCTGTTCTTGCTCTCTTTTCCGTTTATGGTTCCTTTTTTTGTGGTTGCCTAATTTCTTAATCAAGATACATCCCATCTGAGTGATATGTTGCTCAAGAATTGAAGGCTTGTCTTCTTTTGTCTTCTTTTTTCTTCTTAACATTCTTTACTGAGTCTCTATGCCTGCCTTCTTTTTTGTTTTCCCTTGATGATAGCGGCTGTCAGAAGCTGAAGTACGGAGAAGCCCGAGGAATCCCTGATACTTTACCCTTTAATCACATAGTTATATTGTTTTCATATGCTCAATTTGGAGAAGTCTCTATACTCAGACAATGTTTTATTGCAAGTCGGTTAGGTTAACGCAGTTCCTATGGAAGCGGCATCGAATTGAAGCGTAAAGCGTAATGTGGCTGTGCCCCCCCCTAGGTATGAACGAAATTAAGACCGGACTCCTGGGTGCTTCCATCTTTTTGGCTGCTCGAAAGTGATTCACTCATACAATCAGAATCACACCATAGCTATACTGGTTGCCTATCTGACCTCTGCACCGTTCTACTACAATCAAATTAATTCTTTAAAATTTGATTAGTATCAATTTACCTATTATTTTTATTATAATTTTTTGTTCAAACATTGCTTCAGGCTACTTGTATTTGAGCTTCTGATGGCTGTAAAGTATACAAAATACTAGTTTGCAGTGCATAGCGATATTTTTTTTCGTGTTCTCCATGTGTGTTAACTGAATTTGTGCAAGCTTGCCTTGTTGTTTTACTCTGTTTTTGGGCGCACTTAAGGTGGTAATAAATAAATAAATACTTACGCAAATTGTGACGCCAAGCGCTTTACTGAAGTGTGAACCGCTGGATGTCGTTTGATCGGTTGCGAAATTAAACATACTATGATCACGATGAAAATCTTTCATTTCTCAAACAGCTCTTGGCAGTCAGGTAAGGAGTGTTGTGTGCGCCTTTATTTGCTTCACCTCATCTTGCTCACTAAATCCCTGCTTCCCTTCAAACATTCTTTCCAATCACCAACAATATGGGCGCTACTCATTTCAAGGCTCGTTGTCGCTATTTTTATGATGTACCTAAGCTTTGAAAAAACCTAATGTTTCGATGTGGTGACCTCTCCAAGAGCATGAGCTTAGTGCAAGGTTTAGAATTAACGGAAAATTTTCGTTAAATTTCCAGTAATTCGATAAATTTCGTTAAAAAATGCATTTAGTTGGAAACCACTATTTCATATAGAAAAAATCAAGGAGAACCTTATAGTGTCAATTTCCAGAGGTCAACGGTCAAGTTCAAGGAATGAAGTGTAGCGTTATAATGTGAAATAAACGATTCAACATAAAAAACACAGAAAGATAAACAAGCCTTCAGAAACAAACTACCTACAGGGTGTGGAATAAGAGCGGGTATGGAACTATCATTCAAGATGATCACCGAAAAGGCACCTTAAAATGTGCAATCAGGCCAAACGAGTCCACCCTTTGCTAGTACTTTTCGAAACCGTTTTGTGTGACTGTTCTACGAGCATACACAATCTCGATATTAAGCTCAGGAAAAGTACCTTTCCCAATTTTTGTTATTAGCGTTTTTCTTGAATCGTTTAAAACCCTTCCAGCGGCCGAAATCATTCTCTCCGCCTCGACTACTTCAACGGCCAAATCATCAACGACTTACAGCAGTTTAGCAGAGAAAATACAGCCGAAATCTCTGGTAGTGCGGCGAAATGTCTCAACATTTCGCTTGATAAGCCGTGCTATCAGGGATTTTGGCTGTATGTTCTCTGTTAAATTGATGTAAATCGTTGGTGAATCCGGCTCCAGGTGGCGAGCAAAAGTATTCTGGGATAAGCAGCGCCAGGTGAGAATAGGCATGTCATAGGAGAGGGTTAGACCATTATCTTTGCGGATTCCTTTACGTGCTTGGGGGTCGGCGAAGTAATTTCTAGCTCCAAAATGCATTAAATGCTAAGGTTAAAGGACGGCATTAGTCAATCCCGTTTGGGGTGCGCCACGAATTCTACTTCTACGGGATATCGTGGAGGCGATTTGAATGCGATTACAATGACCTGTTGTGGCCAGCCGATGAAGAAGTCACCGTTTTATCCTTCCCAAACAAGTTTGTTACCAATTCTCCGACCCCGGAGGGATGGAAGGCTTGGTTGGCCTGTGCGGGAAATCCGAACCAGAAAGAATTGCGCTACACAGAAAACACTTTTTAAAAATTTCCAAAAATTCATAGAAAAGTCATGAAAACGTCAAAATATTCCTACTGATTTCAATACATTTTTTCAGGAACACTCCCAATCGGGAGGATGAGACCTGAAACATTAGTGAAGACTAAGGGCAAATGTGATAAACTCACCGAGAAAAAAGTCGGTTAAAATTTCGTTAAATTTCTAAAAAAAAATCCCGTTAAATCGTGGAGTCAGATTTTAACGAAAAATGACGTTAATTCGTTAAATTCGTTAAATGTGCACCCCTGGTTAGAAATGCACCCTACCACGGGAGACGCTTACTGGAAAAGCTAAATGCCATGTGTTATCGTCGTTATTGTTCCGATGTTGTTGTCTTTTTTTTAATTCCGAATGAAATTCACCAATATTCAATCGTAAAAATTTAAAAATTTAGACGAGGTCGCCTTCGTTAGATTAGACGAAAAGCACTGTTCGGCTAATGAGAACCAGGAGATAAGACTGGCCTCTGTTAGAACTCTGTCAACAAATAAGTTTTCACGTCTGCGAAAGTGCAGAACCTACCGTGGAATTTGTGCTCGAATTCGACGTTGTTTTTGATGGCTTGATCACTGGCTTGCGGAAAGGGTTGGAGCAACTTCCAGTCCTTAAAAACACAACGTTGTTTCACATTTGTTTACGCGGTTTCTCCAAATATAGTTGAACTGCCACTTAATTAATTTCTCTAACTAGAAACTCAAGGCACAGCAGTAGTCAGAAGTACACAAGATTAACGAACCTGCCCATGAAATAGGCACTCTTCTCGGAATGATACGAAAGCGGCGGCACGGAATTCGTATTCTCTTAACAGCTAGTTATTTGCAAATGGTCCACCCATGAAGCGAATACACACGTCAAGGCTCGCATAGTCCCCTACTTTTCGCAGTGCTATCCTGGTCTTAACTGACCTGACTTGGATTGTGACCCATACGTCTTCATGAGCTCGTCCACATTCCAGCTGACACCCGCCTCGTTTTTCACCACTCGCGAGCGTACGTTCTAAGTCAGAAAGCTTTGACAGCGATGCACATGACGTGCTTCCATATGAGATAATGTTCTCTGCTTGCACTGATTGTGAGCGACGCAAACGACTCACAAGGGAGGTCAATGAACGTTCCGTGGTAATTTTCAAAGTGACCTATTGAGGGTTGTAAGGAGTTGTCTGAGAAGTACCTCACTGGTTTTCAAATTTCCTGCGGAAATCTGGGTAGGTCAACAATTGCAAAAACCCGTATCACTCCTGTGCGGGCCGATAAAGCAAAACAGACGTCTGGAACTGCCGTGTCGTAATAGGAATCTAACCCGCAAAGGTTTGGAGCTGCGACAGTAGCGGAATTACAGCGAACTCACAATTGCTTGTTAGCGATACAGTAACCAAAGCAGAACATTGAGGTGCGCCGCTCACGAGCCAGGTGGCAGCGACGGGATGGCTGAGTGGTTGTAGGGGCGCACTTCCAAGAGGAGGGTGATGGGTTCGGATCCGGGGTTGGGGTTCTGCATTGCTGGGCTTGCTTACTGCACAAACCTGATAAACATTTTCACGTGATGGCGTGATTTCGCATTTTTAAAAGTGATCAAGGTTATCAATGTCAGTACATAGAATCTCTTTCTTCAGCTATGTGATCAAGCTTGCTTTCCGATCTTCCGCTTTGAGATGGAAAGTAGTGCATGAAAAATAGATAATTTAGAAAAAGGAATGGCAGATTCGTGGTCAGCAGCTTAAATAGTTTCTATAGGCGAGGGAAGGGCGACATCAGTGATCTCATGACCCCGCCACTCTAACAACACCCACAGTAACCTACACTGGTCGGCCGAATTTTTAAAAATGGAGACCATATTCGTGCCCAACATCCAAAATAAAAGTGCAGGGCGATATTTGGATGAAAAAAATTTCGACCTCTTTTCAACTTTTGGAGTCACGATAGCACAACACTGCCAGTTATTCTGCATCTATCCCTTTACTTGCACATACTCACCATCACCCATTGTACCGTAGCACCGAAAACGTTTGCCTGATTCGTGGACACCACCCCCATCAACCAAAAAGACAAAGCATGACGGAATTTTATTCTCCAACTACGAAGTCATGAGGCTTACTACAGGTATCTACATTTGCAATGTCCCTCGCCCCTTCCCCGACTACCTATCAGTATCGATATACTGATAGGTAGTCGCCTAGAAAAAATGGCTACAACAAGACCAAGCTACGGGATCAAAAATCATACATTTTTAATAAATGTAGGAATAATAAAATTTACAAGAAAAGCGTTCGTATAGAAACTCGAAGACTGATCAGCATATCCAGGAGATGGAATGAAGCAACACATCTCGGTCATGTCCATAAATGAGTTTAAAATGACAATCATTTTCAAAATAAGTAGACAACATTATAAAAGAATCATAACGTTGTAGCAACTAACTAGAGCTTCCACAGCGAAGCAAGCATGGTTTTTGGGAACACTACGTAGCTCTATGCGCTGAAAACCTGGCTTTTTCATATCCGACAAGAGGCAGAAAAGAGTTAGAAAATGAATGGATTCTATGTACTGACATTGATAACCTTGATCACTCATGAAAATGCGGAATCACGCGAACACGTGAAAATGTTTATCAGGTTTGTGATCAGCTCCTCAATTAGCCTGCAATACGAAGTATGGGCGAAAATTGCTTTCGATCTCCAGAGCCTTGAGAGCACAGGGTGGTCCACATAAAGTGTTACGCGCTACAGAAAGTCCATGTTCGAAAATTTCTCTCTTCTTCTGGCTTTGCTGTGGTGTTATTCGTTTTCACCGTATCTTTTAGCCCACCTATGGCCAGTCTTATTCTCCGTTTGAACATGGTTTCGCTTAAGGATCGTTCAGCAGTAGTCCCTATATTCAAACGCGCGTCGCCCGTTTCCACTAGTTCAAAGATGCTCAAACTGCATCGGATGCAAGTACCGCGCGTCACCAAACCGTTTCGAAGAGACCGAAGGGACCGAAAGTCGTCCGAGAGGAAGACCAGACGAACTGCAAGGACTTCTGCCCTTCGAAAGGCCGTCAAAGACACGTTACACCGAAATCCTGCAAGAAACATCAGGCAACTAGCTAAGAAGCACAGCGTAGGTCGTTGTACTATGAAACGACTAATCAGGGATGATCTGTGATTGTATTCCTAGAAACTCGCCAAAGCACAGCACCTCACTGAGGAAATGAAGACTTCAAAATTGGAGAAATGCAGAAAGATGAAGGTCCTTAGGCGCCTCTTATACTCCCGCCGCGGCGCGGCCAGTCGCGTCGCGCCGCTGCGCGATTGCAGTTAAGGCCCCCGCAGACTTCTGCGGCCAGCGGCGGGCAGCGGACGGCGAAATCGATGAGTCACACCGGCCAGCGGCGCCGCTCTGCGGCGACGGCGAGGTACTGTAATCTTTCTAGTCGTGACCCCGCCGCGAAAGGGCAGAGCGCAGACAGACTCTCCCGGCGCCGCTGGAGTGGCGCCGTCTCGTATGATTCAAATCATTTCCGGCGGTGCCGCTGGCGGCGAGCTCTGTGTATGATGAAGGATAGAGCAGCGGCAACGCCGCAGAAGTCTGGAGGCCTTTAGAGAGGGGGGCGTCAGCAACGCGCGGCGGCCAATATCTACGTACAACGGTCCGTGCGCCATAACGGATGACGGAGGAGACGGTCCGTGAGTCACTGAAGAACGAAAACAGAAGGATTCGTCCGGCTGATCAGCGGAATGCATCTAGCTAATGTTAGTGGTGGGATTCCTGTGGGGAGCGACGAGACCTCTCTTAAAGCTGGAGTCGAAGTCGTCTGCTCAACCTACGGTTGAAATTAGTGAGTGCGGTACTAAGTCGAATTCCCTGCAATGTAAATGGCACTAAACGACCCTTATTTCGCAACATGTGCGTGTTCAAAGCAGGGATGAGCGGATTATCCGTTATCCGTTATCCGTTATCCGGTTTCCGGGGGGTTTTGGCCTATCCGTTTTGTTGTTCGTTATCCGGCAATTTTCGACCGGATAAAGAACAACAAATTGGCTAATACCCAGGTTTGGGCGTGGTATTGTATAGCTGTGTAAGCTTCACAATCATAGGAGTGATCGCGAGCAACAATAGAGGGCATTCAAATCTAGGAGGTGGGAGAGTTAAGGCACTGGTGACGTAGTTGGAAAGACATCTAACTTCCACCCTTCCAGGGTCGTCCATTTATCCCATACATCTATGAAACCTACTATGGGCTGATTTCTTCATGAGTTTTTCACCACAAGCCATATGCAGACCAAGAATGCATACATGCTGCCTTGATAATATTACTGACGGTCACAAGTGGAGGTCCTGGCACATACAAGATGAACTGTTTAGTGCCGAATTTAGCGTTCTTTTCCACGATCGCAGTATGTAGGTAGCATTCGGCAAAGGTATTTTAGTTTTTACTGATAGACTGTTGTAACGCATTAAACACATACCGCTGAGCAGTAATGAATACAAGCAAAATGGGCACAGGTTCAGTCTAAATGAGTGGAGAAAGCTACGCCTACAAATCCTACAAATTGTTGAGATTTGCTTATAGAAACGGTTTTCTGAAAGCATTTTCTGTACGCTGGTACTGGTGGTACCTCCGTAGTGTTAAGGAATTGATCCACTCTATTAAAAATCAAAATAGTGCAATTGAACTGTACTAAACTGATTCCCCGCTGCGCATATTGGAGCTTCATTTTAATTTAAGATTGCTTTTCAGGGACACTCTACTTCCGCTTTCCTAGTTTTCATATCTCTCTGCATTAGGACTGCACAATGGCTTGTAGTGCCTAGCCTGTAGAAAGCTGGTATTTCATCCATCTCATTCCACGTTCTTCTTAGATCTTGGGTATCGATCCGCGTGAAACCAAGATTGTTATGCAGACTTTATTCGGCTGAGTCGGCCTAGCATAGAAAAGTCAAGAGGCATCGGAGGAGCCATTCATCCAAGGATCATTCTGTTTGGTCACAGTCTTAATTCAAAAAGAAAACCTGACGATTGATCACTAAAACCACCCAACAATGGAAACGGGCAAAATGAGGGCAAGTCGTTCGATGAAGACAAATGTGAGTGAATAAGAGGTGAATGAGTCTCACATCTCTCCTTCCAAGGGCGACTTATGAATGTTTCCAAACGGTTAGTTGGGCTGTTTTACGCATCCTTTGCCTCCTTCTTGCAATTCGCTTTAAACGGCAAAAATATGAAAAATTGTAAATCGTATTATGAAAATGTGCTTGGATGAACAAAGTCTCTCCTCATCTTTTCCAGACTTAAATTAAGGTGATCATAGCGAAACATCAGAAGAGTAGAGTTTGCAGAACAGTTTTAGTTTCACAGCTTGGTGGTCTTGCTATTTGTCCTCCCTGTTGAGTTTGATAGCAGTTCATGGAACCTGGTGAAGGAATCGTGGTTCGCAATTCGAACTCGGATCGGTTTGGATGGCAATGAAGAAGCGTTTCTTTCACTGAAGTTTTGTGAGAATCTCATAGGGCTTTGTTAAAGCGACTGCACTATGTTTTAAAAAAAAACATTAAAGTCGTTAGAAAGGACTTGTAATTTTACAGCAGTTGCGTTCCATGTCTGATGTTGAAACTAGAGCCGTTTAAGTCCAGTTTTATTTTTGTTGTTTGTTCGTTATCCGTTTTTCCGTTATCCGGCGATTTTTGGGCAAAATTATTCGTTATCCGTTATCCGGGTTTGAAAATTTTGTTATCCGCTCATCCCTGGTTCAAAGGTAAAATTGCTGGAAGGTACACATTGTCGTGAATCACACAGAATTCTCTCATATGACCATTCCGGGGTCGTTGTGCACTAAACATATCTTCAGCGTAGTAGGTAAAACTTCGTGAATGTCTACAGATCTTCATTCCTTTCCTAGGTTACGGAAGGTCGGGTGACTTAGGTCATGATCACCGATTTCGCTCAAACTCCAGCGTAATACGAAAACCGGATTTTGATTCGTGATCAGCACACCAAATAACCCCTTAGGCGAAGTTTGAGCGAAATTGCTGATTACGACCTCGACAGCCTTAGTCATTCGAACATGCCGTAATCACGCGTAAATTCAAAAACGGATGTCAGATTCGTGATCAGAACCTTAGGTAACCCCCCCCCCCTCAGGAGAAGTTTGGTCAATAATTTGTTCCGACCTCCCTTTGACCTCTGGAGTCCTGAGAGTTCAACAAAGAGATAATTTTGTTACACCCTTTTCGTATTGCTAGTTGGGGAACAAAAACAAAGAGGACGTAGCAAAATGATTCATCTCGGTGGTGGGTCTCCCACTCCACATCGAGTCTGCCGCAGCTGATCGCGCCGCGTCCTTCCCTCCAGCGGCGCGATTCGCCGAATACCGTAACCCGAAATTCCGTAAAATGTGGTGTTTTGAGGCGGCGGAGTATGAATACGAAGCGGCGCCGCCGAGCGGCGCGAAAAATCGATAGCTATGGTGACCATCACGCCGCGCCGCGCAGCGGCGCAAGTGTAAAAGGCGCCTTACGCGCGGTGACAAGCGCGACCGAGTTCTCTTTACAGACGAGAAGATATTTACCGTCGAGCCACTCCAAAACGCGCAGAAACTGCTGCCAAAAGGAACTGGAAGAGCCGTCCACGTCGAATGAGCTCATTTCCCACAGTCCTTGATGGTTTGGGCTGGAATATCGGGCCTGGGCAAGACCAAGCTGGTTTTTATTCAAAAATAGGTTAAGATCAATGCCGAAATCTATGACAAGCCAATCCTGGAGAACGTGGTAATACCTTGGCCCAAGAAAATGCTAAGGACATGGACTGGACCTTCCAGCAAGATTGGGCACCAGCTCACGGTGCCAAGAAGATCTTGGCACCGTGAGACCAATCTTCCAGAAATGTGGACGAAAGATGTTTGGCCTTCAAACTCGTCCGATCTCAACCCTATCGATTTCGCCATCTGGTAAACCCTGGAACAAAAAGCTTGCCCTTTCAGACACAGTTCACTGGGTTCGCTGAGAAGAGCTCTGGAGAAGGCATGGGACGAAATTTCACCGGAAATGATCACACGCATCCTCAAGAATTTCCACAAGAGATTGGACGCTTGCATTGAAGCTGAAGGAACCCATTCTGAATGTGATGTACGATATTTTATGCAGAATTTTCATGTCCTTTCAATGATCGTACACTTTTCTTATTTTGGCTGGTTTGTGCAAAGTTGCATATAATTTTCCGTGTAACACTTCATGTGGACCACCCTGTACAAGTCTCTACACCTTCGATTAGTGGTGGTGGAAAATAGGCAGCATCGTTGTTAAAACTGTATCATACGAGATAAAATAAGGAAGGGTATAACGTCAATACGGTACACTATGGTGTTCAAAATACACTTTACATCGGCAAAAAAGCAGTGAGCAAGCCCAGCAATGCAGAATCCGAACTCCAGAATCCGAACCCTTAACCCTCCTCCTGCAAGTCCGCCCCCACACCCACTCGGCCATCCAGTCGCTGCCAATTGACTCGCGAGCGGCGCACCTCAATGTTCCCTTTGGTTACTGTATCGCTGTATCGTCTGTTTTGCTTTATCGGCCTCACTGAATACAATTACACGTTATACGTTAATTATACGTTTTTGCAATTTTTGACCTACCCAGATGTCCGCAGGAACTTTGAAAACCACTACGGTGCTTCTCACCAGGGAATGCCGTCAGCTTCCCATGGAACTTCGTATTGAGACCTATACCACGTGAAAGAGCTCGAGACCCTGATCACAGATATGTGGACCAAATTTGCTAAATGGATTTCCTAAGCGAGTTATGGTCGGCGGAAGCCGCGATGTCTTCCTAGTGTTAGGCGCGCTCAATCAGGGTTGGACGCAGTATTGCGCGGTAATCAGCGGTTCGGCTATCAGCGCCGTTAGCAGCGGCGGCGGCGCAGTGGTAGAGTGCTCGCTCCAAAGGATTGGGTTCATTGGTTCGGTTCCCGCCGCTAACGGCTTTTTTCATTTTCTGACCTATCTTCGACGAGGAAAATATAATCTCATTTTTAGCACATTTTTGAGCGAAGGGCTAATGGCACTTGCATTTACGTCTATTTGAAGACGGAAAGGTGTCTCACGTAAAATGTTTTATTTATGACGTGAAGCAGGTCAGAAATTCAAACCAAAACAAAATAAAAAGTAAAAATAAAATCAACAAAACTTAATAAACATAATAAATAAAAAGTAAAGGCACTAGTTAAAAGTTGCGACTCCACCGACACGACTTCGGTCGAAACGTCGGTCGGTTTTCTCTGAAACTTCGTCTAGGGGTGTTATTTGGGATGCTGATCACGAATCTGACATCCGTTTTTCACGATTCGGTCGAGACCACCCATACCGTTGGTGACTCTGCCTGGACCACCCTTGTTAAAGGCTGGTCTCCGACCGAATCGTTATGGCTGGTCTCCGACCGAATCGTGAAAAACGGATGTCAGATTCGTGATCAGCACCCCAGGCAACCCCCTGACAAAGTTTCAGCGGAAAATTTTTTCGACCGAAGTCGTGTTGGTGGAGTCGGAACTTTTAACTAATGCCTTTACTTTTTATTTATTACGTTCATTAAGTTTTGTTGATTTTTGATTTTATTTTTACTTTTTATTTTGTTTTGATTTGAATTTCTGACTTCCTTCACGTTAGGAATAAGACATTTTACCTGAAACACGTTTCCGTCTTCAAATAGACGTAAATGCAATTCGCCATTAGCCGTTCGCTCAAAAATGTGCTAAAAATGAGATCGTCGAAGATAGGTCAGAAAATGCAAAAAAGCCGTCAGCGGCGGGAACCGAACCAATGAACACAATCCTTTGGAGCGAGCACTCTACCACTGCGCCGCCGCCGCTGCTGACGGCGCTAATAGCCGAACCTCTGATTACCGCCCAATACTGCGCCCAACGCTGATTGAGCGCGCCTAACCCATGGAGGACATCGCGGCCTCTGCCGGCCATAACTCGTTTAGGAGAACCATTTAGCAAATTCGGTCTCCATATCTGTGATCAGCGTCTCGAGCTCTTTCACGTGATATAGGTCTCAATCCGAAGTTCCATGGGAAGCTGACGGCATTCCCTGGTTTCTCTGCTGGTTAGATAACTCCCTACAACCTCAATAGGTCACTTTGAAAACTGGCACGGGACGTTCATTGACCTCCCTTGTCAGAAGCGAGTACAAGAACTGCGAACTGCTAACGCGCTGCTCTTTGCTCTATAAAGTGAAATGACAGAGGACCGAAGGACGCTTACTTGAGTGGACATCAGCCCTCTTCTATTTCCGCATTCCGCGATGGCCGCCCGTTGTTCGGCTAAAGGTGAACTCGCTCTTGTCGCTGGCTTACGATCGATGTCTAGCTGCTCAAAGTTTTCCTTTGACTGACTTCCTGCTCGCTGTTCCTCCGAAGAACAACTCGTTGCAGTGGTATCGTTTTCCGTATCCAGGTCGATGCAGGGAATACGCTCAGCAGCTTCAGACTTCGCTCTTTTCGTCGAAGGCGAATCAAACTGCAGGTAAGCATAAACGGTTATATAAGTGAAAACACGAAAGAGGCGCGTGACTTGCGCTACCTGGAATGCTGATCCACACTTCCTCTCTTCCTCCTGCCGCGTCCTCTCAAAGCGCCTTTTTCTTTGACCACAACTTTCGTACCGATCGCACCAAACGGACCAGGAAGGCACCGTTGAAGGCAAGAAAAACTTGTCCGACAAAACTGACTGGTCAGCCTTAATTGATCACTTCTACATAAGGCTCACGAATGTATGAGAGTCGACCTAACCATAAGAAGTTTTCTTTGTCACCATCGTCCCCAAAGGTTCGGTCGAAGAACCAAAGGGAATGGTTGTGTCAGCTAGCGCAGAAACAAGTAGAGCGTATGAACAAAGAATCATGAAATTTACTATCGAAACCATTATTGAAAATTTCAGTGAATTTCCATTCTCGAATGGACGTCTGTAAACACTAGAACAGCCAATACAGCGTATCCCAAAACTGTATAAACACTGCTTGAAAAAAGGTAAAACTGCTGTCAATAAAACCGTTGAAGCCATTTGACTTTTGAGCAAAAACGCAGGAAAATAGAAATTCTGTGACTCGTGAATGGTATGGATTGCAAAAGAGGCGTGGTTACGTTTTAGTCGGTAAACTTTGGCCAGACCTTGAACGAACATTTTTGTCGCAAATTCATTAAATCGGACTACCTGGCCGCATTAACTCACATATAAGAAAGCCAGATTCGGGAAAAAGCGGGCTTGCGTTTGCACCGAGAAAAGCGTAGCACGGCTCGCTGACGCAGAAGACAACATAGAAGTGGACAACAAAGATATCCATGGTCTGGCTGATTTGAATTACCCTTTTGAAGACGCCTTGACGGTGCGAAGTGGGCACAAGCCCAGTAAGTGCCACAAATATACTACCAGCAGTCAATTTCTATCAGCTGTTTTCAATTTTTTACTGCAACAATCCGCCTGCTATAGAATCATGTTCATCAATCCCTGCTTGGGATGCGCCACGCATTCTACTTCTACGTGATGGAGCCAGTTTGAATGCGTACTTGATCCATACACTGAGCTGCGAACAACACCAGAATGACGAGTGAGTGCATAAACCTTACCAGGGAACTGTCCCATGGGCATGTCTGAACGACAAAACTAATTAACACTATGAGAGTCTCCACCCTTCACATAGTAGAAAAGTGGGAACAATTTTTGCGAAGTCCATGAACCCAAGAAGCTAGGGACTCTCAAAGTTTACTATGGGATCGCATGCACACGCACATAGGTGTGAACGACAGAAATGAATACCACTATGAGAGTTTCCACCCTCCACGACCAACGTGCCACCGTCTACGATACGCTAGAATATGACGGTGACCTATACTCGCTGACCTACTAGGAGTCCAGTAGCTACCTGCTACCGGCATCATAAGTGTATGTAGTTGTACGCCTTCGACAGACAGTAGGGTACAACTGGAGCTGTGCAACGATCGGCTGCCTTTCTTTGAACATGTGGGGCACACGCCAGGTAAGATCGTCTGGACACCCATTCTCGACTTGTCGAACGGTGCCATCGTATGCTCTCGTAATTGCTTTATTTATGTCTACTTGGGAAGGTTCATTCCGCATGCAGTCAAGGGTCCTATCAGAAATCTGCGGAAAACAAAAAGTGTAGTATATGGGGGGGGGGAGGAGGGAGCAATTGATGAAAAGCTCTTATGCACGTACACGGTAGCCTGTAGTGGAATATACGCGTAGGAAAAATTGGGAAGGTGATAGATACCAAATAAGGAATGAACATTAAAAAGAACAAAAAAATTGGCAAGGCATGTGATTCGAACACACCACCCTGTCCCTTTGATTCAATATCACTTCCCACTGCGCCACCTAGCTGCTTGCACCGGTATCTTTCACTACCTTTCTTATCTCCACGGAGGGCACGCACAAACGAATCAGGTGCGTGCTGACAGTTCAATTCAATACTGGACTTTCAAGGGCCCCTAACTCCTCGGGTTGAAAGGCCTTGCAAAAATGAAACCTACCTTCCTACTATTTTAAGGGTGGAGACTCTCGTGGTGATATTCATTTTCACGATTCAGATATCTACGTCTGAGACAGTTCCCTGGTTAGTCAAAAATGCTACCATTTCAGTGACACGGAGAGATGGAACGCTTGATTAGCCTGGATGGTACCCGAATCAGAAACATTGAAACGGAAGCGGGCTCATTTACAATCAGCACTGGGACGATAAGAGCCTGATTCAATTTTTTGAAAGTTTCTTGAGGGAAAAAGTATTAGTGGCTTTCGAAACAATACCAAGCGTTATTAAAGACAGTATTTTCGAAGAAACGGTACAGGCAATAAGGGACAAATTGGTGGAAGATGGTAACGCGGAAAAGTAAGGGCGATTTCACAGCTACGAAATTTGGCCATTAGGCCAGACCAGACAGTTGAAGAGTTCTGTGTTGTTTTGGAAAGATTAGCCTGGAAAGCATATTCAGACGTGCCTGCAGAAGTGATCTTTTTGCAAAAGGCAGAAATTCTGGTGAGACAGCTGGCTAAATGGCCTGCTAGCTATGCATTGTCCGAGGGCATGGAGACATCCAAAAGCCACGAAGCTTATGAGAACGTCAAAGCAGTGGCATTAAGTTTGAAAGGAAATCGAGCCGCAGGAGAAATCACCCAAAGTAGAAGACATATGAGCCCAACTGAAGAATCGGGAAGTAAAACGGTAGGAAGTAGGTCAATGAAACTACCAGAACATAACAGGTTAAACAAATCGGCTCTACATGATCTGAGCAGAAGCAGCCTAACAGTAGGTCCAAGTAACCAAACCGCGGCGGCGTCCTTCAGTGTACCCTCCAATAAATAGCCGTTACGGTGCTACTCATGTGGAAAAATAAGGCACATAGCTAAGGAATGCCGAAACACGACCAGGCATGATAGCAATGACTCAGACGTCCAACAAGTAACGATGTAAGACAAGGGGTGCGTTCTCAGCTTGGGTTGATAACTTGGTATGTGAGATAAGAATTGATAGAATACAAATAGGAAGAGAAGTTTTGTTTGGAATCAAGTCGACAACGACTATTTATATGACTGGTATGAATGTCACAGCTGTATTGACATAGGATCTGAGGTGTCATGATACCAGTGAACATGTTGCGAAGAGCCAGGAAGCTGGGTATTGACTTGGACGAATATGTCACAAGGATACCTAGAATGGGTGCGGTTGTTCGGGACGCATCGGGGGAAGTCATGAGCTTCTTAGACACAGCATCCACCGCGGCAGTAGTGGAAGATAAGACAGGGTGCGTAGCGTTCGTATCGGCCGCGGCCAAGCGCCCAGGTCGCCACACCTGCGGCGTCACTCCCCTGCTCGCCGTCTGCACTCACTCGGTGATACCCGTCGCGCGCGCGGACAACGGCCCTTCGGAGGCCGTTGTCGGCGGCCCGACGGACGAGCGGAGCGCACAGGTTGACCAGATTTGCTGGGACTGCAATCAATAGGATGTTCACTGGGAATACAAAACCAGTGCGAAGATACATGTTGGTGAGAAACAAACACATCATGTACATTCACATCAGAATTTCGAGCTCTATCTAATGAGCTCTACCTCAAGCTTATAAATACTAATAATACCGTTCATGCGATATCTTTCAAATTTAAAACTGAAAAATACTTCTTCGCAAACCAGCGACAAAGCTGTGAAAGGTATTCTTCAGGCCAAAATTTCACATAAAATTCAACTACGTCGTCTAAATACCTTCTAGAAGAGCTCATTTTTTGAAGAAAAAATTGTGGGATCCACCCCGTTGGGGACATGTCTCCAAGCCAACATTCTACGCAGAATCACGAAGTTGATACCCTATCCTACTGTGTGTGTTCTTGTGGATGTCATTCAGCGGTCCGAAACCGGCCCTGGGGGTAATCGAGTTCGCTGAACACGAATCCGAAGTTCGCTTCTGAAGTTTCAATCGCCATCAATCGATATTGATCAAATTATCGATTATTTGTGGACGCCAATCAAGCGGTTCGAAACTTCAGCCCTGAAGGTATTCGAGGTTGCTAAACACATGGTTTTTCATTGTCCTCCCATAAGACCTCGACCTCCAAGCAGTTCCTCCAAGGGTGGGACATGTTTATTAATCAATCCTTGCTTACCGCAGTCATTACCTCTGTAAATGATCCATATATTAAGTAGCACCAATTATTCATTCCACAGTCGGTACAGGGTATCGCTGAATCGCCCTTCTACTTCGACGATGTTTTCGAACTTCCAATAGCACTTCATGATAAACTTCTGCTCTTCGAAGAAAAACAAAGAACCGGACCTGATTCTTGTTACGGGCTTAGATATGTAGAGAGGGTTATTAGAGGGATAGCGAAAGCGATAAATTGTGCAATCAATAAACTCCCATGTCACGTGCCTTTCACGTACATAGTTATCAATTATTTAACAAGCAGTCAGCTCATGCACGATCGAGTCGGTCGCGCTTGAAATGCAAGGTTTCAGTCCAGTGCATGGCGCAATTTTGACTGTATGCGCGCCACAGAAATTTCGTTTCCCTCTGCTTTCATATGAGTCTTCAAAAGCTTTACTAGCATCAATGTTAGAACCTCTCAAATAGTACATGTATTTTTTAGGACCCTGCATTTTTCGTAAGCCCTGTCTGATTTTAACTTTCAAACCTTTGAAGAAGCTCAAATCAATGGCCACCTTGTGGAGAAACTATTGCAAGTATTCAAGCGAAAACAATCAATCGAGTATAAAATGCAAGGTTTCAGACGAGTGCATGGCGTAATCCATACCGCTCATTTGTGAGAAAATTTCTACTTCCTTACGCTTTCATATGAGCCATCAAGTTCTTCAGTATCTTTTCTCTGAGCAAAGTGAACAAAGAATTCGTAACTGAATTCTACGTAGAATGTTGGCTTGGGGACATGTCTCCAACGGTGTGATACACACATTTTCTTTCAAAAAATGAGGTCTTCTAGAAGGTGTCTAGACGACGTAGTTGAATTCTGTGTGAAATTTTGGTTTTACCTGGAAATCACCTTTCACATCTTCATGGCAGGTTTGCGAAGAATAACTTTTCAGTTTTGAATTTGAAGGATATCGCATCAACGGTAGTATTTATAACCTCGAGGCAGAACTTATTAGATAGAGCTGAAGGACTCAGAGTTTACCCAAACACACTTAGTGGAGCACAATATCGACACGGGTGACGACCACCCAATCAAGCAAAAGACTCGTCCAGCCCCAATAGGAGTCCGTAAAGAGTTTAAGGTTCAAGGTCTGCTGGACCGCGGAATTACTACGCGGAGTAGTTCAAAGTGGGCATCTCACGTAGTACTTGTCAGAAACAAGGACGGAAATCTTCGCCTCTGCATTGACTACAGGGCAGTAAACAAAGTCACGAAACAGGATTCGTATCCATTGCCCATGATTGATGCAATAATCCAGTATAAGTGGGAAGAGGGTACATCTCCACATTAGACTTAGCATCTGGATATTGGCAAATAAGACTTTGAGAAAGAGCTAAGCTACAAGCCTCTTACAGTTCGAGGTTTTTCTTTTTGGACAGTCAGCAAGATCTATGCATTTCCAAAGGTTTATGGTTTTAGTCCTGAACGAACTGGGTCTGAAAGATAGCGAGGCATTTGTACACATAGACGATGTGTTAGTGGCAAAAGAAACCGTGGAAAGGCATGTCGAAGTATTGGCCTTGGTGTGTGAGGCGTTCAGAAAAGACCATCTTAAGTTCAAACCTCAGGAGTGCGGGTTCTTTAGAGGCCAATAAAGGTCCCTAGGACATTTTATTAACGCGCACGGAGTAGGAACACACCCAGACAACGTTTCTAACATCCGACAGTATCCCAAACCAAACAATGTGGCGGAGTTGGCGACCTCCCTCTGAGTGGCATCTTATTACAGAAAATTCATTTTGGGCTTTTCGAAAATAGCCCAAAGATTTTGTGGCAATGGACCTCAGTCCAGCAAAATCCTCTGAGAAATTGAAAGATGTCATGACGAAGGCACCAATTCTGGCACAGCCGGACATATGGCAGCAAGTGAAGGATCCAGACCGCTTATCATGTATACCGACGCCTCAAACGAAGGGCTAAGGGCGGTGCTATGTCAGGAGAGATCGGATAAAATGCTCCATCCACTTTACTTTGCGTCAAAAGCCCTATCAAAAGCAGAGAAAAACTATCATCTTACCGACTTTGAAGCCCTAGCAGTTGTATTTGCGCTAAAGAAAATTCATTTCTTCATCTACGGTCTGAAGACAATCGTAAGAACCGACTACAAGACACTAACTAGTCTTTTCAAGCAGACCAATGTTTCCGCAGGAGCATTGCGGTGGGCACTGGAAGTTCAAAAATACAACCTTGAGATCCAATATGCCGCGGGAAAAGCTTTGGCAGATGCCCTATCCAGAGGAGCGGGGTGTCCGAAGAAATGGAAGCTTGCCCGGAGCACAACGCTATTGTAGGCCAGGTAGACATAGAGAAAGATGGTTGGCTAATGGAGTTGAGAAATGACCCCGTCTATAAGGAAATCGTGATGATGGTTTAAAATGCCAAAGAAAGTAAAAAAGTTCGCCTGCCGAGGTGTAACAGAAAGGATAGTACTGCTGACTTCGTTATCGAAAACGGAGTACTAAAAATCGTGATGCAGCATGGAAATGTAACAGTGGCACCCAGAAGTAGAAGGAGGTCAATCATTGACGAGGCACATGCTGGGATGATGGTCACCTCATTGGCAGAAAGCTTACTCGAAAACTGAGGAAGGCGGTTTTTTGGGAAGGAATGGAACAAGATATCTGCAAGTTGTCAAGGTCGTGCAGGGAATGTTTTCTTACCCGTGCCCACGAAAAAACTGTACCACCTCTTAAGCCCATTACTACATCACGGCCATTTGAACTAGTGGGTATTGATATAGTCGAACTTGGCCTATCAGAAGGTGGAAAACGTTACGCTTTAGTAGCCATAGACCACCTTTCTAAGTTCGTAGGAGCATACTCAATCATAAACAAAACGGCTAGGACCGTAGCTAAAACGCTGTACGAGCGATAGATTTGCGACGGCTGTAGGTGGTCAAAGTGTTTGAATTCAAATCAAGGCCCCTAATTTGTGCACAGCGTTTTGTCAGAAATTTGTAGAATAGCTGGAATCGAGGAGTCGCTGATAAAGGAATACAACCCAAGGGAAAATGGGATCATCGAGAGGGCGATAGTGTTAGGTCAGGGGTCCCCCACTACTGTGCGGTGCATGTTTTGTACTGTTCTGTTATATGTTGTTACAGGATGTTTTGTTGCGATCAAAACTCTTGCGCCAGGCGGGACTCGAACCCGCATATTCTGCTTTCCGGGCAGCGATGTTCGCCTTACACCACCGGCGCTGTTTGACCGCACGTAACATTCGCGATATCCTCTAGGCCTGTCAGCACCCACCCGTGATACGGGATGGGCCGGTCGCTGATATCAGGATGAAGCCGGTTAAGCTGAAGACCTTACTAGTAACAATGTTCTAACACATTTGCCTAAGCCTGAGCGGCTGATAGAGAGGCTATATGTTGTTACAGGATGTTTTGTTATGTTATGTTATGTTTTAATGTCATTTTACGCAACTTTGTTCGCTCCGCATCATCTATCGACTGCAAAGACGGCCCGGCACCGATGACGTGGCATCGATCGATTGTGAGCGGTGTCGGCGGGGTAGGGCAGCGCGCCGAGCCAGCCAATCGTGTTCAGAGGCGGGGCTTGGGGCGCGCTCATTCCATATAAGCGGGTCGCATGGGCACAGGGTCCATTCTAGCAGTTGTGCTTTCTCCCGAGCGGTCGAGAATCAAGCTCTCTCCAGTCTAGTTCTGTCTGCAGCGGAGCGATCGGCACTCAAAGCGACTGGAGCATCCCTCGGACCGGTAGAGCCCCCCAAGAAGCATAGCCAAGTACAGGAAAGGATTCTGAGAACCCGGAACGGCGTTACCTCCCCGCCAACCCTGCGTCCAAGGGGAAATCTGTGCATACGTTTTTTAGCGTCGCCGCTAGCCGAGCTAACGTCGCTCAAGGGCGCACTCCTCGCTCAGCCAACACCGCGGGTCTAAGTCCCACTCCACTCCGCGAAGTAGCTAGTGTCTGCGTTTTATACTCTCCGTTCCACTGGAGTGCAGTTATTGATAAACCTTATATACCAGGCTGTCCAATAATTCTTGTCCGAAAATTTCACCATTTTTAATTTTTTTCAACTTTATTGAAAAACAAGTCTAATCAACAATATAATAACCACAGTTCTCCATAACAGTGGCCCATCGATTGGGCAGGTCGCCGATGCCCTTCGCCCAGAACTCCGGGGCTGTGACTCGAACAAGTCCGCGATGTCGGATTTGAGGTTGTCGTAGTTGGTGAATTTTCTTCCGGACAAATGGTGCTTCAGCGGGCGGAACAAGTGATAGGCCTGTGTTATACTCCCGAGGGAGCATCCGCGGAACGTCTGCGGACTAAGGGTGCATCGCGGACGGCGGGCGTGGCGGGGTGCGGCGATTGGCCAGGTGAGGGATCTCGGCGCGATTCCCGCCCTTCCGCGGATGCTCCCGCGGGAGTATAACATAGGCCATAGTCGGAGGGGGCGAGGTCCGGGGAATACGGCGGATGGGCAACCGTCTCCCAGCCGAGCGTCGCCAACTTCTGCTGGGTCTCCTTCGCCACGTGGGGGCGCGCGTTGTCGTGCAGCAGGTGGACCGAGGCCCGTCGGGACGCTTTTCTCGGATGGTGGCGGCTAGTTTCTCGAGCTGATCGGTGTAGATGGAGGCGGTGAGCGTCCTGCCTTGCGGGAGCAGCTCGAAGCACAGCATGCCCTTGGCGTCCCACCAGCAGCAGAGCATAATCTTCAGCGGGTGTTCCCTGTCCTCGAGGCTCGTGTCGCTGCTCTCGAAACGATTGAACCAGCGCCTGACTGTGCGTTGGGATATTGCATCCTCCTTGCACGCTCTGCAGATGTTGGCGACCGCGGTGCCCGTGTCGTTGCCCAGCAGCCACTCGTAGTACACGAACGTACGAATTCGACCTTGGTCCATTTTAGCTTGTACTGGTAGCGAGACGGGCGACTGCGCCTTATATACCCCTAGCGTGGAACTCTGGAGAACCTTCTAGAAGGTTTTTACACTTGCCTGATATTATAACACTTCTAAGGAAAATTACAGAATTTTGAAAATTTTCGGACAGGAATTATTGGGCATCCTGGTACACTGTTGTGTACTGTGTTCGTGAACTGGTCAACAAGCAGAAGTATCGTTGAAGCTGTCGCGTACTGGTGCGGTACGAAGTCGGAACCGTCGGCTTTCAGATCGAAGCGATCACCTCTCCGGAAGTGAGTTATGAGCCGTCAGGTAGAAAGCCCGGTAAGGGATTTCATTTTCTCTGAGCCGGTCGGCAACGACCGGGAAAGGTTGTGTGCAGATAGATCTGCCGGCATAGCCGGCATAGGGGCCTGACTAAGCTCCCCGTGTCAGAGTACACATCTCGCCACCATCCAACCATCCACTAGACACCAAGGGGTCACACCCATAACTGACATAACTGGGGTAACCGACAATAGGGACTACATGTCGCATGTTGAAAAAAAACGGTAGTCACGGCGCAGTGGGATGTCTTCTTCCAATGGTTGATCTTGCCTATAATTCCGCTCCTCACGAAGCTATAGGTAACAGTCCCTTATTTATCGTACATGCCTTTGATCCCAACATCCCTTCTAATGAGGTACCAAGAGACGTGCTATCCTGGAATCACATCGATTTCGATGACTATGAAAGTGAACTCATGGCAGCGATCTAACACGATGGGATTGTACAAAAGAGTTAAGCTAGAAGTACAATTTAAAAATGAATGAACGATACGAACAGAAGAACAGGGTAGATACGGCAAAACTACCGATGATAGGTGACAGGATTTATATGACACTGCTGAGGGAGAAGACACAGTCGCGACATCCAAAGTTGACGGAATGCTGGAGTGGTCCGTTCACAGTGCTCGATGTTGGTGGAATTCAGCCTTTGTTGCCATTATTAATATGTAGTAGTGACGAGCCTATAAGGGTGCAGCACGATGCCCTCGTTTTCATTCCATATGAGATAGACGACACAGCAATAGAAACCAGAACAAAGCGTCTCACCAGGATACTATCTCAACGGTAGGTCGGAACGGCGCAAATGTTGTATATAGGCAGAACCGCCTCTCTCTGGGTAGTAACAAACTGCAGGTATCTCGACCCCAATACAACTCTGCGCAGAGTTAGGGGCGACGGAAGTCGCGTGTTGGCGCCTTGTTGATTCACGTGCTCCACAGCTCACGGGCGCGCGCGGGATGAGGGCTCGTATCGCGAGTCGGCGCAGTGCACAGGTGACGTAGTGGGGGAGAGCTCGGGTTCGTGAACGAGGGGTGGGGGGTTTGGATCCCGCAGTCTGCGTTTGTTTTGCACTTTTGTAAAATCCATGTTTATCGTATAGGTAATCCACTTAGGGGTATTATAGTGTGTTATAGAGCATCCTACTATATATAAAGGAGCAAGCGTGTGTGTGTGTGTCACTGTGTGTGTCACTGTGTGTGTGTGTCACACTGTCCGTCCGTCCCACTGAGTTGGGGCGCGGCAGCCGAACACGTCGAAGACCGTGCATGGCGAGCCGCAGACGTGCCGAACACGTCGGCGACCGCGCATGGCGAGCCGTAGACGTACTGAACACGTCGGCAACCGTTCCTGGCGAGCCGTAGACGTGCCGAACACGTCGGCGACCGTGCATGGCGAGCCGCAGACGTGCCGAACACGTCGGCGACCGCGCATGGCGAGCCGCAGACGTGCCGAACACGTCGGCGACCGTGCATGGCGAGCCGCAGACGTGCCGAACACGTCGGCGACCGCGCATGGCGAGCCGCAGACGTGCCGAACACGTCGGCGACCGTGCATGGCGAGCCATAGACCTGCTGAACACGTCGGCAACCGTGACTGGCGAGCCGTAGACGTGCCGAACACGTCGGCGACCATGCATGGCGAGCCGTTGACGTGCCGAACACGTCGGCAACCGTGCATGGCGAGCCGTAGACGTGCCAAACACGTCGGCAACCCTGCATGGCGAGCCGTAGACGTGGCAAACACGTCGGCAACCCTGCATGGCGAGCCGTAGACGTGCCAAACACGTCGGCAACCCTGCATGGCGAGCCGCAGACGTGCCGAACACGTCGGCGACCATGCATGGCGAGCCGCTGACGTGCCGAACACGTCGGCAACCGTGCATGGCGAGCCGTAGACGTGCCGAGCACGTCGGCAACCGTGCCTGGCGAGCCGTAGACGTGCCGAACACGTCGGCGACCATGCATGGCGAGCCGCAGACGTGCCGAACACGTCGGCGACCGTGCATGGCGAGCCGTAGACCTGCTGAACACGTCGGCAACCGTGCCTGGCGAGCCGTAGACCTGCTGAACACGTCGGCAACCGTGCCTGGCGAGCCGTAGACGTGCCGAACACTTTTGCAAAATCCATGTTTATCCTATAGGTAATCACCTAGGGTATTTTAGTGTGCTATAGAGCATGTTTACATATAGCATTTGCTTCAAACTACAGATTAGCTAAAATGTTGACTTCTGTGTGTCACTTATTTTGCGTGAAGCTATAGTTATGCAACGATAGATATTTTGTGGCACTAGTTAAAAGTTCCGACTCCACCGACAAGACTTCGGTCAAAAAAAAATTTTTTCGCTGAAACCTTGTCTAGGGGGTTGTTTGGGGTGCTGGTCACGAATCTGATATCCGTTATTCACGATTCGGCTGGATAATATAGATACAGGAAGGCACAGGATTACATTGTTAAAGTTTCTGCCGGTGACGGCAGGTAGAGACAGAATCGTGAAAAACGGATGTCAGATTCGTGATCAGCACCCCAAATAACCCCCTAGACGAAGTTTCAGCGAAATCGGTGACACTGCCTGGACCACACTTGTTAACGGTATGGGTGGCCTCCGACCGATTCGTCAAAAACGGATGTCAGATTCGTGATCAGCACCCCAAATAACCCCCTAGATGAAGTTTCAGCGAAATCGGTGACACTGCCTAGACCACACTTGTTAACGGTATGGGTGGCCTCCGACCGATGCGTCAAAAACGGATGTCAGATTCGTGATCAGCACCCCAAATAACCCCCTTGACGAAGTTTCAGCGAAAAAAATTTTTTGACCGAAGTCTTGTCGGTGGAGTCGGAACTTTTAACTAGTGCCACAAAATATCTATCGTTACATAACTATAACATCACACAAAATAGGCTTAAAATAAGTGACACGCAGGAGTGAACATTTTAGCTAATTTGTAGTTTGAAGCATATGTTATATGTAGACATGCTCTGTAACACTATAGTACCCCTAGGTGGATTACATATAGGATAAACATGGATTTTGCAAAAGTGCAAAACAAATGCAGCCTGCAGGATCCAAACCCTCGACCCCTCGCTCATGAGCCCGAGCTCTTCCCCACTACGCCACCTGTGCACCGCACCGAGCCGCGATACGAGCCCTCATCCCGTGCAGCCCATCAGCTGTGGAGCACGTGAATCAACATGGCGCTAAGACGCGGCTTCTGTCGCCCCTAACTCTGCGCAGAGTTGTATTGGGGTCGAGATACTTGCAGTTTGTTAATACCAAGAGAGAGGCGGTTCTGCCCATATACAACATTTGCGCCGTTCCGACCTACCGTTGAGATAGTATCCTGGTCAGAAGAGGCTTTACAAGGAAAACTAACAAACCAGGCAAAGTGTCTGAAAACAACTCGATCTCTCTCAGAGCCACAATGGACCCGCGCCAGTCTGATGACTCTCCACTGGGATTGTTCTTTGTATGCCCAGGCGATGGAAAACGCGGAGACGATCCAGAAGACTATGCTGCTCAAGTCGATCTAAGACATTTGCTGATGTGGTCCCAGCCGACCGTGATCCTGTCATTCTATATATCCTTATGCATTCTGTATCTCTCTAGCGTGATTGCTCTCGATCTAAGATAACGAGACCGACGCGGACAAAAAACGATACCTAATGAGGTCCCCATTACAGTTGTTTTCGTCGCGATATCAGGAGTACAGAAGGCTTATGCGTAGCACTGCTGCCACCTGCTACGTGCACTGATTCTTCACGACAGTACGCCGATCGCGTGGTGCATAAGGATAATGTGGACATCGATATCGCACACCTAGATGATCTAGCAAATGCAGGAATCCGCTAAGCTCAGACGTACTCGTGCGACGATATGAAGGCGGAAGGAACAGTTCGAGGCCGTTGGACAATGTGAGCGTTGTCATCTACAACTCTCTGTCCTATGTAGTGCAGGCCGCCAAAACAGTAGGAGCCGTAAAAGCGTGTAACGCCCACGACAGAGGAGCCTGCTGAAGCATCCAGTTGGCAGTGTTTTGCAATGGCAATGACGAAAATGGTGCAAAATGGAACAAAGCTGATAGGAGTGAGTGCACCAAGAGGAGAAGCTGCATGGAGCACAAATAGAAAAATGCGAGCGAAGCCTTCGATGTGATGGACGAATTTTCCGCGGTATGCGTTCAACGTTGTCGTCACGTGTGCAGCCGTACCTTCGATCACTGAACCGTTCGCATGTCTGGGCGAGTCAACACGAAGCGCTGCAGTCTACCCAGCCTATGCCGCAAAAACTTTCCTAAGTTCAGTTCAGGAATTGCTCACGCCCATCGTTAAGGAGGAGCTGTACCAGACTCTGGAGCAACCTCAGAGCCGGAAATTCGCCTACAGCTGAAGAAGAAAATTTCAAGTACTCTCAGCTCGGAGGTGTCGACGCAACGACAACCGCAACGTGGGAACGACAACTATGGAAATCGCAACTATGCTAGAGGACAATTCCGTAGACGTCGCAACCGTGGAAGCCGTTACAGTCATACCGCAACAAGAGAGCATTCGGTCTCCATAGCTTCTAAGAACTCGATCATATTACTTCCTATCACTATTCTTGGAATCATCGTCGATTTCTGATGATAGACTTTCCCTACTTCATCATATGACTTCCAACTCAAACAATAGACGGTCATACATGTATTGTTCGATACGTGTCAATTTTTTCTATGCCACACCGGTGTACCCACGAGTTGTTATTGTTTCGTTTTATTTCTGCCTTTATGTTCTGTTCCGTGACAGGGACGTCGCATCCGGAAGGGACGAGTTGTGCGCGGAAGTGTTGATGTCGATCGATCGCACCCGCCGGCCCCTCCCTTATCAGCTGTTCCCGCGCCCACCTATAAAAGGCGCGCCTCGAAATCAGGGAGTTAGTTCGTCATTCTTCCGAATACCTCCCCATTTTTTGTGTTGCGTTAGTCGTGATAAACGACTGGTTATTCGTAGTTGTCCTACACACACAAATAGTCCGGTCGCTGGGCCATTACAATAGTCCCCTCCGACTTCACGGTATTTTCGAACGCCACAAATTTGCATGTACTCTTATCCAGTCTTCTCTGCACTGTTCCAATTTTATATTGTATTAGTTCAGGAATGACATCGCCTGATGCCTCACGAAAAACCCGTTTAACTCACCGAAAAACTTGTGTGCGAAAGAGAACTGATGAAAAGGAGCCTTCACCTTCTTAATACTTCGTTTCCTGCCCCTTTCCGCAATCTTCGCATTTCGGAAATCGTGAATCGCAATTACGAAAAAACCATCATACATCGTAAATCGTAAATCGTAGGAGTTACCTGATCTGTAGCGCAGTAAAACTGAATTTTTATATGTTTTTCTGCTAGGCTAACACAAAGTGATCCGGGATTCATTTATTTTTTCACCCCAAGCTAAGCAATTTTCTTGCCAAACTTTTTTTTTACTTTTACTTTTCCTTCTGTTCCGTCACCTTTCAAATCAAACTATACGTTTTGAGAAAGTCGAAAAAGTTGTTGATTCAAAAACTTCACCTTAACCTATGCATGGTGTTTCATCAAAGAGCCTTCATCGTTTGAATGACCATTAAATTTCCAATCCCTTAGCAGTTATTTGGATGCGTATAAATCTAGGATTTGAAGAAGCAGTAGGTGGGAATACTGTTTCCACAGATCAAATGATTATCGCGGTATGATACGAGTACATGGACACCATTCCGTTAAAACATTCTGTTCTATGGCTTTCAACTTAGTTTGACGTTTTTTTAATGTAGTGGAGCATCTATTCGGGAATGTGGACAGATACGCGCTTGTTTTTCCAAGGAAAACCGCAGCCTATTTTCACTTCAAGGTGTGAAAATTCTGCAGTGAAATCAGCTTTAATTCATCAGTCTTTCCGTTTTTCGGTTCAAAAAATTGGGACACTAAACAGCGAACGGAAGGAATAATGGCCGGAAGCGAGGTCCCTATCATGGAAACAAAAATTCCGCACATTTCTCACCAAAGCTTTTTAAAGCTGTTGTCAATGTTATTGTTTTGCTTTATTTTATACCTGGAATAAAGCCATTCATTTTTCGAGGTATGGAGAGCCAACATCCCCGAAATTACTTAAAAATCCAGCCCACACTTTTGACGCGGCAAAGACGCGGTGCTTGAGACAACACGCACCATACATATTATTTGATGAATGCACGTAGTCTTTCGAACAAAATATGCATTTACTTCTCAACACCCTCGATTCCGATTTAGTCTCTGTCACATAAACGTGGCTATCTTCGAAAATAAACAACTCTGAAATCACGTATAATCTTCCTTATACAGTATTCAGAAGTGAAAGGAAGCTGAGTGGTATACATCGGATCCGAATGAATCATTTTCGGATATCCGATTCGGAATCCCGGTCCGAATCATCCAATTATCCGACCACCGCGAAATCGCCCTTATCCGAATCATCCGAAAATCCGGTGCCCGCAAAATCGCCCTTATCCGAATCATCCAAAAATCCGGGGTCCGCGAAATTCACATTATCCGAATCATCCAACTATCCGGATCCTGGATGATTCGGATAAATCGGATAAATTCCGATAGCTCGTTCAATTTCCTCGCTCCATTTTGAAGTCGCGGGCACTGAATAAGAGCACATTTAAAACGAATTTCGCGGTTGGACACACTGCTGAGTCATACGTTTTCGCGCCCCACTGTGAAATAGTGTCGTAATGACGTTGAATACATTTAGCACGCTGCTGAGCGTTACATCGATCTTAGCATTTTTTCCTTCAAATACTATGTCGCGCTGCCGAGGGACAGCAAGGACGGGGACTGAGGGAGAGAATGAATTGCGCACGCCCTCTGATCGGTACTTCGCTATTTCACATTGTATAGTACGAAACGGAAATGACTCAAAACTCATTACTTCGTCTAATTTCTCATAAATGTACATATATCCATAATCCCCCCATGGTAGTAATAATTGAGTTGTCCTTAACGAATTTAGATAGAGGCAAGGCAGCATGCTACTCTTTCAGCAAGATATAACAATAAAGAAATTCTTGTATTCGTACTATTACTATGAATTTTCAAACATGAATTTTCGTACTATTACGATGAATTTTCAAACATTACTGGTGTAATAAATCGAAGTTTGTGTCAAATCTCTCTGTAAATAGGAAGAAAGTATTTTAAACGCAATAAACCCAGCTGACGGCAATATGCCAGAGATTTCGCCACTCATAGCACTTAACCGGTTTTATTGAATGTCCCAGGTCTATCCCAATTGGGAGGGGGCAGAGTTAGTATCACAGATGCGTTCAGTACCCACGACACGACACCTACGCATGGGTACCATAGTATGATTTGGCAGTAGCTGAAGCTCTGAAACAAACTAAGAGGAGGGGATTGGAGAGGCAGGACACCGCAGCCATTCTCTGATTAGGATAGATCCAATGTTACCTAGGGCATTGGATCTATATTAATCGGAGGATGCATTAGCAGCCCAAGTGTGATTATAGGACACCGATCTAGATTTGGTGCTCCACGCCAGGCCTAAGATTACTAGGGAAAAAGATGAGCATGCTACGGATAAGCGATTTGACTCTCTACTCAAACACTCATGGAACCTTTGTGGAGCTACGCTACTCGGTAGTACATCGTTTCATGAAAAGAAAAAGAATCCAATTTGGTTACTGTTTCGAAATCAGGATGCACCACCGGTTTGAAAGCAACACAATCACAAGCGCATACTTAATCTAATTCCTCAGCCTTTCGTTTATGTTCAAGAAGTGAATGAATGCAGTGAAAGCAATCAATGAGTGAAAATTCATCATTTCCGTTCCGTATTCTGGCCCAAAAGAGAGGAACACGGAACGGAACGGACTAAAAACGGCCGGAAACCGAAATTTCGTACATCCCTGTTTGGAATGATCCTGCTCTTTGATGTTTCCTTCCTTGACGAGAAATGAAAGTCTTTCTATACATGCACTGTTGTTATTGTTGTTGTTGTTGTTGTTGTTGTTAAAGGATGGGTTCCTCTTCAACGAACGGTAGTATTCTGATAAACTGCATCTTGCATTAATGAGTAGGATATCCGATTCGGATATACGAAATCTGGGGTCCACGAAACTGCCATTATCCGAATCATCCAAAAATCCGGGGTCCTCAAAATTGCTGTTATCCGAATCATCCAAGACGATAACAGATGATACAGGTGACACTGAATTCCACTTCAATTAAGCCATATGTAGGAGTTAGATAAGGGGTCGGTGTGAGAGCGCAGTAGCGCGCCTCGACCACGGCGCACCGTGGGCATCTGCGTATCGCGGTGCGCCGCGCACGCGCGGGATTCTGGACGAATCTGGAAGGGAGTCCTGGCAGTCGTTCGTCTCTTCCCCGCCCGTGCTCGTTGTCCGAGCACCCCGTTCGCCGTCTGTCCGTCACCCCCCGTCCTGCGTCCCGCGCACGCGCTCGTGTGTGCTGAGTGCGGGTTGGGGTCGCCAGTAACCACGTCAGAACCGCCGTCGTCTCGCGGCCGTCCACAATTAGGCCGGGTTTAGAGTCGCGCCCAGTGATTCTTATTTAGATTTCTCTTCCGTCGCTCGCTGCTCGCGTTTCGCATCTCAGGCCATCTGTCCGCACTAGTGCTCCATCGTCGACTTCTCATTTGAACAGCCGCCTCCAAGCCCGCCATCATCTGCTATCAGTCGCGTTCGCTCCACGCACGTATGAGTTCGTGAAGATCCGCGTGAGGATCCGCGTCAAATCTTTTTAGGAAATTCTTCAAGAAAGCTATGCAGTGCTGGCTGTATAATTTTATGGGGGGATATAATTTTAAAATATAAACTCGACAACTGACTCACTTATCATCAAAATAATTCAAACCTGATTTCCTAATGCTAGTCGGACTGCCAATGTGGATGACTGCACTTCACCTGCGTAGGAAAAATCCGTTTCAATGTCCTCGGCTCTCTTCGCGAACTGAAAAATGAAACAATGAACTGCTTCATCAACTAAGCAGCAAGGAAGGCAAACACGCACACAGTTGATTAGCAGCCCGCGAACTAACGAGAAGTTGCCCTGTCTTCGACAAAAGCTATCCGAACGACTATTCGCGACCGCACAGCCAAGGGTAACAATGAGTTGTCCGCCAAAAACCAAAGTTTTTTCTCCGTGCCCGTGCGGGCGTTGCGGGTCATACGAGCTCTTCCCATTCTCACCTGCCTCAACTGAGGAACGCGCTAACCATAACAATGCTGGTTGAGATGGACTCAACCTGTACATGTCCGTCTGGCGTTGGAGAACGCGGCTATGAGCCGCTATAATAATGATATCATTGGTCAGCGACACACCTCACGGTGCCCTGCACTGGCCCAGTTCGCGGAGTGATACCGCAGTACACATATCGCTTTTTCTCATGCAAAATGTAGATAACGTTAAAAAATACTTTTTGATTGTACTATATGTACAATCAAAAATAAGGCATGCCAGAGGATTTTTGCGAACGCCATGCTTGGCGTTGTACTCAGTTTTAACTGGGGCGTAATTTTGAGATTAACCTTGTCTCGAACCCAGGAGCACGCATATGTAGTCGTGCGTGAAAAACATCCCATCTTCCTTGGGAAGGCTGATCACTCGTTTAGGTGCCGCTTTATTGAATGGATGGAATGGTTGCACCGCTTTCCCACGTTGTTCAACTCTTCCATGGTATTCTTTGGTACCAACTAGGGAAGGGTTTCGACCTTCCGTGGAACTTCAAGTGGAGACCAGGGTCATTAGAAAGAACTTGGCATGCTGATTATATACATGGGTGTCAAAATTGCAACTCTTCACACTCAAACTCTTGAGCTCAACACACTCAAACTCTTGAGTGAGTGGTTACCTGTCCGAGTGGGGTGGCCTAACAGCAGGCTGGCCGTGAGAAAGAGCTGGCGCGAGGGCAGTGAAGGATGCGAGCTCCGTGAGTGGTCCGCCAGCGGCGGCGGTGGCGCAGGGCAGGGTTAAGCATGGGGTTTAATTTTTGCCGAAACTTTACGACCCCCCCCCCCTTGCCAGAGCGGATCTGGTACGACCCCACCCCTTTTGTTTAAATCACCGTTTTATTTATCCTTGCTGTAATCTCCAACTTCTCTCTTCTTCAAACCTCGGCATTGTAAGTTGTTAGTCAGTTTAACTTTTTGTGCCAATACGAAACTTTAGGTGGATCTTTATTTAGCAGGGCCTGACGTTTCGACTTCACGTCCTCTTCAGAGGCCTGTGAACGTGGTGCTAAGTTTTCTACCTACCCCACCAAGCGCCTTGGCTACACTAGCATTTCGGACTTTCCCCTCGAACACAAGGGAGGGACCAAGTGGGAGAAACGAACTCACCAACTGGATCCACCGCAACGGCTGATGTTCGCCCACGTCAGTAAGCCAGTAGGGACGATGGGGCATACTGCACACCGCTGTCGCCAACCGGTCCTTCTACAGTTCACAAAGGGACACAAACGGCAGAAAGTCACTCGTAACAGAAAGACACTCATTCCGGTTGTTCATTACTGGATTTATTGTGAAAATCCAGAATACCTCTAACGCTCTCCTTGCCGAAATGTCTCTTACAACGGCCAAGATGGTACATTTCACCTCAAAGTCATTACCGTTATGTGCATCAATCCTATGCTTTCCAAGTGGGCTGGTTAGCAATCCACGTCGTTTACTTGATAGATGTTCCCTCACACATATTGCGAGAGCTCTTCCCGTTTCTCCGATGTATTTGGCGTTACATGCCAAGCACTCGATCTGGTAAATTGCTCAAATCTTTGAGCAATCGCCTAATCTTCCATTGGGCAAATAACGCAATTTTCAGAAAGGCACTGCTGATCGTAGAGTCTATTCCGAACTAACTGCCGCTTAATGTTGTCGTTAGGAATGTTCACTAAGACGACGTCGTCCTGCAGTTGTGCCCTTACAATAGCTCTTTGAAGTTCAGCAGTGACTCTATCGGAGATGAACGGTAGGACGAGAGGCATCTTGTCTACACGGGATCTATCATGGGAGTTAGCGTGAGATCTTCTATGGCCACTTGAAACCCTATAGCTGTTTGAAGTGGCTATATCTGAAGCCAATCGTAAAAATTCTTGACGTTCGCTGGGGCCCGTATACATACCAACTGCCGTTCGGAACATGTTGCTGACAACAGCCCTCTTCATAGCGGTGGGGTGTGCTGACCTTGCGTGAATCGAGATATTTTTCGAGCTTGGTTTCCGGTACCATTTCACGCTAACTATTCCCTCACCGGACACCACTTGCATGTTTAGGTAAGCGAGCCAACCATTATTCGGAGTTTCTCTGGTAAGTCTAATGTACTGAGATTGCTCGTTCATTAACTTGAAACACTCATCCATTTCGGATTGTGTCTATGTAACGATACACCAATCATCTATGTACCTACACTATATTAGCGGTGAGCTGTCAAGCACCCGTTGCTCTATCCTACCCATAAAGCATACGGCAAGGACCGGCGATAATCGTTGACCCATATCCAATCCCCTTACTTGGGAATAATACGAACCTAACCATTTGAAGACATTGCAATGCAAACATTCTTTGATTAGAATCATGATGTGCGCTTTCGACAATCCAAAGGTGTTTGTGTTCAAACGGCAGTTGGTATGTGTACGGGCCCCAGCGAGCGTCAAAAATTTTTACGAGTGGCTTCAGATATAGCCACTTCAAGCGGCTATAGGGTTTCAAGTGGCCATAGAAGATCACACGCTAACTCCCATGATAGATCCCGTGTAGAGAAGATGCTTCTCGTCCTACCGTTCATCTCCGATAGAGTCACTGCTGAACTTCAAAGAGCTATTGTAAGGGCACAACTGCAGGACGACGTCGTCTTAGTGAACATTCCTAACGACAACATTAAGCGGCAGTTAGTTCGGAATAGACTCTACGATCTGCAGTGCCTTTCTGAAAAATGCGTTATTTGCCCAAGTGGAAGATTAGGCGATTGCTCAAAGATTTGAGCAATTTATCAGATCGAGTGCTTGGCATGTAACGCCAAATACATCGGAGAAACGGGAAGAGCTCTCGCAGTACGTGTGAGGGAACATCTATCAAGTAAACGACGTGGATTGCTAACGAGCCCACTTGGAAAGCATAGGATTGATGGGGTGATAGTCGTTAGTCCCGACTCGGATGCGCACTGACGATGCCGACAGTGCCTGTGGAGTCAATTAGCGTCGACTCGCACCGCTTCGCGACGATCTCCAAGGCAGCCCTCGCCGCCGTGCTATGGTGACCTAGCCGAGCACGGGAGCCTGTAGATCGACCGCGACCCCACCGAGGCCGAACCTCACAGATCGACCAGATTTACAGTTACAGTGGATAACTTATTTAGAGGGTTTACAGAGGCAGTGCAAAGAGTCGTACTGGTGCAAGTCCTACACACTTTCATGTCAGAATTTCGAGCTCTATCTGATGGGCTGTACAAGAACACTTAAAAATTCGTCTATAGAAATATTTTTTCAGGCTTCGAGCCAAAGGCTTCACGAACAATTATGCACGAATTTCGTAGATTTTGTAATGAAAATTTTATGGTCTACCTGAAAGGCTGTACAAGAATGCTTAAAAATTTCCCTGTTGAGACATTTTGGAGAAGGCCTCCGGATAAAGGCTGCACGAACAATCCATTAAGTAGAGAGCCTTCTTAGGAGAATCCTGTTCTGGTTTTTTCATAGTATTTCTCAGGTTTTTTCTAAGATCCTCGACATCTTTATGAACCTTTGTGATATCCAGCACGATATTTCTCGAAACTAACATTAAATAGGTAAGAGTAAAAATTCATGGTAATTGAATTTTATCACACAACATATCAAATTGTTCTTCCAGTGACATGCCAGTAGAATAAAGTTGCATCCTTCATGAATGAAGAAAAACTTCTGCGGAGGAGCACCGTTGTTTTAAGCATCAGTAATCATTTCGCCTCCAAATCTATACCCTGGGTAAGATTTTTTGCATTGTTCGTGCAGTCTTTATTCTGAGGTTTTCGCCAAAATGTCTCTACAGGAAAATTTTTAAGCATTATTGTACAGCCCTTAAGGTAGACCATAAAAATTTCATTATAAAGTCTACGAAATTTGTGCCCAATTGTTCGTGAAGACTTTAGCTCGAAGCCTGGGTCAAAATATCTCTGCAGAGGAATTTTTAAGCGTTCTTGTACAGCCTATCAGATAGAGCTCGAAATTCTGACACGAAAGTGTGTAGGACTCGCACCAGTACGACTCTTTGCACTGCCTCTGTAAACGCTCTAAATAAGTTATCCACTGTAACTGTAAATCTGGTCGATCTTGAAGTTCGGCCTCAGTGGGGTCGCGGTCGATCAGCAGACTCCCGTGCTCGGCTAGGTTATCATCGCACGACGGCGAGGGCTGCCTTGGAGATCGTCGCGAAGCGGCGGGTGGCATGGTGCGAGTCGACGCTAATTAGCACCACAGGCACTGTCGGCATCGTCAGTGCGCATCCGAGTCGGGACTAACGACTGCCTCCCGGATTGATGCACATAACGGTAATGACTTTGAGGTGAAATGTACCATCTTGGCCGTTGTAAGAGACATTTCGGCAAGGAGAGCGTTAGAGGCATTCTGGATTTCTACAATAAATCCAGTAATGAACAACCGGAATGAGTGTCTTTCTGTTACGAGTGACTTTCAGCCGTTTGTGTCCCATTGTGAACTGTATAAGGACCAGTCGGCGACAGCGGTGTGCAGTATGCCCCATTCGTCCCTACTGGCCTACTGACGTGGGCGAACATCAGCCCTTGCGGTGGATCCAATTGGTGAGTTCGTTTCTCCCACTTGGTCCCTCCCTTGTGTTCGAGGGGAAGTCCGAAATGTTAGTGTAGCCAAGGCGCTTGGTGGGGTAGAGCGCAAATGAAAACTTAGCACCACATTCAGGCCTCTGAAGACGACGAGAAGTCGAAACGTCAGGCCCTGCTAAAAAAAGATCCACCTAAAACCTCGTGTTGGCACAAAAAGTTAAACTATCTTTGCTGAATTTTTAAATCTTTATGTATTTTTCTACCCTTTTATATGTTTCAGGTGCATCCTCGACTCCACAGTGTCAGATTGCTTCAAGAAAGACGTGCTATAGAGTAATTATTCGATCGAGTTATTTGTTTAAAAAACGCTGATAAAGGTTTTGAGTATGAAATTTTTTGATAATAATATTATGATTGTTTACAGTTGAAAATATATCACTTTTGCGGACAGGTGTCGAATTAATCACAACGAGTTCAACTTTTCAGACTCTCCGAGGATCTCATGGACACGACACATTTTTGCACCTGAAAGAACAACATTTGCATTCGAAATTGTTCTCTAAAATACCGAGTGTTGATTGCTAAAGCTGACATAAGTGCTCTCTCCACAAAATTTTTGAGACACTCTTCGAATCTATGACGGAGGCGCAGTTGAAGAATGGCCTTCTCGCGGCAAAAAATTTCTACCTTCTGAAGGAGGACCATCAGAGAGTAAAAATTGTGCCATCCTAAAGTTTAAGATGTGATTAATATACAATAAGAAACTAAGCTTCTTCGCAGCGATCTCCGATATGATTAGGGAGGATCGAATTCCAAATTTTCATGCTTCATGAAAATTACATTTTTTACCTGAAGCAGATCACGCACACAGTTAAAATCTTGCCACAAAAAGTTTCAAGTCTTGTTCAATGCACAGTGAGAAAATCATAATTTTCTGCAACGAACAGATTGGAGTGTGGAGTCGTTCCCGAAAGTATGTAAAAAAAATTGTGTTTGTGTTATGTGTTAAAGATTTTCCGCCGGCACCAGATTTTTTCCAAGAGGTCATGGACACTACAGTTTTCTGCCTAAACGAGCAATATCTACGTACAAAGTTGCACTCTAGAAAGTTTCAACTGTTAATTACTGACTCCCTATAGTGATCAATTCGAAAGTTCATGTGCTTTACAAGTCCTATTCAAAAAATACTAACCTGTTAGGATTACAATTTATTAAAGTCATTTATAGGCAAAGACAAAATTTGCTCTGTGCTCCAATAGATTTCCTGCGTCTTTTGTGCTTACCAAAATTTCCTGTGTTTACATGCCCCTCACATCTGTATTCGACAGTAACTCCGCCGGGCTAGACCTACTTTGCTACAAAAACGATGAAAACGGTTTTTTACCACCTAAAACGCTACCCCGTTTTGGTCCTTGGAATGTTCGGTCTCTGGCCAAACAGGTCGGCTCGCCCAGCTACCATGGGAATTTGACAATTACCACTTTAACATACTTTGAATTAGTAAGATCAGCACCTAAAAGGAGTAAGAATCGTAGTAACCATAAGGCAACGTGCCAGCAAATCTCTCGTTAGTTCGAAGTCAGTAAATGATTGGATTATTAGTTCCCCTTTCCCTAGCAATCACATCAAGGTTGTGGTGATTCAGGAGATTTGTACGCGGCGACTGAAGATTCAGAGGTGTGAGATAGAAAGATTCTACGAAAGCTTGCAACAAACGATGTATGAGGCGCCTCGGCGTGATTGGAAGATTGTAATGGGCGATTTTAGCGCTGAACTAGGTGGTGATCAGACAGGGTTGGAGAAAGTTGTAAGACTGTTTATGACAGCAGTGACATGAATGAGAATGGAAGTCGGCTCACCACCTTTTGCAACTCCAACAACCTTTAGATGTGTAGGTAACACGTATTCCAACATTGTCGTATTGACAAGACTATGCGGCTGTCGTCGAGTGTCGTCAAACGAGATTGACTTCGCTTACATCAGTAACAGATGAAGAACGTCTTGACTGGTTATTCGCGCATACCGCGGTGCAAACTTAGGCTACGAACACTACCTTGTTCGAGCAAGCGTGAGATTGAAGCTCAAGCAACAGAAACGAAATTGCATTGCGTGTCCCCTTGACACAACTAGACTGATCGGTCCCGCCTTTTCGGCAAAATTTTTCACTAAATTGCAAAACAGCTTTCGCATATTAGGAGAGATACAAGAGCGCGCAGAGACTCATGGGCAGGAAAAAGGAAAAATATTACAAAACACTCATGCTTGTGTGAAGAAAGTATTGCAAGGAAGTGGAGAATGCGAAAGCAACAGTGCATGAGAAGCGACACTTGGAAGCTAATCAACGAACGGAGACGCCAGAATCAGCATAAGGACCGATCTGACTTGAGCGATGATGTAAGCCGGGAGTACAGCAGGAAGCACACAGAGCTTGACCGACAAATGTTCATGTTGGACAGGTAAAAAATGTTGGCTAACGCGGAAAGGCGATCAACGATGGATTCGCGGTGGATTGAAAGCGTTCTACAAGATCATAGGAGCGCTATCAGGAACACGTACCAGTTAAAACGCACCTGTAAGGGATGTGAATGGGAGATTGCTCATCACAGAAGAGGAGCAGATTAGGAAGTAGGATGAGCACTTCAGAGAGTCGTGAACCAGCAGGAACTTAATGAGATGTATGAATGTCGCGGCGATTATGAAGAGTGTTCTAAAGGTTTGCGTGGTTGGGAAGCTATAGCAGTGGATGAGACTGACAGAGTAATTAGGTCTGAAAAGTAGAAAACCGCTGGGTCTTGACGAGATCTCAGCTGAGCATCTCAAGACAGGATTAATGCAATGAACACAGCATCGACGAGGCTACTAAACAGATGTTAGCTGCGTTCGAAAATTCCGGGCGACTGGAAGCGAGGAGTCATCGTTAAAATACCCAAAAAGGGAATTATCGGAGAGGAATCGGTCAAGACCCGGCGCTTTACCAGTTTTCTCTATAGTCGACAAGGTGCTCAATTCTCTGCAATGATTACAGGACGCGATAGAGGAAAGGTTTTGAGAAGAGCAATGAGGTTCCGGAGCGCAAGATTATGTATGCACTGAACATATTTGTACCTTACGCAACGTCATTGAGCAATGAATCGAATTACGTAAGCAACTTCTCATCAATTTCGTGGCTTTCCGGAAATTTGGATTTTCGATAGTGTGAACTGTGAATTACTATGGTCTATTCTTAGGATTTAATGTATAATCAACTGGAGGTAAGGATGTTATTCTCTCCACTTGCGTTCAGTA
This sequence comes from Heligmosomoides polygyrus bakeri, assembly GCA_947359475.1. NCBI lineage: Eukaryota > Metazoa > Nematoda > Chromadorea > Rhabditida > Heligmosomidae > Heligmosomoides > Heligmosomoides polygyrus. The sequence goes on from OX375867.1 coordinate 63,016,329, forward strand.
TTGCTATTGACTTTATTATGAGGAAATCTATCAATAGCGATGAGGTGAACATCAAGTAGAGCAGATATGGTTTGACAGACCACGACTTTAAAGACGATGTGGCTATCATATCCGAGAGTAACAAGTCACTGCAACATCATGAAGACAGGGAAAACAGATATGAATGTGGATGCAAATATTGATACACCGCATCTTAAAACTGTTCAGAAGTTGACATATGTAGGAGGTACTGTGTCATATGATGGCAATGTAGAATAAGAAATCCTGGTGAGGATTGTTAAAGCGGCACCAGCGTTCGAAAGCTTGGACCAATCTGGAGCTTATCATCCATCACACTGAATATCAACCTGCGCCTCTACCATTCAATCGTCGTCCTAAACGCCCTTCTCCTTCTCCCCCTTTCCCACTCGCGTAGTTCCTTTGATGTTCTTCGTGTTCCTCGTCATATCCCTTCGAGTTTGTTATGCTTTCCGGAAACACTTTTTTTAATAGCAGAAAAATACAAAAACTCGAACAGTCAAATTATTGAACATGTTGCTACTCTTGGCTGTCTAGTCGCGAGTCGACTAAACTATTTACAACAAATCAAGTGACTCACGTCGTCGTCGTCTCCATCAACTCTCGCTGTCCTCTTAGGGCACGGGTATGGGGTTAACGGCCTCTGACATCTTTGGCGCGGATCGAACACTACCTTTAACCGAAGATATAACGGCGAACAAACAAAACATGCGAATGTCTTATGTTTTTTATTCCAACGATAGATAGTTCCTTTGATAAATCCCATTATGATTGAAATATTTCCTGAGAAACAGTAAATAAAACTCCAAAGTAGCGAGAAACAAACAGTTTCCACTGAAATCCTCTCCAGATCCACGAAGCATAACATTGTAGCACATGAAATGACATGGAGGCAACATCTGGCTGATACCTGATATAAGAAGGTGTTTTCAGCACGAATAAATTCTTCGACGAATTCCTTCGATACGTTCAACTTCGACATGTTAAGATAACCGGGAATACGAGGTAGCAACTGCAAATATGCCGATTTGAGAAAGAGGTGAAGGTGGTCCACTAAAGGGAAATGTTGCGCACCTTGCGGAGATCAGTCCTAGAGGTTTTTGAGAAAAACGAAAGAGCTTTGTTAAGACCAATACCTGGTAGTCCAGCCTTAATATACTCTTTGGCAATATTGTATCTTCACGACTCCCGAGGTTGAGCAGAAGTCAAAAAATGCCTAAAATTCCCCCCTAGAGGGGGTGGGGTTGTTTGGGGTGGTTCATGAATACGATGTCGTTTTTAACATTACGGTGGATTAGGTAGGTGTAGGAGTAATGGTGGTAGAGCCACGATCACATATTTGCCGAAACTTCGCCTACATGAGTTATTAGGAGTACTGATCACGAACACTTCCTTTCGAAACTATCAATTTCCTGAGCACTATTTTCCATCCCAAGGTAGAAGCTTCGAAAATAAGTCCTACCGCATAGGCAGAGAAATTAATTCTGCGGAGGAACTTTCCTTCATTGCCTATGGAATTCAATCACCAGCGACTTCTTGCGTGAGTTGTGCGGCTACGCGTACCACATAAAAACAGTATTGATTTCTGTGCTTAGTCAATCCAAAGTTCTTAATGGTGGTTGTCTAACCAATGTAAAATTTGGCTCAGCGCCGGCAGAAATTTTGAAAAAGGTAAACCTTATCCATGATCGGCACCCCAAATATTCTCACAAATAAGATTTGGGCAAAATCGGTTATCCTTACTCCGCCAGCCTTACTCACTCTTAGCCAGCGTACCTACAGCGAACGACTGCAATTTTCAAAGAGCATATCATATTCGGGATCTCAGCCCGAATATCCCGTAGGCGAAGTTCAAGCAAAAAATCGACCTCTCCTCGACCTCTGGCGTCGACTGTATGCAGTAATGCCTGCTTATCTTGTAAAATCAAACATGTTCAAAATTCAAATTGCAAGAAAATCAACCTGCAGGTAGTCACATCCAGACAGTATACAAATGCGTCGGAATTTGGTGAAGTCAAAGTGCGACTTCATCACACCAGTGAAACATCGAGGTAAGTGACTCTTCTCGTAGACCACGCATTCTCCTGTCGAACTGTTCCACTTGAACGCTATCTACACAAAGGTTTATTACAAGTTGCAACAGACCGCTCCAGAGTAAGTGTTTCTAACCCTTACCTTAATAGCTTATACACCTAATAGATCATTTTCAGAAAGCGTAAGTCTTCAAATTAGCTACTCGCTCGAGAACAACTGAAGTGATCACCTTTTCGCAACCGAATACGATAAGATCGGAATCTTCTGTGACCACCACATCAGCCAGCCCTTCGTTCACAAGAAAAGCAAGCTGCGCGTCAGATTCATAGGGGGAGACAATTATATCCAGGTTCTCGAAGTCGCGGAAATGCTGAAAGTGGAAATGGTAAATGCGCAGCATCTTCTCCACAGTTCTATCAACTTTAAACATTTACCAACCTGAATTGTACTCTCTACAACGTCAGAAGTGATTTCAGTTGCCCTCTTGAATTTAACAAGCGCCTCGTCGAGTTTACCCTCTGACAGCAGCAACTCACCAGCTCGAATGTTGTCAGCGCGCCGTTGCCGTCTTTCATCATTAGTGTTCTGCAAGAATTCCATCTATGAGTGTTAAATACTGTAAAGGTGTAGGGGCCGACACTTAGTACAATTCAGAATTAGCGCGAAAAAAATGGCAACGTACTTCTACCAAGTAGGTTAACTGTCTCCACAGACTTTAATACTTTTCTACAGTCGAGCTTGCAGTAACGTTAGAAACAATTTACCGCTGGATGCCGCGCTTCTACTTGGCAACCGCCTTATTATTGACACTCCCCTCAAAATCCACAGCAACGATGGCTCGACACTTCATATCACGGCATCTGCTCTCAACAGTATCAAGTTGATCACGACAATCTGCTACTCCGCTGATCAGTTGGAAGAATGCTACCAGTTCAGAAACTTGAAGAACATAAGGTCGATGTTTTCTGAAGGAACACCAGAAAAATAAACACAAATCAATGAACACAGTACTAACAAGGGAAGACTATCACTCAACACTGGATGATACCACAGTGGTGTGTCAAACAAGTGGAACGTCAAACCCATTATCGCCGTGAACCTCGACAAAACCCTGAAGGAGAGAGGAAGAGGGAGAGTGCGAGTGAGACTGTTCTAATGAAGGAATCTGAGGAGGAAAAAAGCGGTTTAGACTGAAATGGGGAAGTCGTGGGAATTCCGTCGACAGAATAGAGTGACCTCCTAAGTGATTAATCCTTAGGGAAGCAGAAAATTACCCCTGCTGGGCGTGTATTGCTCGAGCACAAAATGCAATTGATCAGCAAATGCTGATGTGTTTGGAAACAACTCGAAGTCTCGTACTAAAGAATAACGCAGAAAAAAACTCTGGAGAATCCAACAACGTGGGGTCGGACTCATCAACGACTTACTACAATTTAACAGAGAAAATTGCGGCCGAAATCCCTGACAGCGCAGCTTATCAAGCGATATGGTGAGCCAAAGATGCCAAGATTCATCGAGAGTCGCACGTGGGATGTGGTGAGCGATAAGCAGCGCTATCTGAGTTTTCCGCAGTGAATTCTCTATTAAAGTTATGTAGTCGTTGATGAATTCGAACCTTGATTTTGGTTCCAGAAAATGCCTCAAAAATAGAGGATCTATAGAGGAATGGTAAACGCTCAGTTACGCACGATTTTTCGCCGTCTTCGAAAACCGAACAATCGAATAACTCGATTTTTCGCCGTCTTCGAAAATCGAAAAATCGAATAACTCGATTTTTCGCCGTCTTCGAAAATCGAAAAATCGAATAACTCGATTTCTCGCCGTCTTCGAAAATCGAACAATCGAATAATTCGATTTATCGCCGTCTTGGAAAACCGAACAGTCGAATAACTCGATTTTTCGCCGTCTTGGAAAACCGAACAATCGAATAACTCAATTTCCCGCCGTCTTGGAAAACCGAACAATCGAATAACTCAATTTCCCGCCGTCTTCGAAAATCGAAAAAACGAATAACTCGATTTCTCGCCGTCTTCGAAAATCGAACAATCGAATAACTCAATTTCCCGCCGTCTTCGAAAACCGAACAATCGAATAACTCGATTCTTCGCCGTCTTGGAAAACCGAACAATCGAATAATTCGATTTATCGCCGTCTTGGAAAACCGAACAATCGAATAACTCGATTTTTCGCCGTCTTCGAAAATCGAACAATCGAATAATTCGATTTATCGCCGTCTTGGAAAACCGAACAATGGAATAACTCGATTTTTCGCCTATCTAGCCAACGTTGCTTAGGGCGCCCTCTGGCCGTTTTCTAGGGACTTCAAGGTTCAGGCCAATCTTACAGTGTCGTGTAGCGCGAAGCACGTGGCCATACCATCGTAGACGAGCCTCACGCAACTTGTCACAGCAACATTAGCACAACAATATAATACAATATACAAAAACCAGTCCACGATATATTCCCCATCCAAGTCTAAGATCCTGCCCCATCTTTCAGGTAGACTTTCAATTCCTTTCCGCCAGAATTCCGAAGGTTGTGAGGAAAAGAATTCAGAAACCTCCAATTCCAGTTGACGTCGATCATCGAACTATCGAACCCTCTACCTCGAAGATGCTACTTTAAAGCTCTGAAGAGGTGGTAGTCAGAAGGAGCGAGGTTTGGAGAGTACGGTGGATGGGGCAGAAGTTCCCAGCCTAACTCCTGAATTTTCTCGCGACTCACTTTTGCGACATGAGGACGCGCGTTGTCCTGCAGCAGATAGACCTTTTCCCGTCCTGCGCGCTTTTGGCGCATGGCGTCGGCCAAGCTGTGGAGCTGGGGCAGCGCGACAGGAGGTACACCTGCGCCTTGCTGGAGGGAGTGGCGTCAGGAGGTACAGCCGCTGTTCTGTGGACGGAAACTTTTGTTTTGCGTGTCAAAGGTTTTGTAAGGCAGCCGTTAGACTCTCGGTGAAGCCTAGAGGGCGGGGGCGGGTGTACCTCCTGACCGTCCCCCTGGAGCTGGGTAGCGTGGACAGATGCTGTGACTGTGGTCTCACTATCCAGCAACTCCCAGTAAAGCATGCCTTCTGAGTCCAACAGAGGGGCGTCCGGAACGAGGTCGATCTTCGAGAGAGATATATCCAGCGTTGAAGCGCTGACACCACGGGCCACTGTGGAATAGTGAACGACTTCCTCCTTGATGATGTTGGAGGCTGCAGTCCTCGCGGAATGGCCTTGCAGAAATTCGTAGTAGACGATAGGTCGTAGGATGCTGCTGATTATCGTTGATATTGTTGCTGGGCGCAAATAGGGTCCGGGATCACCTTATAAAAAGTGTCACCAACACCAAGAAAACGAGACAAGGCACACTGATAGTAAAGAAAACCAAAAAACAATGCTGTAGCTCTGTTCTGTGCTCTCGCACAGACTTACGTAAGCGAAGGGACTCCAGGGTGTAGCTCGAGTGACGCACCCGTGTTAAAATTGCCTACATTCTGGAGTTCCCTCCCTTGCCCAATTAGGAAGCACATAAGACGCGGATCTATAATCGAAACGAAGAGATAAAACTGGATGCACATTCACTGTATGTAGCTACTCGTCACGCCTGCCCGCCGCGTAATGCTGTGGTGACCCCCCGGACCCTATTTGCGCGCCTGTTGCTGTATTCGTGCTCGACGAGGCCTTATTTAGTATGCTTGAGAAAGCTTCGAGAATGTACTGTGACGTCACCACACAAGATCAACACTGTAAGAGCTTTAACAAATTTAACAGGCAGTAGCGTAAAGTGTTGCACGACTTTTCGATCAACCTAATAGATGGACTGTCATTTGTTGTGAAGATGAAGACCTACCATACTGCCATGTATATGGAGTCGAAAAAATATCAATAAGCAAAAAGAACTGACTTTTTACATACCAAAGTACAGCCAAACTGACTGCAGCTAAAGGGAAGTTTATTTAACGAATTTACCGATTTTAACGCAAAGTTTTCTCGTTAAAAATTTACCGAAGAAAATTTAACGCGCACCCCAGATACGGCTCAAGCAATTCTTGCCATGTCCTTCACATCGACTACTTTGATAAAACTTCCATTCCACTGTCGTTGTACACTCACACAAAAACGCAACAAAAGTACCTTTTTGGCTGGAAGAGTGCGACCATCCAACACCATGATTACGTGACAACCAAGAGCAAGCAACGCCTTCACGTGCTTTTCCACATAGTAGATGTAGCTAAACATGAAGTAATGTGAGAAAGCGCTGCCTCTATAATTCCACTGTGTTGCTACCAGAGTTTGCGACTTGCCGGTTTCTGGGCTAATGTTCTACAAACTCCCTCCAACGGGTTTCTGCCGTGAAAGAATGGTACTAAGAAAAGACAAGAAAAAGACTACGTTACTCACAAATTAGTTTTCTTCCCTTGAGCAACACTTTCTGTACAACCAAAAAGTCCACGATGGAGTAAGCAGCTTACGTCGATAGCAATGGAACATCCGGAAAATTCGCTCATGTTTCCCTGAAGTACAGACATCGATGTTGGCTCTCTTGTTGTTCAGAAGAAGTGCTAATGCATAGACGCTAGTGACTAAAGATGTTTACATACCTGGCGACAAGCATTCTTGACGAACGGCAGAAGGTTCTGGATCCCCATCCAACCGTTGCTGACAGTGCTTTCCTACCCTCTGAAAAAAGCAGTAATACACGAAGGAGCAGTAAAGGCTAAGGTATTTCCGATATAAATATCAGCTGCGTGTAGGGGTCAGACAAGGGCCCGTATGCATATCTCGGGGCGGTGGGGTGCCCCACTCGGGGCGCCCCAACTGCAGGTCGTACCCAGCAGGTTTGGGGCCCCCAACCCGCGATGCATATGGCTCCCACCATGGGCCGTATGCATATCTCGCCCCGACGCGCCCCGCCGGGAAATGGGGAGGAAATACCGTACTTCCGCGATGCACACCAAGGCCCGTATGCATATCTCGGGGCGGCGGGGTGCACCACTCGGGGCGCCCCAACTGCAGGTCGTACCCAGTAGGTTTGGGGCCCCCAACCCGCGATGCATATGGCTCCCACCATGATCGGGGAACTTCCGAGCCGTATGTGATATGCGTAGTACGTAGGCACGGATTAGGTTTTGCATTTCTCGGCGAAAATGTCAGCTGCTCGCTGTCGCGCATTCATGCGCGTTTGAAGAAAAAAGGGAGTAAAGGAGGTGAGGTCTCCTAAAAGCAGGAGCGCCCGGGGAATCGGTGGACTGGGGCGCGAGTGTTGGACATACTGGCGCTGGCCATTGCTTCCCATAGTTTCCACAGTAAAACGCTATTCTTGCGCTGGAACACCAACTCTACTTGGCTGCGGGACATTATGTACGAATGGTCGCCGCGGACGCGGCGACTCGCGCGGCGAGCGCGGCAGAAGACGTCGCAATTGGGTGACTTCAGCGGCCAGTGGTATCTAGACCTGCATCAAAACTTGGACATCAAGTGTTAGAAAGTGTATACAAGCTCAGTTTCACTGCGACTGTGTCATATTTTAGCTTTTCCTGAAGAAGCATCATATAAAATTGAGCATTAGAACGTTGCTTAGTTTTATCACTCGAACTCATGTTGTAACTGCTGTAACTCGAACAGAGCATGTTTTCCCCCAGCTCCTGCAACAGCAGAAAGGGATATCAACAACTCAAACCTAGCGTCTGCAGCAAGTCATGAGGCACAGCTCCCACGACCGCTGCGAAGCTCATCGCGCACGCGACAGTCGTCGTCGCGGGCGCGGCGACCATTCGTACATAAAGACCGCCCCTCACTCTACTTTTGTGAAACACCTTGGTATCCAGAAACAACTATCAGCAAATCTACAAGGCACTGATTGAGCAGATGTGCAGTGATGAATGACCTGACGCAGACACCGACATGCACAGATTTTGGATTTTCATTTTTGAGAAAATTAATAAATTAAATTTTACTGGGGAATACGGTATCTCCCCGGAGGTGTACATCGCGGGGTTCCGCCGCCCTTTAAATTATTCCCCGACGGGAGGCCCCGAGCGAGATATGCATACCGGCCCAAGTTTTGAATACAGTACTCCGGGACTCTGGCGGGAAATTGCGTCCCCCTACTCGGAGGTAGGGGGAATTCGGACTGGAGCAGAGACGTTGCTGATTGGAGCGGACCTGCTGCCGCCAAGACGATGCTTTCGAACTATGCCTCCACATAAGGGCAGCAAAGAAGGGGCTAGAGGGCGACTTCGTTGATGTTTTGGTATATGTGATGCTTAGGCTTATGTTATACTTCGGCGACGTGTCGCCGACGCTGCGACCCGTCACCGACGTCGCCGACGTCGCCACAGACGCGTGGTCGACGTCGGCGACGTCGTCAACAGATTCTGTGGCGGTGTACCCGTTGTACGGATAGCGGGAGAGGTACAGATAGCGAAATGTTAAAGGAGTAACGCGTTTCTACTTCTGTACACAATTCAGGATGGTTCAGTGGTTAATCATTTATACGTAATGAGCAGGAAAGGGAGATAGGACCATTCGTCACAACCGCATAGGGGCCCTCTCGCGTACGCCGCTATCTTCTGGCCATGGTGACCTGTTCCGCCCAGTGGACGGCTGGTGCCTCTTCTGCTAGAGGCATCGTCGTCGCCGACGATAGGCGGTGTCGGGGACGTCGTTGACAGGAGAGCATCGGAGCGCGTTTTCAATGTCATCACTCGCATGCCACGTGTCTTTCACGTCACTGTCAAGTTCTAAACATAAAAAAGCACATCATAAATTAATGTGGCCAAGTAGTAACAAGATTGTAAGCATTCAGACCATGCACAATCAAACAAGTCTGAAATGCAAGGTTTCAGACGGGGCTATTTACACGTTACATAAATCTCGTTACCTGTGCTTTCATATGAGTCTCAAACGTCTTCAAAGGTTTCACTAGCAGCAATGTTAGAACCATTCAAACAGAGTACCTGTATTTTTTTAGGATGCCCTGCATTTTTCGCAAGACATAGTGTATTTTTAGGTTTCAAACTTTACAAGAAGCACAAATCAATCGATACGGTTACTTTGTAAAGAGATTATAACAAGTATTCAAGCGAAACACTATCAATAGATTGTAAAATGCAAAATAACAGACGAGTGCATGGCGCAGTCTATTCCGATAACAACAGAAGTACGGGATAGTGTTGGGCATTTAACGACTATTGATTTACCAATTTAACGATTTTACCAGCATTTTCGGTTTAGCAAAGACCTTTTTCGTTAAATCGTATTTAAATTAAATTTACGCTGAATTCTCGAAGTTCAAAGGAAAATTTAACTCTTAGGTTTGCATAACCATTTGAGAAAGCGAGGAAACACTACTTATTTTCTACACAGTTCTATTTAGTATTGCTTGCTCTACAAGGAAGCAAATAGGCCTAAAAAATGCGAACAGAACGGCTGAGAAGGACAGAAGAAGGAAGAGAAGTGACAAAGTGAAGGGAGCTAAGGTTTAGGGTCCCAATCCCTCCCAAACACTCAGTGTCCTAGTGAATTGCACTTTTTGTGTTCGCAAGACGGCGTCTTTTGCAATTCTCGAGTTCGTAATTCGAAGTACGGTGGTGATGATGGCAGTTCCGGGAACGAAGAACCAACCCACAATCATAACACTCCATCGGAGCGCATTTTCTGCCACCCTTGGATGACGTCGGCGACGCTGACGTCGTCGGCCCGTCTGTGGCGACGTCGGCGACGTCGGTGACGTGTCTGTGGCGAGGCGGCGGAAGTATAACACCCCCTGCGGAGCTCTCGGCGACGTCGCCGGCGACGCTGTGATGTGCGGGCTGCTACGCAGTGCGTAGCAGCCCCTACAGCACAGCCTCGCCGACGTCGGCGACGCGTCGCCGAAATATAACATAGGCCTTAGTGAGGTCATTTTTGAGCAGCAGTGTTTAGCATATGAGAATTTCGACTTTCCTTCATTCATTAAGTAAAACAGGCACTTACTGAAGCTAATTTTCAAACAGTGTCCAAATGTGGAGATTTTTTTATATTTTCGTTGGTTATTGGGTGTAAGAGACGCCTAAAGAGGCTATGATTGGACCACTCGTGTGTATGTGTGTTTTCAATGCGGGTATAACAAAGTCTAGCTAGGTTGTTTTTATGTTAGTGCTTTCATTTACTGAAATGTACATTTTCCGAAACATTTGGTTAAATAATTAATACTTTTAAGGCTAAATGTTGCTTGGACGTTTAATCTTTGAATTTTTACCGTAGAGATATGGATTTTCCCAGATAGCTACGGCTTTTTGTACTAAGGGGGTTGGTACCCGCTCCATTATGAGACAATGGTCCTGGAACACTAAGATAAACACTGTTTCTGAGCACAGAACTAAGCAGCGAAAGGAACTCCGAGGTGTGGCTGATCTTCGCCGGCGCCGTACGCTGGACGTGCGGGCCACGCCAGGCTTGCCGGCTTCGGGTATGGCGGGCCACGCTAGGAACGCAGCCCAAACCTAGCTAGGGATGCTTCCTCATCCAGCGTCCGTCGCCGGCTTCGCCGGCGCCGTACGCTGGACGTGCGGGCCACGCCAGGCTTGCCGGCTTCGGGTATGGCGGGCCACGCTAGGAACGCAGCCCAAACCTAGCTCGGGATGATTCCTCACCCAGCGCTGGTCGCCGGCTTCGCCGGCAAGCAACGCTGGGTAAGGAAGCATCCGTAGCGTCGAAGTCGAACACGTTGAAACGAACGCCTCCTACAGATCGATTGACGCCTTGTTGAGTACCAGTCAATCCCAGTGCAGCACTCACGAAAATGTCAGCAGCACTCCTGCTCCGTCTAAGGTTCTGTTCACAGCACATTGCAGCTCGTCAAGCCTAATCGAATGTCTGACGTTTTTGTCCAGTCGTCGTGCTTTATCCCACGAGGCGTGATGAATTTCGGAAAGTGTAACTTAGGACAAATAATACTATTCTACCCTGCATACTGTAGTATGGAAACTGGTCAAAGCATTGCCGAAAATGGAGGACCAAAGAGCCAGACTTGATTGAAGGCGTAGTCGAATCAGGTGTTGGTCCTCCCAACATTCTTCGCTGACCTGCTCTGGCCCTCGCTGAAAATCGGAGGATCTGAGCAGGTAGAAGTAGCCTAGTAATCCAGCGCGCGAAGTAGGTATGTTCTTGAGAACAAAGTGAACAATTTCCAAATCAAAAGCGTCTTCCAGAAAATGATTGACCAATCAATAATATCGGTTAATATTGATTGTCTGGTGGAAGCTTTACCATGGTGGCTGATTTCCTGATGGGCCTGTACTTCCCTTCGGCGACGCGTCGCCGACTCTGTGACTCGTCACCGACGTCGCCGACGCCAATGTTGCCACAGACGTCGTCGGTACCGTCGGCGACGTCGTCGACAGATTCTGTGGTGGCGTCGGCGACGTCGTCGGAGGAGCATTGGAGCGCAGTGTACTAATAGAAGTACGGGCCAGTATTGACCATTTAACGACTATGATTTAGCGATCTAACGAATTTACCGGCATTTTCCTTAAATTTCTTTATTGAAGTTTAGCAAAGGCCTTTTCCGTTCAATCGCATTGAAATTAAATTTACGCGGAATTTTCTGAATTCGCATGAAAATTTAACTCTTAATTAGTGTAAGTTGCATTTCGAAAAAGCGATGTTTTCTGTATCTATTGAGAAAGCGAGGAAACACTACTTATTTGAATCAGTTTCTCTACAGCCGTTTTGTATATTTCTGTTTCAAGGCCGTCTTTCATATTTTGGCTGCTCAGTATCAGTTATTCGCTATTCTTCACTGTTCTCTTCACGTTTTCAGTTTTCTTCACAGTTTTGTTTTGCGTTATTTGCTCGGCAAGAACGCCAAAATGCCTAGAAAACGCGAATAAAACGGGTGAGAACGACAGAGAAGCAAGAAAGGTGACAAAGGGAAAGGGAACGTAAGGATTAGGCTCCACTCCCTCTTCAAACACTCAGTGTTCCAGCAAGCTGAACGGATTTTCGTACAGCATTAGGTAATGGTTGTGAGACTAACCATAAAAGACCGTTGAGATTAAAAATGACACTAGTGGTGTCCGCCGGACGGGTGTTTTTGCACTTCTCCATTTCGTAACTCAAGGTACGGTGGAGATGATGGCAGTGCTGGGAATGAAGAACCAACCAATAATCAAAAGTCTCCATCAGAGGAGCTCCCGGCGACGCCGCCTGCGACGTCGGCGACTCGTTGCCGAAGTATAACATAGGTCATCGACCATCCGTCGGCCATCATAATCACGAAACACCCACCCAGATCGATCAAGTCTGCAGAGAACCGATACCAACGCTCAAGAATGGATAGCGACTATAGTAGGATCGACTGCCCATCGAAACATCTTTTACCTGGTTGGCCTTCCGTAGGCTATCATAATCGCGGGACACCCACTGCGTTGAACTTTTTGAGTGCATGGCGCGATTCAGTCTTTTGATGTGGCCTGTCAGCTTTGAAATGAAATCGAAAGTCTTCCAAATCGAGACGAGCTAGATTGTTTGAATGAGTTCTGAGCTAATCACGCAACAACCACTCCGATCGATGAAGTCTGAGTGGCAGGGGTTGACAGAACGTTCAGACGATCATTATCAACCAATATTATCGATCGTTCAAGTAGTGCTATCGTTTCTCTCTCAGACTTCATAGATCTGGACCATAATCAAGCACACCCACCCCGGTAGATTAAGTCAGAGAGAAATATGAATATATCCGTTGATATAGATTGTCTGAGCTCGAGGTGTGAGCTAATGACGCAACATCCACAACGATCGGTTAAGTCAGAGAGAAACGTCAATACATCGGTTGATATATATTATTTTCACGTCGAGTTGGACAGTTCTGAAATCAAATTGGACAGTTTTCAGGTTAAATTGGACACTCTTTTAAGCTAGTCTAAGACTATTCAAATCAAAGAGAACTCTTCCAATTTGAAATATGCATCATTCACATTAGACTAGAGAGGACTCTCCAAAAGTGTTAGGATAATTTTTGTTCGAAGAAAACTTTAGTATAACTTTAATTGAAGTTTTAATTTAGTTCCCAATGAGAGAACACGTAGTATGAAAATTTTAAAAGTTTTATTTGTTGAGGAAAAACAGTGAATTAAAGCTTGTACAGAGAGTGCGCCATGCCCCGTCCGAAAATTAGCGATTTTCATTCGACTGATAGCAAAATTTCTGTTCTCATGCAGTTTCACACCTGCAAACCGTGTAACACAAATAATTGTAATAAACACACATATTCTAACTTTTTTTGTCGATCAAATAAACGTTGCGTTGAACTTTTTGTGTGCATGGCGCGATCCAGTCTTTTGCTGTGACCTGTGAACTTTGGAATCAAATTGAATGTCTTCCAAATCGAGACGGGATAGGTTGTCTGATCGCGATCTGAGCTAATCACGCAATACCCACCCGATCGATTAAGTCTGAGAGAGAACCAATAACACAGGTGAAACGATCAATAATATCGGTCGATATAAGGTCTGAAGGGAAGCCAATATTTACCTGATAGGCCTTGCGTCGGCCACCGTAATCACACAACACCCACCCGGACCGATTGCGTGCGAGTCCATCAAACTAACGTTACATTGAACTTTTCGAGCGCATGGCGCAATCCAGTCCTTCGATGCAATTTTTTCTCAAAAATTAAATAAATATTCTAACCATCTTGAAGACCCTGCAGTTTAACCTGTAAGAAGCTCGTCTCGATTTGGAAGACGTTAAATTTGATTTCAGAGTTCATCGGGCAGCTTGGAAGAGTATCCAATTAGGTTTGAAAACTGTCCAATTTGATTTAAAAGGTGTTCATTTCGACGTGAAAATCATGCAACACCCACCCCGGAAAGTGCACGATCGAAACGCCTTAGGCCATCATATGCTGTTGCTAATGTGTAGGGAGGTGGATGAAGAAGAACACACTGGCAAGAACGCGCAAAGCAGAAGCAAGCGGTGCAGCTCATCGACGGCTTCCATCGCAGGTCATGAGGTGTGAGCCATGCCGCGGCGCAGACCTCTTCCGCAACGCTTCACGTGTTCTCTGAACCCGGCAGCGGCGGCTCGTCATAGTCGTGGTGACCTCTTGCGAAATCTCATCAAGTGGGCGTCCTTTGGTGACCACCCGGCAGTGGAAGCGTCTTGGTCGTAAACACCTCGTGGTAGTAAGCGCCACCGGCAGCAGTGGCTGCCTGCCACTGTTTACCTCTTTGCACCCGTTCACAGCGTTTGCACCCGTTGACAGCGTTAGCACCCATTGACAGCGTTAGCACCCGTTGACCGTCAGTGATTCATGCCTCTCCGCTTTATATAATAGGATGGCAGTGGCGAAAACTGCGCGAAAATGTCATTATAAACAAATTGCTACAATTTTTAATATTACACCGCTCTTTATGCCGACCTTCTCGTCCTTAGTTTTGAAGTGCAGATTGGAAAAGTAGTAGCCCTGCTAATCTTCAGTCCATCCTCCACCTATTCCTCACCTCAGTTTTCGTCAAGAAGCGGATGATAGTGAAAGCACTCTTGATATAATGGGCAGAAAAGGCGTTCATTCTCGAATGCAATAGCACAAGCACCCAGGCTACTAATAGCCTTATCTAGTCCACAGTGCATTTGTTTCCTAAAGTGCCAAAACAGATTCTTGCTTTTTTATTGTTGGATTATGAAAGGTTTTATTGAAGATCCAACATATATCTGCATTTATTATCATATATCTGCAAGACGCTAGTTCCTATAGGACCTTCTGTGTAGCTTTCAGGACTGCTAACTACTGCATGTGTACAAATAGGGGAGCTCTTCATTCTCCATTATACTGAGCATTTTTTGTTTCCTAAATCATGACAGATGGATCATGATTCTACTCTACTTCTACTAAATCCTGATAGCTATAGCCTAGAGTCGAGAACAGAATACAACACGGGTGAATGGTTCTGTTCACAAGTGCTTAGAGACCATGAGTACTCCTCTTCGGAACATAAAACAACTAAAAGAACGCTTTCCCACCACGGTTTCAGCTGTACCTGCTGTATATCGCTAGAAGACCTCAGACACTATGAGTCATCAGCCGCGCGCCATTAGTCGGGGCGATGACACAGAGCGTACGCCAAAATGCGAATGTGTTGTTTTGAATTTCTACGACTGTTCTGCTAGTCGGGACGACGCGGTGCGACACCGCAGGTCATGTGTAGCAGCGCGTCGGCCCCGATGGTCAGCGCATGCTGGGTGGCACCGCTGACCTGAGTAGGCGGTGCCTAAGACCCCCATTCCGGCTTTTTCTTGTCTGGTGACTGGTTGTTGTTATGTCACCTTAACGAATGAGCTTGAGCGCGATGCGCTATATCGAGAGTCGCTCGTAACCGAACCCGTCTCTTAAAGTCGTTATCCTGATTGGCGATCCTGACTCTCCAATACGATTGGCTTTTCTCTTTCCTTCCTGTTTCGTTTCTTTCCGCGTCCTCCGTGAAGACTCAGGTCGAGAGAAATATGTGACTACTTTATCAAAGATATATGGTAGGATTATTAACAAGAGGACCCAGGGGGAGGAGTTTCGTAAGTTTCCTGTTAGTAGAGGATGCTGATGCACTTGCCGTTTCGCAATACAAATCACTGTCACGATTTCGCCATCCTAGTTGTTCGTTGTGTGCAACTTCTGCACTAGGACGGAGAGTGGCAACTCCCTACGGTTTATTACTGCAGCTCGATTGCAAAAATGTTCAAAGAGGTTCTACCACAGAACTGCTGAAATGTAGTTGTTCAAGAGGGACAGAGAGTTCATTTCTCTCCGATAGAAAGATTTGGAGGCGGTGTTGCAATTAGTTGCTCACATACTTTTGAATTAGATGTGAGGTAAAGTAAGTACTGTCAATGCATGGGCACTACAATCTAGCCATGAAAGTGCACCATTTATTACATTAATACCACATGGAGAAGGCAATATTTCTTGTCTTCTGAGGCGATATGACTTCTCACCTCACCCTTTAGAGGAAGACAGCCACTACGTTGCTTCAGTTAGTTAATTAAGCACCTTGGCAAGAAGATGTAGTTTCGAGTTCTAGTGACTAGGTTTAACTATGGGACGGTCAGGATTTTCCCTACCAGTAGGGCCAGCAAAAATGTTCACGGTTGGGAAAAGAAAATGACTGGCGTGTCGCAAAACTATGCAAGAAGGATTCATAAGGTCAAACAGTTGCCGATCAACAAATACTAATACGTGACAGAGTACCTTTTCAATGGCCCACCCTACAGCGGATCCGCACACTGGTGCGAGATATTTATTAGGGCTATTCAAGCAGACCTTGAAGAAGATGGTTTTCACAGTAGAGGTACCTAGTCCAGCCTTAACTGGCTTAAAGCGAATCCGCACACTGGTGCGAGATATTTGTGCTTTTCAGCAGATTCGAAAAGGTTGGTTTTTATGTCTAGGTGACTGGACCAGTCTTTAGTGGCTTACAACGAATCCGTATACTGGTGCGAGATTTTTGTTAGTGCTGCGCGACCAGAGAATCCTGGATCTCGATGCAGATGATCGGTTGTTTATGCTTCAGAAATGGGTATTGTTGGTCCAACACTCAGTAGTGTTCATCTTTTCGAGATCGGGAACGTGAATATCCCAGTTTACTAAGTTATGCAGAAGATTCGTACATCAAAATAAAAAGCGCACATTGGTTCGAGATCCCACCATGTTTAATAGAGGTATTCGAGCAGATCTCGAAGAATTTGGCTGCTGCGGCCGGAATGCCTGGATCTCGCTCCAGATGATCATTCGATTATGTTCCAGAACTACAGTGTTCTTGGTCTAAATGAAGTTGGCTTCTACAGCCGAGGTGCCTGGATCTCGTTCCAGATGAAAAATTGACTATGTTCAAGAACTGGGGTATTCTTTGTCTTACACTCAGGGGTGTCCAACACTGATGCGAGGTGTTTGTTAAGGCTCCTCGAGCAGATCTCGAAGAAGTTGTATTCCACAGCCGTGGTTCTTGGATCTCGATCCAAATGATTCGCTGTTCATGATTTAGATAGGGTTATTGTTGGCCTAACACTCAGTGGTGTCTAACTTTTAGTTGACAAAAGATGGATCCACACATGAATGTGAAATATGTCAGAGCTTTGGTAGTAGGAGTAGAAGCCGGCTCATATAGCCAGTTTGCCTGGTTTTTGATACGGATGAGTGACTCTGATCACGTAGATCAGAAGTACGAATGGTCCAGTTTATTACGCTCTGGAGAATACGCACACGGTTGCGAAGTATATTTATTCGAGCAGATTCGAATACGCCGGCTTCCTCGGCAGAGGTCCCTGAACCTCTGTACATGCGAGGTTACACCGAATGATAGCTAGATCACATCTCGGGAAGGATCCGTACAACATTTTCCAACCCATGATGTTCTGAAGATTGAATCACATAGCTCGAAGGGAGAGTTTCACGCTATTATGTGGGGAGGAATTTCACTTGTAAGAACAAAGAATAAATGGCAAAAGTATAGTCACAATGAAACACCTTTTGCTTCCTAAGAATTCATGCGCCGACAAAAGAGGAATGCCTTCTGAAGGCAGAACTAAATAGTTATGGATCTTGTTCTATAGGTTACTTCCTTTCCTGAATAACACATAGCTTCCAAGTGGTGAAATGGTTAGCATGGCGGAGTAATGACACAAAGGCGATCTACGGCAGAAAAGCTACACTGGGGTCTCACGAAGAGGATTCAGTCTGGGTTCGCTCCGTTGAAGAGCTTAGCTTCAGCTATGGCCGAAAAGCCCCTGTTATGCGCCGCTCAAAGTCGATTGTTGGTTAGTCCAATAACACTCTAATGGTTAGTCTTGAATAAAGTGTCGTAGCGAAAATGGGTTTCGACTCGGTTTCACAGAAACGGGCTTCTACCGGTTTCCATCGGATTTACAATCCATTACCATCATGATTCCTCACCTCTGTAGTGTCCTAACGGCAAAGCAGGAGCACTCTGGGCTCCTGAGAAGAAAGTACTGCGGGCAAGAACCTTTTCTCGAACAAGCACATGACTTGGGAAGTATAGCTGCGATTGAAAGTTGTTACATTGTGTGGAGGAACAAACATTTCCGGATGCGTTACATATGGTGGCAGCTCATATGCGTTCAGGTACGCATTCTCAGTCTGACGACCTCGGCTTCTCTAGCCTACAACCCCTCGCGCTTTAATTGTTCCGTTGTTGTACTTGGAGTAGAAATACAAAACGGAGTTTTTGCCGGAGTATACCGGAGGCAAAAGTGTTGTTTTGAATTTCTACGACTGTTCTGCTAGTCGGGACGACGCGGTGCGACACCGCAGGTCATGTGTAGCAGCGCGTCGGCCCCGATGGTCAGCGCATGCTGGGTGGCACCGCTGACCTGAGTAGGCGGTGCCTAAGACCCCCATTCCGGCTTTTTCTTGTCTGGTGACTCCCACCCATCCCACCCACGGCGAGGAGGATGTTCGAGAAAGCAAATTCCATATGTCAGCCCATGCCTCATTAATGCGCTCCGACCTTATGTAGGACGACTGTTACCTAGAATTTTTGTTTGAGAAATGGTATCCGCTATCCCTTTCAGATTTAATGCTCACTCCTGTGAGTCCTTATTTAGTCACGAACGCGGACGGGACCCCTATGGTGGACAACGATGCAAGGAATATGCGCCTTCAACGACGAAGCGCATTTCGAACTGATCAACATCTATTGTAGGATCTACAAATGTTTAAGTTCATAGTATTGTAACATGTGTTAACTATAGTTCTATCGTTCGGTAGCGTATCTAAATGTATGAGGTTCTTGAATGGTATAGCTCATGGTTCGCTGGATCATGGTCTGAATGTGGTCTCAGACAATGTATATCTGCCAGTATTGCACTTTTAGACTTAATTGATATAATGCAATAGTGCTCTTTGTAATCCGCGCACATCCTCAGAATGAATATTGGATGATATAGTACTGTACGGTACTTGATGATGCAGTACTGTATAGCAGAAGACAAGAAATAAAGCCTTCTCCCCCGTTGTTGTACTTGGAGTAGAAATACAAAACGGAGTTTTTGCCGGAGTATACCGGAGGCAAAACAATCGTACCGCGGACGGTTGACATAGGGTTTACCGTAATCTTCACGCGCGTTTCTTTGTATCTGGTGCAATCACGGAGGACGTCCGAATATGGCGCCTGAAGGAAGTGAGGGAGTAATGTGCGTGCCGTCTTAAGGCCCCCACAGACTTCTGCGGCGTCGCCGCTGCCCTATGCTTAACCATAGGGCAGGGATGCAGAGGTCGCCGCCAGCGGTGCCGCTGGGCGGCGCCGCTGGCCGGCCGGCGGCACCGGCGGCACCGGCGGCGTCGCTGGCGGAAATGACTTGAATCATTCCACCCGGCGGCGCCGCTCCAGCGTCTGTCTGTCTGCGCTCTGCGCTCTGCCCTTTCGCGGCGGGATCCAGAGCGGAGATGGTCGATGCGGGCGCGCGATCGTCATCGGTTATTGTTAAGCACCAGTCGGTCCCGACTAGAAACAGTACAGTACCTCGCCGTCACCGCTCCCACTGATGAAGAGTCAAGCTCAGCGGTTTCGCCGTTCGCTCAGCACAGCCGCTCATCGGCGCCGCTCAACGGTTTCGCCGTTCGCCGTCGCCGCTCGACGGCGCCGCTCGACGGCGCCGCTCAGCGATTTCGTTAGGCGGCGCCGCAGAAGTCTGTGGGGGCCTTTATTCAGCGAGCGCAGAACCAGGCAAGGGGAGGAACTCCAGGGTGTGGTGTATCCACTAGGAAATGACACTAGATGTTCTCTAACATACTCATGGTGGTTGTCAGGCTTCAGAAGATGTGCTGCTGACGTCGTTACACGTGCGTTGGGGCTCAGAATATTTATCACAGACGATATCAACATGTGTCCGGATTCAGAGCATGTGACGCAGACGTCGTACAACGTGCGTCCAGATCCAGAAGTCGTTCCACAGATCATACTTTGCACAGCATTCGTGAGAAGATTTTTTAAAGGCTTCGTTCGACAAGTGTGCGCGTACTTGACTCTCACTACGCCTTTATTTACTGATTTATTTATTTATTTATTTTACTCCGACACAAGTGTAAGGGGTATTGACGGGGTTGAGAGTGAGGGTAAGGAGAATAGTTACAGTTATCGGAGGAACATGATTGCTGTCGGACAGTTAACGGTATCGAGCGGTCTACCGACACCCATTGGTTTCATTTATGTTTCCGTAAATTAAGCACTTTGGATTGAGACTCTCACAGCCTGTTCCTCAGGACTTCACTTCGGCGAATGAAATGAAAGTAAGAGGGCCTAAAGAAAAAAAGAACACGGTTGGGGTGTTCTACGCTCGAGGTTTGGGGGTGCAGTCCCTAACCAGACGTTTGGCGGCCGCGAGGCCGCTGAACGTCTGGTTGATAATAAAGGCTCTTTAAAGGTGTGGTGCTGCAAGGTCGCTTAAAGTACGGAGTACAGCAAAACGGAAATCGGACTAGTGTCTACGTCCCCACACCAAGAGATCCTCCGGTCTCGTAGCACCCGCGTCTAAATTGCAACAGGTAGCGACGAGTTTCCCGGGGAGGGTTGTACGAGTTCTCGCCCCGTATGCAGGCGGTCGTCGCGGGATCCAAGTGCTCCAATCAATCGTCAATAATTCGGCGAGTGCTTGCCAAACTTCATTTCGCTTGCGGGTACTGTTTAATATCACCTACGCGCAATTCTTACGGACTTCTGTACTCATCAGACGACAATGCGAGCATGGAGATGGAAGTAATAGAAAACCGGGCTTCCCTAAAGACACGGTCAAGATGGAGTGAAGTGGGGAGCAAGCTGAACAGACAGAAGCGCGCGACAGTCACGACGATGCTGCGGCAAACGCGACATCTACATAGTGTGTGCTGTACAGCTACGAAGTGTTTGTTAGAGCTTTGTGTCTCCCATAACAGCCCACCCAGGAGCGATGCTTCAGTGGCGATTCATCACGCGTGCGGCAGTTGCCGCCGTGCGCGCGGTGAAAACTTGTACGTTCGTATTACCCGCCGAGTGAAGTTACCAGGCGAGGTAAAAACACGCCCTGCTCATTCTCATTGAAGCGCGTTAGGTCCCGTTTATGCTTCCGACGCCGAGCGACGCGACGGCATATATAGTGGCCAAATTGATCGATCGCGTCCCCGATCAATGTGGCCACAATACGTGGCGCCGCGTCGCTTGGCGTCGAAGTATAAAGAGGCCTTAGCCGTCCTACCTCTTCATTGTTCCCATCGCTATACATTTTATCCCTAATTCTTTCCCTAAATGTAACATTAGTGTTCTACCCTTTCTCATTAACACTGCATTGGTACTAGAATGATTTCTTTTTGTGAGCACCACTTTAGAAGTGATTCTTGAAGATATGATGAACAAAACATCGAAACAGTACGGGTTGTCGTTGTCTACGGCCTCTCGCGCCCTTTGTAAGGCACCGCTCCCCTAATAGAGGCGGCTGCTGGGCTGTTAGATTAGGCGATTGGATGGACTCTCTCAAGTAACGTGGTGTGCACCGGTTCGGCTCCACAACTCGATTCCTTCCTTCCATTATAAAACTGAACCACCATCTTGCGTCTATCCTTGTGAAGGGCCACCATACCCGCGTCTTCAGCAACCGTCTTGGGGCCAGATTCATCACCGAGACCGCTTGTATCATCTTACCGCGGACTCACCATACCGGCCTATGTAGTATGTGATATAGAGAGATACAGAGATACAGACACAGCAACCGATATATCGTTACCGGCCAGTAAGCGGTTGATGGATGTGGCCCCTGATCATCTGGTGCATCCGCCTGATAAGTCAAATTCTCCCGTGTCAAGGCGTACCAACCTTGGGACCTGGAGTGAAGACAGCTCTTTCTAGAGCAAATATCAATCTTTTCCAAGACTAATAAGAATCTTTACTGATTCCTCCCATACCAAGGGAAATCTGCTCCCGTACCAGGTAACTGAAGTCATTTTCTGCTGATTTTTTGCAGAAATAAGCATTCGGAGGTCTCGAAAAAAATGGCGCTGCACTTCCAAAGAACACCTATCATCAATTGCGCAACGATGCTAAAAAGCCTTGTCTCCAGATACACGGAGTACACAGAAAATCCTACGGTAGACGAGGATAGCTACGACCAATGCAAAAAAGCCACTGCGCTCCTACAGAATGGAGTAAATCAAATCAACGAAGGAAGAGAGAGGCTTGAAATCCTCTACAACAATATTAGAGCAGTATACGAAAACTGCAAAAATAAGTCCGATAAAAAGGATGTCATGCTAGAAATAGAGCAAATAGAGAGCGAATCACAATTACACAATGAGATCGCAAGTGCAGACGATGTAGTGTTCAAGCTGACAACACGGCTTGAGGAAACCAAATGTGTGAGGGACACAAGGAGTGTAAAATTGGGTTACATATCACATAGATCTCTGATCCTACAGAGCGCACCTTCCAGTAGCCCTACTAAGCGAGTTGTCGAGGAAGATAATATCAATCAAATGAGCCTGTTCCAAGCGATAGTAATCTATCGCAATCAGCTTTAAACTCAGCTGTCATCGAGCAAATTGAAAGCGATGCACGGCAATTTCGTTCCATAAAGCCACCTCAGGCGACACTGTCCAAGTTTTATGGCAACGCCAAGGACTTCCCACAATACTGGGCTGTCTTTGAGACTCTCGTTCACAAGAGTAGAGATCTTGATGTTATGGAGAAGATCCTATTTCTCAAAGAAAGCCTTAAAGGGAGTGCTCAGGATTCATGACGTGAAACGCTAGACACTGCACTTGCAATCTAGTTTTTCGAAAATCGTCAAATAGAACCACTGATACCATTAATGGTTCTTTGCCAGGAAGGATTTGATTGTGATCATAGAATTGTACTTTCGACTACCGGTATCAGAATGCGTCTATACTTATGCTGCGCACTGTACAGGCGTCGAGTGTTCATGAAACCTGACATGTGGTCAGAAAAGATTTGATTCCTCGGTGTCCTGCAGGGTTGTTGTGATGAGACAGTCGTTGACCTATGTCATATTTGAGATCAGCTTCCCAAATAACTCCCCTGAACTTGGTAGATGGATGCTGGATTGCAATAAAACTCCTGCAACAGGCCGGACTCGAACCCTCTGTTTTCCAGGAAACGATGCTACGCCCCAAACAGCGCTGGTGGTGTAAGGCGTAGCATCGCTGCCAGGAAAGCGAAAAGTGCGGGTTCGACTTCCGCCTGGTGCAAGAGTTTTGATTGCAACCAAACATCCATTCTAAGAACTTCTATCTTATGCAACAGCTGCACCAGACCGTACTTTTTTTTCGCGTGCAGTTAACGACGAGCTTCATCGGCTTGCCACCGCAAGTGATAAAAGGATAGAGGACGGCAACCGCTATTCCTTTTTGGGGTGTGCCACGCATTTTGCTTCTACGTGATTTCGCGGAGGCAAGTTGAATGCGTATTTGGCCTATACGATTACGTTCGGCAGCTTGTCGATGAACAAGTCAGTGTTTTATTACACTTAGCATCAGACAGGACTTATACCGACTCAGCGGGAGATTGAATTGGAAAGATTGGTTGGTCTGGGCGGGAAGGGAGGAGGGGTGGGGGAGGGGCTGTGGCCGAACCTAAAGCTCGAACGGGTTGCACACGGCAGTCAGTATCTCCTCCTGCTGCGCTACCACGCGATGACATTCTGTGCCAATAAATCCGGGATCCTTTCTGGCGATGTTTTCCCTAGCGATTTCACATGGTGCAAAAATACTCCATCTCCTGGAACCACAAGCCTTTGCCACGCACCACAATGATTCCCTATCCACTGCGCTTGTTACGCCCTTCAGTTCGGCGTCTGTGGGTCGTCTGCTCTGAGTGCGAGGAGCTCAAGCAACGGCGCCACTTTCGACTTCTAACACCAAACGGGATTCTTTCGATTTAGTCCTCTACACGATAAGCTAGAAAACCGTCCTGCAGCTCAACGGGACTTAACTTTATGAGCATATAAACAATAACAGACACTCCGTATAACTTGGCAAGTTCACGTTTATGGCTCTTGTTTGTTCTTCATGTCTTTCCTTTAACCGGACCGGACATTTCATTTAGTTAAGATATAATTTTGTGAGGAAGTGAATTAAAAAATTTCAATGATTCATGGCGGAAGCTGAAGGTGTGCTTGTAAAGAATGTGAAAAGTATAAATTGGTCGCTTTCCCTTAGAGGCAAGACTATAGAACGTGTTTATAGTGCCTCTCTGTCACGATGTTTATAGGTGGAAATATTTGTTGGTCACTTTATAGGACAATAATGAGATTAGTATTGTGTGGAATTTATCTGTCCGAGTATCTGTTCGAGCAGCTCCTATAAGGTACCAGCTCTCTTTGTGTTATTCCAGATGGAATTGTGGCTCACGCCTTCTATCCGCGCGACGGTCGGCTTCACTTCGATGCTGATGAGGACTGGAGCCTGAACTCCCGCCACGGAGTCAATCTATACGAGGTGTGGCACACGACTCAGGTCTTGAGGCATCGCTTGTGAAGCTGAGTTGGCCGCCAAAAAAATCTCTAGGTCTCGTGGAAACTTAAGTTACAAACAACTCAAGGAATTCCAACGTACATAGACTCCACATTGTGCGCTATTGGTTCCCTCCGTTCAGACATACGCCTGTGACCCTTCCGTGGTGAGAAAACTGCTGGACGTTGGCGGGGCAACTAGAAAAGGGTGTGTGCACAACGAATGATGGAAACAATAGTGCGTGCACAAAATAGTGCGTACAGCGCTCAAAAGGAAAAAGTAGTGAGGAAAAATAAGAACATTATTTGTTTTAAAACGCAAGAAAGCACCCATTTTTGAGTGCATGAAAGGAGATCGCCCTAGACATCCATCCAGTAGATCGCGATTTCTTTCTTTCTTTATTTCAACACGAGTGTCGCCACCGTGTGTAAACATGATACAAGACCATTGAAACATGAAACATAACAGTGTAGCACCCATCAAAAGGTTACGAAATTTTAAAATTCTAAAACAAGTCAAACAGGAACCGAAAAAAGGAAAAAACGAGACTTGAAGTAGGGCAGTAGAGAGAACCAACACACAAAACCGTCACTTCCTTTCGACACCCGAACTATGTAGAACTGGCCAGGACAGCGTTGGACTGCCTTCTTGCCGTAGCAGGTTCCATGCTCAGAAGACCTTTGGCGACTAACCGATTGAAGGTGGATAGGACTCTGTTGGTGAAGAACCGAGACCTGGTACATATCCTAGCAAACGAACGTCCACGTTCAATAGATCCACTACGTGTGACCGAGGAATTAGTTACAAGAGAAAAGTCATTGGGATTTAACTGCACCAAACCGCTCATGATCTTATGTGTCATTAGGACGTCGCGAATGTCTCGCCTACTCTCAAGGCTACTAGGATTGAATAACTTGTCGTTCGGCTCCTCCAGGCATAGATCTATGGTGCATGAGGCAACGGACTGCCAACTTTCTTGCATATCTTGAACGCTTTCCAATAAAGTAGTATTCTTCATAGGCAGGGAGTTAAACACCGTGCTACCGGACTCCACAGCCGGACGAACATACGCTTTGTAAAGTGTGGACATCACTAGTCCTTAGTGCGTTGGAAAGATCATAAACCCGAGCGCTAGCTTTGCCAGCGATATTTTTGCAATGAGAGGAGAAGGCAGAAGCGATAAATCCCAAGTCTCCAACTTTTTTAACTACTTCGAGTTCGACCTCACCAATTTTATAGTCCTACTTTATATAAACGAGTAGCGTGCGTGTGTGTTCCTTCCGTCCGTCCGTCACAATTGGAGTGGGGGCACGGCCTACTGGCGATACTCAACGATTGATGAGGACTCGAAACATTCTTCCTGAGGGCAATCGAGGTCGCTGAGCACGAATCGGAAGTTCGTTTTTGAACTATCGATCGCCGTCAATCGATATTGATCAATTTTTTATGGATGTCGTTCATTTTTCTGTTTCTTTCCAACTTGTCGCGGCGTAGTTACGGTGTTCTTGCTACCACGGCATAGGTTGCAGCTAAAATTGATGATGAGAAGTTATTATTAGGTCATCCAATAAGTAACGTAGTGTTTTGTGCGCCAAGGTTTTAGCTCATTATTTGGCGGCAGATTTGTTTATTTCGAAGGTGCACTAAAGTGATTCTACGTAAGGTAAATGAGACTTACTCTTTTAGAATCTACCATTCGCTGAATTGTTAGCCTACAAGTTCAGGTGAAATGGCTTGGCGAATCTCAGAGGAGCATATTCGGTACTGCATGCTGTTCGAATTTCGGAAGGGTAGTAACGCAACGGCTGCTACCAAAAATATCTGCGATGTATATCCGGATGCATAGGACGTTCGTAAATGCCAGCGATGGTTTTCCAAGTTCAAATCCAGTAATTTTGCTATCTGACTCCTCTCGATCAGGAAGCCCCTAACATTCGACAACGACATGCGGATGGCTGTCGTGACGCGGGTGGTCGCTCCCCGTCGAAGCATCGGCGGAGAGGGGGGAACGCCACCCACGCCCCGGCTTGGAGGCCTCCTAGATCCGCTGCTCACTAAGGGTGCCCACCCTATGACCACGCGGTGTTGTTGTCCATAGGCCCTATGCGAATCCATTGTGCCGCGGTGTTAAGGCTTGATCCCAATTCAACACACTTCCATAAAACATCCTGCAACGAGCACAGGACTCGATACTCGCCCCCAGGGTTATCCCCTTCGGTCGGGGCCCCGACCTCAGGCGGTCCCCCTGGAATTAGACTGGCTCGCACTCTTCAAACCGACACGAGCTTGACAGACCATATTAAGCAAATAGTAAACTATAGACTATATAAGTTTATGATAGGCTAACTATTTACGATAGAATATACAAAACCTACTAAAAGATCGTACGGGTTAAGGGAAGGCCGCACTAAACCTATTAGGGACTGGCAAAGCCGACAACCCGCCGGCCATGACCGGCCCTGCCCCTGTGGCGTATGCCAAGTCAGGGGCGACGGGGCCAGTCAGAGGACCGGCGTTACCTGCGGGTCACGGACGGTAGACGAGGCGACGACGGCTGGAGGAGTCGAGCACGACTGGTGGACACTCCTAAGTTGGACGAATCCGATGACCTTGGGCTAAGGCGTAGCCCTCCTCGACGACGACGGATGGCGGAGACCAGGAAACGACCACTCAGTGGGAGCGGCGAGCCGACGACTGACTGGTAGCCCGGCTAGAGCGCTCAGGGTCACACTCCCCTGCATCTCTAGCCGTTTCCAGAAGCTTCCCTGCGCGGGTGACGCGTTGGCGCAGGCTTCGACGTGTCAATCGACGCGTTTTGACCTGTTGACCCCGCGACGACCGTACAGTCGTACGGAGGTCACGACACTGGGGGCCGCAACGAGGAAGACGACGCACTAGGTAGTTGTGGCCTTGCTGCTTACCTACTAAGAAACAGACACGTTAAGCACCGAAGACTACGTGGTTGACTTTGGGCGGCGGCGTGGCGGGCGATGCCACGGTGCGTGCGCCGCAGGATGTGACAGGTGCGGCCTAAGGTCGAGGTAAGCCTGACGAGACATTTGAGGGCCAATGGGATTTCCTATACGAGTTAAAGATACATGATAAATCAGAGAGCAACTAACTAAGTGAAAACATGACAAAAACAGAACAAAAGAATAACGGGGTTAAAGCTTCAGGAATATGATGGGGAGATCTACACTGCGACCAGAAAGTATAGGGACACTTAAAAATTGTACTTTTCGTACGCTAATCGATATCAATCGACCTGAATTTTTTACTCTAAAATTCGTTATGGCAAAGAAGCTCGAAGCAAAAGATTTTAGCAAAATCGGTTTGATGTGAGCTAAATAAGAAAATAAAATATGGAGACACATTATTTTCAATTGACCAGAAAGTATAGGGACACTAGTAAAAAACTACTTCATTGTCAAGATAAAAACAGTCGTTGATAACTAGTACTCAATTGGTCCTCCGCGGTTCATTGCAACATCTACAAGTCGGGCTGGCATCGAAGCAGCATGACTTCGAAGTGTTTGTAGAGGAAGTTCATCCCAAGCGCGTAGAATTGCTGATCGAAGTCCTTGCAGAGAAGAATATGCTCGTAAATCTTCCTTACAAGGTGTCCCCAGATATTTTCCATTGGGTTCACATCGGGAGAACATGCAGGCCAGTCGAGAACTTCAACAGAATTTCTTCTGGGGAAGCCTTTTGCGGATCTGCTGGCATGCGGCGGTGCACTGTCCTGTTGAAAAACCAATCCCTGACCAGCATTCTGTTGAAGGAATGGGAGCAGATGGGTTTCCAACAGTTCCTGGTATTCATCTGCGTCCATTCTTGCTGACGTGAAGGCAAAAGGGAGCTTTCCTTCTGCGTGGAATGCCGCCCACACCATAACTGTGCCGCCTCCAAAATCCCTTCTTGGGAAATACTGCTTCTCCTTGCGTAAGTCATACCAGTAGAATCGCTTCCCATCTGGACCATCGAGGTTAAAGCGCTTTTCGTCCGAGAAGATCACCTGAACTATGAAATGTTAAAATACCTAGCGTCAGAACTGCAACGCAAAAAATCTGCCTTAGTCCAAAGACGTCGTTTGTTCCTAGAGACGAACTCGAGCCTGTTCCTTTTGTGCGTTTCTGTCAAACGTGGAGCAGAACGGAGCTGGGTATATACAACACTCCCATTGCGTTTTAAGCAGCACCGAATAGTTTCTTTTGAGACTTTCTTACTCAAACTCTTGCGCACTTCCTCCAAACTGATTGATTTATTGGAAACCATTCGCACGATTTGCCTCTCGTCTCGAGTCGAAAAAGCCTGGGACGTCCTGAAGACTTCCTCGAGTGATGTAGATCAGGACTGCGTAGAAATTTGCTAATAACGTTCTTTGATCGTCCCAGTTGAGTCGAAATTTGGCGTATGCTGAGTCCTGCATCTCTGAGGGCCTTGATTTGAGCTTGTTCCTTTATTGATAGCATCGATCCGCGACCCATCCTTACAATGAGCAAATTATGAGGCAGTATATTGCATAGCAAAATAGTTTTCAACAACGTACCTTTCTCCGCGCACCTTATTTGGTGGTGTCCCTATACTTTCTGGTCACTCAAAAACAGGGTCCCGTCACGTGATCCTTTCCCGTTCCTTGCCACCTCAGGGGATTTTGCCCATTTCTTTCGTATATATGTTTTTTGCCGTGAGGAATTCCATAGTATAATTTTCAGATCAATTCCTGCGGGTAGCTAGCAGAATTACGCAATTTGCTGGTGTCCCTATACTCTCCGGTCGCAGTGTATAACTATATCGGTGAGGATGAGTTGAGGGGCTAAGTGAAGTGGGTGAAGTGAAGTGAAGTTGACTACTACGATGGATGAACTACGATGGACCAACTATGGGCGGTGAAGCGAAGATGAGTTGACGACGTGTTGACGATAACGCTGATGTTGGCAATATATACAGCTATGTACAGGACGGCGATGTTATCGGCAGGCGTTAAGGCGGATCGGCGGCTCGACAGGCGTTAAGGCTGGTGCGGCACGAATGACGAACGCACGGCGCGAGCGAGAACACCAGACCTGAATAAAAGGCTGGGGAAAACTGCGCTAAGATAAAAGGATCGAAAATGAAGAGAATATATTGATTGTATAAAAAAGATGTTGTAAAGGATAAGTAGTGTAGGTGTGGGAACAGTAAAAAAAGATTGCAAAATGTGATATAAAAAATATAAGGCGAAGGTTAAAGAAATAGAAGACGAAATATAAATTGAGAAAGAAACAAAGAAGAAAGGGTAAATAAACAAGAGTGCAAACGTACCATTTTAATCCACAGGGTTTGTTGACTTAAGGTCGAGGAGCTCCATGTGGCGTTCGAATATTGCTTGTGACTCTTCTTTGAGGCGGTGAGCGATGAACGCGTTGCGGCGTGCCCTACGCATGTGCTTCAGCCAGCGCTCATTGCTTAGATCGCGTACGGCTTAGCGATGGTGCGCGCAGAAGGCGATGGTGGTCATCCAGACCGCACCCTAGACACTTTTTGGCAGGCTGTTCGCACTCATGGTCTAACCAGGGATTGCCGTCAGCTTCCCATGGAACTTCGGATGGAGACCTATATCACGTGAAAGAGCTCGAGACGCTGATCACAGATATGTAGACCAAATTTGCTAATTGGATCTCCTAAGCGAGTTATGGCCGGCGGAAGCCGCGATGTCTTCCATGTGTCAGGCGCGCTCAATCAGCGTTGGGCGCAGTATTGCGCGGAAATCAGCGGTTCGGCTATCAGCGCCGCCAGCAGCGGCGGCGGCGCAGTGGTAGAGTGTCCTCTCCGAAGGATTGGGTTCATTGGTTCGGTTCCCGCCGCTGACGGCTTTCTTGCATTTTGTGACCTATCTTCGACGAGGAGCTATAATCTTATTTTGGCATATTTTTGAGCGAACGGCTAATGGCGACTTGCATTTGCGTCTATTTGAAGACGGAAACGTGTTTCAGGTAAAATGTTTTATTCATGACGTGAAGCAAGTCAGAAATTCAAATCAAAACAAAATAAAAAGTAAAAATAAAATCAAAAATCAACAATACTTAATAAACATAATAAATAAAAAGTAAAAGCACTAGTTAAAAGTTCCGACTCCACCGACACGACTTCGGCCGAACGGTTGTAGCAACGGTATGGGTGGTCTCCGACCGAATCGTGAAAAACGGATGTCAGATTCGTGATCAGCACCCCAAATAACCCCCTAGACGAAGTTTCAGCGAAAAAATTTTTTTCGACCGAAGTCGTGTCGGTGCAGTCGGAACTTTTAACTAGTGCCTTTTGTTATTCATTATGTTTATTAAGTTTTGTTGATTTTTGATTTTATTTTTACTTTTTTTTTGTTTTGATTTGAATTTCTGACCTGCTTCACGTCATGAATAAAACATTTTACCTGAAACACGTCTCCGTCTTCAAATAGACGTAAATGCAAGTCGCCATTAGCCGTTTACTCAAAAATATGCCAAAATGAGATCATAGGTCCTCGTCGAAGATAGGTCAGAAAATGCAAAAAGGCCGTCAGTGGCGGGAACCTAACCAATCAACCCATTCCTTTGGAGCGAGCACTCTACCACTGCGCCGCCGCCGCTGCTGACGGGGCTGATGGCCGAGCCGCTGATTACCGCGCAATACTGGGCCCAACGCTGATTGAGCGCGCCTGACACATGGAAGACATCGTGGCTTCCGCCGGCCATAACTCGCTTAGGAGATCCAATTAGCAAATTTGGTCTACATAACTGTGATCAGCGTCTCGAGCTCTTTCACGTGATATAGGTCTCAATCCGAAGTTCCATGGGAAGCTGACGGCATTCCCTGGTAAGTGCTGTCCGCAGCACCGGAAGCAGCGCGCATTCCTCATATGAATGTGGATGCGATCACTGATGCGTGGTACGTTCTGGCAGGATGAGGAGTAATGGTTCTCGCGACAGAACCAACATCCTAAGCCAGGAGGCGGTGTGGACTGGACAAGAGGTGTTGGGTCGTACATAGACCGGCGAACAGGGGTGGTTGTGCGGCTAGACTGGGTGCAAGCTCCCTAAGGGGTGGTGCGGCTGGCCGTCGCGGCGATAGTAATGGCGCGGGCGATGGTGGTTGTGCGGGCTGCGCCGGCCTAGCGAAGAGTTGCAGCGCTTGCAGCCGACGAGGCTGCTGCTTAGCAGGCGCTAAGGGTGCCTGCTGGACTGGAGCTGGTGTTGAATGAGCCGCCTGCGGTCGCGTCTTACGCCGGCTGGTGGGATTCCACCAGAAGCCCTCCCTGCTAGCCGAGTTACCCGAAGAGGGTAGCTGCCTTAAGGGCAGAGGAGGCGGCGGCGGGGACGGCGGACACATCCTCACGATAGGATGGTCGGGCTCGTCTCGTTGAGCCGGCTGCGGAGGCGCAGTTTGTGTACTGGCCTGCTTTGGTGAAATAGGCCTCCAAAAGAAGCACGGCGCGATCTTAAAAAAGGTGTTATGCCTTAAGGGCAAATTGACTTAAAAGGATAAGTTTTATAGAAAATATGTAGCGAAAGGGGAGACATGTATGTGGCAGTGATGCCCTAAGGCAACACTGCCGGTGTAATTTAGCTTAGAAACGAAATAATTCAAAAGGTAAACTATTTTGGTGCGAAGTGAAAGTTATAAGAAAGAAAAAATACGGTGTGAACCGAAATTTGGCGACGTGTGATTATTTTAGTCGCGAGTCTTTAAGAAAAATGAGGATGACAAAAGATGGACTCGCTAAGCGGGCAGGAGATAAGAGCGTGCGAGAGTGGGAAGATGGAGAATGAGAACAAAGGCATGAGAAATGATAAGATAAAGAGTCGTGGAAGCCTAGGTGGAGAAGAAACACACGAATTAAGAAAAAATCGAATACAATATAAAAAATCCTATGGAAGTAGACGCATGCGCCTTAAGGGCGCGTCTTAGAGAAAAACACACAGAAACCTAGCGCAATGACACGTCATAGAAGCTAAAAGGAATGAGCTTAGCTTTAGTGAGTCGGCGGCGTCTCCCGCAGATGCCTTAAAGCGGTCAAAGCGACGTGATGATAGGAATAGACCAGGATAAAAGTCGAGAAGTCCAGATGATGTCGATGAGTAAGCGATGATGCCCAGTCTGCGCTAAGAACAGTCGAGAATGATTCGCAGGCAGTACAAAGCGGCGTTGTACGGTAATTCGCGTTAGGACCAGCCTCTTACGTCGAGTTGCGCTAAGCGCGGCGCGTGTTAACGCCCTTGCCCAACGGCTGGGCCGCCCGGAACCGGAAACGGACTCTAGGGGTCAGCTGGCGATGGCATGCGCTCGCTAAGAGGGGCGTCGACCGCGTGATAAGCGCGGGACGCGGAGCGAACACGGTTGAAGGGTCAACGACACATGCATTGAGTAATCTTAGCCTGCTGACCGAGCCGCTTAAGGGCTAAGATGGATCGAGCGGACCGCGGCAATGGGCGTGAGGCCGCCGCTGGTCCGAGCCAGGCGCGATGTTGTTAGCGCGACCAGTTAAGTGCGCGTAATCGCTGCGAACCGTTTAAAGCGGCGCCTTAATGCGTGAAATGAACGTCTTAGAATAGAGCTGTTTAGCTAATAGCGCCTAAGTGACAATGTTAAGCCTAAGGATGTTATGTAGGCACCTGAAAGGTATAGCTGAATATGATACAGTGAGTCAGT
This sequence comes from Heligmosomoides polygyrus bakeri, assembly GCA_947359475.1. Classification (NCBI taxonomy): domain Eukaryota; kingdom Metazoa; phylum Nematoda; class Chromadorea; order Rhabditida; family Heligmosomidae; genus Heligmosomoides; species Heligmosomoides polygyrus. Next base: position 63,049,521 of record OX375867.1, read on the forward strand.
GACGCTTCTATGCTGGAAAATGGCTAAGGAAATTTCCTTAGCGACCGTTGAGCGTCTCAAGTTCTGATGAAGAGGTGTCTAGTCTTAGCGCTGCGCTTAGGTTGAGTTCGCCCTGGCGATGACGTTGTCGGTGAGTCGGAAATAGAGGAGAGTCCTGCGGCGGCGCATAGGTTGTAACAGCGCGGATTTCTAACGGATACAAGTGCGAGATGGATCGAGTTAGGCACTTTCCGCTTGCCGTTCGGACTTCTGCCCGAGTCGCTCCGTCCTTGCCTGAAAGAAGTGAGATAGCCATACCCTAGTTCCATTGTCCTCGTGGCGATTTCTCGTCCGCAATCAGTACGACGTCTCCGAGCTGTGGAGCGAGTGCAGCCGATCTTGGTTGTTTTGTGCGACCTTGGTGACGTTCTCGCAGAGCTGCAAGATAGTCGGAGTGCCATAGTTCCCAGAAGTGATCTAAAACAGAGAAGCTCTCATTGTACCACTGGGAAAGGTTATGTGTAGCATCGTAAATGTCGTATATCTGAAACGGTAAGGGTGGTATCTGTAATTCCACTTGAGGACTTAAGAAGTCGATAGGTTCAGAAGACGTGTCACCGATGTCGCGTAATGTGGGTTTGGGTCCAGAAGACATATCACTGATGTCACGCAAGGAGTGTCTGGGCTCAGAAGAGATATTACGGACTTGTATTGGTTCAGAAGAGTTGTCGCCGATGTCATGCAAGCGTGTCTGGGTTCAGAAGAGGTGTCACCTATGTCGCGCAAAGGGTGTCCGGATTCCGAACACGTGTAATGGGAGACCACTAAAGGGGAGACCATTAAGCAGGGGTCCAGTGAAGGATGGGATGACCAGTGAAGGGGGACGGGTACCAGCAAGGGTAGAACCTTTAAGGGGAACCAGTGAAGGAGGACCAATAAAGAATACCACTAAGGTGAGGGTTGGGGGGCGAGTGAACGGGAACCAGTGAAGTGGGAGGATCCTGTGAAGGAGGAACCGGTAAAAGGGGAATCATTAAAGGAGGACCAGTGAAGAGGGGACCATCGAAGGTATGACCAGCAAAGGCGGCCAGTGAAGGGGTAGGGACCAGTAAAGGGGATCAGTGAATGTGAGACCAGTAATGGTGGAGCTGTGAAGGGTGGGGAGGGGGCAGTATAGGAAGGACCGGTAAAGGGGACCATTAATGGGTGGGGGCAGTGAAGGGGACCAATAAAGGGTATCACTTAGGCCTGAGTTATACTCCCGCGGGAGCATCCGCGGAAGGGCGGGAATCGCGCCGAGACTCCTCACCTGGCCAATCACCGCGCCTCGCCACGCCCGCCTCCGCCGTGCACCACTGGTCCGCGGACGTTCCGCGGATGCTCCCTCGGGAGTATAACAGATGCCTTATAGGTGAGGGGGGGGGCATAAGGGGGGGGGCAAAAGGGGGGAGACAGTGAACGGTAACCAGTGAAGTCCTTTTAAGGGGGAAGGGGGAGGGAGACGGTTAAGGGGAATCAGTGAAGGTGTGACCAGTAATGAGGGCCAGTGAATGGGGCTGCCAAAAGAGGGGGGACCAGTGAATGTGGCACCAGTAATAGGAAGGGGGATCAGTGGAAGGAACCATCACAATCTGTTCCTCGCCACGTAGAGAATTTGCACTTCGGAGAATAAATCGGGGTAAATGTGATAGAGAGTGGGTAGACTTCATAGAAGCAGTTTTAAAGGTTGTGCCCTACCGTCCCGCTTTTCCGTAAAACCAGTTTTTCGCTGTAACGCGAGTAAGAAGGTCTAGACGAAGTTGTTGTATTCTCGGGGTTTGGGGCCAAGCCCCCAACCAGACGTTTGGCGACCGCTAGGCCGCTGAACGTCTGATATTGATATATGGGCAAATCTTTATAACCCGGTACACGTAAATTTGGGCTCCAGTTGGTTTTTGATCGAAGACCGCATTTACGAAAATTTGCGATTTACGACCCGAAATGTCGTCAATCGTAAATCGTAAATCGTAATTACGCACACCTCTGCCGCCAAGCCACGAGATAGTAGAGTAGCTGTTATTGTGTAGGTTCTGTGAGATAATTGACTAATATGTGCATCACATAAATATATGTACAAATAGTTGTATAGATATAGAATTAATCTGTCTTTTGACCTAATTATGGGATTCCTTGCCGCTTCTTAAAGGGATATATGTAATTGATCAAACAGATGTGCTTGAAGGCTAGTGTAATTACACAGAATTTTTACGATTATTCCTGCCGCACATGATAGTACGCATAGCCCTATTCTTAAAAGGCATATAATGACAACTGGGCCGAATACACATGTTAGGGTGCCTAGGGTTAGCGTGGTACCCAACGCCTCTAGTGCAAATTTCAAGTGAAGTTTAATGACTTTTATCATTGGTTCCATATCCGGAAAGGTTATGTCTGATCGTGAGAACCATTGATTATTGATTGGCACTATGTGTGCAGCGAGCTCAAAAATCGACCGATTCGATTCAATGTGATAATTGAGAATGACTTCCATTGTGAAGGACCTTTCCAATGGACCGCAAGGAGCAGTACAGCGCTCCATGATTATTGATTTTTGAATTCCAAAAGAATCCAGTTAACTTCTGCCGATGTTTCGCAAGAAAAAGCGAAGTGGGTTCAATCCCAATGAGGGGAGCCACGGCGGCCTCGGGCCGGAACGCATGTGTGCGCGTCGACGTTCACCGTAGCGATACGTACAGGGATGTCTGCGGGCTCCACGTATCGACCCACGGCCACTGGACGGCTATCCCTGTACGTATCGCCATGGTGAACCTGTCAACGCGCCTTTTTTCGTCTTTTCGTCCGACGTTTTTTCGTCTAAATTTCCTCTTTATTTCAGGAAGAAGACTGCAGTAGCCACAGTAGGGGTTCAGGTAGGCATGTATATGTGGCAAGTATTCATCTCTATGTAGTGTTTGGACGTGAGTATGGAGTGGCCACCCATGGGGATTGAACCGCGAAGTGCTTAGTTTCGCAGGGCCGTGACTACTCCATTGCTACACAACGTACAAGTGACCGTAAGATTTGCTTCCTGTAATCAATTATAACATCCCGAAAGTCTTTTAACTTGAAACCTTGAAATGGCAGGTTTGGCAGGGCAAAGGCTATATCATTTGGAATTGCTAATCTGCTATTTACTATTGAACTGGCAGGTTTTGATCGCAAGTGCAGACGATGTAATGTTAGAGCTGACAACACTGCTTGAGGAAACCAAATGTATGAGGGATACAATGGGTGTAAAATTAGGTTACATATCACAGAGATCTCTGATCCTGCAGAGCGCATCTTCAAGTAGCCCTACTGAACGAGTAGTCGAGGAAGATAATATCAATCAAATGGAGCCTGTTCCAAGCAATAGTAATCTATCGCAATCAGCTTCAAGCTCAGCTGTCATCGAGTAAATTGAAAGCGATGAGTATATCGAGGGACTATTTTCTAAAGTTGTTGAGTCCTCGTATTTTTCTTTAGAGGCAATGATATAGTCAAGTTTCTACATGACCTGATCTAATTCAAAGTCTATCATACTTTGATATTCAAGATCGTGCAGCTTTTGGCGAATGTCTGGTGGAAATTTGCTCTTGACTAAGTCAAGAAGCGGAAGCACTGTTCGAAAATCTTCGTACTTGCAAAGACTGTGTAACATACCTGCAAATGCGAAACCAAGTGTTGCGAAGGTCGGATCCCGTATTACGGGAGAGAGGAATTTGTTGGAGTTGCTTGTGCAACGTGGCACGTGTCTTATGAGGACGATCGTACCGCTTTTTAAGCACTCTCACTAATTCGTAGTAGTTGCTCTGGACCCAAATCCTGCAACACCATTTGGGCTTCGCCCGTTAAAAGACTTTGCAAGTACAGAAATTTATGAACTGGCGCGATGTTTGGGTCATTGTGGATCGCAATTTCGGATGAGCACCGTAGCGGCTGAAGTGCGTTATGTCGCCGTTGACAGGTTCCAGCTTGAGCTTGCTGAGCTGAATGGGCGGAGTAAAGTGCACTTGGGTAAATGGATTGTTGAAAGGCGCTAGGGCATTATTAGCGCAATGTGATAATGGAATGGTGGTGTCTGATTACTGTTGCTACGCAGGCAGCGGTGATTTCCGGGCCGTTTGAGGATGATGCTGACTCGTACGCGACGTGGTGGTGGTATGCGATGCTGAGGCCTCTGTGTTGTTATTGGTGGCTTGCGTCACTTCGGAAAGCTGCGATAAGTGATGCCCCTCGATCAGCAATTGCACTTCATCGAGGCTGGACTGCAAAGTCATCAGGATTGACTCTGCTTCTACCACCGCATCGTCCACGCGTGTCTCATGCATATAGGTTTCATACGCCGCATTGTCCGCCTCTGGATCAGCAGACGACCCGACCGTGGTAACGAATATTTGGCGCAGCTCTTGGACCCTGCGTATAGCTGACTGTAGGTCTGCCATAGGTAATTGGACAGCCTTAAGGTGCGCGTCGAGTACCTGAGGTTGCCTTGCCCGCTTGCATCTGTTGCTATAAGAAGATGTGCCGGAATTTTACCTTTGGCTATTCCAATGTCGTCAACGTCTTGGTGACGTTGGCCTTGCAGGTTGCAGTTGATGGCATTGTTTGCAAGAATAGCTAGGAATACTAGCGGCTGGAGGCGGTACTGCTTTTATCCTAGTCTAAAAACAAGATGGACTAAGTGTGAACTTGTTTGAAGGCCTCTGGCCGCGCGTTGCCAGTAGTCTTCCTTCATGTGTACGTTTAGGCCTATGGCATACCACCAGCGACGAGTCCAGCGACGGCACTGCCAACGGACAAGTAATCGACTATTCGTGTTAGGACCTGCCAGAAACAATGGGGAGAGAGCGCGCGCTTGCCGGTTGTCGCTGCCACGTCGGCACTACGTCTCGTTGGAGAGGGGGCATACCGCCAGCGACCGGTCGTCGCTGCGCTTTGCACGGCGACCAGTTGTCGCTCGACCCTTTACACCCCGCATGCACGCACGCAAGGGTCACCAACCGCGCTCTAACGCCAATTCTCGCCCCCGTCCAACACCGTCGCTGCTCTCGTCGCTGAACCACAGCGATCTCTCGTCGCTCCGCTCCTCTCGTCGCCGGCCTCGTCGTCGGTGGTATGCCATAGGCCTTACGCAGAGCCGATCATACAGTAACACAGCGACAAGCGTGGCATGATTGTGAGGTTGATGGGCAATATATGGCTAATGTGGAAAATATAGGCCTACGAGATATGAGTGTGCAAACGTGACAGAAGATTATTCAACAGATGTGCTCTATCGCACAGCGCCAATAGCTAAGGCCAAAGACCAAGAGAAGTTGCGGACGGAAGAGCGACAACAGCTAAAGCTGCTAAATGGTTAACTAGCAAGCAAATGCGTAGCCCGTCCGTAACCAGCACTAAGCCAGAAGCTACTATACATTTGGTTACCCAGGGTGTCCTGTCGGCTTCCGTTTGCATTCTTCTTTGACACAGCGACTTGGTCCTTGAGGAGTTCCCTGACCGGTCAGTCCGGTCCTCTGCTCCTTCTATGTCCCGACCATAGCTCTTTTGTCTCGACATTTAATAATGGCTGTCCATGTGCTCGCTCGTGCTACTCGAGGTCATCACACAGGTAAGAGACACGGCTACTAGAAGGAGGAAGGCATTACCCCAGTTATAGCGTACCCCATGTGCCATCAGCGACATCTGAAGCAGCCAACCCGCCGCACAATTTCTTGATCACATCGACTTACATTGACTTACATCAGCCGTCGCTGTTCCAACATGCCTCCCTCGCTTTTTAGACCGTTCCACTCGGTTTGGCTAGGGACTATAACAATATAAACACACGATAGTTTAAACTGCTATAAATGGGGGACACCTCTTTTAGCTTCCCGGCTGCCCGTCCTGCCGTCTTCGCCAACTCGATCATTTGCTTACTCTTCCTTCGCGTATAGTAGGGCAAACTCCTCTATCCTGACGGTGCCGCTGCTCCGCGGTTCGATGTCTTCTTTCCGGCAGGACTTCTAAACGTACCCATGGTGCTAATTGTTGGGCGCACCCGGCGTAAAACAGCCGCGCTTGGTGCTCAGATACTGCCACGTCGACGTCTGCTATGATGCCCATGGCGAAACACGGTGCCTTGACGTCCGCTGCCTCCGACTCCGTCGGTAGCTTGCCTACAATCCGTGTCCTGCAGGGTGGGCGAATGTACATATTGACACACTCCCTGGCTTTTTCCGCCACTCTGAACCAGGATTTGTCGTTCCCTGTCCGTGGTCCCGCCACCAGATACACATGACATCCTCCTGTGAGCCACATTCCTAGGGCATCTGCGAAGGCTGTCCATGAGCCCACGCCAGCGTCCTCAGGCGGCAGAACCAGAACGACGTGCTTCTCGCGGCTGCCGAATAACGCCGTGTTTCCAGGGTGTAAGTCTCTCCTGGGCGTGTAGCGCAGTCGGAGAAGGCGCCGACTGTCGCCTGCACCCGATACCAGGTTCCTGGTTCAGATTTTCCGCGCAGGCCAACTAAGCCTTCCATCCCTCCGGGATCGGTGAATTGGTACCAAACTTGTCTGGGAAGGATAACGCGCTGACTTGTTCATCGCCTTGCCACCTCAAGTCAATGGATGGCCAAATACGCATTCAAATGGCCTCCACGACATCCCGTCGAAGTAGAATGCGTGGCGCATCCCAAAAGGGATTGAGTAACGCCGTCCTTTATCCCTTATCCTTAAGTCTCTCAAACTCCAGTAGAAGAATATCTTGGTGTCCTGTAACCCTCGCACCCGCCTCAGCGCTTGCAGGACCTCGGGTATCACCACGAGATTGCTATGATCCTCGCCTCGACTTTTCCACTCCTCCTCCCGGTTCAGCTCCTCCACGCGGTCGGTCTTCCGGCTCGCTCTAAAACAAAGGCATTCACTGTCCACCTTGATTCGTTCGTACCTTACAACTCGCGCTTCTTTCTCCCACTCGGTCCTCTTCTCGTTCTGACCTCGATCGGTTCATCGGTTATCTCCTCAGGACACACCCTTAACAGGTCCATCTGAAACCGCAGAGGTTCCTCCTCCCGTCCAATGCGCGCCGAGTTCTCGCTAGCTTCCAGAACTCTAAAGGGTCCATCCCAGGCCACGGTCAACTTAGGGTGTCCTCTTTGAGCTCTCTCCCTTGGCAGTTTCATTAATACTCTTGCGCCTACCTTGGGAAGCCTCTGCACCTCTACGCTTGGTTGGCATCAAAATACTTTTCCGTTTTCTCCCGATATTTCGCAGGGTACTCTTGGATCTCCGTCCTTATAATTTGAAGTCCTCTGCACAATTCCGCTTTATAGTCATTCATATCGACACAGTATGCTGAAACCTCACTCTCCGGGATGACCGCCGAGGGGAGATACGGGTCGAAACCGTACAACAGAAAGAACGGACATTCTCCGGTAGCTTCATGCGGAGTGACATTGCACGCGTAAACCGCGTTGAGAAGCCAGCTGTCCCAGTAGTCGGGGCAAACCACCCTTTCTTCAGCACCCGCTGCAATGTCCCTATGGCTCGTTCGCATACCCCATTCGCCCGGAAATCGTACCACTTAGTCCCTCTTTATGCCCGCCACCTTGGCCAGCTCGTCCATGGCCTGATTAACGAACTCGCCACCTAAGTCTGAATGTACCTGCCGCGCCAACGGCTATTTTCACATATCCATCGTTGGTATATGACGATCGCCACAGATTGGCCCTTTCATCCGGCAGAGCGTACGCCCCTAACCACTTGCTAAAGTGATCCACCAGCACTAATATATACTTCATCCCAGTGGCGCTGAAGCCCATCTCAAGAAGGTCCACGCATACTAGGTCGAAAGCTTTACTGCCATCATGAGCTTCAATCTTGGGACCAGTTCCAGTCTCGGGTTGGTCAGGAAGCACTCGCGGCATCCTCGCATCCATTTTGCAATGTCCTGTTCCATCCCTTCCCAGAACACTCGCTCCGCAGTATTCTTACAATCTTCCTGGTTGTTTCGGCACCAGCAACACAGCTTGTCCATCCTCTCTGACGAACTTGAAGTTCCCGTCTTCTAACACAAAGTCCAGCACCTTCAACCGCTTAGATAGTCGGGCAAAAGAACTTCTCTCTCCATATCTCCCGCACGCAGGCACTTTATCACCTCACCGTAATGTCTGTCCTCCTTTAGTTCCTTCAGCCAATCCCTGGGTTCCTCTGTGGAAGCCATGCATACCACTCTTTCGTCTCTCTCATCACTCTCCTCCACCTTATGAGCAGGCCACAATATTCCTCTGGACAGATCGTTCGCCACCGGATTTGCCTTTCCCTTCACGTACTCAATCTTAAGCTTGTATTGCTGAATCTCAAATGTCCACCTTAAAACACAACCGGATATGTTCTGTTCTCACCACCATTTCTGTTCCATACATAAAGAAATGAAATTTCCGTAGCCAGATACGACTGCCACAGCTTCTGCGTCCGTTACGTGGTAATTGCGCTCGGCCTTAGTGAGACTACGGGACGCAAAAAACGCGGGATGTAACAACGTGTCTTCCCATCCTGGCACAACACGGCTCCTATTCCGCACTGAGACGCATCCGTGATGATTACAAAAGGGCGTTTTCCGCTTCTTGCCCCCTCAGCATCCGGCTGAACCAACACCCGCGTACTTGTCATCGCTGCCTTTAACTGCCCGAATACCTCCTCCTGCTCAGCTCCCAACTTCCACGATGCTAACTGGCTGATGAGGTCGAACAAAGGTCGTGCTATTTTTGCGAAGTTCCATATGAACTTCCTGTAATAACGGTACATCCCCAGCAAGGTCCTCATCTCAGCCAGTTTTCGAGGCCTTGGGTACTCGTGCACCTTTTCACCTTATCTGGGTCGTTCTCACCCCTCGGCCGTCTATCCGATGTCCTAGGAAACCGATCTCCTTCTCGAGGAATGTACATTTTGCGGTTTGAGTTTCAAATTGGCCATCCGCAGCGCCTGCAGCACCTTTTGGATCACCTCGTAATGTCGCCCCTCGGACTCTGTGGCTATGAGGATATTACAACGATGTTTTGTTGCGATCAAAACTTCTAGCGCCAGGCGGGACTCGAACCCGCACCTCCCTCTAACCGGGCGGGAATGCTCTACGCCATTACACCACCGGCGCCGTTTGATCAAACGCAACATACACACCTCGTGGGACCGATCAGCACTCACCCGTATCCGGGATGAGCTGGCCGCTGATATCAGCATGGAACCAGTTAAGCTGATGGTCTTGATAGAAACAATTCAAATCAGTTTCTTTAAGCCTCAAGTGGCTGGTATCGAGGTCAAGACCATCAGCTTAACTGGTTCCATGCTGATATCAGCGGCCAGCTCATCCTGGATACGGGTGAGTGCTGATCGGTCCCACGAGGTGTGGATGTTGCGTTCGATCAAACGGCGCCGGTGGTGTAATGGCGTAGAGCATTCCCGCCCGGTTAGAGGGAGGTGCGGGTTCGAGTCCCGCCTGGCGCTAGAAGTTTTGATCGCAACAAAACATCGTTATGACAGCTCAGAACCTCGATACCAGCCACTTGAGGATTAATGAAACTGATTTGAATAGTTTCTATCAAGACCATCAGCTTAACTGGTTCCATGCTGATATCAGCGGCCAGCTCATCACGGATACGGGTGAGTGCTGATCGGTCCCACGAGGTGTGGATGTTGCGTTCGATCAAACGGCGCCGGTGGTGTAATGGCGTAGAGCATTCCCGCCCGGTTAGAGGGAGGTGCGGGTTCGAGTCCCGCCTGGCGCTAGAAGTTTTGATCGCTACAAAGCATCGTTATGACAGCTTACAACCTCGATACCAGCCACTTGAGGCTTAAAGAAATTGATTTGAATTTTTTCTATGAGGATATCATTTATATAGACAAACAGCTCGTTGTCTTTCCGCTCGCCCAGCACTTTATCCATCATTTTTTGAAACTGCGCTGGGGACGTACTTAATCCGACGGCAGAACAGTGAATTCAAATAACCCTTCCGACGTGGTAAACGCGCTCTTGGATTTCGCATCCGGCAACAGAAGGATCTGCCAGTACCCGGACCCTGTAGACTTTGTAGCATGGCGTCCACGGTAGGCAAAGGATACGCGTCCTGCCGAGTGTGCTTGTTCAACTTGCGGTAATCCACCCGGAGTCTCAACGAACCCTCCTTTTCCCTCACTAGCACTACAGGTGACGCCCACGGAGAGTGGGAGCGTTCTATAATTCCCCGTTCCAGAAGGCCATTGAGGATGTTCTTCAATTCCGCTCTAGCCCCTAGGGGTACCGGTCTTGTCCGTTGTCGGATTGGCGCCGTGCTTCCCGTATCAATTTCATCGGTAAAGAGTGGTGTTGCGTAAGCTCCGAATCGTCTACCGCGAATACATCCTGATTCCCTTTTACGATATTCCACAATTCCATAGGTATCACCTTCTTCCTCCGATTCTGTGCCAGTAACTCCCTTAACGTGTCCATCCTATCATTTTCCGAACGATCGGCTGGCGCCAATGTCAGCGACTCTGAGGGCACCTCTTCCCCGTTGACCTCAATCCAGTCCTCCTTTTCTTCCCATCTGCCAACCGCCTCCCCGACTCGTAGCACGGCAGGTTCCTCTTGCCCATTTAACACAGGCACCTCGACTACCCCGTCCGCGTCCGCTCCGACCTTACACACCCAAATCGCAGCATCCCATGCGTCGAGATTAGTAAGCACTCCGTAGCTGATCG
>OX375867.1:63060436-63096980 GCA_947359475.1 Heligmosomoides polygyrus bakeri
GAGTAACTTGATTCACCGTTAATTTATTTCTATGTGAATTCTACTATTTCAGTGACCTCAAACAGGTCGCCCAGCGTACTTGAAATCGACTTGGGAGATTTGATTTGTGGTGGCCTCGATCTGCTGCGCTACAAGTGCAATTTAGTATCACATAAATACGGAGATCCGGAAGACTATTCGTCGAAAGCAATCAGTAAACCCTGTCGGACTAGTTAACTCCGCGCTTTATCTTTCACCCCAACAATAAGATGAATGACCATCATAAAAGCCGCTCAATTGCGAACTTATTTATTTATTTATTTATATTTATTTATTTATGCGCAAAGGGCGCGCTAGCACATCAAAGAACAGAACAAGGACCAACTCAAAAATGACGAAAACTAAAGAAAATGCTAACATAAAACTGGAAGACATGAGATATCAATGCGCTCGCTTACAACGTAAATTTTCGTGTTGAATTGTTTGTTCTTGGAGCAGTGCACCGAGATTGTTACAACACTTTATTCGGCTTACGTTTCGGCGGTTTCGCCTTCGTCGGAGCCTGGAAGAGTCCAAATAACATTTGAAGAACTACTCCCCCAAAGGTCATTTCATTCTACAGAAAGAAATTCAAAGGTCAATGGAGTGAAGGAAACGATGTGCAGAAACGACGAAGGGCTTACCTTTGTGGTGGAAGCCGAGGAGCTCCACCAGTCACCGTCAGATGGAGGTGAACGTTGGTGAATGACTTAAGCTCTAGAGACCACCTACCCTAAGGACCTCCAAGGGCATGACCCTGTAGGTCAAAACCCACAGAGGCCCACAAAGGGTGCCAGTTCTTGCGTCACCGCCACGCACTCGTCTTTGCGATTGATCTTGGGGTTCCGCGATGCGATCCACAATGCCTCTAGCGTTTTCCGCGCGGACACGTCGCTCTCGCGTGCAAGGATCGTGACAGCCACCTGAACCATTGCGCCGCCATGGCAGTCTACCCTGTGCTCACCCATTGGAGTCGATCTTTGCGACCTCCTAAGGCCGTCTAGGTGCTCCTTGACCCTTATACACAGCGGCCTTCCCGTTTCCCCCACGTACTCCTCTCTGCATTCCCTGCATGACATAAGATATACCACCCCCGAGGTCATGCAATCACCTTGTTTCCCAAAAGGGCACACTACACACGAGGGGGTAGGACAGCTACGGTCGTACAATCGATTTCGAACTAGTTGTCCCTTCAAATTCATAGGAGGGACTTCTACCACCCTCACCAGTTCATGTAGGTCTGCCTTTCGTAGGCAACCGCGGATTTCCCTGCTGACCTCATCCGAAATGAACGGTATGCAAAAGGGAATTTTGTTTTGCTCAGCCTCGTTCGCAACCACTGAGCGATGTCTGCGTTTGGTAGAAATCCCTATAGAGGAGTACCCATTCAAGGAAGCAATGTGCATTGCAAGCTCCCTAGACAGCGCCTTCTGGGTGCTGTCAGATGACACTGCGACCGCTGTTCGAAGCATATTGGTGACTATGGCCCTTTTCATGTTGGATGGATGTGCAGACCTGAAGTGGAGCAGTATGTTCTTGTTACTAGGTTTGCGATACCACTTCGTTTGGATCAACCTCCTAGACAGGCTAACCTGCACATTGAGGAACGGGAGCCAATCATTGCTAGGTGTTTCCCTAGTAAGGCGGATATACTCGGACTGCTTGTTTAGCAGTTCGAAACAGGCATCCATTTCAACTTGTGTTGAACACACCACAAAGCAGTCGTCGATATACCGACTGTAAAATATTGGCCCGCGCTCCAACACTGGAGCTTCCACTTTAGACATGAATGCCACTGCTAGAACAGGGGCTAAGCGCTGGCCCATTGCTAGGCCTCTTATCTGCTTGTAGAAGTCCCCTGACCACTTAAAAACATTGCACGTGAGACACTCATTGATGAGCGTCATTAGCTGGACGATGGTGAGCCCGTATAAATTGATGCCTGTCTGAAATTCTGTGAGAATCTCCCAGACTGCTTGTAGGGCGCTGTCCTATGAATTTGAAGGGACAACTAGTTCAAAATCGATTGTACGACCGTAGCTGTCCTACCCCCTCGTGTGTAGTGTGCCCTTTTGGGAAACAAGGTGATTGCATGACCTTGGGGGTGGTGTATCTTATGTCATGCAGGGAATGCAGAGAGGAGTACGTGGGGGAAACGGGAAGGCCGCTGTGTATAAGGGTCAAGGAGCACCTAGACGGCCTTAGGAGGTCGCAAAGATCGACTCCAATGGGTGAGCACAGGGTAGACTGCCATGGCGGCGCAATGGTTCAGGTGGCTGTCACGATCCTTGCACGCGAGAGCGACGTGTCCGCGCGGAAAACGCTAGAGGCATTGTGGATCGCATCGCGGAACCCCAAGATCAATCGCAAAGACGAGTGCGTGGCGGTGACGCAAGAACTGGCACCCTTTGTGGGCCTCTGTGGGTTTTGACCTACAGGGTCATGCCCTTGGAGGTCCTTAGGGTAGGTGGTCTCTAGAGCTTAAGTCATTCACCAACGTTCACCTCCATCTGACGGTGACTGGTGAAGCTCCTCGGCTTCCACCACAAAGGTTAGCCCTTCGTCGTTTCTGCACATCGTTTTCTTCACTCCATTGACCTTTGAATTTCTTTCTGTAGAATGAAATGACCTTTGGGGGAGTAGTTCTTCAAATGTTATTTGGACTCTTCCAGGCTCCGACGAAGGCGAAACCGCCGAAACGTAAGCCGAATAAAGTGTTGTAACAATCTCGGTGCACAGCTCCAAGAACAAACAATTCAACACTCGCAAAATCGTTAGCGAATACTACAAGAATCAGCCTACGAACACCTGTGTGTGCACTAATGAGACAAGGATACACTAGGTCGCAGTGATACTTAAACGCACTATTTATAGCTCGAATTTGCAAAGGGCCTAGAAAAGATTCCTGGAATAAAAGTGCATGCAGTAAGGTAGGAACGCCGGCTATCGCATGCATCCCAGTTTGATTTAACATTCGTGTCCCACCCAGGGAAACATAGTCCTCTGTCGCCCTGGAGCGGTGAATTCACACCAGATTTGCCTGAGAAGACTAAAGCACGGATTCTTTGGTCCGATGACCACCGCAAGTCTATGTATATGTATGGGCTGAATACCCATTTACTTCCGCTCCACAACGGTCCGCGGAAGTAGAATTCGTAATTCCTTTCCCCAATCTTCGTTTCAGATAGGGAATAGACATCTAGTGTCCAAGATCTGCATCCGCTGATAGGGGCATTTCATCTCAAAGTCGCTTGGTGAGCTGTTGTCCTTTTCTTGGATGATCGTTAGATTGTTGCCTATTTGGAATTAACTGAGCCTTATTGTTAAGTCGGGCTATTGTCACTGCCGCAGATTCTACGGTCTGATGCGGCAGTGCTGTAAAATGAGTTCGCAGTGCCGCAACGCGCCGCATGCGAGGTTGTGGCGCGGCAGCTGCCGATGCCGGAGATTACGGGGCAGCTCGGCCCCGAGCATGCTGAGTCATCGCGGCGAGGCAGATTCCAAACGGAAGAGTACCGGCGCCTACTCCGACCCTACATCTCTAGCCGCACGTGCAATTCATGCGATTGCTTTCCCACGATGGAGAGACTTCACATGAGATTCAAAAGAAAGAAGATGTGGCGGGATTTGGAAGTACCATTGTTGCGAAATGGCGTCGTTCCAACCGGTTCCAGTGGTGTTTGCTCCCTCACGGCAAAGGGGTAGAGATATAGCGATATATATCCTACCTCGAGATCGTCAGCTGTGCTATGAGTGGGCGTATAGGAAAACACTCTCAGACGAAGAGACCAACACCTTTGTGTGCTGTGGATGCCGATCGCTTAAGGATCGAGAGCGCGAGGTGTACAATCAGCCTCTGCCTTCCTGCAAAGTAGGAAGTGTACACTTCATAACGGATCCTGAAAATCCGGTTCGCACTCACTTCTGTAAGCCAAGACCTCGTTCTATTATGCGCCGTAAGGTGGTCGAGAGGTGCAACGAATTCTGGGCACAACCCTATACGGGAACTCCAACCAGCGTTATCCAAGGCTTAGTAGCTGATGTGGCACAGCCACGCTCCGGTCAGGCGACACATGAGAACAAATATTGTTTAGAGAACGATATTTATGGTTCCACACGATACCTTCACAGCCCCAGAGCGGATGGCAGTAGTGGAACAGCTAACTGTTCCCTCACGGAATGAGCAGGATAACCAGCGAACTTCGTTGAAGGGTTTCACAGTAAAATTCGAAGGGCGTTTCCTACAGGCACCCCTGCTATGGCAGCTCTATTACAGCTTTTGGCCTCACAGTTAACTATGGCCAAATCGCAGATCCTCCCTATAGCTAATGGGGAAATAGCGACAAGATATATCCGAATTCGCGAAGCCTGTAGATAACATGAAATACACGATCAGATGAGACGCTTCAGACAGTTCCTCCAGGCGGATGGTCGTCCAGCTACCACAAGAGAGTGTAAGGATCACCCTGATACCTTAGCCAGCAACTTTGCCCACTAATTAGCTCTCAATGTGCCCCCGTCCGCTCGTTGTACTCCTCTGAAGAGCCCTAGGAATGTTATCCTGCCCATTCCGTGAGGGAATTGAATACTTATGAAGCAGAGGGCCCGTGGTGCCGTGGGGTTGCATGTTAACATGTTAACGCGGCAACCCCACGGCACCCGGGGATCGGTGCTTCATAAGTAGCGGTCCCGTGGTGCCGTGGGGTTGCCGCGTTAACATGTTTGCCGGCAACCCCACAGCACCACGGGCCCTTTGCTTCATAAGTACCGGGAACTGTTAGCACACTCGCCTTTGTATTCAGGTATATGCTTGCTCACAAATGTAATCTCATGCTTCACACGATGCAGTTGTTTTTATTCGTATGTTACCATTTGTACCTCAAACGTTTTGATAAAGAGTGTTTTAAAATATCTATCTCAAACGAGAGACAAGTCTCGGAGATGTTGCTAAACATCCTGCAGAAACTGAGCGACTGTTGTGGCTGGATTATTGTATTTCCTCAATGATACCAACATTACGATAGTGTGGAAATATATCACGCTGTGATGAGACGCCGGTCGTGCAAGTTGCCCAAGAAACAGCATGCTCCCACGCGAGACCGTAGATGCGCGCGAAATAGCGGGGAGGCAGCGAAAGGTGGCAGACGCGCTGCAAATCGACGCGACTCGGCAGTGGCGGGGACGAACGGGGCCGAGTTGCCCGTCAACCGATGCCGGATAGTGGCAACCGCTGCTGGCAGCATGCCCGGCTGCGGGACATTATGTACGAATGGTCGCCGCGGACGCGGCGAGCGCGGCAGAAGACGTTGCAATTGGGTGACTTCAGCGACCGGTGATATCTAGACCTGCATCAAAACTTGCACATCAAGTGTTAGAAGGTGTATACAAACTCAGTTTCACTGCGATAGTGTGTCATATTTTCAGCTTTTCGTGAAGAGGCATCATATAAAATTGAGCATTAGAACGTTGTTTAGTTTTATAACTCGAACTCAACTTCTGAACCAGACCCTGTTTTCCCGCAGCTCCAGCAACAGCTGAAAGGGATATTAACAACTCAAACCTGGCGCCTGCAGCAGGTCATGAGGCACAGCTCACACGAGCGCAGCGGAGCTCATCGCGCACGCGACAGTCGTCGTCGTGGGCGCGGTGACCATTCGTACATAAAGACCGCCCCTCCAGCATGCCCAGCGACGCACGCGACGCAACCACTTGCACTGCACTTTCGCGATGGAGCGCGGAAGCCGTGCGCTTTGTGTCTCTTGTACCCCCGCGGTGGCGCTGTCGTCAAGCAGTTTGTGGTGCAGTGGATAGAGCGTCGTTCATGCGAGGGGTTGGGTTCCTATGCGTTGTGGCATTTTAGCATTTGAACTGACTGGATGAGATGTGAGGGGTTGTGAGGGGCTTACACAATTTTCAGGCGTTTCCTGCCCATTTTTCCACCTGTATGCGGTTCTGCGCTCTTCGAGTGCAGAACCATTTGTGGACCCCCCTAAGTGACGAAAGCTGTTTCCACACGAGTAGTATAGATGGGCCTCAGCCCGGAGTCCCTTCCCTTTCCTGGTTCTGATTCGTCCATTGCTGTCGAGTTCTGCATAACCCAACAGCAGTGAACGACTTCGCGCTCTATCGCGAACGCATGTGAGCCGCCGCGCTGTTGGCAAATTGCCAACAGCCGCCCTTCGCCCAAGTAATGCGGCCTGTTTCTTCCTTCATCTTACAAGGGAGTTCAGTGAACTTCTCGTGGCCACTTTTGAAATGATCTATTAAGGGTTGCAAGGGATTATCTGTGAAGCGTCGTAGTGGTTTTCAAATGTCCTGCGGACATCTGGGTAAGTCAAAAATTGCAACAAAAAAAAACCGTCACATCAGTGCGGACGATAAAGCACAACTGACTCTAGAACTACCATGATCAGAAACTAGTCTGCAAAAACTTTGGAGCTGGAACAGTAGCGGAATTACAGCGATTGTGGTGGCGAGAGAAGTAGGCGTAAAAAAAATAGTAAAGTGGTGCATGATTGCGTACAATAGTGTGCATCGAATACTCAGCCAAGGGATGGCAGGTACGCAGGCGGCCGGATTTGGCGCGCAACACCAGGTGTTCGGGGAAGGAAGGAAGGGGGGCTCCAGTCGTCTTCATCGCCGTCGTCATCGACTGCCGCCGTCGTTGTCGTCGCCATCGTCATCGTCATCGTCGACGTCGTCTTCACTGGGCCGTTTCGGGAGTGGCCGTCGTCGTCGGAGTCGCCTGGCTGGGATCTTTTAAGTAGGTGCAAGGATCTGACCCTGTTGAGTTCTTTCGTTGGCTGGGACTAAAACGGGTTAGGGAGGCCATCGACTACTAAGACTTAGGCGGCATTTGTTGCAGAGCCTAGGGTCATAAGTTCAAGTAGTCCTCTGTTCGTTCTGTGTCATTTTTTTTTCCTCGCGTTTTATCCTCGTTGTGTGCTGTTTTTTTTTTATTTGTGATAAATTTGTCACTTACCACTCGTGCACTTGTATTCGAACGGTGAAGCCGGTAAATACCTAACTTGGGGGCCAATCAAACCGTTTGATACTAGTGCAAGAGTGATAAGAAGGTTAGCGGCTCCTTGGTGAAAACCTCGAGTGGCTGCTAATTTTTTTCGCGCTGCTAGCGGGTCAGTGGTTCTTCGAAAGAAGAATCCAACTCGTTGAGACCAGCGTGGTGTCTGGTTCCCCGATTGCGGGAAATCGATAGTGGTACACCCCATTTACTAAGGGTAACCTCTGCCCAAATTTTTTTTTTTGGTGCCAAGGGTGTACATTGCTATCGATTAACGCCGGCGAGGAACCTGACACTACGCGAACGCTGACCGCCTCGTAATGGCTGAGTCGGTGGCTTCAAGCTGTACAAGCAGGCGAAGGACAAATGTTGCAGGTGGTGTGCCACCAGAGACAACAATGGAGGTGGAAGATCAGATGCCTGCCGAGGAGAAGACACGTTTTGAAGAGCTCGATGAGCTAAAGGTTTGTGACCGCCTCATAAAGCGTGTGAAAGAGGGTGAGCTGAGGCTAGTGGCCGAGGTTGCGAAAAGTTTGCGCACATCGGATCCCAGAAGGGAAGCTGTTGAGGAGCTCGCTAGCGCAACCACGCAGGACATCCTCGACCTGGTGAGGATGCTGAGAGAGAGCTGCGAAGTTAGAGCGGAAGAGCGCGAATGCTATGCAGTAGTGACGGCCAGTTTGGAGTGTGAGGGGCCTGAAGAGTTGGTAGCGCACATCCAGCAGCTGGTAGAGAGCTCGTTAGTGGTGAGTGAGGTGAGAGCTGAGTTGGGATGGCGGCAGGAGGAAATAGTAGACAATTGTCTGGCACTGAGAAGTGAAGTCACACAATTGCAGAAGAAACTCGAAGCGCAACGCCTAGAAATCGAAAGGTTGCGCGGTGAGGTCGATCAGACGCAGGCGAGGAGCGGTGAGGATGACACAATCCCTGGTAAGGCTGAAGTCTTCAAACATAAGAGCTGTTTGAAAACACTGCAAAGGTACCGAAGTGCACTGCTGACTGACGATAAATCGTTTCAGATTGGGCGCGAGCGGTGGCACACCGAGAAGGCCTCAACGTCAGTCAACTACGAACCATCTTCGACCAGGACACGGCGGGACAGAGGTCAGTGTTCAGTGTCGAGTGAAAGTGAGAGAAGTGAGCATGGTAGTTGTGCCAGTTGGGAATCTAGCAGACTAGGCAGTAGGCTCACGACGGACTCGGATAAAAGTGATATGAGAGCATATTTAAGGTTCGTGGCGCTACCTGAGGTACGATGCTACTCAGGCAGTGATAGAGATTATTCCTGGGAAAATTTTGTGGAGTCCTTTTCCTTAAAGTATCAAAAAGGGAGTTGGACGTCGGAGGAACTGAGGACACTGTTAAGATCTAAGCTGAGTGGAAAGGCAAAGGCGCAGTATGAAGCATTGCCCAGGGATATTCGAAGAGGCTCATTTGAAGGCATAATGAAAGCGTTAGGCGAGGTGAACAGGGTAGACTCGCAGACGGGAAAAGTAATGGCGCTCGGAAAGTTGAGAAGACTGAGGAAAACCGAGGCGCAGTCCATAGCAGAGTACTGTGTGGAACTCGAACGGCTATCGGCAAAAGCTTACCCGGAGTTAGACGAGAGGGCCCTGGACACGACGAGGGCACAGCAGTTATACGAGCAAGTGGTACACTGGCCCGAATCCTATTACTTCCTGGAAGCAATGGAAGAAGGAGGTAATAACGCTTACGCGAGACTAAAGGAAGTTGCTATGCGCGTGGAAAGGAGGCGGCTGACGATGGACAACGTCAGGGAGCAACGGCAAAGGAAGGCAGAGCCTAGACTGGGCGAGGTTGGAGAAGCAATGGCACACAAGCAAAAGCATCATTTGCCTCAAGGTATCAAGAATGAGGCAGCAGTGAGTAAGGAGAGTGCGCCACACTCTTCTGCGAGTAAGGAAGCACATGTGCCATTGACGAAAACAGTGAGAAGATGCTACCGCTGCCAAGGCACAACGCATTTAGCTAAAGACTGTCCTCAACGAAGAGAGTTTGGAAGCAAAGCCGCAGAGGTGGAGGCAAGAAATGAGAATGGTGGAGGTCGGAGGCCGGATGGCGAGGCACCACCATCGTATGGACCGAAGTCTATAACTAAGGTGAAGATTCTTGGTAGAGAGTTTTCCGCCTTGTTGGACACAGGATCGGAAATCTCAATTTTGCCGGAAGTATTTCTGCGACAACTGCGGAAGGAAGGTTGTCGGGTGACGGAGATAGCGGTGGATTCCGCTAGGAAAATAAGAGATGCTTCAGGGAACCACATGAAATTCATGGCCATAGTGGAGGTTCCGATGACTGAAGGAGATAATGAAGAGGTCTGGGTACGTATGCATGTGACGAGGCATAAAAGGCCCGTATTGATTGTTGGGACCAATGCGCTACCCGCGTTGGGGTACAGGTTGACTAGGAACGTAGAGAAGGAATGTACGGTTCTAGAAGAGAGCAGTCAACCGGTGGAACGGCCTCAGGTGGTGGAGACTGGCAACGGCCACAACAAGGCAGTGGTGAAGCAGAGAGCATATGCAGCCCCGGGCGAAGTGAAGTGGATCTCTGTGACAGGAGGGCCACAAAAGAAGAGGCATGTAGCGGAGACACGCGCTCCTGAGGTGGGGGAGAGAGTCTTCATGAAGCTGCCGAGAGAACGTGGGCAGGCGAAGCACCCGAAGCTAGCGTGTGAATGGGAAGGCCCCTATAGGGTTATTGAAGCTAGCGAGAACTCTGCTTTGATCACGCGGATAGGGGTGAACGAAGAACCGGTGCGCGTGCAATTTGACTTGTTGCTCAAGTGTCCGAAGGAAATTGGAGATGAGCCTGTCAGAAACCAGACTAGCAGAAAGAGGGGTCGTAGACCTAAGGAGAGAGAGAGAGGAGTATGTCGTGTTGCGATGACCGTAGTTGACGAAAATTTTTGTAGGCTCGAGAACGACTACGACGTCGACGACGACATGCACTTTCTGCACGTGAGGTTCCGGTGCGATGGACAACCATTTCCAGCGGTGGATGGACGTCCGGGATTTCCCTTACCGTCGTGTCGTGTCAGTCAAATGACGATAGTGAGCGACATGCTACCCATCGTACCGCCACCGGCAGCGGAAGAGAAGGTGGAATGCGTGCTGGATGCAGCGCGTGTGCTGGCGGTATGGTGGGGTACCGGTTCGATCTCGGAGAAGTGTCGGCGTATCATGGACAAGACGTACCTCGCAATCAACCCGAAGGCAGTGGCGGTAGCCTATTCGTTCTTTAGAAGGAGATGTACGCACGTGGCCGTTATGTCCGGAATGGTACCTGCGGAGTCGAGATTAAACCACAAGGGTTTACGCGGCTGGCCATGGGATATAACGAGGATCGTGGAACAGGGCTGGAATCTGAGCCGTGCCATGGAGTGGACCGCGCAGGCGCAAAACCTGGCGGAGGAGGACCAGCACGCGAGAATCGTTATATTGATTCCGGAAGTGCTCCACAGACTTACGTTCTGTGTCAAAGGTCCCAGGACCACTTTGTTTTACTATCGGTCTTTCCGAGAAATCCGACGTAACAACAACGTCATCTTCGCGGACGAGGTTGGGCAGGTGGTGATAGTTTTGCCACCGAAAGAGCCTGATGACTCGTATTCGTGGATACAGCTCGTGAGTGCTGTAGATTTGTGGTTCAGATGTGGAGCCCAAATTTGGATGGTGAATGGGCCGCGCTCCGGCGAGGATGGCAGCTGGAACCGCCTGAACGAGAAGGCCCGAGGGCACGTACTCGGTTATCTGGATCATCATCCGGAATTCGTCGCACAATGGCACGACCTTGTCCCCGCAGAGGCAGGAAGAGTCAAGGCGTCCATGGCGTGTCTTCGCGTTGGCCTAGTACACGACCCGATGAAATGGTGGGACGTCACTTCGGCTATGGAGTTCTATGGTCAGTTATGTACGCAAATGCAGAAGTATGGTCTGATATTGGAAGCGCTTCAGGTGCCTAGGTCATTGAGGCCGGCAGGTAAGCCGCTGGTCGGGAGTCGAGGCCCCGGATCGTCAGGAGCGCCGGCGATCAAGGATGGCCGCGTCTCTAAGAGGCATCTGAAACGGGTAGAAAAGCGACAAGAGAGAAGTCGCTGTAGGGCGGCCGAAAGGGCTCTGCAACACATGTCCGTATAAGCGGTGATCTGAGGACAGATCAGTTTTTTTTAAGGAGGGGCATGTGGTGGCGAGAGAAGTAGGCGTAAAAAAAATAGTAAAGTGGTGCATGATTGCGTACAATAGTGTGCATCGAATACTCAGCCAAGGGATGGCAGGTACGCAGGCGGCCGGATTTGGCGCGCAACACCAGGTGTTCGGGGAAGGAAGGAAGGGGGGCTCCAGTCGTCTTCATCGCCGTCGTCATCGACTGCCGCCGTCGTTGTCGTCGCCATCGTCATCGTCATCGTCGACGTCGTCTTCACTGGGCCGTTTCGGGAGTGGCCGTCGTCGTCGGAGTCGCCTGGCTGGGATCTTTTAAGTAGGTGCAAGGATCTGACCCTGTTGAGTTCTTTCGTTGGCTGGGACTAAAACGGGTTAGGGAGGCCATCGACTACTAAGACTTAGGCGGCATTTGTTGCAGAGCCTAGGGTCATAAGTTCAAGTAGTCCTCTGTTCGTTCTGTGTCATTTTTTTTTCCTCGCGTTTTATCCTCGTTGTGTGCTGTTTTTTTTTATTTGTGATAAATTTGTCACTTACCACTCGTGCACTTGTATTCGAACGGTGAAGCCGGTAAATACCTAACTCGATCTCACAATTTGTTTGTTGGCTTTACAGTAACCAATGTGGAACGTTGAGGTGCGTCTGAGAATCATAGGTCCACTTCGAGTTACCTCGCCAGATAGAATCTCTTAAATGTGTGTAAGCGCTGTATTATATTTACCTCCACTGAACACTACCACGTTCTCATCCAAATATGTTTCTGAATACCCACAATACTCTGAGAAGGGAGCACAGCCGGAGTCAAAGGTAGAAGTCTGCACGTTCTTGGTTTTCAGCTTCAGAAACCATTTCCTAGGGGAGACTACGGTGTCCAAACGCATAAGTCCGGCCGTCCACCGTAGCATTTTCGTTTCCGTACACTGAGGCAGCCCTCAATCGCCTTGTCGTGAACCAGCAATGGAATGGATGAATATAAACCATGTGTCCGCAACGTAGTCATCCAGAGAAATGCGGAAAGGACTCAGAAGGAGGAAACAGACAGCAATCTCCGGCATTGTACAGACATCAAGAACGTTGTGGAGAACAAGGAGAACAAAACCGACGCCGTGAAAGGTGGACAGCCATGCCAACGAATCAGCAGGATTGTCGCTGGTCTATTTTGGACGACTCTGTGCAGCGATGTGTGTGGCGGAGCAGGGACGCGTATGGCATTTGTGGCTCGATAGGTGATGCCCACACACACGTACGGGTCGCCCGGCAACGCATTACTCATTCAATAACCAGCTGATATGCATAGCGAATCTCGAAACTTAGCAGAGAAGCAGGTTATCCGCCAGCGCTGCAGACGTCCTCCAAGGTGCACAATCTTGGTGACAGCGCCTAACACCGTAAACGGAGCATCAGACCCACACAGATACCGCCAAATAATCCACCTTCGCAGCGGTATCTCAGCCCAGGACTAGGATTACGCTGAAATAATCATTCTAATAAGAAGAAAAAATCAAGAATTCATCGTTCTGAGTGGGACCTCCCAATCCGTTGCGCAAAGAGAAGAAAGGAATAGCAGAAATGAAACTCAACACAGAGAAGTGGTTGGATTACGAAAGGTGCACCGTATGGACAGTGTCAAACTTGAGGCGGACAAGATTTTGAGCCGATCGAAATTCGCAACTGCTGGCAGTAACTGAGACCTTACTTCAGGTGCACGTTTTTAACTGCATGCAGACAGTGCAAAGATGCTACAAAGGTTTCTATGCGAGTTAAAAGCTGACGCACTAAAGATCACTGAGATGCGAAGCAGGTTTTTACGTACTTCGCACTAGCGGTCTTCACAGTTCACGCCCGATGCACAATGGAAAGCGCTCATCACTTCATTTGTCGTACGCCCCAAAAGTACTTGAGAACCAGTGATGAAGTTCTGCAAAGCTCTGCTCGTATATATCCCGCATGATATTCGAAAGGAGGAACGTTCATTACAAAAGTTGACGCAATGGGCAGACGGGGTGAGGCAGCCCATGGGCTTCGACCGCCTTTAGCGTAGCAGTCGGATATGGTGACGTGAAATTTCCCACATTGTACATAGACTGACGCTTACGTTCGAGTAATCAAAGTTGCAACGAGAAGGGCCTAGGCCAAACGGTACGTCACGGGCCAATTAAATGGGCAGAAACTAGTCCTACACGTGGGAAATGCCACGATACGTCGTACTGATGGGCTGCCTCCCCAGTCCGCTCTCTAGCAGCAGCAAACTTTGGTATGCATCCCAACCATAATGCTAAAGTTCATTGATTGATGTCCCACTGCCCTTTAACTCTGAGACTATCCTTTTATTGATGAAGAGTAATGTAGCCTTCGGTCACATGCCATACAGCTCGAACACCAGCTCGTGGTGCAGAACCACACAACCCGTTTGAGATTGTCCAGCGCTGTTCGTCTAGAGCAGGGGTCTACTCCTTCAGATAACCAACACAATTTGCACAAGAACTTTAAGGGCTAGCTGTGGAGAACATACTGGATTGATCCTCCACTCTAAACATGCACCCTCTTTCGAAGCAGTCGAAGTGCTGACTGTTGACTTGACAGTGAAGCTGTTAAGCCATTACGAGGTAGGTGATTAGAATAGGAAGCCACTGCTTATCAATTCAGTGATAGCGCCATGATAAAGCTTTCAAAAATAACCCGCTGACACACGCCGTGGATTCCACTATCTATCTACCACTATATAATTGAGTTAGGGTCGATGACGTTTGAGTGATCTAACCTGTGTGAGATACGCCTCATCATCTACTGCGCGGGCAAAATTTGCTATTCAACGTGGGATGTTACTGCAGCAGCGTAAGCACAGCATTTGACTGCTTGACACAACCCCGCGTTTCTGAGCATCCATGCCATGAGCATGGGAGGACCACCAAGGGGGTGAAGAGTATAAAGCGGGACTCGAGGGTGGGGAACCGACAGCGACCATGAAGCAGGGGCCTGTGGCCGTATGCTATTCTCTTTCAAACCGTCCCCGGCCGGGTATGAGGCGGTCTCCGCCCACCTCCCCGGTATGCACATCTCTCCGGGTGACATAATCGACAGTACGGCGTCCCCCTAGAGATTTGCTCGGGACGAGCTGGGGCGTCTGATTGCGGGGCAGCTCGGCCCCGAGCTTGCTGAGTCATCGCGGCGCGGCAGACTCCAGATGGAAGAGTGCCGGCGCCCACGCCGACCCTACATCTCTAGCCGCACGTGCAATTCATCGAGTGCACGAAGGAGAGACTTCCATGGGATCCAAAAGAAGATGTGGCGGGATTTGGAAGTACCATTGTTGCGAAATGGCATAGTTGAACCGGTTCGAGTGATGTTTGCACCCTCACAGCAAAGGCGTAGGGATATAGCGATGTAGGGATATGGCGATATATATCCTACCTCGAGATCATCAGCTGTTCTATGAGTGGGCGTATAGGAAGACACTCTCAGACGGAGAGACCAGCACCTTTGTGTGCTGTGGATGCCGATCGCTTAAGCATCGAGAGCGCGAGGTATACAATCCACCTCCGCCTTCCCGCAAAGTCAGAAGTGGACACTTCATAACGGATCCTGAAAATCTGGTTCGCCCACACTTCTGTGTCACTTGTCCCACCGACAGTGGACGTCGTAATCCCAGAAGAAGACCTTCTGCTGCGCCAGTTTATGCGCTATGGCATGACACATGGGGTGCTGGTGGTCGCTCCGTATGCGACCATTCTAATAACTTCGGAACGCGGACAACGAACTTCGTTGAGGGGTTTCACAGTAACTTCGAAGGGCGTTTCCTACTGGCTGGCACCCCTACTATGGCAGTTCAATTACAGTTTTTGGCCTCACACTTAACTATGGCCAAATCGCAGATCCTGCTTATAGCAAATGGGGAAATGGCGACAAGATATATCCGAAGTCGCGAAGCCTGCAGACAAAATGAAGTATACGATGAGATATAAAGCTGAACTTTTTAGTGCACTGCAACGGGTGAACTAATATTTTTTCACTGAAGAGTAAGCGAGCCACTAAAATAAAAAGATATAAGTAAAACTCCTACTTCACGCGAACTAGTTTCAATCTTGATTCTTGATCTCTTGATTGTTGTATAGTGTTTCTCGTTCCATCACTTCACATACAATAAGAATCGTAACTCGCAACAGAAAATCTCTTTACTTTCTTCAATGTTCACCTATTTCTTAAGCTTATAATAATTATGTACTGTTTCAGATATGGTGTCGGCACTGAAGCATTAGCACGTTACAACTCATCATCCTTATCTCAACATCCTTATCATAATCTCTCCTCCAAAGTCTCTGCATTCCATTTTTGCAATTGAGAGCTTGTTTTGTTGCGTCGTTACGATTCATTGAATTTTGCTTCAGTGACGAACATGAATCGAGAAACACTCAAGTTCGTTAAATGTTATGTTTTTCTTCGATTACATTCCTTTTCTTGTATAGCGCACAAAGATGTGCAGTAAATCAATAAATCTCTTAAAATTTATAAAAAGAGAAGCTGGTAGTAAAATGGAAGTTTTTCCTACAAATAGCTTTTTATGCATGCAAAATTGTGCTTAAATGTTAGACAAATCGAAATTGTGTTCGTCTTAGCTGGATGATCATCTGCTTTTGTAGCCTGTGTGCACTCAAAAAAGGCTCAAGAATCTTTTTCAGCTCGTGTTCTTGTAGCTCGGAATAAACTTCGTGTACCATCTCTCAGTCCTTTGCCAAAGACATGATAAAAAAGGGTAGAGGATATTTTAATAAAATATATATAAATATAATGCCTTCTCAGTGGATGAAGTACTAATTCGAAAAAAAGGGCACCTTCCACTCTATGCAATTCATGGAAGAGGTCGATTTAGCAAGTCTCAAAAGGGCACAATTTTGTTGCCATCTTTAATGCTCAACTGATTTTCTCACTTTGGCTCATTAAATGATGTGTTCTGTTCTACACAGTGTGGACTCCTCTGTGAAAATACATCTCTCTGAACACTGAGCGGTAAATTCTCTAGTGCAGAATCACTCAATTCACTCACTAGCTATGAGCAGCTCACAGCGGTGATAGTGGTACTCAATCGGAATCCTTTGCTTCTCTACCCTGCTCTGCTATCTCTGCCATCCGGGAAGGGGGGGGGGGGGCGCCCGGAGATGTGCGTAAGGCCTCGTGCATACTTCCCGTCGCTGCGATGGAATCGCGGCGATGAGTTTTGCACAGCGACGCGAAAGAATTTGAATTTCTCAGTGCTCGTTGCATCGCTCATGGCTCTGCAAGGGAGCGCGACGGCGATCTGCCCAGGACCAACGCTAAACACCGCGCGCGGCGCGAAAAAATATGTCATGCCCGCGATGAGCGCGGGAAGCCGTCGCGCATGCCGACCACCACTGTTGCGACAGCCGCGGCGAAGTTTCCCTTGATGATTCGACCGCGTGCGGCGGAATGGCCATGAACTAAGCGCCGCGATGGCATCGCAGCGATGGAAGTATGCCCCCGGCCTAAGGTGGTATGGGGAGGGGGACAGTCGTTCGGTACACCGTCCCGATTCCCGCCTTGCCCGCCCCGCCCTATTTGGACAAGTTTGCTGCGCGCGAGACCGTCGTTAATTGGCGTGACGTCGTCTAAAAACCTAACAGCTGATAGGAGACGATTGGTAAACGCATACCGGGGAACTCTGAAGTCATTTTCCAGTCAGATCGGCTATGGAGGCAGTTGAGGAAAGGAGAACGTCGCTCTTGTCTCTAGATTCTTTCGATTTTCGCCTCAAATACGATGCCTTCATGCGAAGGCAGGGACCCGGACATCTTGTCCTCGGCGCGCCCTTCGCCCCGCCCCTTTCTAAGGGCGGTGTATCCAACGACTCTCCGCCGTATGGGGATGGTCGGAACTCGGGGAAGTGCGAAGGGGCCGTATGCTGTTTTGAATTTCATCACCCTCTGCGCCGCCTTAACCGTTTGGCACGGCGGCGCGTTGGCACAGTTTTTTATCTTTATCGGGCCTAAGCCTTAGCGGTTTTTCACATATCTTTATGGAACCTAAAAGATTGGCAGCGAGAGAAACGGCGACAATAGCAACGAAAGCTGGTTTGCCTATGGCAGTTACAAACACAATCCTATCCTGTTGTGAGTCAGCCATTTCTAAGGCAACACGCTCTCTGTACAATCGAGTCCGCGACGATTTCTTTTCCTTTATTCAGAAATGGAATGTGCCACTGTTGCACAAGTTGAGGAATTTTTATCTGGCATCCCTTATCCATCAGCGTAGAGTTGAGTCACTGGGATATCATACCGCAGCCTTAACTCATTTTTGGACCACTTCCCTCAGAGAGCAGGAGATTCAAAAAGCTTTAATCAAGGGAGCGGATAACAATCCTCCTCCGGTGGTTCATAGGTCTAAAGCAACACCCCAGGACATAGATTAGGTTATTGGCTGGGCACTCCAAGTTCATACAGTCCCAGCCCTGACGGGAGCCACAATTATCCTCCTCATGTACGCAGCTTTTCTAAGGGTAAGCGAGTTGTGCAATCTCCGTTCCAGGATGTTAGTTTCAAAGGGGGTTCCCTCTGGTGGTTGCGCGCAAGTAGGTCCAAGGTGGATCAGCAGAGCACAGGATCTCAAATTGCGTTCCATCTCCATGGGAGACAGCTACTGTTGTGGGAACAGTTTATTCGTCGGCACATTTCTCGCTCGAGCGGAGAATTCATTTTCAGTTCCGTTTCGGGACGGCCCCCAAGCAGGGACGTCGTTGCCAAAAAGTCAAGCACATATTGCAGCAGGCGGGTCTTGGGAATCAGCATCTCACCACTCACTCTTTTCGAGGAGGTGCCGCTACTGCAGCCATCCGAGCACGGATAGCACCGGAGAAGGTCATGAGGGTGGGAAGGTGGAAGACCCAGAAAGCGTTCCTGGCTTATATAGAACCCACGCCTCTATTACTTAATAGTTGTGTTGTATAACTTTTGACTCACCAGGATACTATCTCAACGGTAGGTCGGAACGGCGCAAGTGTTGTATATGGGCAGAACCGCCTCTCCCTGGGAAGTAACAAACTACAGGTATCTCGACCCCAATACAACTCTGCGCAAAGTTAGGGACGACGGAAGTCGCCTGTTGGCGCCCTGTTGATTCACGTGCTCCACAGCTAACGGGCGCGCGCGGGATGAGGGCTGGTATCGATGATCGCCGCAGTGCACAGGTGGCGTGGTAGGGAAGAGCTCGGGCTCGTGAGCGAGGGGTCGGGGGTTTGGATCCCGCAGACTGTGTTTCGTTTGCACTTTTGCAAAATCCATGTTTATCATATAAGTAATCCACCTAGGGGTATTATAGTGTGTTATAGAGCATGTTTACATATAACATACCATCCATACCGTTAACAATGGTGGTCCAGGGAGGGTCACCGATTTCGCTGAAACCTCGTTTAGGGGGGGGGGGGGGGGTATTTGGGGTGTTGATCACGAATCTGATATCCGTTCTTCACGATTCCGTCGGAGGCCACCCATACCGTTAACAAGGGTGGTCCAGGCAGGGTTACCGATTTCGCTGAAACTTCGTCTAGGGAGGTTATTTGGGTTGCTGATCACGAATCTGATATCCGTTCTTCACGATTCCGTCGGAGGCCACCCGTACCGTTAACAATGTTGGTCCAGGAAGGGTCACCGATTTCGCTGAAACCTCGTTTGGGTGGGGGGGGGGGGGGGGTTATTTGGGGTGCTGATCACGAATCTGATATCCATTCTTCACGATTCGGCTGGATAATATAAATACAGGAAGGCACAGGATTACATTACTAAAGTTTCTGCCGGTGACGGCAGGCAGAGACAGAATCGTGAAAAAAGGATGTCAGATTCGTGATCAGCACCCCAAATAACCCCCTAGACGAAGTTTCAGCAAAAAAAGTTTTTTGACCGAAGTCTTGTTGGTGGAGTCGGAACTTTTAACTAGTTCCACAAAATATCTATCGTTACATAACTACAGCTTCACACAAAATAGGCTTAAATTAAGTGACACACAGAAGTGAACATTTTAGCACATTTTAGCTAATCTGTAGTTTGAAGCACATGTTATATGTAAACGTGCTCTATAACACACTATAATACCCCTAGGTGGATTACCTATATGATAAACATGGATTTTGCAAAAGTGCAAAAGAAACACAGTCCGCGGGATTTAAACCCCCGACCCGTCGCTCACGAGCCCGAGCTCTTCCCTACTACGCCACCTGTGCGCTGCGCCGGTCCTCGATACCAGCCCTCATCCCGCGCGCGCCCGTCAGCTGTGGAGCACGTGAATCAACAGGGCGCCAACAGGCGACTTCCGTCGCCCCTAACTTTGCGCAGAGTTGTATTGGGGTCGAGATACCTGCAGTTTGTTACTTCCCAGGGAGAGGGGGTTCTGCCCATATACAACACTTGCGCCGTTCCGACCTACCGTTGAGATAGTATCCTGGTCAGACATCATTCGCTAGGGTACGTTCTCTATTCTCTCGTACAGTGGCGTGTCATTTCCTATATTCCTGATGGTCTACGACAGCTCAGCTTTTTCGCCTTCTCGCTAGTTCCTCTGGCGATGTTACATGTATCATGTATAATACAGTATTTATTGTGCCTCGGGCAGACGGTTATTCCCATGCTATTGTCATTCTCATAATATGGAATCACTATAACATAACGCTGTAATGTATATCTAACCTTTGGTACTGTGGTTACATTGGTATCGTTTCGAGGGCGCGTCATCATCGAATCATAACTTTGCCTATCGATCTATCATATTCCAACATTTGTATCGCTGCAGGGGAGTGTGCCCGATTACGGTATCATAGCTGCCGAGATAAAGCCTTCACATCAATCATTCTACAGAAATTCAAAACAGGTTTTGCCGTAGAGCTATCGGAGGCAAAATGCTATTCTCGCCCGACTCGGGGATGGTACCCGGCGCGAAAAAGCTGGGTACCATCCCCGAGTTTCGACGCTCCCCATACCACCTTATGCACATCTCCGGGCGTTCCCCGGGGATGGCAGAGATGGCAGAGTAGGGTAGAGAAGCAGAGGACTCCGACTAGAGTACCACTATCACGGCTGTGAGCGGCCGCATTAGTTGGGCGAAGGGCGGCTGTTGGCAATTTGCCAGCAGCGCGGCGGCCCTGCGTACGTTCGCCACGGAGCGCGAAATCGTTCACTGCTATCATTACACGCGTGAACACCAAATGAAATCGGAAGCGCTGATCCGTAAAGTCCGAAGCTGGGTTCTAGGGAAGGGACTCCAGGGTGGGTGCCGATCAAGCTGCTGGTGTGGAGGCTCTTTCGTCGCTCAAGGGAGTCCGCAGCTGGTTCTGCGCTCTTCGAGCGCAGGACCAGGCTAGGGAAGGGACTCCAGGGTGAGTGCCGATCAAGCTGCTGTGTGGAGACTGCTTTCGTCGCTCAGGGGAGTCCGCAGCTGGGTTCTGCGCTCTTCGAGCGCAGGACCAGGCTAGGGAAGGGACTCCAGGGTGGGTGCCGATCAAGCTGCTCGTGTGGAGACTGGTTTCGTCGCTCAGGGGGAGTCCGCAGCTGGGCTCTGCAAAACCGCATACAGCTGGAAATGGGCAGAAAACGCCTGAAAATTGAGTGGTCGTTAAAACTCCTGAGATCTCATCCAGTCGATTGAAATGCAAAAACGTCGACATGCAGAGAAACCGAACCTCCGACCCAACCGTCAGAGTGAGACGCTTTACCCACTGCACCACGAACCGCCTAGCAGAGGTGGCCTCGCGGGCGTATAAGAGGCACAAACCGCACGGCTTCTGCGCTCCGTCGTCAAAGTGGAGTGCAAGCGGCTGCGTCGCGTGCGTCGCTGGGCATGTTGCCAACAGCCGCCCTTCGCCTTAATCCTTCGGTCGCTGTGAGCTCCTCATAGCTAGTGAATGAATTGAGTGATTCTGCATTCTGTATTTACCATGCAGTGTTTAGAGAGATGTATTTTCACAAAGAGGGTCCACACTGTGTAGAACAGTACACATATCACTTCTTGAGCCAGAAGTGTTACAAAATCAGTTGACGCGGAGGAGGGCATAGAACTAGGCAAGGGAAGGAACTCCGGGATGTGGTTGATCTAACTTATCCGTTTTAAGATACCTTGTCGGTGTAGAGCGGGCACCAGCCCGCTTAGTACTGTTGAATGTCTCTCCCAAAGAATTGAGAAATGGTACAGGAAGTTCATTCCAAGCTTTAAGAACAAAAGCTGAAAAAGATTCCTGAACCTTTTTGAGTACGAATTTCGCATTTGACAGAGGGCACAATTTTTTTACAAGCGCAGATTATCATCCAGGTGAAACGAACACTATATCAATTTGTATAAAATTTAAGCACAGTTTTGCATGAACAAAATAGCTATTTGTGGGAAAAATCTCCACTTTACTACCAGCTTATCATTTTCTAATTCCTAAGATATTGAGACTCGTTCGCGTGAAATAGAAGTTCTATTTATATTTTAGTGATTCGCTTACTCTTCACCGAAAAAAAAATATTAGTTCACCCGATACAGGGCACTAAAAACTTCAGCTTAATATCTCATTTCCTTTGATCTCTAGAGGTTGTAGACCAATCACGGAGTTTTTTATGTTCTATTAATCATTCGTTGAGGGTTGACTACGAAAATCTGTATTGTGCCCAACTAGATATTCCATACTGTCACGGGTGCATTGAAAAGTGCTCTCTTCATCGAAGTGTTGAAGTCAATGTAGGAAAGCGATTGTCGTAGTAAATATTCGCAACCGATGAGACGCATCGCAGCAGCTGATTGTAACTACCACGCTCCGCTGTCAATTCCGCACTCCAACGTCTCAATTTCGTTGCGCCGCCGGCTCGTCCCGAGCAAATTTCTAGGGGGACGCCGTACCCGGCTATCGATTACGTCACCCGTCCCCGAGAGCGCTCGGGGGGAGATGTGCATGCCAGGGAGGTGGGCGGAGACCGCCTCATACCCGGACGGGGACTGTTGAGGAGAGAATAGCATACGGCCCCAGGAGGTGCACCCGCCGGCAGCGCGACAGGAGGTACACCGCTGTTCTGCGGACCGGAAACTTCTGTTTTGCGTGTCAATCGTAAAGAAGCCGTTAGACTCTCGGTGAAGCCTAGGGGGTTGGGGGTGGGTGAGCAAGGGGGATGAGAGGAAGATCGCGCGCCCCCAAGCAGGGGGCCGGTGCACCT
Organism: Heligmosomoides polygyrus bakeri; assembly: GCA_947359475.1. Classification (NCBI taxonomy): domain Eukaryota; kingdom Metazoa; phylum Nematoda; class Chromadorea; order Rhabditida; family Heligmosomidae; genus Heligmosomoides; species Heligmosomoides polygyrus. The sequence continues at coordinate 63,082,840 of OX375867.1, forward strand.
CATGACCGTCCCCCGAAACTCGAGGATGATACCCGGATATTTCGCACCGGGTACCATCCCCGAGTCGGGCGGGAATAGCATACGGTCCCTGGAGGAGAGATCTGGACGGGGTCAATAGGGGGAACAATGAAGCAGGTCCGGAGTTGGCTCCAGCATGGGTGGAGGCTATAAGGGGATCAGTAGGGATCTTTACTATATATAATTGGGAGAGGCATGAGTCATGTCTGAAGCTTCGCCGCGCTGTCCGAGGCCCGCGGCGACAGCGGGTCTGCCCTGCTGACGAAAATAAGGTGTTGACGGGAAATGTTGATCGGCTCATAGCATCTATTGTGTTTGCGGAGTCATTATTATCATCATTATCATTATTATTACTATCACCTCGCTGTAAGAGACCCGCCGCGACAGCGGGTGTTTACTGCCGACGACACGTGGACTTTAGATGGCGCATGTTGATCACATCTAGGGTGTTTATCGAGCAACTATCAGAGGAATGGAAACCGAAGAACTATCAATGAGATTTCGAAAGGCGTATCTGTTAGGTGTACGTTTGCGCTCCGTATGGATTTATCCACCTTTACACTTCATGTCCCCTTCATTCTTGCATTCGATCTTTACTTCAGTTTCCGCACCTTACGGCTGATCCTTTTTGTTCGCTTTTGTGGGTTCTGACAGAACTTTTTATAAAACTACGGAATTATTGACTTTTATGACTTTGGTGCTTGAGAGGATGTGCCGCAGACATCGCTCAACGGGTGTCAGGATTCAGAAGACTTGCCGCAACAGTCATCCTAGGTGCGTCGGGATACAGAAGACTTCCTAACATTAGCAACAGCATATTATGATGGCCGATGTGTTTCGATCGGGGAGTCGGTCCTATTAGTCGCTCAGAAAATCAATGTCGATCGATATTATCAATTCTTGAGCGGTGTTGTCGGTTCTCTCCAGACTTGATCGATCTAGGTGGGTGTTTCGTGATAATGGTGGCCAACGGAAGGTCGATCAGGAAATCAGCCACCATAACGAAGTTTCGCACAGGCAATCAATATCGACCGATATTATTGATTGGTCAATGTTATGGTCTGGAAGACGCTTCTTTCGATTTGGAAATTGTTCTTTTTGATGGAGGACAGTTTTTTGTCTTAAGTCACCCTTTCCGAAGTTCATCACACCTCGTGGCTTAGAGCACGACGACTGGACAGAAACGTCAGAAATTCGATTAGGCTTGACGAGCTGCAATAGGTTGTGAACACAACCTTAGACGAAGCAGGAGTGCTGCCTACATTTTCCTCAGGTCTGTACTGGGATGTGACTGATATTCAGCAAGGCATCAATCGATCTGTAGTAGGCGTTCGTTTCAACATGTACGACTTCGGCGCTAGGGATGCTTCCTTACACAGCGTTGATTGCCGGCGAAACCGGCGACGGACGCTGGCTGAGGGAGCATTCCCAGCTAGGTTTCGGCTACGTTCCCAGCGTGGCCCACCATACCCGAAGCCGGCAAGCCTGGCGTGGCCCGCACGTCTAGCGTACGGCGCCGGCGAAACCGGCGACGCACGCTGGCTGAGGGAGCATTCCCAGCTAGGTTTCGGCTACGTTCCCAGCGTGGCCCACCATACCCGAAGCCGGCAAGCCTGGCGTGTCCCGCACGTCCAGCGTACGGCGCCGGCGAAACCGGCGACGGACGCTGGCTGACGGAGCATTCCCAGCTAGGTTTCGGCTACGTTCCCAGCGTGGCCCGCCATACCCGAAGCCGGCAAGCCTGGCGTGTCCCGCACGTCCAGCGTACGGCGCCGGCGAAGCGCTGGTCATTACTATATATTTTACCAATAAGGGGAAACAGTAAGGAGGACCAGCAAGGAGATCCATTACGAGAGGAACAGGCAAGGGAGACCAGGCGTACGGATTTAGAAGATGTGACACCGACTTCGCGCAATGGGCGTCCGTTCGCCGTCGTGGGGCCGTCAGAGGACAATTTAATGGTGCGGAGCACTAAGGGGGATCACGAGGGGGGCCAGGAGAGCTACTACCACCTGCGCAGCCTTTTCCCGCTTGACACAGCGGCAAATGCGCGCTTTTGAGCTTCTGCATTCAGAGGACATGTCCCCTACGTACCCGCAAAAAGCGTCTGGATTCAGAAGATCGCCGTTTTCGCCGTGGCTAGATGAGCGCACGAATACAGAATGCATGTCACAGGTCATGAAACCAGCGTCTGAAATCAAAGGAAATGGCCCCGAGGTTGTGTAGCGAGCGTGTGGCTTTGCAAGACGTGACAACAGGGTCCTGCAACTAGTGCTGTTGAGCGTGAAAGCGGCTGAGAAGCAACATGAGCGACAGAAGTGCTGGGCAGCACAAACCAGTGAGATTACTGGACGGTCCGGAGTGAATCTAGATGTTAGCGGATTTTAAGTTTTACAGAAGTTGCTTTCTGTGGGTCAGTGACACTAAAAGCTCGCGCGAAGCGCGCAAGTGCGTGACCCGCCGTTAGGCGTGACGGAGCACTTGTAAAATATAAAACATGAACAGTGAAGAAGAAGGGCACATTTTTAGGTAACTTTAAAATCTGTCTATATGAGAAGAAAATTAAGAATATGAAAATGAAACGAAGGTCAGACGAACAAAGGTGTAAAATGATGGAAAAAAGTATGAAAGCAATTAAACAAATTTGAAATATTGAGTGTAAGAGTGGAGATAGATGAGTGGTAGAAAACAAATGAATTAAATAAACAATGAGATATTAATTGTCGGGTTGTACCCAATCCGCACCCTCGATGTGGACGCCCAGCTACAGGACTCACGTCTACGTCGCCCAGGCCGGAAGGTCTTCTTCCGCCAGCGTCAAGGAGGGAGCATGTCTGCCCTCTACTCTCATCTCCTTACTTTTCGTCTCATACAGTATGACACCTAATAAAAGAGATATACTGAGTGTATACCAGAACAAAGGAACCGAGACTCCGTAGGATTCATTAGGTAAGGAGTAACGAACCTTTAACCTGATAATTATACTAGCCGACCTGTCCCAGGGGTCCGTAAAATCATGAACCGAAGCGACTATCGAGTCATCATGCTTTATGAATTTAGATTGGGACATTCTGCTGCAGAGGCATTCCGTAACTTTAGCAGCGCTTTTAGGACGGACTAGCCTTGCGAACGAATGGTAAGGCTCTGCATCGAAAAAATCGCTTCTGGCGATTTTGATCCCGAAGAAAAACCGGGTCGCGGGCGCAACTCGTCGCTTGACGTTGAAGTTTTAAGGGAACAAATCCGGAGGCGAATACACGGAGGTCAGCACAGGACCTTGGCGTACGTCATTGTACGGTAGCAAGACATATGTCGAGAATAGGCAAGGTGACGAAGATGCCGAAGTGGGTGCCTCATGAGCTGACCGATGAGCAGCGCCTGGCACGTTTCGACACCTGCTCCAACCTGCTAGTTCGCGTTAAAAATGAGCCTTTTGTAAGCCGTATTTTTATTGTGGATGAAAAATGGGTCCTTCGCTACAAAAGGAAGCGGGGATTTGTCTGGGTAGATAAGGATGCTCCTCCAACATTTTTTCCTAAACCCGACCTTCATCCTAAAGAAGTTGTGCTTACTTTGTGGTGGTGTTGTAAAGGTGTAATCCATTACAGCCTTTTGCAACCTGGTCAGGCAGTCACAGCCGAGTCTTACTGCTGTGATTTAGACCAAATGTATGGAAAGTTGCAAAAATTGTGGCCGGCAGTGGCGAATAGAGGAGTGCCGCTCCTGTTGTAGGACAACGCAAGGCCCTCCTTGATACCCTCCTTGATTTAGTTAATTCCTGTGAGCTCATTTTTTATGGTAAAGGATTATACTCATTACCTGTACATTGGACAAAAATGCACAAATTCCGGTGGTTTGTACGTCGATTAATAAAAGTGTGTTTAAGCTGAGTTATAGCAGTTTGAAGTAAGCGGTCGGTTTCGGCGATTTATTTTGCGAAAGCCTAATCGTTTTATATTCCAACCGAATCTGGGGTGGAGTACGCCAAGAAAATGTTGTCTTAAGGCCCTTAAGGCCTCCGCACACTTTTGCGGCAACGCAGCAGCCCTATCTATATCTATCAGTATCCATAAGTATAGGGCAAAGGCGCAGAGCTAGCAGCTGATGTGCCGCCAACGCAGCTGTGGCAATAATTATTCAAGACATTATTGCTGCTGTAGCCGCTTTGCCATTGAAACTGATAATGATGTGATGCTGATAATGATAATGAAACCGCATTGACGATGGAGTAGGGTGGCAAAGCTGAGCATGAGTGCCTCCTAGTACGCGGTAGTTTGGCCGCTCATGGGGCAGTTTTGCTGCCTGCCGCTGCCGCGTTGCCGCTAAGTGCGTGGAGGCCTTTACAGTGAGCCGTTCACTGAAGAGATCCACGCCTAAAGGCCCCCACACACTTCCGCGGCAGCGCTGCTCGCCGCTATGGTTAAGGATAGGGCAGCGGCAACGCCGCAGAAGTGTGCGGGGCACTTTAGAGGAAGTGCCGGATCTATCCTTGTTGGTAGGGGCACCGCTAAAAAAGCAAGGCAAATACAAACGAGACAATTGAATAGAACGGTCATCTTGTAGGTTAGTTCAGTAGCTAGTCTCTGTGAAATAGTTCACTTTCGATTTTACCGTGCTACCAGAAAGCGTGAGTAAGCTGACCATGAGTAAAGTGCCTGTCCCCCCCCCCAAACATAGCGTCCTATGAACAACTGAGCGCTTGATTGCACTACAATAAGATTCTTCTCAATTACGAATAACTCACCATATGTAGAGGAGTCTAAATAGAAAAATCATATTAGAAATACAGTCCCCTCTCGTTATAACGCGTTTGAAGGGACCGGAGAAAACTCGCGTCTAAAGCGACATGGTAGACTCGCGTCTAAAGCTACATGGTAGTGTCGAGTTTTCCGGGCGGGGATGGACGAGTTTTCACACAGTATAAAGGCGATCGTCGCGGGACCGACTGGCGGCTGCGATGCGGTTGCAGCTGACCGGGGCCTCGTCGGGCTGAACTGTTCCGTGACTCGATCAAGGGTGGGAATACAATGCAATGATTACACACAGATAAGATCTTCCATCCCGCGAGGTAACACCAAGAGCAGCTTGGAACCAAGTTGTGGGGCAGCCTCAGGCAATCGAGATTTCTGCTTTAAAAATAGTTCGGGCGCTATGGTAGTTAGGGGAGGGATCACCATAGCATACCGTGGGGTGCAGGAGTGGCGAGTAGCTACATACAGCGAATGTAAATGCAGTCTTAACTCCTATTTTCAATTACAGGCCCGTATTTTGTCTGCTTCCGTATTAGGCGAGGGAGGGAACTCCAGGTGTAGGCAATTTTAACATGGGTGCGTCACTTCAGCCACATCCTGGAGTCCCTTCCCCTGCTCAAATCTAGAGCATAGAACAGATCGGCGCAAATAGGGCCCGGGGAGTCACCTTATAAAAAGTGTCACCAGCACCAAGAAAACGAGACAAGGCACAGTGATAGTAAGGAAAACAAACAAATAATGCTGTAGCTGTGATATGTGCTCTCCACAGATTTAGGCAGGGGAAGGGACTCCAGGGTGCGGCTCGAGTGACGCGCCCGTGTTATAATTGCCTACATGCTGGAGTTCCCTCCCTTGCCCAATTCGGAAGCATATAAAACACGGATATGTAATCGAAACGACGAGATAAGACTGCATTTACATTCACTGTATGTAGCTACTCGCCAGGCCGGCCACGCTGTGGTGACCCCCCGCCTGGACCCTATTTGCGCCAATAGAGCTATAGCATTGTTTGTTTGTTTTCTTAATTATAGGTGTGCCATCATTTCTTTTTGTTCATATTAGTGGCACTTTTTATAAGGTGATACCCCCCACAACTACCATAGCGGCAGAGTTCGTCAAGCAGACTAAGAAAGTCGTTCAAACATCCCAACAGTGCAGACGTTTGCAAATATTTTTAGGGAATTGAAGGTTTTCTGTTCCTTCCAGCTCCACATGCTCGTATTGTAGTTATGCTCATTCCTAGCATTCGTCTCCTTTTCAATGCAACTTCCACAGATTCCTGCTGAGTACAGAAGCCTACTCATAAGAATTGCGCGTAAGTGATACCAAATAGCACCCACTAGCGAAATGAAGGTTGGCAGACGTCCGCTGGTTTCTTGGTGATTGATTGGAGCACTTGGGTCCCGCAACGATCGCCTTTATACTGTGCGAAAACTCGTCCATCCCCGCCCGGAAAACTCGTCACTACCATGTAGCTTTAGACGCGAGTGGCCATAAGAGGGTAGGTCTGATCGCAGACGCGGTCAGTATCTTGCTCCTCCTCATTTTCCGTGTGGGACCGGATCTGAGCCGGGATCGCATTATAACGGGAGTCATTTTAAACGCAGAGTTCCGCCTAAAACCGCGCTACAACGGGAGTAGCGTTGTATCCGACTCGTCTTAAGCAGAGTTGGTTTGTACTGGCGTAAAGGTAAGCTGGCCTGTGCCGGAGAAAATCTACGTTATATCGAGAGTCGCGTCTTATCCGGAGGCGTTTTAACGAGAGGGCACTGTATAAAAAACATGAAAATAAGGTACAACCATGTGAACCTTATCCTCTAGTCCTGAAAATTGCTCGAATGGGTGCCAAAACTCCATTCGTAGTTGGGGGGGGGGGGGGGGGGGGGGGAGAGAGAGAGGATGAAAAAATACGATGGAATGGAACAAAACCGGCGGCCAGATTCATCAACCGCTTAACGCCCTTTAACGGCGAGAATACCCCCAAACCTGATGCAAATGGATGTCACATCAGGTGTGTGGCGGTATTTTCTCCGTTAGAGGGTGGTAAGTTGTTGAATCTGGCCCCATGAGTAAACTCGATCAACTCTGCCTGTCGCAACTCTGCTAAGGAAGTTGACGCGCACTCGTCTGTTCAGGCAGGGACTGAAACACTATCTGGAGGATGGCGGATGAGAGAAGTGCAGAAGCACAGGGCACGGTTCGGCCTAACGGAGAATCGAGAGGCTGGCAGCGCGCCGGCGATCGATGGCGCGCCGTTTGTTGTGGGACACACACGCTAAGACAGCGCATCAAAGACCACGAACGGGTCCAGCTCTCGCATGACGGGGTGGCTGGACCCGTTCGAAAGAGGGGTGCCATCCGGACCGGCATGGATCAGCTGCTGTTCGAGGATTCGGACCTGGCAGCGTGGCGAAAAACTTCAGTTACATCAGAAGTGGCTTACCTCAGTTCAGTGTAGCGGTAGAACACGCCAGTACTGCAAAGAAATTCCGGTTTCAAAAGGCACAAACCGTTTTGTACGGCTGTCCTATATAGTGACCCCCTCCCGACCCTATTTGTGCCCAATGTTGTTTGGGTTGAGGTGATCGAGCCTTCATTTTTCATTTCCTAGTCTTCGTCTACCCAGATTTCGAAACCAAAAAGTCGTTATCTGCGCGCTTCCAAATACTTTGATCCAATTCCCAACACAAGTTCATTTCACTGTTGAAACACTTGCTACGTAGACCACGGGATCTGGTACTGCTTCAAAGCATTGGAGTTGTAACACTGACCGTGCCCCAAGTTTTGATACAATATGAGGATGAGACGCAAAAGTACGAGACGCATAGATGTGAATGAAGCATTTCTGAAGATGCAGTTTACATGCCAAGCTAAAGTAGGGGCAAGTGGTATATAGCGCAGTGTTATTTCTCACCGTATTGGATTCTGCCCCAATTGTCGCTTACATCAAGAGTTAGGCCTATGTTATACTTCGGCGATGCGTCGCCGGCTGCGTCGCCGAGAGCTCCACAGGGGGTGTTACACTTCCGTCACCGACGTCGCGGTCTACGGAGAAAATGCCCGAATCTCACGGCGCGCGTTGCGTGCGGAGAAAGTGCCCGAAATAGGGAGAAAATGCCCGCAACCAGGAGAGAAAATGCCCGCGATCAGGGGAGAAAATTCCCGGGTCGACGAGAAGAATCTATAGCACACCATCATGTGGTGAATAGCAAAAGCTCCGTAATAAAGAAAACAACTTTGAGCGGTAATCACCACTTAGGAAACTAAGAAAAGTTTGAAACCGTGCAAAAAACCGTAGAAGAGCCTTGGCCGGACGTATCCGCAACGTTTCATTTGTACCAAAAGCTCTCATAAGAAGTTGATAGCAAATTTTCATGTTTGAAAAACACTATATACTTCGAGAAGGTGGCTTGAAATATTTCTGGCGAGGTGCTACACCGTAGGTTCTGGTCATTTTAATAGCGTTTTTGGTAAAACCTATGTTGCAACTAAGCATTCAGATATTTAAATCCTTTATTCAGATACGTGGAAATATCAGAAAAACAGCAACAAAGCAATCAAAATAGAAATCCTATACTGAGAAAACTTTAACAAAAAGGGCACAACAAGTATTTACGATACCAACGGTGTATCAGATGAAAATCACTTGAAAAGCAATGAATGTTGAAATATCTATGTTCAAGTCCTGTTTTAGTAAAGAAGAAAATGATTGGCCAAAAATGAAGACTTCATCAGAAAGACTCAGCGGAACCTCAGTAAAACCTAAGAACCATTTTGTAAATAAATTCCCAAATAAGTACTGCCATTTTTCATTTTCTACTTCTCATGGCTTTGAAGTGAATGTACCTTACTGTTCACTCCATGTGGCGTTCATGTGGCTTAAAAACAAACGCAGTAATTGAGGTGGCCTACAGTTCCGCAGCTCAATGCTTCGAAAAGTAATTCTAAGTTACCAGGCTCCGTCGGTGTGCTTGTTTTCTAGTTTTACGTGCTAAAAATTGAGATCTGGGCGAAAACGCTTCTTTCGCTCCTTTCAGTGTTTTCAAGTGTTCTTTTCACATAAAACACCGTCACAACGATGTTTTGTTGCGATCAAAACTTCTAGCGCCAGGCGGGACTCGAACCCGCACCTCCCTCTGACCGGGCGGGAATGCCCTACGCCTTTACACCACCGGCGCCGTTTGATCGAACGCAACATCCACACCTCGTGGGACCGATCAGGAGTCACCCGTATCCGGGATGACCTGGCCGCTGATATCAGCATGGAACCAGTCAAGCTGATGGTCTTGATAGAAACAATTCAAATCAGTCTCCTTAAGCCTCAAGTGGCTGGTATCGAGGTAGTAAGCCGTCACAACGACATAAAACACCGTTGGTACGAATTTAACCGCTAAGCATGCTTGTTAGCTGTGTAACGAGAATCCTTCTTCGTATTGTCCAAAGCTTCTCTATCACGGTAAGGCCATCAATTCTGCTAGGGAATCCAAGTGATGGTGCCACAGTTTCAGTTGCCACGCTCACGATTTCTCATGCCGTCGAGTAGAGGCATGAGAAATCGTAGGCGTGGCAACTGAAGACGGCATGAGAAAAATACCGTATCCCTGTCCACGTGATTACCATATGTGTTGTTGTAGTGGTTGTTATAGTGGACCCTATCTAAAACCGTTCAGTGGCCACAGATATTTTCTCACCTGGCTGTGGACATTTTCTCCCCTGGTGGCGGGCATTTTCTCTCCTGGTCGCGGGCATTTTCTCGCCTGGTTGCGGGCATTTTCTCGCAGCGAAACAGACGCGGCGCGGTTCGGGCATTTTCTCTCGTAATCCGACGTCGCCGACGTCATCCAAGGGTGGCAGAAAATGCGCTCCGATGGAGTGTTCAGGTTGTGGGTTGGTTCTTCGTTCCCGGCATTGCCATCATCACCACCGGACTTCGAGTTGACCGATATGATCGAAACTTCGGACCCCGTATCCAGTAAGCCCTTCCATTTCCTTCCGAACACCTCAATAGATGTGGTGCATTTGTTCTCTATCAACGGACGCTGTGACGTCGGTTCCTGATTTTTCTGCACCTTGTCCGCTTATCCTCAGCAGGCCGATTGCAGCAGGCGCACTGACAACGAGGGCATCCTCGGCTGTCCGCAAACCTTGCTCGTTTTCCTCTTTCCTTACACTCTTTTGCTATATGGCCCGCCTCATGACAATTGTAGCAAAACGGGAACGCTTGTTGGCAACGGCTCCCTGGGAGCTCGTTTGACTCCCTGGGTACTCTAGGCTTACCCATCCCTCTCTGTGGTTTCGGCCTTCTCTCTTCTCCGCCGGTTCCTCTCTCCGACTTGGAGGTAGCCCTACTATTGCGCAACGATAGGTCCCGCCGCTCAATCCTCATTGCGGTCTGCTTCAGCCTTTCATACGCTTGACTCTCACTTTCCAATGCCTCCATTAGGTGGTACGAGTCATTCCAATGGGCCAGATGCTCATACAACAACTGAGCCCTCTGCGCGTGCAGCGCCGCCTCATCCATATGAGGATGCGTGCGTCGGGTCAACTGTTCCAACTCCACACAGAAGTCGGCCACAGACTGACCCTCCTTCATACGCAATTTCTTCAACTCTCCCGGCGCCACTATACGGTGGTTTCTTGCTACAGCTCTGTATGCCCCTCAACGCCTCTACCTGGGCATCGAAACTACCCTCTCGTATCGCTGTCGGGAGAGCCTCATACTGCTTCCTAGCCCTGCCTGTCAGCTTCGACCGCAGCAGCACGCCTCGCTCTGCACCCGCCCAACTATCGCTTGGGTATTTCACCACGAAGCTCTCTAAAAACGCGTCGAACCCGTACGCAGGGTCCTCTTCACTATACGGACGTACCTCCGGAAGCGCTAAGTATCTGAGATATTGAGCCATTGAGTCGCTTCGGCCTATCTCGCCCCCACTTCCTTCCACGCCGTTCTCATTATTCTGTTCTGTCGGAATCAACCCACCTCGGTGATCCCATCTGATCGCTGTCCTGGGCTCGGACGTCATCGTCCTCGCCTTGGACTCGTGTAACACTGTCATGTTTCTACTGGCTTCGGCTTCGGTCCGCAGAATTTTTAAGATATCCGACTTCGCCTGCGTCTACCTGGATGCTCCTCTGCGCACTCTCCTTCACAGTCCCCATTTTGAACTCCGCTTGTCGCCGGAGCCGCAGCAGTTCCTCTTCCCGCTCCGCCTTCTTCACCTCAGCCAGCTCTTCCAACTCGCATCGTTCTCGGCTGGCCTCCTCCTGTAACAATCATTTTCTCTAACTAGTTCATCGAACCTCCGTACGAGAACCTCCACGGTAACCCCGTATGCCTCGCTCAGGCTTCTCAACTCATCACGCAACTCTAACAGTTCCGCAAGCCGTTCCACACCTTCCGCTCTACTACAGCAGCCTAAACTCTCGAGCACTATCTGTACCCATTTCTCCACTACGGCACTCTCTTTGCACTTCACTAGAAACGAGCCTAGCTCGCTCATTGCTTCTTCCGTTACCGTTCTGCCTACCTGCTCGATTTTATGACGACCCGGGTGCCACACCGCATAACCTTGGACATCTCAGCCACAATTTTCACCTCGATGTTATTGACAGCCCTCTCACTCTTTCACATGGCTGAAGGCTCGCTAGCTGGTCATTTCCACACAGCTTGCGGAACTCTACTTCGAGGTCGTCCGCAATCATCTCAACGTCGGCGGTGTTAGTATTTCGCGTCCTGCGCGAATCTGTAACAGCAACAGATTCAGCCGACTCATCGCGATCTGCACACGTCTCACCGCTCGTAATCGATTCGCCAATCGGTGCCGGCTCCATGGCTTCCGAGCTTCTACAACACAAGCCACAGTACCGCTTAGAATCAGCTCGGAAATCACCCCTGTCTTCGCCTTTGCCGCACCGCCAACTCGCTGATCTACTTGGGTCACCGGCTTGGCCCCCAAGTTGGTTTCGTAGGCACCTAAGTAACACGTTAAATCCAAGCTACATTCCCCGGCGAGTGGACGGGTCGCACAACGGTAAGAACAGGTTTACTAAACGAAATAAAAGATCACGAACGAAAAAGAAGAAGAAGCAGGGAGCGATCCCTAAAGCGAGTCGTACAGGGAGGCCTCGGAGAAGAACGTGGAGCTGGAGGTGACGGCAGGAAGGGCCACCTCCTAGTTGACGAACTGGAACGTCGAATAACTAAAAAAACTCGGCCACGAAGAACCCCTTGGGCCGCCCTCTCATGGTACCCGCGCCCTTCTTGACGCCGCCGCACAATTTCTTGATCAGCTATTGACCTACATCAGCCGTCGCTGTTCCAACATACAAAAACGAAAAAGAAACGATTGCACACTCATAATAAAGAAAACAAACAACAATGACAATAAAATAAAACAAACAACAATGCTACAGCTCTGAGCGCAAAAGACCAAATAAACGCTGGCGCGAAGGAGAGCACAGATTTGGGAAGGGCGAGGGACTCCAGAATGTGGCTCGAGTGACGCACCTGTATTAAAACTGCCTACATCCTGGAGTTTCCTTCCTCGGACGCAGATAAAACGCGGATCTGCAATCGAAACGAGAAAATGAGACTGCATTTACATTCGCTGCATGTAGCTAGTCGCCACGCCTGTACGCCACGGCATGCTATGGTGACCCCTCCTAACCACCATAGGGTTTGAACTATTTTTAAAACAGAGATCTCGATTGCCCGAGGCTGCCCACAACTTAGTTCCAGGCTTACAAGATATCGCCCGCGACGACGATGCATCTACCAGAAGGGGCATCAGCCGTTCACTGTACGTGGGCAGAACAGGTCACCATGGCCAGAAGATAGCGGCGTACGTCAAACTTGTCCTATGCGGTTGTAATGAGCAGTCGTATCTCCCTCTCCTGCTTATTATTATACATAAATGATTGATCACTGAACCATCCTGAATTCTGTACAGAAGTAGAATCGTGTCAGTCCTCTAACATTTTGCTATCCCTACCGCTCCCGCTATCCGTACAACGTGTATATTTTGGTGCATCGGCCTAATAAGCCATAGTGTAAGTCCCTCGCGTACAACGCCTAGAGCAACAAGTCGATCTACTGCAGATCGCATTCTCTAGAATAAAGAGAATCGTAAGCCTCTCGCGTATAACGCCTAGAGCCGCAAGTCGATCTATTGCATTCTCTAATTAATAATTAAAAACTAATTAATAGAATTACTCTCGGTTCTATCAACTGGGACCTCTACACTTCTCTTGCCGGCTTTTGGGAAGATACCGTTATGGACAACCTCGACGTGGAATACGACCACTTCGTGCATCATCTCCGCGATAGGGCTAAGGGAGCCGAGACCTTGAAGACCACCAAGAGACGCCTGTCTCCGGAAACTCTCGAGCTGATACGTCAGCGTGGAGCTGCACGAGAGTCAAACAACTACCAACTGACGTCCGAGCTTGCGAAGCTATCCAGAGCGGCGATAAAGGAGGATCTTAAGGAGAAAAGGGCGGAAGTGTTGGCTGAAGCAGCAGAGGGTTGAGCATCGCCTGATGACAACTATCATACTTTTTCGAGCTCCTTGAAAGTGGAAAGATAACACATTTTGATTTTCACATAACGTGAAATTAAAAACAGATGCCACACTCGTGATCAGCACCCAAGTAACCCCATGCACAAAGTTTGGGCGAGAGCCTTGCTTATGATAGAGAACATGTACGCTAAACTGATGAAAGTCTTAAGGCCTTCGCACACTTTCGCCGCCACGCGGCGCGGCACCACGATTGCCATAGATATCGATTTGCCTCGCGAGGCGATTCTGCGTCTCTGCCCCATGCTTAAAGATAGGGCTGCCGCGTGGCGGCGAAAGTGTGCGAAGGCCTTTAAGCCCGTAGATAGCAGTGAATCAATACTTGATGACAACTCGTCCGCACCACGTTTCAGTTATCGTCGGTTGAGCGAACCACAGACCAAGGATCGTCGTCACATAATGTAATCGCCAAACCTAGCTCTGCTCTAACCGACCGCTTTTTTATCGACCATCCGTATGCGTCATTTGGGGAAACAATGCTTTTGAGACAACATGATGTCGAATTCGCGATCACTGATTCCAAGCGCAGGAACTCATCAATGTTCCAAGAATATTGGACCTCTCGGCGCAACACGTGGACGGGGGAGGCAGTCCTTGGCTTCGACCGCCCTGAACATAGCAGTTGGGTTTGGTGACGTGGAATTTCCCATTGTACGCGTACGTACGTGTAATGCAAGTTGCACCGAGAGGGGCCTGGGTCAAACTGGTAAAAACTCGTAACTTTTTCGAGTACTGATGGACTGCCCCCCTCGTCCACTAGTTGCGCCGACCTCTCAATATCTACATCGGCAGAGAA
>OX375867.1:63097180-63166602 GCA_947359475.1 Heligmosomoides polygyrus bakeri
ATACCGTTCATTTCGGATGAGGTCAGCAGGGAAATCCGCGGTTGCCTACGAAAGGCAGACCTACATGAACTGGTGAGGGTGGTAGAAGTCCCTCCTATGAATTTGAAGGGACAACTAGTTCGAAATCGATTGTACGACCGTAGCTGTCCTACCCCCTCGTGTGTAGTGTGCCCTTTTGGGAAACAAGGTGATTGCATGACCTCGGGGGTGGTGTATCTTATGTCATGCAGGGAATGCAGAGAGGAGTACGTGGGGGAAACGGGAAGGCCGCTGTGTATAAGGGTCAAGGAGCACCTAGACGGCCTTAGGAGGTCGCAAAGATCGACTCCAATGGGTGAGCACAGGGTAGACTGCCATGGCGGCGCAATGGTTCAGGTGGCTGTCACGATCCTTGCACGCGAGAGCGACGTGTCCGCGCGGAAAACGCTAGAGGCATTGTGGATCGCATCGCGGAACCCCAAGATCAATCGCAAAGACGAGTGCGTGGCGGTGACGCAAGAACTGGCACCCTTTGTGGGCCTCTGTGGGTTTTGACCTACAGGGTCATGCCCTTGGAGGTCCTTAGGGTAGGTGGTCTCTAGAGCTTAAGTCATTCACCAACGTTCACCTCCATCTGACGGTGACTGGTGAAGCTCCTCGGCTTCCACCACAAAGGTTAGCCCTTCGTCGTTTCTGCACATCGTTTTCTTCACTCCATTGACCTTTGAATTTCTTTCTGTAGAATGAAATGACCTTTGGGGGAGTAGTTCTTCAAATGTTATTTGGACTCTTCCAGGCTCCGACGAAGGCGAAACCGCCGAAACGTAAGCCGAATAAAGTGTTGTAACAATCTCGGTGCACAGCTCCAAGAACAAACAATTCAACACGAAACATCATGCCGAGATTCATGGAAAGTCGGACATGGAGTCTACTCAGCGACGTACCAGATTTTGCGAGTATTCGATGGTAGTCCATGCTTAACAAATGCGAGTAATCCCTTCGAAAAGGCGATTATTTGATGGACCCAAAATCGCTCATTATGTGAACCGGACTACAAATATTTTCTCACCGTCTCTGACACTGGCGAGGCCCCGGTGCGTCTACCTGCACCTGTCGACACAAGAATGTTTCGCGCGCCATGAAACCGCGCTGTTACAGCAAGATTGCGCATCGGTTTAAGTGTGCGCGGTGTAGCGGTGGAAACAAGCGGCGGACTGCTATAGTATGCTCATATTCAGCTTCTGCGGGTAAGACTTCTTCCGAACGGATATAAGCGTGCGCTGTGACATCATACTTCACCACCTTTGTTTCTACAAGAAGACGCTACACAGTAGCAGTAAACCTATTTTATTGATGAAATTCTAAGGGAAAGGGGTATAATAAGGCGATCCTTTACTCAGTTCACTCAATGGTGAATTATACAAACAAATAGCGAGAAGCAGTTAAAGAGTAGTGTTTACGCTTAATTGCACACAGAGCGAACTCTCAAAGTACCCTGCCTTTACGAACCCATGCTTAACTGAAAACAGCCGAGTGCAAGCGCTAGATGACTGGTTTGTCCCGCTTCTCCATACCTAGCCACCACAATTTTAAATGTCTCTCCACAGCTGCACGATACATGGATCCTTTTAGAAGAATGTCCGCAGCACTACTGCTTCGTCTAGGGTTGTGTTCACAACCTATTGCAGCTCGTCAAGCCTAATCGAATGTCTGATATTTCGCCTCAGTCGTTGTGCTTCAAGCCACGAGGTGTGATGAATTTGGGAAAAGGTGACTTAAAATAGAAATACTATCCTCCTCTGTATATTATACTTTGGAAACGCTCAAACCACAGCTGAAAATTGAGGACCCAGGAGAAGAACATGGTTGAAAACGTAGCCGAACGGAACGTGCGTCCCAACAACTTCCTTTGCTGGCCTGTCCCGGTCCACTGCTGAAAATTGGAAGACCGGGAGGTAGAAAAAGCATAGTAACCCAGCGCGCGAAGTAGGTATACTGCGCCATCGGGCACTAGCTTTGAGGGCGCGTACGCGGGAGGAATTATATACGGGAGCCTGATGTAGTCAAAGACAGGGGGTGAAAGATGGGAATTTGATTTCCGCTGTTGACGAACCACTACAGACTCATCCCTTCCTCCTCTATATAGTGTATTTTCTGTCTTGGGACTTGGACCAAACCGTCGTAGGTGCTGTCATGGTCCTCATCGCTTACCAGAGCTAAGAATTAAGAATTAAGAAGGATTAAGAATTAGAAAGCTTTGCGCGCTTTTGCGCTTTTTTCCAACACTTTTCTTATAAAGGTGAGGGTATATGGTGGATTCTGATCGCTATGTCAAAGGCTGA
Organism: Heligmosomoides polygyrus bakeri; assembly: GCA_947359475.1. Classification (NCBI taxonomy): domain Eukaryota; kingdom Metazoa; phylum Nematoda; class Chromadorea; order Rhabditida; family Heligmosomidae; genus Heligmosomoides; species Heligmosomoides polygyrus. Next base: position 63,099,502 of record OX375867.1, read on the forward strand.
ATTAGGTATTAACGTGGCCATAAAATTTGACCTGACCCGGACATTATTGTGACAGCGATTCTTTAGAATTAGAAGCATACCAGTTTTAGTTATTAACTCAAAGATTGTATGACTGTGAGGCAGCCGTAACAACCAGCGCATTGGCTCATTCAGATTAGGAGCGGAATCTAGTTAATTACCTGAGGTGACTACAAGTTATAGAATTGATTCTACACCTGATTTGATTCCTAGGTGGTTCCAAGTTATAGAACAACTGAGCATTGCATCTTGATAAAAACATATGTACTAAAAAGCCTATCGACTGTACCAGCCCGTAACTGCGAGTGCAAATGATACTCTGAACTGATGGTGTCGTGGCAAGGAATTGAGCTTTAGAACATATTGAAGTAGAATTCTCCTTCGCCATAGCTAATATATTTCACACCTCCTCTCATGATTGTAAGAGTTTCCAGACACACTCTAGGGATTCATGTTCACGCGCTGCACTTCACACTGTTCCGACCCAAGGTTTTGAGCAGTTTTTACAGTAAGTTGTTGCATAGAACAAACAATTGGTAGAAAAATTTCACCTTTTCAACGGAGAACTTCGTGATAATGGCACTCAAACTACGAACCTAGTGAACATCGCGAGCCATTGAACGAGCGAATGAATCTAAACATCAAACTCGCGCTTCGCTTTCTTGCCATTCAAAATCTCTCAGATGCATTGAAGGAAGGAAAATCAAATAGAGACGGAAAATCCCACAATATATAAAGAAGGATGGCATGAGTCACTTTCTGTAGTGGTTCTTCAATAGCAAAAACAAAGTTCCCACGCTCCCCTCCCAATTTTTCGACTACACCAGGCTCTCGAATATAATTATTACCGTACGTCTCCTCAAAATCAGTAGCGGCCAAGGTCTTAATCTGGAAGACGCTCTTTTTGATTTGGAAATTGTTCACTGTGATCTCAATAGCATACTAACTTCGCGCGTTGGGTTACGAAGCTATTTCTACCTGCCCAGGTCCTCCAATTTTAAGCGGTGGACCAGGACAGGCCAGCGAAGGAAGTTCGTCGGACCTACGCTCAGTTCGACTACGCTTTCAACCAAGTCTTGCCCCTAAGTCCCAATTTTCGGCAGTGCTTCGACCAATTTCCATAGCACTGTATGCAGAGGAGGATAGTATTTTTGTACTGAGGCACCTGTTCCGAAGATCGTCACACGTCGTGGCATAATAAGGCACGGCGACTGGACGGAAATGGTCAGGCGTTCGATTAGGCTTGAAGAGCTGCAAAAGGTTGTGAACACCCCAGACGAAGCAGGAGTGCTGCGGGCATTTTCTTGAGTGCTATACAGGGATGTGAGTGATACTCAGCAACGCATCAATCTGTAGCAGGCGTACGTTTCTACGTGTTCGACTTCGACGGACGCTGGTCAACAATATAGCTGCGGAACGACGGAATGATGATGTTTATACTGTTTGACGTCTTGGATGGAGCATCTTAGAAAGAATTACTACTTGGCGGCTCTCTAATGCTGGACTGCAAGAGTGCCCACGATGTATCATAAAAACTCCCTATGGTGTGTTCGATGGCATGTTAGGTGAAACAAATCGTCATAACACTTAACTGCAAGAATGTTCCCGAATTCTGTAACCCATAGGAGCGAAGCAATATGGCTAGATGGCCACTTGCGGTACAGGTCTGCCTCGAATCAGTCATTTTCACCTTGAACGTCCACTAGGTGTTTGAATATTGTAGAGCTAAGGCCGTTGTTATAGCGCGAGCTCACCCCGAGCGACGCTCCCATACTGATCGCGCGGCGCAATGGGGTGAGCAATGGTACAACAAATATCTAAGATGTTCAAGCAATATATTCACCACACATGTATAGTTACATATTGTATTCAGTTCCTAAAGAATAAAACACATTTTCTGTGTTCTTGAAACTATGAATGATTGCGGAAGCTCCTCATTTTCATTACGCCAGCTCTCCAGAAACAAACTAGTGTGTCATCCTAGAGAAAAAATATGCTCAGCAGTTCTAGCAAAGGGAAAGAAACTGTTTCAACGACTGTTTCAACGTCTACTGAGAAAACCGTTGCTATACAGTTCTCAGAACTTCTCTCTGTGTAAATTGCAGAAGTAAGAATGATTTAACGGAAGGAATGCTTTGCAAAAACATGGTCACCTGATTTTGTATCATTTGCTGTTCGTTTCCTTACGAAGGATTAAGATATTTGATCTGCTTTCTTAGCAGTCTAAATCTTACGCAACTCCTTTTTTATCATTTAGGCAGTCAGCTGCTTGTAAGGTAAGCCGGCATGGCTTCTGCATAAACCAGAAACGTCGCGAAGATCGTTTTTAGGTGACACTATTTGAGCACTCGTAAAGGTTAGCTCTGCAGAACTGTCAAAATAGCAATAGCACTTCCTCACAAAATTTCCCATCCAGAACCTCCGCAGAGAGTATGAAATCCCTTTCTGTAGCCCCACAGCTCCATTCTTGGTTACCGTGGAGTTGGCATGATGCCTGCGCTGCATCAGAAACGTGATGGTCCCGCAGCGATTGTTGTTACGATAACCGTTTTTAAAACGTGGTGCCCTAGTAAGAACGTCTTGTCGCGCACTCCACGCCTGCTTACTCGCCACATTTCGAAGTCCTCCCGTAGTCCCTTCCCTAGCCCAGTCTGTGCTCTCCTCCGCGACAGCGTAGCAGAGCACAGAAAAGGCAGGACTCTGCTCCGCGCTTACTCTGCTCATCTGACCTTCGCCACTCGCGCGTGGCGGAATTTTTTTGGGGACCAGTTCTCGACGTTTGCTAAGCGTCAGAGGTAGAGGGAATCAGATTGTGACTGGAGCGCACAGTTCTCGGTGGAGGGCATTAATCCTGCCGAGGATTTTTCTAAACGTTGAGTCTTTTGTCCATTTCTTGTATGCTTGAACTAATCCACATTGTAATGCGATCTTCACAGAGGATGTCGCACAAGCACGAAGCTGGCGCCCGTCGAACGAGGTCTTATTTATAAACCAGTCGTTCGTCGGCCTAACGGCCGCCTACGACTGGTTGGGGGCTTCGCCCCCAAACCCCGAGAATAGGACGCCATGGCCGCTACGGGTTTCCTATTCTTCCCTAGGCCTTCTGACCTTTATGTTAATCGAGATGGATCGATTGATCCGACTTCAGATTCGTGTTCAGCGATTTCGATTACCCCCAGGGCCGAAGTTTCGCGCCACTTGAGCGCCATCCTCAAAAAATCGATATCATCGATCGATATCGATTGGTCGACTTCAAATTCGTGTTCAGTGACCTCGACTACCTCCAGGGCCGAAGTTTCGTGCCAGTTGAACGTGATCCTCAAAAAATCGATAACATCGATCAATATCGATTGGTCGACCTCAGATTCGTGTTCAGCGACCTCGATTACCCCCAGGGCCGAAGTGTCGCGCCACTTGAGCGCCATCCTCAAAAATCGATAATATCGATCGATATCGATTGGTCGACTTCAGATTCGTGTCTCGATTACGCCCAGGCCTGATACCTGCGCGTCATTGTCATGGCTTAACACGACGAAATGTGATCAGGTTAACTATGGCTGAACACTCGTCTCCTTTGCAGGTTCAACACGTTTTAAAGGCTCACACAGGTTTGCCGTGCGCACGCTAGTCTCCTTTACATGTTCAACACGTTTTGCAAGTTTACACAGGTTTGTGAGACACACACACACACACACACACACACACACACACACACACACACACACACACACACACACACACACACACACACACACACACACACACACACACACACACACACACACACACACACACACACACACACACACACACACACACACACACACACACACACACACACACACACACACACACACACACACACACACACACACACACACACACACACACACACACACACACACACACACACACACACACACACGGACGGACGGACGGACGGACTAACGCTTTTATATTAGTAGGATCTCAGACACTGGGAGGGGTGCTCTGTCCGACAATTGCGCATAAACTACGGAGGAAGTGACAGATTTACAGATTTTGTCGGACAGATGACGGAAAAACGGTGCACTGGCGGGAATTCAAAACGGGGTTTTGAGGGTTCCGGGGTTTCGCCATCCTACACGTACTTTTCGGAGAAGCCGTGCTTGGTATACCGGAAAATTTCGGTGCAATCCTTATTTGTGAAGACCAGCAGGTGTTTCACCACTTCTTCCCCTGAATTTCCTCGTGAATTCAGTAATTGCGTCGAGATGAAATCACCTTATCGGCGACATCGGTAATGGGGCACAGGGGAAACGCCGGCCCTATAGGGGATGCATCCCTAAACTATTTCTGCCCCGGTTTGTGTTATGCGTTGTAAGTCCATTTACCTACAAGTGATCACAGATCAAACTAAAGCTTTATTACTCGTACAATCACGACAGTTCTGCTTGTGAGGCGAATTGAATGATAAAAGCTTTCTATCTGTGAACAACACCAACAAATGACAACAGCTTTCAACAAAGAGCATCAACAGAATGATGGTAATGCCATCCTGCGAAGACCAGAAGATGAAAAAGACGACATTTCGCAAAGGGAGCAAATATGAAGTAGTCGTGCTCTTCTCTTTCATCTCAGTAGCCATCAGAGTTATCCACCGGCCGTTGAAGCTCCCTTCTTGAGCAGCGGAAATAAATGCTAAAGAAAAAAGAACATTAATTTTGCTACGTTGTACATTGTTTTGACAGCTGCCGTATCATATCAAACTCACACGTTCTGTAAGGCGCAAACCAGTTGTCTTCGCCATATACCAATGAGCAGATCCTAGTAAATAGCACACCTTCGTCGTTTTCTTCGAGACTTAAGAAGAACCTGAACAAAACATCAACACTTGGGAATGAGTAGAACAAAGCATGTTCACTGTACGGGACAGGGTGAAGACAGAAATAAGCCATAAAAATAAAAATAAAGTAAGATAATAAATACCTATCTGGCAATGAATTTGGCTAACAAGACGAAAGGACAATGTTCATACCTGTCAGAAGTCCATGGGCGTTCAACTCACTCAAAAAGTCACCCACATTCACTGCAGTTCTGAATCCCTTTGAATCTCACAGTGGTGATGGATTCGGAACAGTGTATTTCAACCCTAAACCAGCGCTATTTGAGCTTGCCCATCACTCTGCAATGGAAATCGCACAAAAAATAGAAAAAGAGTAAAGAATGGCCAACCTTTTCGCATTCTCGATAGACTGCAAATATTTCGTCGAATAAGCAAGCTCCTTTTCTTCAGTTCGAGTCATCCAGCTCCGCATAAAATCTATAGGGAGCACGCCACAGATAGAATATCGGCATTGAAATAGCAAGCAGTCGGTAAGGATAACAAACAGAAGGAATGGACAGGAATTGTCTTTCGGTGGTCCTGAAACTAAACCTCCCATCAAACGTTTTCGGATACGAGCAAATTAATCGATTCCCAGACAAAGAACGTATGCAATAAACACACACACATAGTTTAAGAAACAGGAAAAACGGAAGATGAGAACGAACTAGCCATAGCTGCCTTTGGACATTGATTGGTGCCTAGCTAGGCCCAAAGTTGACCTGTTGCTCGCGTTGCGAGCCGCGAGCGGCGATATGACCCATAGTAAACCCCTCCCTGAGGACCGCCCTCAAAATTGAACCCACAGAGCATCCGCAACGTCATTTTGTCGGACAGAGCACCCCTCAAATTGTCTGAGATATAGCCGGCTGTGCGCGTCATTTATGGTGTGTGATGTGCCACCGCACACAGCTGCCTCATGACATTGTACTCTACGCTTGTTTCAAGTCGTTGCCGGAGAACTGGTCCGCTTCGCATAGTGCCGAGGCGGCGCGCGGTTTTTCTTCGTGTCGTTTCGCACACTCCACGCCTCCCCTGCTCGCCACACCCCGGAGTCCCTTCCCTAGCCCAATCAGAGCACAGAAAAGGCTCCGCGCTCACTCTGCTCATCTGACTCTCGCCGCTCGCGCGTGACGGAATTTTCCTAGGACCAGTTCACATGTAATCGTTTCAAGTACTTTGGCGCTCACAGGCGACCGTCAGGGAACCGCAGCTGGAGTCTGATTGTCGCATTCTTGGAGCACGGGGTGCGACTGCTCGGCACTTGCGCGGCAACCACCACCGAGACGCGACTCGTACTGCGCCAGTAAGAAGACTAATAGATCTGACAGAACCAACAAAGCTGCATGGTGACCGTAATAGTCGTATAGAGATGAAGAGCAGTAATAGCCAAAATAAGAAGTAGCAGTAATATTTGTGCACTACTTGACGGTGTTGCGGTGGTATATACTCCGGCAGGGAAGTCCGCAGCATTTCCAGACGTTCAGCAACCTACGGGCTGAACGAAACCTGCTACTGGGAGCTTTAAATATGAGTCTCTATTGTCCCTATTGTTGCGCATCTAATATAGAAGACAGTGACACCACTCTATTCGAAAAAATGGTATCACTGAGAGAATCTATTTTTGATTGCGCATTTCCAAATGTATAAAGTGATGACAGCTCATGTGATAGCGTCGAACTTTTTGCTAAACACATCCCAAAGCAGCGACAGGTTTGTTTGCAAAATTTCAGTGTATCTTGAGATGATTCAAATCAGTTTCCTTAAGCCTCGAGTGGCTGGTAGCGAGCAGGGGTGTGCGTAAATGAAATCCGAAATCTCGTAAATCGTAAATCGTAATTACGACAAAACAGCCGTAAATCGTAAATCGTAAACCGTAAATCGTAACTAGACTAGAGCTTCAAAGTTGGTCTCAGAGAAAACGGTCTCTGCATTACGCCACCATGTTTGCAAGAGGCGTTATTTTTGTGCTTCGTACCAAACAAACACCTTCGCCCCTTTTCAGTATATAAACTGAATCATGGCTTTCAGTGAAGAAAATTCTTGCTTATTGGTTAACTTTGTGAATAAGAAAATCACAAGCGACCAGATAAAATGTTTAGCTCATCACAAAGAGGTTCTATAGCATGTAGCTTCAAATTTTTGTCCTGAGATTCGACATAAGGTGCGTTACGTTAGGTACCTTCCACTACTGTAGGAGGCGAAGCGACGCGCTCGATTACCGCAGGCTGACCGGGTTCCGCGCCGCCTCGGACGAGATTTCACTACGAAATTAGGCGAGTTGAGCAGAACTCGCATTTTCTCATTTCTTTTGTGCAAGTTGAGGGTCCGACCACATGCCGCCCTCCTTGATTTTCTACATTTCCTTACTCTTCGACGGTTTCATAGGTTTCGCTCAGGCCATTTTTCCTTTGTTTGTTTCATAGTTTGTTACTTGAGTGCAGTCCTTATTTGCATGTGAATGTGGTTAGTACGAAACTTATTGCCTTCGTTAAAGTGTATTATAAGGATAAGGAGTAGCAGGAGTCACTCAGCTTCCCAAAGCATTTGAAAATTAGAATATCAACGAGAAAAAAGGGCGAAAACGAGTAGTCTTCACTCTTCAATTACAGAAAGTCTGCTTCGCGGCGCATAGTCTGTCCTGTTTATCCGCTATACCTTCTCCGAGAGGTTCTCAGCAACCCACCACGCTACAGTAATCGGGGGGGGGGGGAGGGGAGCGGCTTGCTACCGTAACTCAGGGAGACACCTAACGTACGAACCCGGTACTGTATCCTATCTTTTCGACATTTTGCCACCTCTAAACTAAGAAAATACCACTCGTTGTGACTCGATGTCAAAACTGATTTCCTGATAAAAATTAAAGTGCAAATGTTGCAAAAAGCGTAAAACCAGACGATACTTGGCACTACTAGCCGCGCTGAACCAAAAATAAAGGGAGTGCGCACCAAGAAAATGAAAAAATGGCAATCTCCAGTGTTCTAGATAAGCTTTGGTGCTGGAAGTGCTACTACAATCTATTATATATTGACCTATAAATACAGAGTGTCCCCGAAAAGGTCACAGTGTAGTTCAGCTCTACACAAGGTTTTGCGTTGTGCGAAACTAAAAATTTTACGCAAGGCCTATGTTATAATACGGCGATGCGTCGGCGTATAACGAAGTATAACAGGCTAATTTGGATTCAGTATGCATTCCTATCAAGGCGGATAACCACTCAGTACAAGGTGACCCCTGAGCCGTTTTGCGCAGAAGCTTTGATAAAAAATAAAAATTGAAATGGGTGGGGTACCCTACCTCAAAGTTTCCTACCTCAAACCGCCTCATAGCATTGAACCGCAGCAGAGAATCATGAGTTATGTAAAGGCTTAATAACTATTTTTGCACCCTTTCTTTAAACTGTCACATCTTCGACGGTATGCAAGCTATACGCGAATTTTTGAATGATCGCGGAGTAATGCCTTTCAATCGAAACTAAATTTTGGAGCGTGCCAGAGCTGGCATTGCGCAGCTCCTTGAGGAATTTCCGCATTTCCACGGATTCATCACAAGATAGCGATCGTTAACTCGAGATGCACCATGCAAGACTCACTTTCCTACATTTGACAGCATTCGTGATGCATTTTCCCGCACCATTCAAAGACATGTTTGTCCTTTATCCGTTGTAAGCAAATCTGTCAACAATTTACCTAGAAATGGTTGAAGGAGACCTTCGTTGGGCCAGCCGAGGAATCGAACTATCTTGCTCGAGCACCTTTCTGCAGTATCACTCATCTAGACTCCAAAAAGCTGATGATAGCAAGGCCATGAAATATTCTACACACGGATTCTGAACGCCTACGGGAGGGTCTACTGTCAAAAATAATTCTAAGTATGCTCAAACTGGAGCGCGCTAGATGTGAGTGTCTGTTGATCAAAGATCACATTAACGAAAATTTACGATTTACGACCCCAAATGTCGTAAATCGTAAATCGTAAAAAAATCCCTCCAAAATAGCCGTAAATCGTAAAATCGTAAATCGTAAATCGTAATTACGCACACCCCTGGTAGCGAGGACGTAAGCTGTCAAAACGATGTTTTGTTGTGATCAGAACTTCTGTCTTGAGATGTCCAAAATGTCTCCAGAAATGCGCTCGATCCTAGCCACGGTCATATGAATGCGATAAAGTCATTTACTCTGCCAAATGTTTCGTTGAAAATGGATATCCATTGTTCAGGTAGAAAAGAAGTGGCCCCAGTCATTCCACACACCAATTCGAACATTTGTTGAACAACTTGATTCACTATTGCTATCTTTCCGCTGTTTCCTTCTTCAGTTTTCTCCGTTCTCCGTTCCTTCCCTCCTGTCCTCCACGCCCTGTTTTCTTGCACAGAATTGCCGAACATCGCTGGTAACCATTGCTCGGCAAACAATATCCCTGGTCTCAGCCTGACAGCAGTATTGCGAGGATAAAACCGCGTGTGTTCATGGTGTTTGGGAGGAAGTTATCACCCTGCCGTAACGAGTTGTCGTTTTCAGAGGTTTCCAAAAAGGAAGACGGCTCCGTGATTCTGGACCACTGCCGATCATCGACCGGTAATGTCGCCCCGCTGCGACGACTTTTGTCGCGCTCGCGTCGTCTGCGGCGACGATTCGTACATAATGTCCCGCAATCCAATACGAGTTGGCACTAATCCTGATAGGCTTGGATATTTTCGATATGAGGCTGCGGCATCTTGTTTTCCTAGCGGGAGCCCACCACTATACTAGGATTCTGCCGGAATAGAAGGCCCAAGTACGAAAAAGGCAAAAAAAGCCATAACTCCACACGCCCGACTCCCTCCCCCCCCCCCGCCCTGTAGCCCGCCAACTCTACTGCTCCGAAAAACATCAAAATAGACTTCTGGAGCTATTATAAGCAGATATCCCCGTGACGCTCAGCTGCGAGTGCTTAAATTGGGCGCGGGGTACGGTATCATGAGGCAGCTGTGTGCGGCGGCGCATCACGCACCCTAAATTACGCGCACAGCTGGCTATATTTATAAACCAGTCGTTCGGCGGCCTAGCGGCCGCCTACGACTGGTTGGGGGCTTCGCCCCCAAACCCCGAGAATAGGACGCCATGGCCGCTACGGGTTTCCTATTCTTTCCTAAGCCTTCTGACCATTATGTTAATCGAGATGGATCGGCTGATCTTCCTCGACGTGATCCTTAAAAAATCGATAATATCGATCGATATGGATTGGTAGACTTCAGATTCGTGTTAAGCGACCTCGATTACCCCCAGGGCCGAAGTTTCGTGCCGCTTGAACGTCATCCTCAAAAAATCGATAATATCGATCGATATCGATTGATCCGACTTCAGATTCGTGTTCAGCGACCTCGGTTACCCCCAGGGCCGAAGTTTCGTGCCGCTTAAACGTCATCCTCAAAAAATCGATAATATCGATCGATATCGATTGATCCGACTTCAGATTCGTGTTCAGCGACCTCGATTACCTCCAAGGCGGAAGTTTCGCGCCACTTGAACGTCATCCTCAAAAAATCGATAATATCGATCGATATCGATTGATCCGACTTCAGATTCGTGTTCAGCGACCTCGATTACCCCCAAGGCCGAAGTTTCGCGCCACTTGAACGCCATCCTCAAAAAATCGATAATATCGATCGATATCGATTGATCCGACTTCAGATTCGTGTTCAGCGACCTCGGTTACCCCCAGGGCCGAAGTTTCGCGTCGCTTGAACGTGATCCTCAAAAAATCGATAATATCGATCGATGTCGATTGATCCGACTTCAGATTCGTGTTCAGCGACCTCGGTTACCCCCAGGGCCGAAGTTTCGCGTCGCTTGAACGTGATCCTCAAAATATCGATAATATCGATCGATGTCGATTGATCCGACTTCAGATTCGTGTTCAGCGACCTCGGTTACCCCCAGGGCCGAAGTTTCGTGCCGCTTGAACGTCATCCTCAAAAAATCGATAATATCGATCGATATCGATTGATCCGACTTCAGATTCGTGTTCAGCGACCTCGATTACCCCCAGGCCTGAAGTTTTGTACCGCCGACGTGTTCGGCACGTCTGCGGCTCGCCATGCACGGTCGCCGACGTGCTCGGCACGTCTACGGCTCGCCATGCACGGTTGCCGACGTGTTCGGCACGTCTGCGGCTCGCCATGCACGGTTGCCGACGTGTTCGGCACGTCTGCGGCTCGCCATGCGCGGTCGCCGACGTGTTCGGCACGTCTGCGGCTCGCCATGCGCGGTCGCCGACGTGTTCGGCACGTCTGCGGCTCGCCATGCGCGGTCGCCGACGTGTTCGGCACGTCTGCGGCTCGCCATGCGCGGTCGCCGACGTGTTCGGCACGTCTGCGGCTCGCCATGCGCGGTCGCCGACGTGTTCGGCACGTCTGCGGCTCGCCATGCGCGGTCGCCGACGTGTTCGGCACGTCTGCGGCTCGCCATGCGCGGTCGCCGACGTGTTCGGCACGTCTGCGGCTCGCCATGCGCGGTCGCCGACGTGTTCGGCACGTCTGCGGCTCGCCATGCGCGGTCGCCGACGTGTTCGGCACGTCTGCGGCTCGCCATGCGCGGTCGCCGACGTGTTCGGCACGTCGGCGGCTCGCCATGCGCGGTCGCCGACGTGTTCGGCACGTCTGCGGCTCGCCATGCACGGTCGCCGACGTGTTCGGCTGCCGCGCCCCAACTCAGTGGGACGGACGGACAGTGTGACACACACACACACGCTTGCTCCTTTATATATAGTAGGATAAAACCGTCGAACGAGCGTGTACCGTACTTTTTGGGCGTCAGAAAACGGCGCCGCGTGTATTTGCACGCTTTCCCTCAGAACGTTCTGTATTCTGACACAGACGTTCTGACTACTCAGACACCGGGGCTGGAGCGACGATTCCTCGCCAGCTACTATCGTCGTCTGCGACGATGCGGTCCCTTCTCTTCGCCCCGCCCCATCCACAAGGTGCGAGGGCGAACGGACTTTACTCACTAACTCATCACGACTAGCAATAAACGGTTCGACTCTTCTCTCTTCCACCTAATCCACTGAACCACCGCTTTCTTGGGCAAATAAGACCCATCTATCATAGCATTCATCACATTTTGGTGCATCGGCCTAATAAGCCATATTGTAAGTCTCCGCGTACATCGCCTGAGCAGCAAGTCGATCTATTGCAGATCGCATTCTCTATAATAAAGAGAATCGTAAGTCTCTCGCGTCCCTACGCCTAGAGCCGCAAGTCGATCTATTGCAGATCGCATTCTCTATAATAAAGAGAATCGTAAGTCTCTCGCGTCCCTACGCCTAGAGCCGCAAGTCGATCTATTACAGATCGCATTCTCTAATTAAGAGAAGCACTCTCGGTTCACACCTTGAGTTGGTCAAATTGCGACCGTAGCCTCATCAAGATAAAGAGGACAACCCTAGTACTCAGTACATAGAGGAAATTCTCAAAAATCTGAGAAACTAAGAAGTGTAATAGCCGCAAAATAATGGCCCTATACTTCCACAAAATTCCTATTGTTTTGAGCTCCAAGACGCTCAGTGAGTTAGTGGTTCGCTTCCAGAAGTACACAGCTACCATAGAGTACCCATTAGCAGATGAAGAGAACTACGAAAAATGTCGTTCTACTATAGCGCTTTTACATAGCGGTATAAGGCAAATCAGAGAGGGCAGAGAAATTCTGCAAAAATTGTACAACGAAATTAGAGACGACTACAGAAACTGTAAAAGCAAGACAGAGAGAAAAGAGCTAATCGCTGAAATTGAACAAATAGAGCAGGAGTCGCAGGTACAGATTGCGATTGCAGATGCTAGCGAGTTAATTTTTAAACTGACCACGAGGCACGACGAGTCACGAAGTGCCCGAGAAGGAATGGGCATCAAACTTGGCTATATCTCCCTCAAAAATAGTGGTACTGACACAACAGGAGATCTCGACATCCAAGTTGTTCAAAAAGGCAATAATGAAAGTATCAGCCTCCATAAGCACTTCAACGCTGCCAGCTTCGAGTCAGATACACAGACATCGCCAAGATCTGAGCAAAATAACTCTGGACAGAGAACGTTTCGCTCCATAAACCCTCCACAAGCATCTTTACCCACATTTAGTGGTAATGCAGAAGAATTTGCCGAATATTGGGCAATATTCGAAGCAATGGTACATAACAGCGAGAGATTGGATGTTGTGGAAAAAATAATTCTTCTAAGAGAAAGCTTAAAGGGCAGAGCAAGGAACGCTATTCTAGGAATTCAGCCTTTACCAGAAAATTACGACTGGATGATCAAAACCTTGAAGGAAACCTACTGCAACTATTCTGCAAATCGGTCTCAAATAGTTCAGAAACTTCTGAGTATGACGGAAGCACACAGTAATGCCGATAGTTGTCTTTCTGTCATCGAACAGATTCAAGTCTTAATAAATCAAATGGTTTCTGCTGGTTACGATATTCGAAACACTTGTGATCCAATGTGGTCAGAAACCATTCTGGCGAAATTCCCTCAGGACGTCATCAAGCCTGTGTTGATAGTATGCCAGTCGCAGCCCAATCAAACCATCGAGGGCCTCATGGGTCACCTCAAGAAAGAGATTGCCGCTAAGGGTTACGTCGAGAACAGACTCGGCCATAAAACCAACAGCAGGGTAATCCCATCAAAGGAAAAACATATCAACGCACGACCTTATGGCAATGAAGGGTGCCTATTCTGCCAAAGAGATAACCACTCGTCAATGAGTTGTAGAACAGTCGACGACAAAACCACCCGTCGAAAGATTATAAAGGAACAGGATAGATGCTGGAAATGTTTCTCAGATGACCATAACAGTTTCGACTGCCAACAACCTGATTGTATACAGTGTGGACAAAAGCACCACGTCTCTCTATGTTCCAAACGAGATTCGGGGCCACCGAGAAACCAGAATAGGACATGGAATCCTCCTCAAAGAAACAACCAGGCAAGTCATAGTCAGGCTAGACCACAGTACAGTCGTAATAACGACCGTCGCATTGAAAATATTAGGTTCCCAAACAGCAATGCCCAAACATTTGCTGAAGTTGAGCAGCCGATTGCGTCTAAAAATGGAACATTCACTTCACAGCTGATCCTAATGACAGCTGAAGGCAACATATGGAATCATCGAAAAGAGGAATACGATAAAGTCCTATTTTTCTTTGATTGTGGAGCACAAAAAACAGTCATTGAAGAGTCTCTAGCTACAGATCTTGGCCTTCCAAGAGAAACTACCGAACTGTGCACAATGTCTGGAATTGGAGGCCACATTGAAAGATTCGAGAGCCACATTGTGAACGTCAAGGTTGGTACCGTTTTTGGCGAACAATTGGAGCTTAAATTTCAAACTAAGCCCGTTATCACCAACGGTTTCCCAAGTGTCAGACTGGCGCAGTCAGACATAGAGTTTTTGAAAGAAAACAACATATGTCCCGCCAACTCGAAGTTACGTGGCGAACATCAGATCCCTCACGTTTTAGTCGGTCTAGACTACTTTCATGATCTAGTGACTAGCCCAACATGTGGTATAAAAACACCTACTGGCTTACATATCTCAAAAACAGTTTTTGGACCCACAATATACGGTAAAGGGATCACGTCATCAGAAACTGCAAGCAATAACCTCTCCTATGGTATGACAGCAGTTTCCGAGCCTAGTGAGAAAGAAATTCTCCAGAAAATGTTCGAGCTGGAAGGATTGGGAATTTCAAACGAAGAGTCTCAACCAGATGATAAAACCACGAAATATTTGGAGCAGTATTCCAAAAAACTCGTGATCACAAATGGTTGTATAACTGCACCATTTCCTTTAAAAGACAATATTCTCGAATTGGAAGATAACTATAGTATTGCAATTCGTCGACTTGAATCGCTTCAAAATTCTCTCCTGCAAAACCCTCAGCAGTGTAAGTGGTACTGCGAAATACTTCAAAATTACCAGCGAGCAGGCATGATTGAAACTTTCACTGCAGCTGAGGATAATGCAGTCGGAACTTATTACATGCCTCACTCAGGGGTGTGGAAGTCATCCAAGAAGGTACCTCTACGTATAGTATTTGACGCTTCGTCAAAAAGGAGAGGAAAACTTTCTCTCAATGATGTGATCCACAAGGGAGAAGCATTTGTGAATAAAATACACGACATCCTGCTATCATCTCGAAGCGGAAAAATCATATTGATATGTGACATAGAAGCAGCGTTCACCCAAATCCGTCTGCTGAACTCTCATAAAGACCTCTGCCGATTTCTTTGGGTAAGGAGCATGAACGCTCCTCCTACAAGAGATAACCTGATTCAATACCGATTCAAACGGCTTCCTTTTGGAGTTACAGCCTCACCAAGTGTTCTGAATATGGCACTTTCTGCATTTCTTAATAGCAAAAACACCGAGCTTGCTAGCGAAATCTGCAGCAATCTTTATGTAGACAACATCCTTTTGCGAGCAGATACCATATCGGAGGCTTTAGATAAATATAAGGAATCCAAGAAATTATTCGCTGAGATAGGCATGAATTTGAGAGAGTACATCTCCAACTGCACGGATTTGAACAACCTGATTCCCTACGAGGACAGGCTCGAATCAAATCGTATGAAGCTACTCGGCGTTGACTATCAGACCAACAGCGACGTGTTCCAGGTCACTACAAAATTTTTTCCCGTGATAAAGCTAACGAAAAAAGATATCGTGAGTCAAATCAATTCAGTCTACGACCCAATAGGTGCAGTGGGCCCACTACTGGTCCATCTAAAATCAATGATGAGGGAGGTGTTTGACACAGGAGTTGACTGGAAGTGCAACCTCAGTATGGAAATATGTGACAAATGGAATCGTCTGTGCAAAGATGTCCACAACGCCACTGTTACTGTTTCGCGACCCATCACATCAGGTGGTAAGATGCGCCTATGGGTATTCGCAGATGCTAGCAAGGCTGCTATTGCGACCTGCGCCTACGGGCAAGACATAATTACGGGTTCTGTTTCCTGCCTAATCAGCGGAAAGACGCGACTTACTATACTTGTGCTCGAATAATCGAATTCGAATAATTATTCGAATAATTTATTCGAATTCGATTTTCGATTATTTGATTATTCGAGTTTCGTAAATTCGAATAATTATTCGAATTCGATTAATCGAGTTTTGCAAATTCGAATAATTATTCGAATTCGATTATTCGAGGTTTGCAATTTCGAATAATTATTCGAATTCGATTATTCGAGGTTTGAAAATTCGAATAATTATTCGAATTCGATTATTCGAAGTGCGAACATTCGAATAATATTCGAATTTCGAATATGAGGTTGTTTCGATGATGATTTTTGGGGGTATAGTATAATGATGATTTTTGTGAGCAGCGTTCATTTCGGTGACGATTGTTTTCGATAGCACACTGCCGAGGAGCTCACCGTAAGAAAACGCATTCAATATCCTACTATACATAGAACGGTAGTGTGTGTGTGCGTGCGTGTTTCCATCAGTCCATCACAACTGGCGTAGGGAAATGGCGTATTGGCGATACTGACCACAGTTGATGGCAATCGACTGCGGTCCGAAGCTTCAGTTGTTGGGGTAGTCGATCTCGCTGAACACAAATTTGAAGCTCGTTTTTGAAATTATCGGTTGAAGTTGATCGAGCTATTGATTTTCTATGGGGAATTCGTTGAGGCGAATCAATTGTATGACCGGTCTTCGTCGATATTTTCCAAATCGAACTTCACATTTGCGTTCTCTGCGATCACGACTGTCATCGATGTCATACACTTGAATACTCTATGGAATTTGCACAATAAACACAAATTTCGACGGAAAATTAAAAAATGAATTCAGATTCGTGTTCAGTGACCTCGATTACCTCAGGCCTGAAGTTTCGATCTTGTTGAGTGATATTTACGAAGAATCGATAATTTGATTAATATCTCTTGATGGCAATCGTTACTGCAAAAATTAACTTAAGATTCGTGTTTAGCGACCTCGATTACTTCGGGACTGAAGCTCACAGTTTGCATATATGGCACGACTATATTCCATTTTCAGTTGAAATTCAAAGTTTTTCAAATCAAATTCAACGTTGTTACACGGGGAAGATTCCAGAAGAACGTTGAAATTTATTTCAAAAACGTTGAATTTCGACACCTTATCAAAAGCTTGCTGAAATCAAAAAAGACCACATCAACATCAGTGTTATCATCCAGTGACTTGGTCCAATCATCTGAGGTAGATAGCATCAAGGTCTCAGTCGATCTTCCGACTCTGAAGCCATGTTGGTTCTTAGACATAACCTCATGTGCTTCTACATGGTTTACAAGAGCCACTTTCAGAATTTTCTCAAATATTCCGGAAAACACTGATGTGATACTAATAGGACGATAATTAGATACTAAGCTGTGTGGTGGTTTTTTGGGGATAGGAGTGACAAATGCATGCTTCCATCGATTTGGAATTTCGCTATGCATGTAACTAAAATTGAAAATATGCTCAAGAGGAGCTACTAAGGCTACAGCTACTTTTTTGATGAAGCAGGCAGGTATTTCATCAGTAGTGGTATACGATAGCGGTAAGTTACTCAGATGCTTGAAAATGTCCTCTTTGTAAAAGCAAACTAAGCTATCAGGTGAGGCACTTTGAGTGGAAAAGGCTAACTCAGACCAGCTTTCATTATCAGCATCAACGGAGTATGATTTTTTAAAATGTGTGGCTAGCATGGAGGCTTTTTCAAAATCACTGACAGCTGAGTTACCTTCACCATCAACTAGCGTAGGGATTTTAGTTGACTGCTTCAGCCTTGAGTTCAACAACTTAAATAAGGGGCATTTTTTGGATTGTCCAAAAGTTTTCGTTCGATGTAGCTATTGTACTTTTTGATAAGGCGGTCAAATTTAGTTTTAATAAGCCTGAAGCGTTCAATAGCCTGAAGACATGGATTTTTTGGTAGTCCAGCCATGCTTTTTCTTTAATCTCAAAGAGCTTGGACAGGTGTGGTGGAATGTTGCCTCTATTTAGGGCCTGCCTCTCTAAAAGGACAAATTCTTGAATTGATGCGTGCAAAATTGATAGAAAAAACTCATACTTATCGTTGATATCAGGAAGTGTCCCCAAAATAAGTCTCCGATCTAAGGAGCACAAGTAGCGGCAAATGACGTCATACGGGGCTTTGTGGAAAGACCTCCGGAGGCGGAAGTGTGGTGGATCTATGAAAGTCTCTACATTGTAAGAGAGGCTGTTGTGATCACTTGACCCAGTTGGTGCAGATACAAGTACATCACGTATTAGCTTAGTGTCGCTACAAAGAACAAGATCAAGTGTATGACTACCGCGAGTTGGCTTGTGAACTTTTTGAACAAGCATGTTAGACTTGCAAAAATTGAGAAACACTTGTGATGTAAAAGAAGTGGCATGCAGAGGAGCCTTAACCCAGTCAATATCTGGAAAGTTGAAGTCGCCGTTTATAATGCATTGCCCTTTAAGTGCGGGTAAATCTCTTAAAGCCTTGATAAGCTGTATCGTACCACTAGTGGTGCAACTAGGCGTCCTATAGACCACAATTGTCCTGACAGTGGATTGAAGCAATTTCAAATCACAGGAGATAATTTTAAAAGCATTGGGATAAGATTCACACCAGACACCCTCAAATGCTATGGAACGCTTAATAAGTACAATAACACCACTACCCCTTTTTTGAGCTCTGTCACATCTTACAAACTAATAGGTTGAATTCATCTGCCCAAGAATTGGTAGAAGGTCATTAATATCACTTAACCAAGTTTCAGTGAAATTATAAGGTCATAGTTGGAGTTTCTTGCAGCAAGCATCAAATACGAAATATTTTTTGAAGAGACCTGATATTAGAATAAAAACATTTTAGGCTCGTTGCAGGTACCCGAAAAAGACTCGTTAGTTTACCGCTGAAGATTGGGTTGCTTGAGAAGTGAGCTTAATGTCTATTGCAGGCCTATTTGTAGCAAGTCTGCTCTCTCTGATCCGATCCCTTTCCTGTTTAGCAAGCGAAGGGCGGATATACACCCCTCTGCAGGAAAAGGATCGGAGCCTAGAAGCTCTTCTGAGTGATAAATTCTGATAATATGTGTTTGGCAAAACAACTTCAATAGACGCGATCTTCCCTCAGAAGGTTTACCTAGCCTGAACACAACTTGTGGTACACAAGTATGGCGTTCTTCAGATCAGAAACCTAAGTGTAAGTGGTTCCATTTTTGCACACTTTGTGTACAAGAATGCCCCACAAGTTCTCTATCAGCGGTAAGATCTGGAGGAAAACTAGACCACTGCAAAAGTTGAGTTGTATTGGAGTTGAGCCAACCTATAAACCTTGTGGAAAAGGTACAGAATAACTAACTACAAGGTTCTTATTCGCATTGACGGGTTCCTTTACTCTATGAAATCTAAAGCATCGATAAGGAACAAAAACCTTGGTCTTCACACATTGGCTTCTCGCAGGAAATTCTTTGATATTTGTTGGGTTTATAAGTTAATCCACTTTTAGCGCTTTGTAGGCTCCAAATTCTTTGATGACGTGCGTCTCAAACAAAAGGGGAGTCTGAGAAGCTTCCTATCAGTCGACCTAGGAGTAAGCTGAAGGTGGCCCTTTCTCCTCATAGGACATTGGTTTGACTCGCTCTAGGTGTGTCTACATGTTGTTGTGTTGTTGTAATACTTTTTTCTGCCGCTTGCGCTTATCGCGAATGTATTGAATAAATAAATAATTTAAATAAAATAAACCTGCAGTTGACTGCGATACGTGTGTGGATGCATTATCTTGTTGGAAAATGAGGTTGTGCCTACGAAGTCTCCTTAAATATGGCAAAAGGTGATCTCGGAGCAATTCCTGGTAGTCTTCACTGTTTATCCTACACGAGACGAACTTCCGAAACGAACGAGACAAGTCCGCATCCAGAAAACGCAGCCCAACCATGAGACTTTCACCGTCAAAGTTGCGCCTAGAGGATACTCGACCTCTTTTCTCAGATCTCTCCAGTAGTGTAAAAAAGTGGATTCTTGATGGGCCCGACGGGTACAGACACTATTCGAGAGATTTGAGGAGAGAGAGAAGCGAGTATTCTACAGGTGCTACTTTGTCTCATGGTTTCGGCTACGTTTTCTGGATACGAACTTGTTGCCTTGGAGTTCGTCTCGCGTAGGATGAACAGTGAAGACTACCAGAAATTGCTCGGAGATTACCTTCTGCCATATTTCAGAAGATTTCGTAGGCACAACCTTATTTTCCAACAAGATAATGCATCCCTACCCGTATCGCAGTCAACTACAGGTTGGCTCAACTCCAACAGAACTCAACATTTGAAGTGGCCTAGCTGTTCTTCAGATCTCAACCCGAAAACTAGAAAGCTAGTGGGACATTCTTATACACAGTGTACAAAAATAGAACCGCTGAGACATCGGTTTCTGATCTGAAGAACGCCATACATCATGCATGGGCCAATTTTGAGCGAACTGTTATTGATAACCTAATCAGTAGCATGCAAAATAGAATTTTCGATATAGTTGCAACAAAGGTGATGTGACGAAGTACTAATCTAACCTTGTTTGTAGGTACTTTTGTGATTAATCAGATTTTCTATGAAGCGAACTTATATTTTTCACCGGTCTCCATTTCCTAAATTTTCAGTTAAAGTTCGTGGTATCCTGCACTGAAAAGATAAACTGCTTAGAATTCTCCTATAGAAGTTTTCCATAGTGAGGAATACGATGGTAACATTACTGAACCTCGGCAGCAGGTTCTTCGGGCACCAATGGACAAACCAGGGGTGAACCTATTTTGCACCGGGTGTATTAAGTTATAATAAAGTTTATTCGATTATTCGATTTTTTCGAATATTCGATTATTCGGAAATTCGAATAACCAAAAAATGGGGTTGTTCGATTATTCGGAAATTCGAATAACCAAAAAATGGGGTTATTCGATTATTCGGAAATTCGAATAAACGAAAAATGGGGTTATTCGATTATTCGGAAATTCGAATAACTAAAAAAATGGTATTATTCGATTATTCGCTCATTCGAATTTTCGAAAAATGGGGTTATTCGATTATTCGGAAATTCGAATAACCGAAAAAATGGGGTTATTCGATTATTCGTTCATTCGAAAAATTTTAAAAAAGCACAAGTATACGACTTACGCCCAAGAAGTCCCCTCAAACCATACCTAGACTTGAATTCATAGGTCTGCTTATGGCTGCTCGTCTTTGCGACTCAATCGTATCCAATATGGCTACAATCATAGAGTCTACTTCTATAGTTACTGACAGTGAAATAGCACTATGGTGGCTAAAAAGCACAAAAAAGTTACCCATATTTGCCGCTAATATGCGTTTGCGAATACAAAAAATCGAGGAGTCTGTAGCATCCAGAGGGATCCCAATGTCGTTCTTTCACGTTGCTACTTCCCACAACCCTGCAGATGCGGGAACGAGAGGAT
Organism: Heligmosomoides polygyrus bakeri; assembly: GCA_947359475.1. Taxonomy (NCBI): domain Eukaryota; kingdom Metazoa; phylum Nematoda; class Chromadorea; order Rhabditida; family Heligmosomidae; genus Heligmosomoides; species Heligmosomoides polygyrus. The sequence continues at coordinate 63,120,842 of OX375867.1, forward strand.
TAACTACAGAATCAATTAAAAACCACGACTGGGTACAAGGTCCTAGATGGTTGGAAAGTAGCCAAAATACGTGGCCACTAAAATCAATAGAGCATGTGAAAGATATTGCTGGCGAAATGGAAATAGAAGCACCCGCTTTGATAGAAATCGCTCCTCGAGCCAGCAAAACTCTAACACCAGTCATAGATTTGACAAGGTTTTCAAGCCTAAACAAAGCGCTAAGAACAGCCTCATTAGTAGGGAAACTCCTGAATAAATGGGCTGCGAAAACCAACATACATCGATCTACTGTTATAATATTGTCGCGTCTCTCAAAATATGACGACGTGAGCGAGATAACCCCTAATGACATTGATCATTCTGAACGAATGATTCTTGCACAGGAACAAAATGAAATTCCCCTAAATGAATTGCAAAAGAGATTCCCAGACAAGAAACTCATCCTGGATGATAATGGACTAATTAGGCATAAGTCGCGCCTCCAACACGCAGAAATACCGCAAGACACCAAATGTCCAATTTACGTGCCATGCAAGTCAGAACTAGTTAGACTTATTGTGCAACAAATTCACCGTGGGAATGCTCATTGTGGAAAAGAACATACGCTATCGATTGCACGACAGCGGTTTTGGATACCACGTCCATCAAATGCATTCAAAAAGTTCCTTAAAAACTGCTCGACGTGCAGGAGATACCAGGGTCTACCGCTGGGAGCGCCGACACTGCCGAGTCTTCCAAGAGACAGAGTCATAGCATCTAGCCCATTCCAGAACACTGGATGTGACTTTATGGGTCCGTTCACTTCTAAAACAAATGACAAAATGTACGTTTGCCTCTACACGTGCCTAACTACAAGAGCTGTTCATTTGGAAGTTGTTGAAAATCTATCAACAGGTGCCTTCCTGAATAGCTTCACGAGATTTATCTCTAGAAGGGGTGTTCCCAAACTAATAAGGAGCGATTGCGGGACAAATTTTAAGCATGGTGAGCAAATCATAGCTACGATGTTCGAAAGAAATGAATCCACAGGCCAGTCGTTAATGACGTATTGTGCTACGGAAAGAATAAAGTGGATCTTCAATCCCCCGGCCTCACCTTGGATGGGAGGTGTCTGGGAACGTCTAGTAGGACTAGTGAAAAAGGCGCTCAATAAGTCCATCGGGCGCAAAAAACTAGACTTTTCCGAAATGAACACTGTCATAACGAGGATTGAAGCCATACTCAATACCCGACCGTTAACAAAGTTGAATATCGACGACATAGCGGAAATTCCCCTTCGCCCGATCGATTTCTTGCACAGGAATCTCGCATTCTCGTTACCAGAAGGAGAGTCTGCAAGAGACGACAACGACCCCTCTTACGATCCCGAATTTATCCAGTCGAGAAAACAAGCGATAGAAGCCATTACAATCTCCGAAAAAATCGCGGACAAGTTTTGGGATACATGGAGATCAGAGTACCTTGTCGCTCTAAGGGAGATGCAAAAGCAACAACTTCGACAGCCTCGACATCTAGCGAGAGACTGCCCCGAGCTAGGTGAGGTCGTCCTAATAGAACAAGACCTGCTACCTAGAGGAAGTTGGCCCTATGGCAAGATAACAGAGATCATAGCATCATCCGACGGGTTGGTCAGATCTGCCAAAATCTTAATGCCGAACAAAAATCTTATTCACAGACCACTGAATAAAATCTACCCACTAGAAATTCGCAGCGCTGCAAATGCACCGTGCGATCTGATACTGGAATCCGGAAAGGACACAAATAGCAATGAAGTGGTACCCGATCTTTCTCCCTTACCTCTTACTGGTACTAGCAGCAGACACGGCTTACCTCGTGCAGCGAAAGCACGAGCCTACGAGTTCTTTAAAAACATGGAGCAACATGTCAGTGTAGCTACCACTTCTACTGCCCGAAGCACGTTGCAGTAAGTTTAGGAATAGTATCAGGTATACATATAATCCAGTTCACATCTAATTGTTCATTTAAATATGTGTTATAGCCACTTCACCGTCGGTAGAATGCGGACTCAAAGTAGCCACGCTCACACCGACGGTAGTGTCGTCCATATCGATTATACCCCACACCAGAGTAGTGGGGCACAGGGTCACTTACGGGCACCCGGCCCAGCCGGTCGCCGACCACTACGGGTGGCTGCCCGAATGGAATGCCAGTCCCAGTGAAAAAATAACTTTCAAGGCGATGGAACCCCACGCATACATGAGATGGGGTTCACATCCCAAAATTTATGGGTTCATAAAGACGTACCGTAGTCCACATGTTGCAGCTTCCATGTAGATGAGACGGAGGAGACGAAGCGGCCATCGAACCCATCGGTGGACGTCGTACGAGGAAGCGCAAAGTGGCCAAACCATATAGATGGCCGCGCGCCACGTTTGCGTCGCGTATGCCCCGCGGGTCAAGGCGCGGGTTCAACATATGCAGAAACCCAACAACGCTCTTCATAGTCGTCGTGTTCACCTTTTTCTGTCTTCATCGCCGTCGTCCTCGTCCCTTTCCTGCCTTCATCGTTCAACAAGCCGCATCGTCCTCCTGTCTCCAACCGTCAACAAGCAGTCGTCCAGCCACAACTTACTCGTCCTAATCATCAGCCGCCGCCAGCACATCTCTACACTCCGCTCGTATCAGCAAATGATCTCGTATTTTCATCAATTCATTGTTGACGTGTGATACTATCTTGTGCGTATCCTATACATAGTCATAATTTGATCCACATGTTTCCCTCTCACTTTGCCGGCCGGAGTATCGTCGTCTGCGACGATGCGGTCCCTTCTCTTCGCCCCGCCCCATCCACAAGGTGCGAGGGCGAACGGACTTTACTCACTAACTCATCACGACTAGCAATAAACGGTTCGACTCTTCTCTCTTCCACCTAATCCACTGAACCACCGCTTTCTTGGGCAAATAAGACCCATCTATCATAGCATTCATCACAGAGGAAGTGTCATATTTACAGAGTTTCTCGTACAGATGACCGATTTAGGTGAATTGGTGGGAATTTCGTACCTCTTTTACCTCAGAACCAGGAAATGTTTGTGAGAGCAACGCTTATTTGTGGAGATCATCAGGTGGTTTGCTTTACCATTTCGGCTGCGGGACATTATGTGCGAATGGTCACCGCGGACGCGGCGAAGAGCGCGGCGAGCGCGGCAGAAGACGTCGCAATTGGGTGACTTTAGTGGTCGATGATATCTAGACCGGCATCAAAACTTGCACATCAAGTGTTAGAAAGTGTACACAAAGTCAGTTTCACTCCGATAGTGTGTCATATTTTCAGCTTTTCCTGAAGAAGCATAATATGAAATTGAGCATTAGAACGTTGTTTAGTTTTATAACTCGAACTCAACTTCTGAACCAGGGCATGTTTTCCCGCAGCTCCTGCAACAACAGAAGGGGATATCAACAACTCAAACCTGGCGTCTGCAGCAGGTCATGAGCCACAACTCGCACGACCGCAGCGGAGCTCATCGCGCACACTGCGGTCGCTGTAGCGGGAGCGGTGACCGTCCGTACATAAAGACCGCCCCTCTACCATTTCTTCTCGGAATTTCCTCGAGAGCCCTGTGACTGCGTCGCGGTGAGACGACTTTACGGTCGAGATCGGTAATGGGTAACAGAGGGAAACATCTGCCCCAATTGGGGTCCTTCCTAAACTAGGTTTGCTGGCGACTCGGTAGACGTACCGAACACGCCGCCAACTTCAGCCCTGGGGGTAATCGAGGTCGCTGAACATGAATATAAAGTCCGTTTTTGAAGTGTAGACCACCATCGATCGATATCGGCAAAATTATCGATTTTTATGAATGTCGTCCAAGCGGTCCGAAACTTCAGCCCTAGGGGTAATCGAGGTCGCTGAACATGATTATGAAGTTCGTTTTTGAAGTGTAGATCACCATCAATCGATATCGATCAAATTATCGATTTTTATGAATGTCGTCCAAGCGGTCCAAAACTTCAGCCCTAGGGGTAATCGAGTTCGCTGAACACGATTATGAAGTTCGTTTTTGAAGCGTAGATCACCATCGATCGATATCGATCAAATCATCGATTTTTATGGATGTCGTCCAAGCGGTCCGAAACTTCAGCCCTGGGGTAATTGAGGTCGCTGAACATGATTATGAGGTTCGTTTTTGAAGTGTAGATCACCATCGATCGATATCGATCAAATTATCGATTCTTATGAATGTCGTCCAAGCGGTCCGAAACTTCAGCCCTAGGGGTAATCGAGGTCGCTGAACACGATTATGAAGTGTCGATTGCCATCAACCGATATTGAACAAATTACAGAAGACGTGCCGAACACGTCGTTCACGTGCCTGGGGATTCAGAAGGCGTGCCGAAGACGTTGTCCGACGTCCTTGGGGGTTCAAAAGACGTGCCGAACATGTCGTCCGCTAAGGAAGATCATTGAGGGGGACGAGGAGTAAGGGGGAGTAATGAGTGACCACCAAATCGCCCTATGTATAAAAGAGGAAGGGTTTTTGGTCCGAAGTTAGTCCCTTGGACTTTGTGTACTTCTTTCTGTAAGTTTGAGGGATATTTGACAATTGTCCAATAATGTTGTTTACCATAGACGTCTCACTGCCAGAAGGTTGGTGGCACCCATATGACGAGGTTTCGCAAGACGCGTCTGTGGATCATACCTCATTGTTCCTTCCCAGCTCTGCTGTGTAGCGTATTTGCGTTATTTGCCTAATCATACTATCATACTATATAATAATCCTCTAAGCGATGAGTCACACTATCGGTGGACGACCGCTAAGCGATGAGTCACACTATAGATCGGCGATGAGTCATAAAATAGGGGAAATTACGGGGCACAAATTAAGGCAAGAAATTAGCGGGAGAACCCGGACGGCTTCTACGCGCCTGGCGACTCAGTAGACGAGCAGAACATGTCGGCGACCGTGCATGGCGAGCCGTAGACGTGGCGAGCACGTCGACGACCGTGCATGGTGAGCCGTAGACGGCCCGAAGACGTCGGCAACCGTGCCTGGGCATTTAGATGATCATCGACGGAAGGCCTTCACAGCAGGGGAGACAATCGACATCGATCGATATTATCGATTTTTCGCGGATGTCTCCTGTGGGTGTCATTCAAGCGGCACGAAACTTCAGCCCTGGGGCTGATCGAGGTCGTGACCGGTGGTTTTCTTCCAGATTTAACCGTTCGGGGTGGAGAGGGGGTGGGAGACACGCCGGTGGTTTTCTCCCAGATTTAACCGATCGGGGTGGAGATGGGGGGGGGGGGGGTGTGGGACACGCCGGTGGTTTTCTTACAGATTTAACCGATCGGGGTGGGGAGGGGGTGGGAGACACGCGGGTATTATGGCCGAATTAGTGCTCCACATCAGGTGGAAAGTTTAAATGTGGAGGCCAGTGTCGATCGATATTATCGATCGCCTGACCTGTGGTTTTCTCCCAGATTTAACCGATCGGGGTGGGGAGGGGTGGGAGACACGCGGGTACTATGGCCGAAGGAGTGCTCCACAACAGTCTGAGAACGAAAGCACTGATTAACGCAAATAAATTACGTTTCTGAACTTTCTAAAGATAGTGCCGACGATGAAGAGATGTTGAGGATGGAGGGAGGGAGAGCTGGGCGGCTTCATATCGAAGAACTACTCACCTGATCTTAAAGAAGGTAAACCGTGTACTGCCCAGAGACGCAGGTGGGATGCAGGGGATGGACTCCTTGCTCCTGCTGTGTCGGGTCGACGCGTTCCTTGTGCGTGGGAGCGGCATGTTCGTGCACTGTGTGCGTGGATGTGTCCGTGACTGTGCGGATTGTAACTGTGTCGGCTCGGCCAAAAGCTTGCACTCGGTAGACTGGGAGTACATGTAAGGCGATTCGAGGCCGCCTTAAGTCTCGCCCCGTCCCTTCGGGCAGTCTGGCTGGCTGCCCGGAGTACCCCGCCCGCACGACAGAGCCTGACTAGCTACCCGTGTTGTATTCCAGTCAAACACAGCAGCACTAAAGGGCCTCATTCCCCTGACCCCGAAAGAGCCCCCATTTCTGCAGCGATGGGAAGGACGAGTACGGAGAGGCTGCTAAAATCTCAGGGCCTAACCAGGCTGCGCAAACTGAGAAGGACTAGGATGACGATCTGTACTTACAACGCCCGCACGCTTGCGTCGGAAGCATCCGTCGAGGACATGATGATGCAAGCCAGGAAGATCAAGTACGACGTCATCGGACTGACCGAGACGAGAAGACACCATCCCCTACACGCCGCCTACGACTCCGGAGAAGAACTGTTCCTCGGAACATGCGACAGCAGGGGAGTAGGCGGCGTTGGTGTCCTCGTCAACACGCACTTGGCCATGAACATCGATTCGTACGAGTCTCTGACAAGCCGAATCGGACGTCTGCGACTGAAGCGATGTGGCTCCGTGCCAGCCTTGACTGTGTTCGTCGCGTATGCCCCAACATCCGACTACGACGACGAAGACATCGAGGCCTTCTACGTGGAGCTGGAGAAGTTCTATAAGGAAGATCACACCTTCTACAAGGTGATCGTCGGCGACTTCAACGCCAAGATCGGGCCACGAAGGTCGCCGGAAGAACTTCACATCGGAACCCAGGGTTTGGAGTGGAACGAGCAAGGTGAAAGGCTACCTGAGTTTATCATGTCGACCAAGACCATCCATGGAAACTCGCAGTTCCAGAAGCCTCCCTCCCTACGATGGACCTGGGAATCCCCCGGTGGCCAGTTCCACAACGAGATCGACCACATCATCTTCAATCGCAAGTATTGCCTGACCGATGTCTCCGTTGTCCCCAAGTTCTACACGGGATCGGACCACCGCCTCCTTCGCGCGAGGTTCCGCTTTTCGCGTCAAGGAGAGAAGGCCGCGAAGTTCAAGAAGAGGAATCCCAGAACGACCATCAACTGGGATCTCTACACCTCTCTTGTCGGCCTTTGGGAAGATGCCGTCATGGACAACGTCGACGAGGAATACGATCGCTTCGTGCACCATCTCCACGATAGTGCTAAGGGAGCCGAGAGCTTGAAGACCACCAAGAGACGCCTGTCTCCGGAAACTCTCGAGCTGATACGCCAGCGTGGAGCAGCACGAGCGTCAGGCAACTATCAACTGACGTCCGAGCTTGCAAAGCTATGCAGAGCGGCGATAAAGGAAGATCTGAAGGAGAGAAGGGCGGAAGTGTTGGCTGAAGCAGCAGAGGCAGGGCTGAGCATCCGCAATGCCCGCCGGAACTTCGCCAACTTCAAGACCAAGATGACCGCTCTCCGACGTCCTGACGGAACCGTCACCTCTTCCAGAAGGACCATGGAGAAAGTTATCCACGACTTCTACTCCGATCTCTTCGATAGCCACGTCCACCTGCCCCCATGCCATCTTCCGCAGGATGGATACGTCGTTCCCTCTGTTCTCCCTTCCGAGATCCGACACGCCATCTCGTCGGTGAAGAAACGTACAGCACCCGGTCCTGACAGGATTAGAGCTGAACACCTGAAGAACCTCCCGCCAGCGCTCATCAACATCTTGGCGCGGCTCTTCACACGCTACCTGTCCGAATGCAAGGTTCCATCTCAGTGGAAGACCAGCAAGACCGTCTTGCTGTACAAGAAGGGAGACGTGCACGACATTGGCAACTATCGCCCGATCTGCCTGTTGTCCGTAGTCTACAAGCTGTTCACTCGAGTCATCCTGAATAGGATTAGTAGAACGCTGGACGAAGGACAGCCATGCGAACAAGCAGGATTTCGGAGAGGATTCAGCACGATCGACCACATACACACCATTACGAAGCTCATCGAAGTGTCGCGAGAGTACAAGCTGCCGCTGTGCCTTACTTTCATCGACCTGAAGAAGGCATTCGACTCCGTCGAGACTGAAGCGGTCATGGAAGCCCTGCTCACCCAGGGCGTTCCTACTCAGTACATCAGAGTCCTTCGAGAGCTGTACAGTGGATTCACGACCAAGATCTCACCATTCTACAACGACGTCGTCATTGACGTGAGGAGAGGGGTTCGACAAGGGGATACCATATCCCCGAAGCTCTTCAGCGCCACCCTCGAAAACGTCATGCGTGAACTAGAATGGGATGACATGGGAGTGAAGGTCGACGGCCGGCAACTGCACCATCTTCGCTTCGCTGACGACATCGTGCTCATAACACCGAGCATCAGTCAGGCGGAACGAATGCTGGCCGACTTCGATCGTGTATGTGGAAGCGTTGGACTGCAGCTGAATCTTACGAAGACGATGTTCATGAAGAACGGATGGGTTTCTGATGCCCCATTCTCGCTCAACGGAACGAACATCTCCGAATGCTCCAGCTATGTGTATCTGGGTCGCGAAGTCAACATGGCCAACGACCTAGCACCAGAGCTGAGCAGGAGGAAACGAGCGGCTTGGGGAGCTTTCAAGAGCGTCGAAGAAGTCGCGAAGAAGACGAAGAACGTCCGACTCCGTGCCCACCTATTCGACTCCACTGTTCTTCCTGCCCTAACATACGCCTCAGAGACCTGGGCTATACGAAAGCAGGATGAACACGCGATCAGCGTCGCGCAGCGTGGAATCGAGAGGACGATGCTCGGAGTGACACGACTCACGCAAGTGAGAGAAGGCCTCCGGAGTTCCGAGCTTCGCCGACGTTCGAAGATCAGAGACGCTGTCGCATGGGCCAAGTCGTCGAAAATTAGGTGGGCCGGCCACGTAATGCGATTCGCAGACACCCGCTGGACGAGAGCCGTCACAGACTGGATTCCGCGGGATGTCAAAAGAACACCAGGACGCCCACCAACGCGTTGGTCGGACTTCTTCGTGAAAGCCCTGAACGACCGATATGACGCTCTTCGTGTCCCTCGAGCGAGGAGGATCCATTGGACCACTCTGGCACGCGACAGGGACGAATGGAGACGCTGCTGGCGCCCGCTCGAGCAAGTCGATGATCAACGGGACGACAGGTGATACAGGTGATATATATATATATATATATATATATATATATATATGTATGTATATATATATATATATATATATTAGCGTTTTTAGCAAACTCCTCGTTATGCCGAGAGGAAATAATATCCCTGCTGAAGTACGAGAGGCAATTTTTCGACTCGTCCAGAAAAAAGTCTCTTATCGACAGGTAGGACTGCTTTTCGGATGCGGGATTTCGACAGTTGCTTCCATAGTCAAAAGAATGAAACATTCCGGAACAGCAGAAGATGCTCCGAAGTCAGGCAGACCACGTATTACGATCTCTAGAGATGATTCTGTCATCCAGAGGATGTCGAGGCGTAACCCGTCGCTGACTGCCGTCGATATAAAAAAGTCCGTAGCCACTCACCATAGCCTAGATGTGAGCGTGAGCACGGTAAAACGTCGACTGAGATGTGCTGGACTCTATGGACGACGCCCCGTTAAGAAAGCCTTCATCAGCGGGAAGAATAGGAAAGCTAGACTCCAGTTTGCCAAGGAGCATCTGAGCTGGACGATAGACGATTGGAAAAAAGTGCTTTTCAGTGACGAGAGCAAGTTTAACCTATTTGGATCCGATGGACCACACTACGTTAGACGTCCAAAAGGCGCGAGGTACGACAGAATGTATCAACTACCAACTACTAAACATGGCGGAGGAAACGTTATGGTTTGGGGATGCTTCAGTGCACACGGAACAGGCCCTATTCACCACATCCAAGGAGTTAGACTCCAAACGCTACCAGGAGATTTTGAACAATGTTATGCTTCCATACGCTAAAAATACTTTCCAAACGCCGTGGATTTTCCAACAGGACAACGACCCGAAACATGTTTCGAAGACGGTGAAGGAGTGGTTCAGTGCAAATGGAATTCACCTGATGTCGTGGCCTTCTCAGTCACCTGACCTGAACCCAATTGAACACCTTTGGGAACACCTTGCTAAAAGTTTAGCAGGTCCCACAGCAGGAAACAAGGTCGAAAAGTTTGAACAATTAAGGCAGAAATGGGAAGATATCGGACCCGACGTGATCAACAAGCTTCTAGAGTCCATGCCAAGGAAATGTGAAGCTATAATTAAAGCAAAAGGTTTAGCAACTCGCTACTAGTACAGCTACATTGTTTCTGTGTACAACTTGCCTGCATTTGGTAATAAAGAATGTTGCCGAAGTGTTGCAACCTATGTGGTAGATTTCACTGTTTTTCCGTTTTTATACTTGAAATATGGAGAGGACTAATATAGAATAGCAGTGATGACGCGATATAAGAATGTTTGTTATTTGTCACAACATATCCAAATTTCACATTTCTAAAGCAGATTTGAAGGGAGTTCTGGCGCAAAATGCAAGCGTTCACAAACTTTTGGACGCCACTGTATATATATATATATATATATATATATATATATATATATATATATATATATATATATATGGCTGTCAACAAAGAACATCAACAAGATGCATTACAAGCAGCACTAGATTAGTCAGACTTGTCAAAGATGTATGTATATAAAGGTCCTCGAATTGCTGTAAAGAGTACAAAAGCTTAAATCCTGCGATGTGTTACAAGTCTTACATTCATCCACTAAAAAGCGATGTTAATTAAGACCGGACTCCTAGGTGATTCCTTCTGTCCAAGCTGCTCGAAAATGATTTCATATCTCAATCGGAATCACACCAGCTACACTGAGTGGCAAACCGACTTCTGCAGTTTTAATAAGAAAATCAATTTATTGTGATTAAATTCTTGGCAAACTAAGCGAACCTATTTGCTGATTTCCTCATTATTATCTTATGTATTAGGTTGGAAAAAAAGTCTTTTCATTTTTTTCAAAGATTTATTACTTCACAACTACAAAGTCAAATCAACTGAGATAAACCCTATTTTGTCCCACTACAATTCTCCAAAGACTGGGTAATTTTCCAATTCCTCTCGCTTAAAAGACTGCAGTTCTGGAGTCGAACCATTGATGAATCCAATTTTTGAGGTCTTCATCAGTTCCAAAATATTTCTCTCCAATTTCTTGCTTGAAAGCATGGAAGAGATGGTAGTCGGCACGAACGAGGTTAGGGCTATACGGTGGATGTGACATTACCTCCCAGCCCAGCTCCTTTATTGTTTCTCTTGTGAGTCTTGCAACATGTAGTTTTGCATCGTCATGCAGGATCATCACCTTCGACTTCTCCGGCCTGTTTTCTTAGAGAGTTGCGACGACTTTGTGGAGTTGGCCGCAGTATGTGACAGCAGTAAGTGTCTCTCCACTTCTGAGAGTTTGCCGATAAATCACTTCTCTGATATCCCACCAAACACTCAAGAGAATCTTCCTTTCGTGAACATTGGGCTTGAGATCAGTCTTAGGACTCTCTTCCTTTTGTACCCATTGCCTTTTCCTCGGAAGTTGGCACACAGAACCCAGGACTCTTCGCCTGTCACAATCCGCGGAAGAAACGATTTTCTTCCTTATCTGGACAGAAGAGAAGCAGCGATGGAGAGCTGTCGACCTTTCTGAGTGTCTGACAGGGCATGTGAAATCCAAGCTCCAAATTTCCATGAAAGCCAAGATTCTTCAGATGGATTCCTACTATCCTATGAGACACTTCGAGCTTCTCTGCCAGCTGACGTGTCGTCTGCCAACTATCGGTACGAAGAAGATGGTGTAGTTCGCTGTCGTCCAATCCAGTTGGCCTTCCTGACCATGCTTTGCCCTCAGTGAATAATCTCCTTTTAAAGACTTTCCGAACCACTCATAACAGGCGCGATGAGTAGTAGATCCCAAGCCATATATATGGTTAATTTGGTCTGCTGCCTGACGTGCTGTGGATTCTTTAATGAATTCATGAAGAATGCCGTGCTGAAAACGGCCATGAGGTAGATCTGGCATTGAGTTCGGAAGATTGGGTGGATAACGAATTACAAGAAGAGTCTTAACCTGTGTCCGCGTGCGAACGGTAGACAAGTGTGATAGGATTACGAAATCAGCAATCAACATTGGCTAGTGCGTTTACAAGGGGAAGGGTAAAAAAAAAATTTCGAAGTGTGAAGAGACTTTTTTTCCAACCTAATATATTCATGCGCTGGGTGGTCTCCTTGTATTTGAGCTTCTGAATGGCTAAAACACTGGCTTGGCGGAACTGCGATGCATAGTGATATCATGTTGTTTCTTCTTCTACTTCAATTAATTGCAACTGTTCGGTTTGTTTTTCCAAGGTCCTGTTTAATGTGCACACCTTTGTACTGTTATAAATAAATGTTAGCTTGTTAGATACTAAAAATCTCCTTTAATTTTTGAATGAAAAACACACGATTTCTTACGCATCCTTTACACATCCTTCATTCTGCACAGCAATGTTGATTACATACGAATGTTACCAATGTTTTGAGCAAAAGCTGGGTTAAAATTTATCCCTGTCAATTCCTCGTTTTAGAACGGCGAAGCAGTACCTGGCTACACTTGAAGTGAAGTTTAGTTTGATTAGTCAAGTTCCCTCTTCTTCAAAAAAAAAAAAATGGACACATAGGGTTTGCCTTGACGAGCAATCGTTCCCGTCGCTCCCGTCACGGAGTATGAAAAGGCTTCAGGCTGAACACGTCCGACACAAGACTCACTCTGTTGGTACATAGAGTGGTTCCGTAAAGTGCCTCGACAGTCACCTGCGCAGTGGCTTTTACTCTCTGTCCTAGGCTGAACACAGCAGAACACGCGTATATTTCTTACAAACAGGCAACCACACTAATGAGTGGCCACCGTACAGCGAGCATAGGCCTGATCCAACGCAGTCATGCCCATCCTTTGCAACGCTGCAGAATGTAGAAGAGCATCCACTGTTTACTGAGAACTAATTCCTATGGACTGTTAGTCTTAGGCAGCCTTATAAGAGTCTTACAAAACAACACCATTTGACCTAACATCGCATAATGTCTCCCAACACTGAGTGATTGCTCTTCACACTGATTCTGGGCCTACAGGCTTTCCTAACATTCGTCCTCTCAAACCGCGAATTAGTATGTCAGAAAGAGAAGCGTCACATCGCCTGGTACGCCTATTTCTGATTTCTCTGCTCGATGTTCTAGAAGGCACTAGACATGCGATCAGAACGTCTTGCCGTCAAATACAGGGCGTTCTGAGGGAAAGCGTGCAATTACACGCGGCGCGGTTTTTTGACGCCTAAAAAGTACGGTACACGCTCGTTCGCCGGCCGCCAGCTTCGTGCTTGTGGATGTGGCTGGTTCTTTATGTTTAACCTATAGGCTGATTTTAGATCTTACAGTTAAATACGCAAGCATGAAAACTGCCGAATGTTGTATTTGCCTCAAAGGTCCACTCCTTCTCAGTAACCTTTATAAGCATGTTAGGGCCGCTCATGGATGCGCTGAGGAAGACGTAGTATGTGGGAAGCCATCATTTTCAGCACGCGGAAGTGTCGTATAGGGATACATTGTTCACAATTTTCTTCACTTTTGTAACAACGCTACACCCAAATATAATTATCTAAATGCTTTCGACATATCAAATGTACCTAATTAACAACGTAATAAATACAACGATATATACCTATATACCATTTTCGCGTCGAATTGGACACTTTCAAATCACATTGGACACTTCTAAGCTAGCCTAAGATTTTTGTAGTCAAGGCGCACTCTTCCAAATTGAACAGAGCTTCTACATTAAACTAGAGACTCTTTCAAAAGGGCTAGAATGATTTTTTGTTCAAGGAGAATTTTGTATAACTTTCTTTCAAGTTTGAATTCATCTTTCATTTTAATTCACTTATCTAGTAAGTGGAAATATTGTTTGAAGTTTTATCAATTCTTTATTTTTCGAGGAAAAATAATGGTTTAAAGCTTGTTTTGAAGAGCAGAAAGGTGGTCATTTTTGGTGCCAAAAAGAGACTGCGCCGTGGCTTCGTCCAAGACGTTACGATTTGTACTCCATTGATAGCAAAATTTCTGCTCGCATGGAGTTTCACACTTGTATGCGATGCAACAAAAACAATTGTAAAGAAGATGCCTATCTTCATTTAGATGCTTTATGTAAGCAGCATTTAAACTATCAATAAAAACAGCGACGACCTTTGCGAGTGCCTTGCGCGATCTGATCTTTTGATGCGCTATGTGATTGCTTCTTTGCTGTGCTTTTAGACAAATTTAGTTTATTATTTTTTCCTCAAAAAAACGAAAATTTTTATAAATTTATTGCACTTATTGAAGCAGGTGAACTAAGAGAATTTCGAATACAGTTATACCAAATTTTGCTTGAACAATAAATATTATAACCATCTTATTGAGTCTGTAGTCTAACCTGCCTGAAGGTCATTTCGATTTGAAAGAGTTCGTTTTGATTTGAGAATTCTTCCCATCACCTCCGACGTTCAGCAAACATCCTCATAAAGGTTGTGAGGAGTGGACCGTTGAGACAAGAAGTTTTCATGTCGGCGTATTTAACTGCAAAATTTAAAATCAGCTTATATGTTAGACAGGTTATGGTTAGACAGCACATCCTCTGTGAAGATCGTATACAATATGGATCAGTTCAAGCATACCAGAAATGTAGAAAACGCTAGACTAAGAAGTTTAGAAAAATCCTCGGCAGGAGTAACGCGCTCCAACAAGATCGTCGCACTCCAATCGCAATTTGATTCCCTCTACCTCCGACGTTTGGCCCCGTTTATACTTCCATCGCCGGGCGACGCGATTCCAATGGAGCGATGCGTCCAATCGCGTCGCGCTGTTTCCAACGGCGATGGGCTATAAGGAGGACATGGGCGAGAATTGCTTGAGCTCTGCCGCAAGTCCACCTCATACCAGACAACTGCAATGGACGAATGGAAATACCATAGAACGTACCTGGACATAACCTGCAGCAGCAAGTAAACAAAATAGCACCGTTGAATATTGGACGGAATAGTAGATTGGGGAGAAAAGTGGTAGGGAATAGCAGATAATGTTTGGAAGGAAATAATGGACAGGGGATGAGGGGCGATGGGGGGGGGGAATGAGGAGCGAAGGGGAATAGAGGCAAAGAATCCGGGCGGACGGCGACCTGAAATCGAACATATAAGGTCAAACACATCATAAAAAACAAAATAAGTCATGTAAGCAACAAACGGAAAAACACACAAAGGAAATAGGTAGGAATAAACACTCGCCGATACACTTACAACCGGAAAAAAACCCGTCCGAGTTGTCCGGTGCGCAACGCCCATAGCCGCGTGGTTCAAACCTGGTTTTTATTAGCCATGGAGCGCCCTTACTACAGGCTCTATACGCTGGAGCCAGGGATGAGGAACGTTAATGACGCAAATAAGGTGGGGGAGGGCCTCTGGGATTTTCTGCCCATCAGAAGCCCCCCCCCCCCCTATTTGCGCCGGACAAGCACGCAAATATCACTAGCTGCAGCGACTGATTAGCAGAGGGATAGGCAGCTGTGTGGTCCCGTAACGATTTCCCTGAATTTCATTCCGAAACCACGGTGGACAACTCAGACGGGTTTTTTTCCGGTTGTTAGTTTATCAAGCACTGGAATAAACACGAGGAAACGACACAAATAGATGAGAGACTCACCTTGTGAGCGAAATCTGCCTCGTTCCCATCGAATCCGGCGGGCGGCGACCTGATACGAAAGTTTAAAGGGTTACGGAGAAGTAAAAAAAAATCAAAAAAGTAAGAGCGAGTGCGAGGCCGCACTCCGAAAATCAGCTGATTGAGGTCATACCTCGCCCCAATCAGCCGCCACCGCGCCCCAATCCACCACGATCCATCGCAGATTACATGTGAACTGGTCCCCGAAAAGCTCCGTCACGCGCGAGCGGCGAGAGTCAGACGAGCAGAGTGAGTCTCCAGATTGGGCTAGGGAAGGGACTCCGGGGTGTGGCGAACAGGGAGGCGTGGAGTGCACGAGACGACACGACGAAAAACCGCGCGCCGCCTCGGCACTATACCAAGCGGACCAGTTCTCCGGCAACGTCCATCGCATCGCACCCATTTCGAGGGCGACGCGATCCAACACACGGCGACGCGATTGATCGCGGGCTCGCGCGATTCATTCCGGACGGCTGGCGTCATCGCTGAGCGAAGCGATCAATCAATTTGGCCTCATTGTGTGGCCATCGCGTCGCGCCGCGACGAAGTATAAACGAGGCCTTTAGCTAACGTTCCAGTTCTCAAGTATTCGACGAGATGGTTTGCTGTTGTGCTTGTTATCACGCGTTGTTCTCGAATCCGCGTCTCACGAATAAATAAATAAATAAACAGCTCGTTCATTACAATTGCTGTGAGGAGCTGAGTCTGCTGAAGCAGCGTCGAAGTGTATCGTGCAAGACAGGCGAGCAATAACAGTGACTTACCGCCGAGGGGTCGCGGGGGATCATCGCTGTCGTACTCATTATTTTTGTGTGGCTTTTATCTGCTTTGTAGCTCATGCCTACTGAAAGCTCATGCCACATGATCCATGCCGCCTATTTATTCCATTATTGGATTTGCAGCTACATGTGGCTGCTGTTGGACTGCGCTCACGATTAACTGTTTTTGGAAGGAGTTCCAGGGCATTCTGTTGAGGTTGAATGCGTGGCGCATCCCATAGAATGATTAACGCCGTCCTTTATCGTTGACCCTTTTATGTCGCGTGTGTGTTGTTTAATGTGGAACATTTCGATTACAAGAATTGAGTGAAGAAGAAGCTCAAGTTTGATGAATGATAGTAAAATAGGGATCAAGCTGCGGTCGGGAGGATCCACGCGTTTTGTGGAATATATCGGACCCGATATATTCTGCATGTTGCTCGTTAAGAGCAGGGGCTGGCGGAACGTACCTCGCGGAGCTTGCTCCCGCGGATATGCCAGCGACGGCCCTCGGTCGTAAACCATATCCGACGGGGAGACGAGGAAGGAACGGCGACCACGCCCGTGGAAATGTCCATAAAAAGCCCTCCCCAGTAGATATTGTACGCTTGTTTTCCTGCTCTGACCGCACTGTCTTTTCGGTCTATGTAAATACTATTTTTTGTTGCTCTCTTATAACCTTGTGCTCATAAATCTATTTGCCCATTCTTGTGTTAAATCTTGTAAAGTACTGGATACCGGAACCGATATCAATACAGTAACAAGCCGACGACACCTAGTGTCTGACTATTTTGCTTCTTCGGATCATATTGCAGTCGATTTATATGCGTAACTGAGCTGTACATAGTGAGTTGTGGTGGTCAGCCGATGAGCAATTCAGTGTTTATCCCAGTCTTCCCAACAACTCTGCTTGCAATTCACCGACAGGAGTGAAGGCTTGGCTGGCCACCGTGCGCGAACCTTAGATCAATTCGGAGTGCACTCGAAAGCCATTGCTCCGGCTCTGCAACCTCAAATGAACGCTCAGATGAGGAACATTCTGATTCATTCCCGTTACACCGCAGACAACGAGGTGTGAGCGCCACTCCATATCGCGCTCGTCAAGGTTGAGGTCTGTGTCGGAAGCACAAGCTATCCGCGGGTAGATTCATGGTCTGGGTTTCACCAGTACTAATAGTAAATTTCATCCTTCTGAGCTCATACGTTTCTGGCGATGCCAAAATGTCGAGTTTTATTGGCTGGCCAGCGGCTGTATTGGCCAGTTATGAATGCAATTTACATCTGCGATGTATGGTAGAAAGGGTGATTGATTAGTACCGACTACTTCATTCTCAGCCTTTCACCGATGTCTTTGCTCATTTTCTACAGCATGTTTCACTCGTCACTGTCAGAATTTCTTCATGCTGTTCTATCGATTTTTCTTTGTCCATTCTACAGCAGAAACCCGTTCTTCGCGGAATGGGCGCCAGTATGGGCAAAAATCCTGCTGCACCGCCTTCGTTATCGTTGCTACACTATCGATTTTGCTGCTGTCGGCACATGCGTG
This sequence comes from Heligmosomoides polygyrus bakeri, assembly GCA_947359475.1. Taxonomy (NCBI): domain Eukaryota; kingdom Metazoa; phylum Nematoda; class Chromadorea; order Rhabditida; family Heligmosomidae; genus Heligmosomoides; species Heligmosomoides polygyrus. Next base: position 63,138,698 of record OX375867.1, read on the forward strand.
ATTTCTGAACAGTTGCAGTTGAAAACCGCCGGAAGCCGTGCTTCACGACCGGGCATTCCTTCGCCTACACTCTACCGTCTCGCAATGACGGTGTGGAAGTCAACGTTCGTCGTGTTTCCTCTAATTTACCTGCTGCTATTTCTACCAAGTCCATTTCTCAGTCATTTTTTTCCAAGGTGGGAATTCGCGTTTGCATTTTCTTCTCTTTAAACTTTTATTTTATTTTATTTCGACAGTTTTTGAATTTACAACATTATTTTCGCATGCCAGCGAATCAGTTGCTTTACGAAGGATATATAACATTGCCGGATAAATGTCAGTTGAATAAATCACACAGTCACAATCCAACGCTTTCCAGCTGATTAACCACCTTTTAACCTAATTAGGCTGTGTTACTAACCATATGACTAATTTGACGTTTGCAGTTCTGTACCATCTTAGGACAATAAATAGAAGGTGACGCGGAAATAGCATGTGTGGTCTCTGTGGTCGCATAATTCCAATTCTTTTGGTTGCGCTGCCATTTTTTAGGATTCCAAAGCTAATGGGGAATATTTTCTTGTGATTTGCTTGTTGTGATTGATCCATGTGGGAAGTTTACGATTATGTTGTCTAAGAGGGATTGATAAGGGGAGTGGGCCATACGGGTGATAGTTCGGTCACGGGGGAGTGCATGAATATTAATTATGAGACTCCGTTCCGAAATTATGATTCAAATCATTTTCTTTAAGAAGCAAGTGGCTCTTACAAAGGTGATAAGCTGTTATAACGGCCCTTTGCTGCGATCACGGGTGAGTGCTAGTTGGTCCCACGATGTCCCGGTTTATGAGCGTATGACGGCGCTCTGATGCACTAGGAGTATTATGGCTCCTTTGTGCTTACCTCTGTGAGTATGATGGCTACACAAGAGGTTTATTACAGGACCGTAGTGGTCAGTGGTAGAATATGTTGATGTATATGAGCCCAATCGTACAGACACGGGCGTGGCCTCTTTCTATCAGACGAGGTCACGCCAACATAATCACTTATGGCAAACTTCTCGTCATGGAGTGGCAGATAAGCACCCATGGAGAAGGATGAAGAGGGTGAGCCGACAGTTCTGGCGGAATGCCAGAACACACGAGATGTGGATTTTGAGGGACGGTCAGGAGGTACAAGATATGGCCACGCTCTTCGCCGAGGGGCATGCAATCTTCCTCTCATCCCCTTAGCCCTGGTTTATAGTTGCGCCGCTGCGCGGCGCGGCACCATATTCGGAATAGATATCGATCGGGTGGCGCGAAAAATCGATATCTATGGCGACCATTACGCCGCGCCGCGAGGCGGCGAAAGTATAAACCAGGTCTTACTCACCCACCCCCAACCCCCTAGGCTTCATCGAGAGTCTAACGGCTGCCTTACGAAGCCTTTGAGACTCAAAACAAAATTTCCCGGTCCGCAGAACAGTGAGTGTGCCTCCTGACGCCACGCCCCTCCCCCCCACCACGTGTACCTCCCGTCGCGCTGCCGCGGATTTTTGCAAACTACGCCGTTGATGTAATGGCGTAGCATCCATCCAGGTAAGTGGGAATGTGAGATCGGGTCATCCTTACGCCAGAGTTTTCTTCTCAGTAACAGCAACCTGATTAACTGTAGCATGCTTCCTTTCAGTATGACACGGGTTTGTGATGCATCTATTGTTCTGCGATTTTTGTTTGTATAAGCGCCATGATTATTTTAAACCTGAGGAAGTACTTGAGGCCCGAAATGTCACTAAATAGTTGGCTATTTTGAGCTTCACTATTAAGAAGACGAATATACAAACGTGAATCTCAGGGAACCGGCGATCTTGATGAATAATTGATATCAAGATCTTCGGCTTAACTGGTTTCATGCTGATATCAGCGGCGGGTCATTCCAATGTACACGTGAGTGCTGGTCCCACAAGCTGTGGTTGTTGCATTCGATAAAACAGCGCTGGTGTAGTAATGATGCACCATGCATCCTGCTCGGTAACCAGGGGTGGATTCGCGTCCCGTGTAACGCTAGAGGTGTAATTGAAACAGCGTTATAACGGTTCAAAGGTTGTTCGAGGTGAGAAATTTGTTTGATCGGAAGGCTATGTAGCCATCCAATTCCTAGGTGTGCCTGAAGCACCATTTTTGCTTTCCAGTTCTAAGTATCACGTTCTGCAACACAACCATCTTACCATCTTACGACTACCCGCTTCACGGAGTGATATAATCCTGCACAATTCGCTATTTCTCATGCAAGATAAATGTAATCATGTAAAAATTCATTCGCGAGATAACAAAAATAAGACTTAACGGAACATTCTGGTGAATCCTTTGCTTGGTGTCGCCGCCTGTTTAACGAGAGCTTAATTTTCAGATTAACTTTATGCCGGACCCGAGAGCACGCTAGGTTATGTCTCGTTTGAGAAACGTTTGTGATGTTCTCACCATCAGCTTCCTCAAACTGCCCGATCACTGGAAGCATACGTGTACCGTTCTTTCGTGAATAGATGGTCCTGTCGCTTTTCCAGCTTGTTGAGCACTTCCCTGGTCTTTTGCGTATTAAACTTGTCGGCATTAGCTATTCTTTGAGATTGTTTCGCAGCGCCTCTTCCCTAGTTCCACTCATTGTTAGTAATTAACCCATTGACGACCGCGCGGGCCGATTTTGGCCCGCAGTTCTTCGGTCGTCTGGGACCGCGCGGGCCGACTTCTGCCCGCGGTTAAAGAACTGTTCGCTGCGGACCATTTCTCGCTTTTTCATGGTTTACGAGCATTCGTTGATATGTTGGATCATAGCCATGCTACAGCACTGTGGTTCGGGAGTCATTTACTTCTACGCATTGATAAAAACAGGTAATCAGCACTACACACTATTCAAGCTTTACAAATCCGATGCTGTTAACAAACAGCTACTCACACCTTATAAAAATGGTCATGCACAAAACAACCAGCCACATTTTCTGTGAAAATTTTGAAAACAATCTAGACAAAAATATTTCTGACACTTGCTACATCGTGTGGTCGCGTTCTTTGCACGATTCGTGGCGAACGTGCGCCCTTTTTTTGAGGAATTTCTTATAGCAGCAAATCCATCTTCCACGTTCTGCTTTCGAACCTGTTCCGGCTTTCTCCACTATGTGGCTAACCCTTGGAGAGGGAGCTTCATTTGGAATATCATGAAGTAGTGAATCCACGAGTTTCGAGGGTCCGCGCGGTCCCACGCGCCAGACATGTGATTTGCAGCGCGGTGATGAATGTGTTAAAAAGTGCCTCCCCATAGGGCCTCATACTTCGGGATGGAAGCGTCCGGCAAGTATAAACAGGCAGCAGCACGAGATCGACAGCGAAGGCGCTCGAGTATGAGCAGATTTCGGCGGCGATCGTTCGGTTTCAATCGATTTGCATGTTTTGCACGGGCCACGAGTCGCTGTTGTCGCGAAGTATGAACAGACCCATACTTTAAGGCTTGGCCGCTTAAAACGAATCCTGAAAAGCTTCCCTTGAAACAGTTGTCGTTCTCATTGCATTTTCAAAAACGGCTTGAGTGGTATTGAGGAGGGTGTGAACCTGTCAGATTATCTCGAACTCGAGTGATGGCTTATCAGTTAAGTGATAGCCGCCCATGGTGAACCTCAGGGGAGCAATGGATTGGCGTGCGTCGTAGTTTCTACTTACGTAATCGTTAGTTACGGGTAAACTGGATAACATAGTGGACATGTCATTGTTCCACGAAATAAAGTAAAGTGAACCACAGAAAATGAGCAACCCTCTTGTCCATATGCATATGAACTACATTTACAGCGTCAGCCTAGTAAACATATATATATATATATATATATATATGTTTACTAGGCTGACGCTGTAAATGTATATATTAGGTTGGCAACTAAATTCGTGGATTCTCTCGTAGTCATTTCTTCTAGCAAAGATTATCAGCTTATTTATGCACCAATTCTCTTGCTGCTTTCAATGTTTGAAACCATTTAAGCTGCATTTTTTGAAGCTGCTCTTGTTTTCCTGCCACTCCGATTTAGTGGGAAATTTTGAGTCTGAAATGAAAGGACACAGAGCCGTTCTTCGCGAACGCCTTCATGAGTACCAGATCGACCACTCTGCAACTGAAGCCGGACAAAACATATGTGCAGCTGTAGGAGATGCAGTTCTCCAACGACTGACAGTGTTCAAATGTTTCAAGATATTCCATGAGGGCAACTTCAAAACTGAAGGCAAGCGACGCACCGGACGACAGATTGTCCGTGATCGCTGAGCTGTAACTAGCGCCATCGAAGGAAATCCGAGCTTGGCAACTCCTACGTTGGCGGTCGACTTTAGGCCCTCACATACCTCTATGGAGAATATTCTTCACAGTGTTCGCTTTTCCGTAAAACTCGGTAAATGGGTGCCTCACTTGACCCTATCGCAGAGGAAGAAGCGTGTGGATGCCGCGAAAGAATTGATGGATCCTCACAAGCAGGAACCATTTCTCCACCGACTGGCAATATGTAATGAAAAGTGGATTCCACTAGTTAATCGTAGATGTTCTAACCGGTAGCAAAGCAAAATAGAAGCCGTTGCCAACGGCTAAGCCTGAACCCCACAAGAAGAAGGCAATGCTCTCCGTTTGGTGATATCGAGAAGGCGTTGTCTTCTGGAAACTCATCGAGAGTAGTTCCAGCCTTTATGCTGAAGGCTACTCTTCTTAACTTGACCGCGTGCAGGCTAAACTCCGCCAGAATCGATTACGGCAGCTCTTCAGAAGTAGCATTATCCTTCGACAGGATAACGCCAGACCACTCCTCAAGAACCGGACTCTTCAAAAAATCGAAGTCCTTGGCTGGGAACGTCTAACTCATCCACCTTACATCCCAGACCGTGCGCCGAGTGACTGCCACGTTTGCCGCTTGCTGCAGCACTCCTTGGTAGAAAGAAGATTTACCAACGTGGATCAGGTCAAAATGCACCTCCAGGGATATTTCGCCTCAAAACCAAAAGAATTCTACGGCCGTATGACATACCACCCGCCTGATAAATTGGGAGAGGTCCTGCATTTCAATGGACCTTATTTCGATTTTTCGTTCATTGTTAGTTATTTTTAACATTGGCGACAATACGCAGCATTTATGCTGCGTAAGCAAGCGGTCGCGTGGGACAATACGCATCATTTTTGCTGCGCAACTTTTAACTCGATTTTCCTTTAAAGCGAAGCAATTTTGTGTGGGTTTTTTGCAGTGTGCTTATATACTGAATCTGCGAGAAGCCTCAATAATTGTGGGCAAAGAAATGGTTTGGTGGTACTCGTGAAAATTTGGTAGTAAGGCGACGATAACGCCACACCATTACACTTCTATTGGAGGTTGTATAGTAAGAAGAGATTTGGTTTCTACAAATGGTGCTGAAGGAATGTTACATATTGAACCTCACTAAAAACATTTCAAGGAAAGGATAATTGATGAAGGAACGAAAGAACCGCTTCTCACAAAGCAAGTTAACATTGCAGTATGATGCACGCGCACGGAGACACTAATGTTGGCTTCGTCATTTTCATGCGATTTGAACTAGATCTAATATATTCTTAATATGTAATAGAGTGTTTTATTTATTATCTATTAAAAAGCTTTTGTCCAGATTTCTTATGAGGTGCATTGTACTCTCGGTTAGAAAGTCAGTCATGGTGCATAGCAGTCACCATTCCTTCTTATATTCTTATATTCCTTCTTATATTCAAAGTGATATTTACAAGGCTATGAGAATCCAGTGAGAATTCAACATTTGACCCACAACAGAACAAAGAGCAGAGATGTTTCCTTTTTTTAGGCAGACCTCAGCAAAAACTATTTTGCTAAATATTTATTTTATAGGTATTTATTTTCGGTAGTGGTGCCCGGTAAGTACAAAAAACAAATATAAATACCTATAAAATCAACACTTGGATTGCACATACTCGTAGAACACTCACATAAGCAAGGTTCCTTCCTTTGCGTAGTTCTGTGCTCTCTGCGTCAGCGGATAAAGAAAGCAGAACAACAGAACGGAAGGTCTAAAAGTGGCAGTGAACCGGAATTCCGATTATAAAACAAGTTTCGCATATCCCTGTTGAAGGGCCTTCCAAAGCTGTTGTTAGATTTACAATTTTGTTGCATTATTCAGCCCACACTATTGGCGCGGCAAAAAAGCGTCCCTGTGGGACAATACGCAGCATAAATGATGCGTACGCGCCAGCTGGCTCAGAAATCGATTGTCCCACGCGCGCAACACTGCAAAATGTGCGATGTCGTCAATGTGTTAATAAACACTTTTGTTGAAGATGCTTGAGAGTCTACGAATTTAGTTGCCAACCTAATATATATACAGGGTGGCCGATAAGTATTGTCGCGATATTTGCGCGCACCTGTTTCTCTTCTATTTTTTGAAATCGCGTGTCTTTGCGTTCATTGTTTACGACACTGAATCCAATTTCTGTGATATATGTAACTTTTTGTTTGTAGCCTCTATAAGACCGTCCCTCATCGAGAAGCAATAGCCCGCCTCGCTGAAAGCGGATAGTCCATCATCGCCATTGCGAGGAAGCTCAGTATTCCATTGAGAACAATTCAACGGATCATCAAAGGAGAAAGGAGACGTCAGCATAAAGGTAAAGACAAGTCGTCCTCGTTCTGTGAATACAAGGAAGAACCGTGCGTTCATCAAGAAGAGGATCGACAGAAACGACAGCAAATCTCCTAACAAGATCGCAAAGAGCCGCGGAATTGCTCGTTCTACTGTCCAGTCAATTGTTAAGAATTAACTAGAACTTCGCAACTATCCATTGGTCAATGGACAGCAGTTGACAGAGGCAGCCAAGGAAAACTGAGAGAAGAAGTGCAAGGAACTGCTACGGCTTTTGTCAGTGCGCCGCCTCGATGATGTGCTGTGGACAGATGAGAAGAATTTCATGATCGAAGTCGATCATAACGCTCAGAATGATCGCCAGCTCCTCAGACCCAATCAAGGAAACACTCGGAAAAGGAGGATAGTCACAAAATCGCTGTTTCGCAAAGGACTGATCGTGTGGGCCGGTATCACAGCAAACCAGAGGACGCCGCTGGTTTTCGTGAAACGAAACGTGAAAATCAACGCCGGAACATACCAAGAGGAGTTTCTGAAGAAGGTAGTCCTTCCCTTCTATGAAAAAATTTCGAGATGATCTTTGAACAGGGCTGGGCTCCTGCCCATGGAGCGAGGACGACGATTGCGTATCTGGACGCCAACTTCCCTGGATACCTAACGAAGGATCAATGGCCATCTAACGGCCCGGAGTTAAATCCCCCGCACTTTGCTATATGGGGATATCTAGAGCAGAAGCTGAGGAAGAGGACATCACGAATTTGGACCAATTTTGCCGCGATTTTAATCAAGCCTGGGCAGAAACCTATGCCAGCTACCTGCGGCGCACCGTGGAATCAGTGAAACTAAGACTTGAAGCCTACGTAAAAGCTAAGAGAGGTCACTTCGAAGCGTTCTTGTGAAATTTAATCTACAGGTTGTTAGTTATATTGAAGAATAGTAACTTTTGAAAAATCTCGCGTATTATTAAAAATATTACGTTTTACTTATCGGCCACCCTGAGCATTTCTATTATTACATACATATATATTGTTTATATATATAAATATAAATATATATATAAGGAGGAGAAATATATATATATATATTATATATATATATATATATATATTTCTCCTTCTCCTGAGTGTTTAGCCCCGCGCAGTCGCAGGGTCCGCTGTTCTTGTGATCCGTCGCCATCTCATCCTATCAAGGGCTTCGTCTGGCGCGGCGACGATTTCAGCGAGATCTTTCTTAATGACGTCCTTCCACCTTTTCCTTGGGGCTCCTCTCGGACGTTTTCCGGATGCCTCAAAATTTAGGGCCAATTTCGTGGGATGATCATCTGGGGCCGTATGCTATTCTCGCCCGACTCGCGGACGGGGACGGCGGGAAAAATCGATGGCGCATGATGTGCATACGGGGGATGTGGGCGGAGACCGTCTCATACCCGGCCGGGGACGGTTGGGGAGAGAATAGCATACGGCCCCTGGTCTTCTGAGGATGTGTCCGTACCAGGGGTGCACATTTAACGGTTAACGATTTAACGAATTTAATGAATTAACGGCATTTTCCGTTAAAATCCGGCTTAACGACTTGACGGAAATTTTTAGAAATTTAACGGAATTTTTAACGGACCTCTTTCCTCAGTAAGTTTTTCATTTTCCTCTCAGTTTCACTAATATTGCAGGCCTAATCCTCCCAATTAGGCCTATTCCTAAAAAACTATTGAAATCAGCAAGAATATTTTAATGTTTCTCTGCTGTTCTCATGCCTTCTATGGCGCATTTATATTTTTGGAAATAATGCAATTGGAGCTAGAAAAGTTTTTCGTCGAGTCGCCAAGCATTGCTTGGCAGAACGGAAAATCTGTACCGGGAACCTGGTATAGGATATGCAAAAGCCGGCACCCCCTCTGACTGCGCTACACGCGCCCTGTTAACAAAAAATCGGAAAGCTTCTTTCCTGAACGTTAACAAGTCAACGACCGTGTCACACTTTCGGCCGTGTGGGACCGTGTGACACGATGTCGTGTCGGAGTTCCGACGAAAAAATCGATTGGTCTCAGGCGCAGGGCACGCGAAAATCGTAGGTTCGTCAACATGTTAACATTCTACCGATAGGCTTTTAATTGTAGTTTTACTAGTTCTTTCGCTACTTAGCGGGCTGGTTCCCGCATCGACACTGTACTTATAGCAGTCGCACGAAACGGTTTCGCAAAGAACCAGGAAACGGGGAGGAACTTCGGAGTAGCCCTAATCTTACATTTTAAGACGCCTTGTCGATGTAGGCACAAGCCTACTAGGTACTGTTTTCTTAATTGATAATCCCATACCTGGTGTTATTCCACACCATGAAGATAATTGTTGCCGAAGTTTAATTATTACTGTCTACACTTTGTTCATAATGAATTGTTCAAGTTACATTGTAGTGTTACACTCTATTCCTTGAACTTTAGTTGTTGATCTGCTGAAGTTGGATGGAACATATAACGTTTTCATATAACGTTGGTTTTCTTCATTTGAAATATTAGTTTGTAGCTAATTTTATTTTTTTAACGAAATTTAACGATTTACAGGAAATTTAACGAAAAAATTAACGTTAAAAAATTTCGTTAAAATACTTTAACGCACCGAACTTTGTGTGCACCCCTGGTCCGTACCACCTTAAGCGCTGCTCCCTCATCTTTAGCTGGATCGGAGCTGTCTTCACCACTGCTCTAGCATCCTCGTTTCGCTCTCTGTCCTGGCGGGTCCATCCACATGCCCATCTGAGCATCCTCATTTTCGCAGCGTGCATTTGCCGCTCCTGCGCTCTACCTAGGGCCCAGCACTCACAGCCATAGAGGAGGGCCGGCCTCACTACTGTTCCATATAGCTTGCCTTTCAGTGTCCTGGAACACCAACGGTCGCAGAGGATTCCTATGCACTCCCTCCATTTGAGCCATGCTACACTTATCCGTCCCTTAACCGCCTGGTCCACGTTTCCTTCCACGGATAGATCGCTTCCGAGGTAGCGAAATGGTTCCACCTTTTCGATCACCACCCCTTGGCAGTCTAGGATCGGTTCGGTGCACTGCTTAGAACTGATGAACTTCGTTTTCCTCACGTTCAGCCGCAGGCCGTTGCCTTCGAGGGCTCCTTGCCACAACTGCACCTTCTCCTCCACCTATTCTCGGCTGTCGGCTACTAGGGCGATACCGTCCGCGTAGAGGATGGTCCTGAAAGATCCTTCCTCAAGATGGTTCACTATGCAAGCAAGCGTCAGCACAAAGAGAAACGGACCCAGAGCCAACCCTTGATGCACTCCCACCGTGATATCCATCTTCTTTGTCATCCAGTGTGGAGTTCGCACTGCCGCTTTCGAGCGTTCGTGCATGTCCTTTATAACCAAGATCAGACGTTCCGAGACACCTCTCCCTCGAAAAGCATTCCAGAGCACGGCCAGGGGTAGCCTGTCGTAGGCTTTCTCCAAGTCCAGGAATGCCATGTAGCAGGGCTTTCGTTTCTCCCGATATTTCTCCATTACCTGGCAAGCGACAAAGATGGCGTCTGTGGTGGACCTCTCAGGTATGATGCCCCACTGCTCCTGGGAGGTTGTCACCATCTCTCTCAGCCTCAAGTCGACAAGACGTTCGTAGATCATCATCTTGTGTGAGATCAGTTTGATCCCTCGGTAGTTGGAGCACTCGGACGCGTCCCCCTTCTGCTTGAAGATGGGGACTATAATGCTGTCCCTCCAGTCATCCGGAATCTTACCCTCTATCGTGACTTTGTTGAAGAACTGTGTCTGCCAATTGACTCCACAGTCCCCAAGCACCTTCCAAGCCTCTACTGGCACCTCATCAGGTCCAGCTGCCTTCCCGAACTTCATCTTTCCTATGGCGTTACGAACCTCTTCCTACGTCCAGGATGGGAGGGGTCCTTCCGTTGGTTGTTCTTCATGGACTTCCCGACGAGGGAACTCCTCGTTCAGGAGTTCCTTGAAGTACTCCTCCCATCTCTCTCTGACCTCGACCGGCTTCCATAACACCCTACCGTCCGCACTCTTCACAGTTTTCACTACTCGAATGTCGAGGCTAGGCTCTATGCCGTGCCTTAGCTAGCCGGATTGCGAACTTCTCTCCTTGTGGCCCGTCCAGCTTCTCATGTAGGGCATCCATTTCCGCGCTCTTCGCTTTCGCTACAGCTGCTTTTGCCAGGCTCTTCAGCTTCCTATAGACTGTAAGATGCTCGGGTGCGCTTGTCTTCTGCCACTGCTTATAGGCCTCCTTTTTCCTCACCGCAGCCTGTACCTCTTCATTCCAGAACTATGCAGCTTTATCTCCTCTGGTTCCTCTCTTTGTTTCACCGAGGGCTTCCTTGGCACATTGTAGAATCGTTTAGGTTACTCTCCTCCAGGTCTCGTTTACTGGGCCAGTTGGATCCGGAAGACCTGCTTCGAGCACAGTCCTTTGTTGCGCTCTGAACCCCGCAGTTTCCACCATCGAATTCTGGGTTCTGTTCTTACTTTCGATTTGCTAGGTAGAGGAATGCTAAGATCCGCTACCAAGGAAAATAAATAGCTTAAAATACCCAGACGTCTTCTACGTGCCAGGGGATTCGGAAGACGTCGCATGACGTGCCTGGAACTCAGAAGACGTGCGTTAAGCCTAGAGCGGCTGGTAGAGAGGCTATATGTTGTTACAGGATGTTTTGTTGCGATCATAATATATAAGGTGCGGTCAAACAGCGTCGGCGGTGTAAGGCGAACATCGATGCCCGGAAAGAAGATGCGGGTTCGAGTCCCGCCTGGCACAAGAGTTTTGATCGCAACAAAACATCCTGTAACAACATATAGCCTCTCTACCAGCCGCTCTAGGCTTAAGCAAATGTGTTCAAGCATTGTTACTAATAAGGTCTTCAGCTTAACCGGTTCCGTGCTGATATCAGCGGCCGGCCCATCCCGTATCACGGGTGTGTGCTGACAGACCTCGAGGATATCGCGGATGTTACGTGCGGTCAAACAGCGCCGGTGGTGTAAGGCGAACATCGCTGCCCGGAAAGCAGAAGATGCGAGTTCGAGTCCCGCCTGGCGCAAGAGTTTTGATCGCAACGAAACATCCTGTAACAACAATGTGTACACTGTTTGAAAGGTGATAACTTTGCTCGCAGAAAAGATACTGAAGAAGTGAAGAAGTTAAGGTCTCATATGAAAGAAGAAATTGAAAAATTTCTGACATATGAGCGGTACTCGACTGAAGTTTTGCATTTCAGACTCGGTTGATTGTGTTTCGCTTGAATATTTGTCATAATTTCTTCGCAAAGTGGTCATATCGATTGATTTATGTTTGGTTTAACATTTAAAACTTGAAAACAGATTACTGCTAGCGAAAAATGCAGTTTAACCTAAAAAATCCAGGTAGTATTTGAAAGGTTCTAACATTGCTGCTAGTGAAGCACTTTAAGATGTTTGAGGCTCATATGAAAGCACAGAGTAACGAGATTACTGTGGCGTGCAAATAGTCACGATTGCGCCATACTACCTAAAGCCTTGCACATCAGACTCGATTGATTATGCATGTGCTAAATGCCAGTTACAATCTTGTTTGTTACTACTTGGCCAGATTCGCCTGCACTGTGCCTCTTTTAACGTTTAGGACTCGACCATCTCGCGAAAGACACGTTACGTGCGAGTTTATTGACTGCACAATTTAAATGTGAGCAGGAGCACCATTTTTCAAGATGGATTCTGCGTAGTGATCAACAGCATTCAAGGTAAATGGAGAGGTTAATCGAGCCACTGATCGACGAAAAACGTTAAAAGAAGCACAGCGCAAGTTAATCTGGCCAAGTAGTAACGAGATTGTAACAGGCATTCAATACATGCATAGTCAATCGAGTACGATATGCAAGGTTTTAGGCGGGAGCATGCCGCAATCTTGACATGCACGCCACTGTAATCTCGTCACCCTGCGATTTCATATGAGTCTCAAACATGTTAAAATGCTTCACGAGCAGCAATGTTAGAACCTTTCAAACACTACCTGAATTTTCTAGGAAAGCCTGCATTTCCTGAAAGCTATAGGGTGTTTTTAAGTTTACACCTTAAAGGAGCACAAATCAGTGGATACAACCACTTTCTGAAGAAACTAAAACAAGTATTCAAGCGAAACACAATCGAGTGCAAAATGCAAAACTTCGGACGAGAGCATGGCGCATTCCATGCCAGTCATATGTCAGAAGATTTCCATCTCCTCATGCTTTCATATGAGTCCTTAACTTCCTCAGTACTTTTCCGGCGAGCAAAGTTATCACCTTTCAAACAGTGTATACATGAATGTGAAAATTTATATACATGTGTACATTTTATGTATATATACACATTTATACATATATATATTTAATATACATACACGTGTATATACATGTGTATATATGCATGTATACACGTATGTATGTGTATACAAGGTGGATGTAGAAGGATATAGAAAATATTATTATTAATATTCCTTGTGGTTTTTCAACCACAAGGCCACTCGGTGGGGTTTTCGGGTCTGGACCAAGGAAGTACGTAAGTGAAATTTCGGAAATCGTAAATCGTAATTACGAAAAAACCGTCATACGTCGTAAATCGTAAATCGTAGGAATTACCTGACCTGTAGTGCGGGAAAACTGAATTTTTATAGCTTTTTCTGCTATGGCTAACGTAAGGTGATCCGGGATTTTTTTTCATCCCAGGCTAAGCAGTTTTCTTGCCAAATTTTTTAAACTTCTACTTTCCCTTCTGTTCGGTCACCTTTCATATCAAACTCTATACGTCTTGAGAAAGTCGAAAAAGTTGTTGATTCAAAAACTTCGCCTCAATCTATGCATGGTGTTTCAAGAAAAAGCCTTCATCGTTTGAATGACCATTAAATTTCCAATCCGTTAGCAGTTTTTTGGATGCGTATAAATCTAGAATTTAGCAGAAGCAGAAGGTGGGAATACTGTTTCCAGAGATCAAATGGTTATCGCAGTATGATACGAGTACATGGAGACCTTTCCGTTAAAACATTCTGTTCTATAGCTTTCAACTTAATTTGACATTTTTTAATGTAGTAGAGCATCTAGTCGGGCATGTGGACAGATACGCACTTGTTTTTCCAAGGAAAACCGTAGCCTGTTTTCTCCGCGCCGATCGCGGGAGGCTCCCGGCCTACCCGCACTCAACCGGTCGGGAACGCCGGGAGGCCGTCAATGAAGTGGTGTGAGGAATTGCACACAATGGGATTTCGATGGCTGTTTTGACATCGAAAGTCGTCTTCACAGGGGATTATCTTCGCCATATGTCTCGCAACGTCTTCCTGGACCATCTTCAGGGGGGGGGGAGGGAGAAGGCGCCCTCTGAAATGAAAAGATAAGGTCAGGTTTGGCTTCCGTCACTTACTTTATTGGGAGAAATCACACAATTGATCTGAAACATTGACGATGAATAGTTCTTTCGTCGGATGCGCCACGCACTCTATTTCTGCTGGATATCGCGGTACCACTTCTTATTCATTCCCGTTGCCAGTCGGTGGACATTTTAAGAACACGTTTTGAGTGGAAAAGATGGCATCTTCAGCGAGGTAGTATTGAACTTCGCAGTGAACAACAAAAGGTGCAAATAAGGTCGGAGGAGAGGTCACCAATACACAACGGTTTGTGCTTTTTGAAACCGGATTTTTTTTGCAGCACCGGTGTGTTCTACCCCTACTGTGAACTGAGATAGGACATTTCTGATCTAATTTCACACACACGTGCCTTCTTACCAAGGCGGACAATCTCTGAGTGTGGGGTGACCCCCCCCCCTTCCGACCCTATTTGCGCCCAACAAAAATGAAGATATGTATGAAATTAGAGATTAATTCTTCAATACTTAAGTAGTTCCAAATTCGTAAACGTCTGCAAACTGTTATCACAACCCTTCAGCCATTTCTTCTTGCACTCTGTCTTCGTCTTATCTTTAGAGAATGTGGAGGACAGCTTTTTTCTAATGGTCGCACGTCCCACGCTGAGCGCTACGTCCTGGGTGCGCGTAGAGGTTTCGTAGAAATAGAAGGAACATGTGAAAGGATAGAACGCCACGAAGGTGACCACGCCAACAACGGGGCATTTCCACTCAACGATCTATGAAACGAGCGCTATATGCACCGAAGAGGATGTCACCGTACTTATTGTATGCAACTGTTTCGACCTTTAACGACTTTCGAAAGTCAGACACGCTGACGTGTGAGCCAAGTCGTTGAAAATTAGGTGAGCCGTCAATTTAATGCAGGGCGCTGGAGGAGAACCGTAACCAATTGAGTTAAACGAGATGTCAAAAGAACACGGAACAGAATGCTCACTAGCGTACAGGTCGGACTTCTTCGTGAATGCCATGAACGCAAGATGTGACGCTGTGCGTGGCGCTCGAGCATGGAAGATCCATTGGAGCATTTAAGGTGTTGCGAAAGCGTTAGAGGTTTTCTGGATTTTTAGTAGAAATCCGGTAATGAACAACCGAAATGAGTGCCTCTCTGTTACGAGTGACTTCTTACCATTTGTGTCTCATTGTGAACTGTAAGTGACCGGTCGGCGACAATCCCACTGAGTGAGTCTCATTCGCCTCTACTGGTCTTCAGCGTGGGCGAATACCAGCGCCTTTGGTGGATCCTATGCGTGAGTTCGGGTGAGGGACGTTCTGTCTGAAAGCGGCGCGGGCAAAGCCAGGGACAGTGCCTGCGGAGCCAATTAGCGTCGACTCGCGCCGTGATACCCGCCGCTTCGCGCTCGGCCAGACAGCCCTCGCCGCAGAGGCGATGCTGACCCAGCCAACTAAGGGAGCCAGTAGGTCGACCAGATTTGGTATTATTACAATCGATAGAGAGATGGGAGGCTCAGACGGCTTGCATTGGCAGACCAGAATATGGGATTGATCTGAACCCTACCATCTCCTAGATTAGAATTTCAAGCTCTATCGAATGAGCCAGGGAAGAATCTTGCCTCAACAACCCTTGCAACAATTTTTTAGGCGCTGTTTAATTTTTGTTAAATATCACTTTTTTATATCAGAATTAACTACAAGGCATACTACCAGGTTACTGATGTGAGCTCTACCACTTCCTGCATTATATCCCATCTAAATAACTCTTAAGGCGACTTCTTAGGAGCTGTTTATTTTCGATAAATAGCAGTTTTTATTTATATAAGGATAAATTGCGAGGCATGCTTCCATACTACTGATGTAAACCCTACCATGTCCTCACTAGAATTTCGAGCTCTATCGAATGATCCAGAAAAGAACCTGCCTCAATAACACTTGAAGCGATTTTTTTCAGGCGCTGTTTATTTTTAGGTAAATATCAGTTGTTATACACATATATCAGGATTAAATGTGAGGCATGCTTCCAGGCCAAAATTGCACGTTGATTCCAATTAGATAGACGAGAGATCTTTTAACAGAAGTTTAAAGCGTTAGTTTCAACATGACACGTCTTTAGCATTTCGTAACTGACTTTTCTTTGGAACTTTATAATGCTCACACCATATGTATCGAGACTAAGGCTGGATAGGTGGTTCATCAAATCTAACGTTCACCGAGAGTAAATTTCATCACACAATACTTCAGATGGTTCGTCCAGTCCTTTGTGGCTTCTAGCAGTATTCTAACCTCGCATTCCACATTCCACGATGATGGCTTTTTGTTTCGGGGTGTTCGATAAAATGTTGTTGAAAAGTCGGCACAACAGGCACATTCCACAGGCAATGTACCTGCACCAATATCCCTGTAGCCAATGTCTCCTCCACCAATTAACGAGTTAGGAAACATTCATGAAATGCTTTGAAAAAACTGGAGTACTTCGGTGTTCTCAGGAGGTTCACCGACTACCAAATCGAACTCGTGGGGTAGTTTTAGACTGTGAACATGCTCTACGCATTGAAGGATCATAATGTCGTTTTCAAAAAGGTTAAGCACTCGAGGTGCTCTTAGAAGGTCTCTCGTCTATCTAGTTATATTCCTCGTGCTATTTCAGCCTGAAAGCATGTCTCACAATTAATTCTGATATAAATAAAAACTGATATTTAAGGAAAATAAACAACGCCTAAAAGTCGCCTTAAGGTTTATTTAGACAGGGTAATTCCTGGCTCATTCGATAGAGATCGAAATTATAATACAGAAGATGGTAGAGTTCATATCTAGAAGCATGCCTCTTAGTTAATTCTGATATAAATAAAAACTGATATTTAACGAAAGTTGAACTGACCTGAAAAAATTGTTGTAAAAGTTATTGAGGCAAGATTCTTTCCTGGCTCATTCGATAGAGCTCGAAATTCTAATATGGGAGATGGTATGGTTCAGATCAATCCCATATTCTGGACTGCCACTGCAGGCCGTCTGAGCCTCCTATCTCTCTATCGATTGTAATCACACCAAATCTGGTCGACCTACTGGCTCCCTTAGTTGGCTGGGTCAGCATCGCCTCCGCGGCGAGGGCTGTCTGGCTGAGTGCGAAGCGGCGGGTGTCACTGCGCGAGTCGACGCTAATTGTCTCCGCAGGCGCTGTCCCGCGTCTTTGCTCGCGCCGCTTTCAGGCAGAACGTCCCCCTCCCGTGAGTTCGTCTCTTACATTCGGGCTATCTGTAGTGACTCCGGGAGTGGGTCGATAATGCTATGGCAGCTAAGGCGCTTGGTGGAGTAGAGCGCAAATATAAACCTGTTGTTTCACTTTCAGGCCTCTGAAGACGACAGAAAGTTGAAACCTCAGACCGCAATAATAAAGATCCACCCAAAAGCATCGTCTGGCAGAGCATACTGACAAAAAACTTCCAAAAGTAATTGAGGACATACCTTCTTCTTCTTCTTCTTCAGCGTTTGTCCCGCTTCGAGGCGGGGTCCGCTATTCTGGTGTGGTGACGCCACTTGATGCGATCAAATGCTTGATCGGGATGGATACCAGCAACCTTTAGGTCCACATGCAACGTATCAAGCCATCGCTGCTTCGGCCGCCCTTTAGGCCGTTTTCCGGGCACATCTATGTTAAGGCCAATCTTCCTAAGTGTCACCACTAGCTCGAAGAACGTGGCCATACCACCGAAGGCGAGCTTCACGTAACTTGTCAGCAATTGGAGCGACACCAAACCTCTGGCGTATTTCATCGTTGCGAATACGGTCCAGACGCGTAACACCAGCCGTCCATCGCAGCATTTTCGTTTCCATTACGCTGAGGCGAGTCTCAACCTCCTTGGTTGCAGGCCAGCACTCAGCTCCATACATCGCTACTGGTCGGACGATGGTTCTGTAGATCTTCGATTTAAGGCGTTCCGGTATCTTCCTGTCGCATAAAACGCCTGTCATCGAGCGCCATTTGGACCACGCTGCGCTCACGCGTGAGTTCACCTCGAACGTCAGACTACCATCAGACGCAATTGCAGATCCAAGGTACTTGAAATTTGTCGTTCGTACTAGCGCAGTGCCATTGATCTCAATGGACCCGGCTTCGTTTACGTCTGTCGTCAAGTACTCAGATTTTTTGACGTTTAGCTTGAGCCCGAACATCGCCAAGCGGTCGTACCAAGCTTGCGCTTGTCGCTCGAGTTCGCTCTTCTCTTCGCTTGCAAGCATTACGTCATCTGCATACAGCAGCGTCCAGGGGGCAGGCTTCTGAAGGTCTCTCGAAATGGCATCCATTACGACAATGAATAGGAGCGGGGAAAGCGCAGAGCCCTGGTGAACACCAACGGAGATAGGAAACTCCGCCGATGTGCCGGCTGGCGCTCGCACACTACTCTTTGGACCAGAGTAAAATATGCGCACCCACTCAATAAGCTCTTCGGGAACACCGTGTTGTCGTAAGGCGTACCATATAACCTCACGCGGTACACGATCAAATGCTTTCTCTAAGTCGAGAAAAGCTATGTGTAACGGTTTCTGCTTTTCGCGATGTCTCTCTACCAGAAGACGAGCAGCATGTATGGCATCGATGGTGCCACTGCCCGCTACGAAGCCACATTGATTGGTGGAAAGTTGGACGATATCGCGAACACGTCCATCTACAATTCGCTCGAAGATTTTCATGCTGTGTGAGAGCAAGCGAATTGGACGGTAATTCGTGCAGTCCGCAGGACTGCCCTTCTTCTTCCATATCGGGATCGTCGTGCTTTCCTGCCAACTACCAGGTACCTTCTTTTCCGTAACAACCTGGTTGAAAAACTTCGTTAGCCACTCAGCAGGACTCCAGCACCTCAGCTTCCATAGGTCGGCCGCTATATCATCGGGGCCCGTTGCTTTGCCTGGCTTCATCTTCTTCAAAGCCGCTTCCGTCTCCTCCACAGTGATTTTCTGCACAGGACCGTGCGTAGGAGGGACGCAAGGGATGGGCGGATGGGCAAACTCTTCTGTCGAAATTCTCTCGAAGTAGTCATGCCATCGTTTCATAGCCCTCTTGCGGTTCGTCAGTAGATGGCCATTCTCATCGTTGATGCCCAAAAATTTCTCGATGTCCTCGGCCTGACGATGGCGTGCCTTGGCAAGTCGATAAAGATGTCGTTCACCATCGCGCGTCTCGAGTTTATCGCTGAGATCATCATAATGGACGGCTTTTGCAACGGCTACGGCCTTCTTTGCCGCTTTCTTCGCCTCCTGGTACATGCGCCATTTGTCTGCAGTCTTGTCGCGCAGGAACGCGTGATATAATTTTTTCTTCTCTCGGACTTTTTCTCTTACGTCGTTAGTCCACAGCCACGCCAGCTTCTCGATCTTGCGGCGTCCAGGCTTAGTCATGCCTAATTCAGAGCATGCAACTTGTAAAATCGTATCGGTTGTATCTTTCCATGTTTCGTCGACGGTTGTCACCGTCGGTAACCGAATACGAGAAACAAAAGCTGCAGCGTTTTCCTTCAACCGCCACCACTTGATTCTCGGTGGACCGCATCGCTCGACATGCCTCAGCCTCGGAGGGGCGAACTTAAGAGTGCATATCAGCGGACGGTGCTGTGTGGCGACAGTCTCGTACGGCACCACCTTCGCATCTGTAACCAGCTTTCGATCGCGATGCTTCACAAGGATGAAGTCGATCTGTGTCTTGGTGCTCCCGCTATAGAACGACACCAGATGGGTGTCACGCTTTCGAAATACGGTGTTCGCGATGATGAGGTTATGCGAGTCCGCATACTCAAGGATTCGGTCACCATCAGCGTTACGTGCTCCATATCCGAAACCGCCGTGACAGCTGCGACCATCTTTCGCAGTCCATGACCGTTGAGGTCACCTGCGATAACGACAGCGTCTTCTGACGGTACCTCTGCTGTCTTTTCATCAAGCAGGGTCCAAAACTCATCCTTGGCTCTCTCAGAGCAGCCTGCCTGCGGAGCGTATGCAGAGAAGAAATGATACATACGCTGTTCAGCAGCGACTACGACCTTCATCAAGCTGTCATTAAAACGTTCCACGCTTATAATCGCGTCTCGGAAACGTTCGGAGACGATTACACCAACTCCGCTGGTGGTCCTGGAACTGCTGCACAGAATGGCCTTGAAGCCTCGGCCTATGTCCCTCGACCTACAACAGGACCACCTCGTCTCCTGTACCGCACATAAGTCGATTCGTCTTCGCTCCAGTGCTTCTGCCAACTCGCACGAGCGGCCCGTCAACGTACCCACATTCAGCGTAGCTACGCGGGTCTTGCCTACGTTACGGGACTTTCGGACTAGCTCAGTTTCCCCCCGATGCCGTCCTCGCATCAGGGACCCTCGCGTACTTCTCACACTCGCCGGGCTCTGCGAGTGCGCGTCGGCTCCCGCGGACGCCGTAGCATTATCTCGATACTCACTTAACGTCATCAACCATGTGATGTGACATGGGATCTCCATAGGCCGGCCTGTCACTAGGGCCTGTCGCCTGTACTCGAATGTCCGTGATTAGCTTAGCTCGCAGAGGCGAACAGTTTCCAGTGGCACCACGTGGAGGAACGGACATCGCCACCTAATTGAGGACATACCAAAGAGCTCATATGGGGATAGCATCTAATGGAACCTTCCTCAGCGAAACTGCATCGTTTAGTGGACGCGCGATATCACTCCACACAACAAAACCAGCTTCTTCCATATCTGACAACAGGTTGAAAGCGGAGTTGGGACGCGAAGAAGGTACCCTACCATAGCTAAAATGTAATCTTCATTTGCAAAAACGCTAAGAGTACACCTAGAGACGCAGAAACCCCACCACCGGAATTGAACCCTCAACCCGCTCCCGTAAGTCCGCCTCGCTATCCACTCAGCCATCCAGCCGCTGCTGATCCCGTTCCGAATGATTGAAGGTACACTGGAGCTTCGTTTAGGAAACGTAGGAAATTATCATATTACTATCATCAAACGTTAATTTAGCTCCAAGCCTTTTGTAGGCTAAGTTCAGAGCACGACAGGACCATTCCAGGTGTCACTTTTGCCTTATTAGCCCGCCCTGAAGCGGTACCATTTTTTGCCATTTTCGGACCACCCAATGGCCCGTAGCAAAAACGAAGCACAGTTCTGTGATTCTCGTCCGATGCCCTACAAGACCATATAGGTCACGTTGAGAATCTTTGGGGAAGTTCACGGGCCTCCCTTGTTAGGCAAATCGAACTTAAGATAACGGGCTCATAAGGCATTTCTGCAAAAACGTCTATGATATTCGTTCTTCCAATGGGAGACTACCCCTAGTAGACCTATTTTGAACAAGATTAAGTAGGTACACCAGTAGTACCCAATCTCCTTTTTTTATCACCAACAAATGTTGCCTTCATGCACTTAAACTACAAACCATCATTTTCCTTATAATCAAATCAATTATAATCAAAACTTCATAAATTTTCAAAGAGTGCGTTCCCTTATTGCGGCAGGTAAATTACAAAATTTTCAAAGTCATACAAAAAGAAAGTCCTTGAACAAAAAATTATTCTGCGTCCTCGGAAGTTCTAGTTCACCTGTGGAAGTGTCAAACTGCTTAGAAGAGTGTTCAGTTTCATTTGAAGTGTCCAACTTGACGTGAAAATAGTCTATATCACTTACACTTGCAGGAGTAACGGTTCTCTGTTGGCTGCTTCGACAAGCGACCTGTTGAATGTTGTTGCACCAAGTAGCGGTGAGATGGTACAGACATCCAGCGTGAGTGTTTTGTAATATATGTCTGCTTTGTCCTTTCTACCCTTTCGCTACATTTTCACGCACTGTGTATTGTGAACACGCTCTAGTCTTAACATGATACTGCTCCTGGAAGCTGTAAATACAACTATCATAGTCAAGCAGCTACTTAACAATGTGGGACGGAAAATTTTGCCTGCGCGAGATTGCGGAGGCGTTAAGGAGTCACTTAAATATCATCGACGAAGAGACTTACATATAGGAGTGGTTGTACATGTTGCAGAAAATGTTATTTATCATTGTCCATTGAGTTTTAGCCGTCCCCGTTTTAAAACTCAAAATTTCAAATTTTCTTCATTTCGGCGCACGTGGCCTTCGTTCTAGGACAAACAGCCGAGGGGCGACTTGTCCGCCAGGAATTGAAAGCTCTCCCTACAGCGCTTGGTGGGTCGATGCGACATGCGGCAACCCATTCTAGTCCAACCAGTGCACGGTAGTGTTGAATACACCGATTTTCTGGGAAGCACCATAGTGATCTCCAAACTTTCTGGGTAGAACAAAAATAAATAAAAACAGCGTTTCGATGCGTGCTATTAAAGCAAAGGCGACGCATGGAAGCGGTTTGTCGTGCTTATTAGAAAGTACCCCGCATAAGATTTGGTGCTTCTATAGTAGTTTGAACGAGGGATTTGACAAATTCCTAACAGAAGCGAAAGGACGCATTCAGAGCAGACATGCAGCAGAACGATGGCATTGATTGGATTGCCGAGTGGGTAGGGTTGCGAATGTGCAGGAGAGAGATCAGCAGTTCGGTTCCGAGGGTATTGCTAGGCATGATTCCTGTCTTTGTCAATGGTAGGATGCACCTTGACCTCGGTAGGGGATCCTGTTCTCTTCATAAGGCCATTTTCAGCTTTCCCTCAAATGTGTAAGGGGATAGTTTTCGTCGCTCGCGCATTAAGCCAGGTTTGTCTCGCTTGGAAAGCTCTCGTTAGATGACGTTCATATACAGTGTGTTTCAAAAGTATGTAGCCACCTTAAATTCAAAATTTTCTCGTTTCGCGTTCGTTTCTACGAACTGGCGTTAGCAGCACTGGATTCCCCGTAGACGAAAATAGCTAGATTGCTTTTTCCAGAAAAAGCTTGATCTCCGGCAAAAACTAGGCGTTTTTTGAATTTTTTGTTTGTTTCAAAAGTATGTAGCCACTCTCAAAAAATAGGATTTTTATTAAAAATTAATAGTCAATTGGATCACCATTATTTCTTATTACATCATATAACCTGCTACGCATGCTAACACTAACAAGTTTCTGGATCACTTCGTCACCGATGTTGTCCCAGGCAGTCAAAATAGCGGTTTTCAGCTCCCAAAATTGTTGAACTGCCTGTTATTTAAGTAGACCTGCCGGAGCAAGATACCGCACATGTTCTCCATTGGGTTGCAGTCAGATGAGCAAGCTGGCCATTCCATTGCTCGGATTCCATTACGTTGGAGCCAGTCTGTGGTCGATTTGGACACATGAAGTGCAGCGTTGTCCTGCTGCAGTACATGTGTCTGCAGTTTTCTCCCTGTTAGGAAGGGCAGCAGGCTGAACTCCAGTAAGGCTTGATACCCTAGACTGTCCATACGACATGATGGGAATCTGAGCTTCAGCTTCCCCTACTGCAGAAGCCTGCCCATGTCATCAGAGGCCCGCCTCCGAAGTTATGTCGAGAGAAGGTGATGGGAGCCTGTCGTAGATCTCTCCAGTAATACCGGTAACCACCGGGACCATCCAGATTAAATTTTTTGTCGTCACCGAAGATGACCTGAAGCAATAAGCGTGTGAAATTCATGACGTCGACGAAACCAGAAAGTTCCTACATTTTCCCATTGCGTGCCATGTTTTTGCGGGCAAACTCCACTCGCGCCTGCTTGTGGAAGTTCGTGAGATGAGGTGCTTTCTGCATGGTCTGTCTGCCGATGTGTTCGTTCGATCGAATACAACGTCATATCGTTGTTCTTGATGCAGATAGACCCGTCTCAGCGCGAACTTGGTTGACACTCCATATGGAGTTCGATACCATGCGGCTGATTTGTCGACGATTCTGGCTCGAAATCACACGCGGACGACCCGGTACAGGTGTAGACCGATAATCATTGGGATTTCGAAGGAAGTGGTCGACACATCTTGCGAACGTCCGAGCTGACGAGCAATGGCGCGGTTTGTCAAGCCAGCATCCTTGAGCGCTCGGATATGAGCTTGTTCCTCGATAATCAGGACACGTCCACGGACTGGCATCGTGGTTATTTTTGAAGAACAGGTCAAGCTGGCTATTTATGACAAGAACTTCCCGCCAAAAAGAGCGCAAAATTTGAATAGGAGTGTAAAAATGCCCGATATTTTCTGGAGTGGCTACATACTTTTGAAACAAACAAAAAATTTAAAAACGCTTAGTTTTTGCCGGAGATCAAGCTTTTTTTCTCGAGAGGGCAACCTAGCTATTTTCGTCTACGGGGAATCCAATGCTGCTAACGCCAGCTCGTAGAAACGAACGCGAAACAAGAAAATTTTGAATTTAAGGTGGCTACATACTTTTGAAACGCACTGTATGATCCCTCTGTGTGCAAAGCTATTGTAATCTACTCTAATCTACCGCAACACCGAAACCGGATGCCATATTCGTGATTAAGACCCCAAATGTACACGAAGTTTGGGCGAAAGATTTTTCTACCTTTGGAGTGCCGAGAGTATAACCCCGTCCCCCCCCCTCCCTTCTCTCTCCCTATGGCGGGGAGCGTAGTCAGGGCGGCAATAATATGGGTGAGGGACGTTCTGCCTGAAAGCGGCGCGGGCAAAGACGTGGGACAGTGCCTGCGGAGCCAATTAGCGTCGACTCGCGTCGTGACACCCGCCGCTTCGCACTCAGCCAGACAGCCCTCGCCGCGGAGGCGATGCTGACCCAGCCAACCACGGGAGCCTGTAGGTCGACCAAATTTGGTGTGATTACAATAGATAGAGGGATAGGAGGCTCAGACGGCTTGCATTGGCAGTACAGAAATTGGGAATGGTCGAACCCTACCATCTTCTATATCAGAATTTCAAGCTCTATCGAATGAGCCTGGAAAGAATATTTTTTCGATAACCCTTACAACAATTTTTTCAGGTCAGTTCAACTTTCATTAAATATCAGTTTTTATTTATATCAGAATTAACTAACCTAAGAGGCATGCTTCGCGGCTACTGATGTGAACTCTACCATCTCATGTATTAGAATTTCGATCTCTATCGAATGAGCCAGAAATCATCATGTCTAAACTGTCTAAATAACCCACGAGGCGACTTTTTAGGCGTTGTTTATTTTCGTTAAATATCAGTTTTTATTTATATCAGAATTAATTGGGAGGCATGCTTCCACTCTACTGACCTAAACCCTACCATCTCCTGTACTAGAATTTCGAGCTCATCGAATCTTCCAGAAAAGAATCCTGCCTCAATAACCCTTAAAGCAAATTTTTTCAAGCGCTGTTTATTTTTCGCTAAATATCGGTTCTTATTCACATATATCAGGATTAAATGCGAGGTATGCTCCAGGCTAAAATTGCACGAGGACTCCAATTAGATATACGAGAGATCTTTTAACAGAAGTTTAAAGCATTCGTTTCCATGGCATCTCTTTAGCATCTCGTGAGTGATTTTTCTATGGAACTTTTTAATGCACACATCATATATTTCGACACTAAGGCTGGATAGGTGGTTCACTAAATGTTCACCGAGAATAAATTCCATCACACAATACATCAAATTGCTCGTCCAGTCGTTTGTGGATTCTAGCAGTTTTTTGACCTCGGGTCATGCAGGCAATGTACCTGCATAGCCAATGTCTCCTCTACCAATTAACGAGTTAGGAAACACTCATGAAATGCTTTGAGAAAATTGGAGTACTTCGGTGTTCTTAGGAGGCCTAACGACTATCAAATCGCTCCGTGGGGCAGTTTCAGACTGTGAACATGCTCTACGCATGGAAAGATCATAATGTCGTTTTCAAAAAGGTTGAGCAATTACGGTGCTCTTAAAAAGTCTCTCGTCTATCTATTTATATTCCTCGCGCAATTTCAGCCTGGATGCATGCCTCCCAATTAATTCTGATATAAATAAAAGCCGGTATTTAACGAAAATAAACAATGCCTAAAAAGTCGCCTCACGAGTTATTTAGACAGGTAATTTCTAGCTCATTCGATAGAGATCGAAATTCTAATACAGGAGATGGTGTAGAGTTTATATCAGTAGCCTGGAAGCATGCCTCGTAGTTAATTCTGGTATAAATAAAAGCTCATATTTAACAAAAGTTAATAAATAGCGCCTAAAAAATGTTGTAAGGGTTATTGAGGCAAGATTCTTTCCTGACTCATTCGATAGAGCTCGAAATTCTAATATAGGAGATGGTAGGGTTCAAATCAATCCGAGTTTCTGGACTGCCAATGCAGTATAAAACATAACGAAATGTAAAATTCAAAGAAGTAAAGAAAGGTTTAAAAATAATAGATTTTTATTTATTTATTTTTTTATAAATTAAAAGAATGATATGTCACAAACTGTAAAACATTAAAAGGTTCGTTTCGCCATTGCCTTCAGACGAACCTTTGTGTAATGCTCCTCCCGTGGCTCTTCAGTGAAGAAGAGGAGCATATTTTAAGGTATCTTTGAAATCTGTTTGTGTGAGGAGAGATAGAAAAATGGAAAGGAGGAGAGGTCAGAAGAGAAAGAAGAATAGAATAGAAGAGAAAGAATGAATATGAAAGGATAAAGAACTACACTCTACATGTGAAAGTTGATTTCAAAACAGAAAACAAAGAAGGAGTAGAAAATTTTATTTAGAATAAATGAAAAGATATAACTTAAAGAGGTATCAAAGATGTTCTTATAAGTTGAAAGGGATTAATTAAAAGGTGTATTCATATATAATTAATATTTTTAAATATATTTTTTATAAATTTCACTATAGTTATTATATTATGTATAATTATAATTTATTATGTATGGTTAATTTTCTAGTATATAATTAAAATAACTACCGTAATCTTTCAAGTAATCACTATTATTAATACCTTTATCATATTATAATCACTGTTTAAAATTGAGCGACTTACCATTTAGCCAATCACCGCACTCCGTAGTGGAACATTTACAAATAAGGAAGTGTGTATCAATAGACTGTTATATATATATAT
This sequence comes from Heligmosomoides polygyrus bakeri, assembly GCA_947359475.1. Lineage (NCBI taxonomy): Eukaryota > Metazoa > Nematoda > Chromadorea > Rhabditida > Heligmosomidae > Heligmosomoides > Heligmosomoides polygyrus. The sequence continues at coordinate 63,165,586 of OX375867.1, forward strand.
ATATATATATATATATATATATATAATATATATATATATATATATATATATATATATAGTGATATCCAAACTAATTCTCATTTATAATTCAAATATGGCAAAACTGGTTGTATCATTGAGAAGGGTTGCATAACTATACTTAGTGTAGAAAAAAGAGTGCAATAAAACTAATAGCAAAACAAAACGGTATCGTTTTAGTTATTGGATAATATTATTAATTTATATTGTATATTAAATAAATATCATACGCAGTTATAGCAAATAAAAGATTTGACAGATTTTTCTTGTATGTATTCTTCATTCATCAAAAGTTTTCCGTAAAATTATAGATAGATTGTCTTCAACTTTATGAAATTTGAATTTATAATATATAAATCTGTGTTTATATAAACATTTAATTATGTTCGAAATAATGAACTCTTTTGAGTATCCGTTATGCTTCAAAATATTTTTCAATTCAATAATTTTTTTCTAGAAAACACTAGGTCAGAACAAATGTTTGCTATTCTTAATGTTTCCGATAAAATTATAGCTTTTTTGATATTTATGGAGGCTGCTGACGTAGAATGTGGAAACCTTAAAACTTTAAAGTTGAAATCATCTGTTTTATTGTACATTCTTGTTTCTATTCTATTATTGATAATTCTTAATGTAATGTCCAAATAATTGCAGTGATGTTCATTAATATGCGTCTTTTTCAATTCCAGAGTGTCTTTATAGACTAGCTTTAAAATATCGTCCGCATGCTTTTCGTTTAAGTTATGAACTACAAGTAGATCATCCATATATCTGTATGGTATAAATATGTTATTACTACTAGCGACAAACGATTTAGCGAATTCGTATTCCAATATAGACATTGTGATATCTGCAAGTAGTGGACTAAAGTTACCTCCTTGAGGGACACCTTTATTTTGTCTAAAAATTGTTGAGCTGAATACCACATAGCTATTTTTAAGTAAAAAATTAACATAATGCATAATGTCTTGCATATTAAATATTTTGTATTGAGAATTC
>OX375867.1:63166802-63194760 GCA_947359475.1 Heligmosomoides polygyrus bakeri
CCTACCGAACTGTTTTTACAAAAACTGCGTTCGATGATTCATTCTTCGTACCATTAGAATCGTTTGTGCTGAACTGCGCCGTTCTTCTAAGCAGTTTTACCATCTTCAAGATTCTAGTGGAAGGTTGCTTTGCGTTTCCTTGGTCTGGTTTCCCATTTATCACTAAAGCAGGATATGTTATTACCCAACCAGTGAACTACCTACGCGGTAGATCTGGATGCCCAAAGTGTTTTACATGTACAGGGTCGCCTTGGTCCCAGAAATAACGAAGTGAAAGTGTCTCGACCCTTAGCCCTGCAGTCCAGCAGTGGGCGATGAGATCCGCAGCAGATCAACAAACTTAACCGTTTCCCGCGCACCCTCAGTCAGTGACCGATTAGCTGAGTGGATAGTTGCATGGACCGTGAGGAAGCGTCATTCAATTAGAAGTTACCCCAAACATCTCTCGAATACATTGAGGAACGAAAAATCTAGATAAAGCTGCGTTCTTCCACCTTTAGAATAGTACAGGAACTATAAAATTGCTTGTAGAACTGGTCGTTCGTCGCGGCGACAGATTGCCTCATCTCCGAGCCGAGGTACTGCCGGAATGCCGTTCCAATGGAACTTCTGGGTAAATCACTCGCGAAAGAGCAGGAGCTTATTCGCGCAAACTTACGCTTTTAGCTCTAAAATGTGAAGTATCTAGTCAACTTCCTAGGGAAACATGGTGCACAAGGTGAAGGCGTAAGGTGTGACTGCGTTCACCTGACATAAGTTCGTCGGCCGTGAAACCATTACATTGGTTGGGATACTGTGTTGACTCGAACTTTAGCAATGATGCTGTGTCATTTGAAAAGCACAAATATGTTGTGGAGGATAGCTAATGTTGGGGAAAAACCGTAGCACAACTGCAAAACTGGTTTAGTGACTCTTTCTACGTTTCTGGGCACGAAAAACGAAGGGATAATTTGCGATAATGTAATAAACTGCCTTCGCAAGCCTTTCTGTAATCATGCTGAACGTCGAATAGTGAGTGGATTCAAACCCTTCACCTCTTGGCAGTCCACCTCTTGGCACCTATGCATTCAGCTGTCCTATCGCCGTCTGAGCGACGATACAAATAAGTTAGGTTCTTGTACAAGAGGTGGAGGTTTGAATCCATTCATACATTTCATTTTTAGCAGCTTTTACCGGTCACCGGCTCCGTGCGAAATTCAGGTCGAAATATTTGACTTTATCATTTCTCAGAGCGAAGCGTTTTGGCACATAGGCTGCAATTCGGCTATTCTGAACTAGCGCTCATGTAGTTCCCTGGTAAGATTTCTTGCCGTTTAGCTTATCTCCTACGGTGAGTCTTCAGTTGGCATGTCACATTCTGTCTCGGGGCGCATTTTGTTACTCTCGAGTTTATTTGGTTTTTGTTTCTTATCAACTTTTTCCGATCTTTCATATAAGTTAATCGTTTCCTGCGCTTGTTTTCCGGTATGGCTAATGCTTTCTCCAAAATGTATTTCCCTTAACCTCATACGTTCAGGTTGGTCACTGGTGCCGGTAATAGTTTAAAAACCCACTTTTCGTTACGTGTCACGATAAGTCGATCTTGGTTGGCGTATGCCTCCCGTCTAGTGTAGTACCAATTCGCTGCCCTCGGAGGGATAGAAGGTATAGTTGGCCTGAGAAATCGAACCGGGACCTAGAAATTGAGCACACGCAACAGCCGACGCCTCCGAGCGCGCTACCGCTTACCCAGCGATTGGTCCAGTGTCTGTTCAGTCCAGATTTTTGAGTTCTGCAATTTTGCGTTTTTTAGAATGCAAGCGCCGAGGAACGAAAAATTGAGGTGACACTAAAGGGTTGCTGGCAGCACGACAAAGAAGTTATTGCTGACTGCAAAGTGCAAGATGAGGTAACTTTCTATATTTTAATTCCTCTTATCGATTATTCTGATCATGCGTGCGGTCGAATGGATATTAATACGTTGACGACTGTGTGACATGCTGTCATTGATTTATTGGGCTTCTCGACAAGTAGCTATTTCAATCAACAAATAAACAAGTAGAGATTACTAGACACTCCTAAAGACCCATTTGGTGGTACAATCCATAAAGCTTCCGCATCTGTATCTGGCCAATCAGCCATCTTCTTCCCACTCTGTTCGTTTGTTCCCGTCACAACTATTCCAAGTAATTCGTCACGAAAAATAACTATAAAAATCGGTCGGCCTACCGCATTCAAATACATCATCATGAAATCCAGATTCCACCGCAAAGTTCGACCGATTAGAGGCTTCAAAATCGCTCTTCCAAGCTTCCTCATCCTCATCTTCTGCTTCGGATTCTGCTTCACTTTCTGAGCCGTCGTCCTCTTCAGCTGGTAGTACAGGGGGTGCTCACCATCATCATCGTTCTGGACCACCTCGTCATCCTCATCATCACATTCCAGCAAGAGACGATTGAGGCTTTAGTCTAGTTCATCTTGCCCATTCTCTTGTTAAATGCTTTCTAACATGTTTGAAATCCTGCACTCAAATTCATTGCTATGACCATGGAATCATCATCTGTTTGCACGTGGTCCAAAGAAATTGAACACAATAAAAAACTACAGTTACTTCTTTTGAAAGAAAAACTGTGTCATTACATAGCGTTAGGATTTTGTGGTCGCGTGAGACTGTGCGGCATGATGTCGTGTCACCCTTTCGACATTGCAAGAAATCGAAGGCCCCACGCGCCAAGCACGAGAAAAGGACGCGGTCGTCAAGAGTCGGTCTGGAACTTCTCGTAGGCGTCTAACAGAAACGGATCAATGGCTGTTCACTTCACTCAATACAGGGGTGGTTTCAGTGCGTTGCCGAGAGCGGAAGGCGTCAGCCGAGGCCGAACATGGAATTTTGTTGCTGCCGAACACACATGTGCAATAAAAAAGTGTCGATCAGAGTGGTGGAGGAATCAAGGGAAGACCGTGCTGGGCAGTTGAATTGTTCGTATTTCTCCATTTATTCTCTATTCCCTTTTATCATTCATTCACCTGTGTTCGCTAAAATTAGAAGGTTTTCACTGAAGGAGCAGATGGCAAAGTTAGTCAAGCGCGACACTTTTCATTTCCACAATCACCACCCCTTATACCTATAGCGCTCATTTCGAGTGAGGCGGAAATTCGTTACCGATTGCCCGAGTTTCAGTGACCGCCAACAGCGATCCCATATCGCCGTGGATCAGTAATGTGTGGTTTGTGATGCTCTTCGTTTTGATGGGCATATGCATTGCTGGCGGTCTGCTCGTGTTCTCGTTGTTATATCGACTATGCTGGCAGGACCGCGATAAGGCGAAAGCCCAGGTGAGTAGGTCTTATGTTCTGTTACCTAATTGAGCCTGTTTTTCAAGTAATTGACATTACCACGCATCGGGACATTCTCGCCTTCAAATACCTACCAACTTCATTTTTTATGTGATCTAACCTAGAATATTATAAACGCATGGTAGCGCAGTGGGAGGAGGCGCCACCTTTCGCGTGCACACCGACTCAGCGTTCTTAATTCGGGTCCTTATTAAGCTAGCCGGGTTTTCTACTCCCCCCCCCCCCCAACCGGTGTCGGTGAATTGACATCAGATTTGTTTGGGATGCATCCAAGTTGCCTTCACTATTACCTGTATTACCTGTCGTCCCGTTGATCATCGACTTGCTCGAGCGGGCGCCAGCAGCGTCTCCATTCGTCCCTGTCGCGTGCCAGAGTAGTCCAATGGATCCTCCTCGCTCGAGGGACACGAAGAGCGTCATACCGGTCGTTCAGGGCTTTCACGAAGAAGTCCGACCAACGCGTTGGTGGGCGTCCTGGTGTTCTTTTGACATCCCGCGGAATCCAATCTGTGACGGCTCTCGTCCAGCGGGTGTCTGCGAATCGCATTACGTGGCCGGCCCACCTAATTTTCGACGACTTGGCCCATGCGACAGCGTCTCTGATCTTCGAACGTCGGCGAAGCTCGGAACTCCGGAGGCCTTCTCTCACTTGCGTGAGTCGTGTCACTCCGAGCATCGTCCTCTCGATTCCACGCTGCGCGACGCTGATCGCGTGTTCATCCTGCTTTCGTATAGCCCAGGTCTCTGAGGCGTATGTTAGGGCAGGAAGAACAGTGGAGTCGAATAGGTGGGCACGGAGTCGGACGTTCTTCGTTTTCTTCACGACTTCTTCGACGCTCTTGAAAGCTCCCCAAGCCGCTCGTTTCCTCCTGCTCAGCTCTGGTGCTAGGTCGTTGGTCATGTTGACTTCGCGACCCAGATACACATAGCTGGAGCATTCGGAGATGTTCGTTCCGTTGAGCGAGAATGGGGCATCAGAAACCCATCCGTTCTTCATGAACATCGTCTTCGTAAGATTCAGTTGCAGTCCAACACTTCCACATACACGATCGAAGTCGGCCAGCATTCGTTCCGCCTGACTGATGCTCGGGGTTATGAGCACGATGTCGTCAGCGAAGCGAAGATGGTGCAGTTGCCGGCCGTCGACCTTCACTCCCATGTCTTCCCATTCTAGTTCGCGCATGACGTTTTCGAGGGTGGCGCTGAAGAGCTTCGGGGATATGGTATCCCCTTGTCGAACCCCTCTCTTCACGTCAATGACGACGTCGTTGTAGAATGGTGAGATCTTGGTCGTGAATCCACTGTACAGCTCTCGAAGGACTCTGATGTACTGAGTAGGAACGCCCTGGGTGATCAGGGCTTCCATGACCGCTTCAGTCTCGACGGAGTCGAATGCCTTCTTCAGGTCAATGAACGTAAGGCACAGCGGCAGCTTGTACTCTCGCGACACTTCGATGAGCTTCGTAATTGTGTGTATGTGGTCGATCGTGCTGAATCCTCTCCGAAATCCTGCTTGTTCGCATGGCTGTCCTTCGTCCAGCGTTCTACTAATCCTATTCAGGATGACTCGAGTGAACAGCTTGTAGACTACGGACAACAGGCAGATCGGGCGATAGTTGCCAACGTCGTGCACGTCTCCCTTCTTGTACAGCAAAACGGTCTTGCTGGTCTTCCACTGAGATGGAACCTTGCATTCGGACAGGTAGCGTGTGAAGAGCCGCGCCAAGGTGTTGATGAGCGCTGGCGGGAGGTTCTTCAGGTGTTCAGCTCTGATCCTGTCAGAACCGGGTGCTGTACGTTTCTTCACCGACGAGATGGCGTGTCGGATCTCGGAAGGGAGAACAGAGGGAACGACGTATCCATCCTGCGGAAGATGGCATGGGGGCAGGTGGACGTGGCTATCGAAGAGATCGGAGTAGAAGTCGTGGATGACTTTCTCCATGGTCCTTCTGGAAGAGGTGATGGTTCCGTCAGGACGTCGGAGAGCGGTCATCTTGGTCTTGAAGTTGGCGAAGTTCCGGCGGGCATTGCGGATGCTCAGCCCTGCCTCTACTGCTTCAGCCAACACTTCCGCCCTTCTCTTCTTAAGATCCTCCTTTATCGCCGTTCTGCATAGCTTCGAAAGCTCGGACGTCAGTTGGTGGTTGCCAGACGCTCGTGCTGCTCCACGCTGGCGTATCAGCTTAAGAGTTTCCGGAGACAGGCGTCTCTTGGTGGTCTTCAAGCTCTCGGCTCCCTTAGCACTATCGCGGAGATGGTGCACGAAGCGATCGTATTCCTCGTCGACGTTGTCCATGACGGCATCTTCCCAAAAGCCGACAAGAGAGGTGTAGAGATCCCAGTTGATGGTCGTTCTGGGACTCCTCTTCTTGAACTTCGCGGCCTTCTCTCCTTGACGCGAAAAGCGGAACCTCGCGCGAAGGAGGCGGTGGTCCGATCCCGTGAAGAACTTGGGGACAACGGAGACATCGGTCAGGCAATACTTGCGATTGAAGATGATGTGGTCGATCTCGAGCCTTCACTATATCTGTAGAAATATGATGCGTGGGATGCATTCCACGAGTTGATTGGCTAACGCTGTCCTTTATCCTTTTACAAGTGCTCCAACACGCCTAAAATATCTATCTAAATGATAGGGTAAGTGCCGTATACCTGAAGTTGCGCAGTTGGGCATGATTGAGTGTATCCTATTTTTTGTTTAGCTTTGTTGTTTCTATAGTCGTACGCGTGTAAACAGCCCTCTCTCTTTCATTCTGATGGGCAATTCAGTGTATAGAACGAGTGCGCTGCGCAGTCTCTACATAACACGCCAGGAAATTCATTGCATTCCAGCACCTTTGGGCAAACTCAAAAATATTGTTAGGTCAAATGATAAGAAATTCCTGTTTTTTTCGTAGGTGCCTTTTTCCTTAAGACACTCTGTGAAGGTGAATTTGTAGTTTAAAAAATCTGTGAAAAATGATAAATTTGACCTCATTCGACCATAGCTACTTATGCTTCATATAGGGTACGCTTTAAGGTTGTTGCGAGTTCCCAGCAGAGCGAAACGTATGCACTTCTCAACTGTGCTGCTTCACGTCCAACCTTCGAGGTCTCTGATTTTAGGGTAAGCTCACATCTCAATTTAGCATTTAATAGCTTTTGCATGCTGCTTGAATAATGTAGCTCTTGACTTTATTTCTGTAGAAATACTTCCGCCTGCGTTTATTGTCGCAACTACTTATAGTAAGCCTTACATTTACTGCGCTCAAGCTCTCTCGGAGTCGACACCTTAACGCGTGTTCGGGGAAGGTTTTTGCTCATCCTATCCTATTCCCGCATAGTTTCTTATTTCGAGTCCAATCTCAGGACTTGGGCCGCCTCGTTTTGGCAAGCGGTGAACCGGCGAAGTTTGGCTCATCGAAACGTTCAAGCCCTTATATCGTCGGTATTCTTAGAGTTGGGTTTACAGCATGTTGCTAGTGGTCGTTTTGGAGAGGTCTTCAGTGCGATCTACCGAAATGGAGACCACGTTGGAGAAGTGGCTGTCAAGGTGCTGAAGGACGAAGAAAGCTGGCATTCTGAGCATGTAAGGCCCTCTCTGATATGTCATTTTCACGTCAAATTGAACACTTTTAAAGTTAAACTGGACAATTTTCAAACCAACTTCTACAGTTTCAAGATCAAATTGGGCACTCTTCCAGACAAGCTTGACGGTTTTGAGATCGATCTGTACATCTTAAAAATCAAGACGAGCTTCTTCCACGCTTTTTTTAAAATTTTTTTAGCATAATTTTTGTTGTAGGAAATGTTAATATGACTTTTTTAAAATGTACCCGCCCCAATAAGTGAGTACACTGTTTGGAATTTTGTGAAACATTTTTTTCAGAGGAAATAATGATTTAAAGCCCGTTTAAGAGTGCAAGAAGACGGCTATTTTTTGACATAACAACGGTGGAGATCGCGCCATGCACTCGACTAGATTGTCGCGATGTGTATATGACTGATGGTGTAAAAGCTGCTTAATTGAAACATCGATGTGAAGAAATGTGTTTTGTATAACTTTTCCTGTTACACCGTTTCTATCTGTGCTAATTACGCAAGGAGAATTTTTGCTATCAAGCAAATAAGAATCGCGACGATCTAGTCGAGTGTATGGCGCGATTTTTTCTTTTATGTCACTGTATGACTGCTGTCTCTCCGTGCTTTAAAACGAAATTTACTTCATCATTTTTCCTCAAATTTCTGAAATAAATTTTCGAACTTTGTGTTCGCTTTTTGGGGAAATTAAAAACCTTCTAAGAAGTCATATTAATTTTTCCTTGAACTATACTTGTTCCAGCCGTCTCGAAGAGCCTATTTTAATGCGGAAAATGCTCGTTTTGATTTGCAAGATGTTCAGCTAGGGGATTTCAGAAGCGTCAGGCCTGTTTAGAAGAACGTCCAAATAGATTTTAAAAGTTGCCAATTTGAAGTAAAAATGCTATATGCGCTTTTCTTATTTTTTCAGTTAAGCAAATTCTCTATGCCAAAGACTTCTTTGAGACTACCGAAGAAGCACGAAAGGTCACTTATTGCTTTGATGCTGATTCAGACAATCTACATCGATGTTTTGCGGAAAGCCGGACATCCCAACATTCTCCGCTATATCGACGTTGAAAGAAGGAATAATGAATATTGGTTGATCACGGAGTTTATGAAGGAAGGAAATTTGCACGATTATCTCAAAGTGAGCTTCGTTACATACAATTTCCTTTTACGAGAATTTTTGATGTTATCTACATCAGTGTAATTGAGTGGGTAACTTTTCCCTATTAAGAGAAAACTCTAAAAATAACACGAAAACTTTCTGCACAAGTATAATAGACTAAGCTTTTCAAACAGAAGAGCAGCGTGCGATTTATAGCCGACGATTTATAGGCTAGGAGATGTGGAAGGAACATCCTAAAAAAAAGTTTTCAGAAAATTATTACGAGGCTGTAAAGAGATCTCAACAAAACTCAGGGTTAGATGTAGGGGTTTTTAAAGCATGAAATCACGGCAGGGGTAAGAATTCACATTGTGCTGTGCACATGGGTCGACCATCTGCATCCGCTGATGTCCCGCATGCCTGAAACGCTGCTTACAAGGAAAGGTTCCCCACTCAGGGTGAGCTTTTGCGATGCTATTTTGACGGGATGAAGGGACGTGTGAGCGAAGTCCAAAATTACATTTAGTTTTTGCTGAACGCTTTTTTTAAAGATTTGAAAAAGAAGTATGAAAACGCGTGCGCAACACTCTTCAATTCAACACTTATGACACCCCACGCGATGTGCTTCGGTGGCGCAGTCGGTTGTAGTGCCGCCCCATAGAAGCACATCGGTGGGCTTATGAGTTCGAGTGCGAGTGCTGCCATTGTTTTTGCACGTATGAGTTTGTTGTTATTACACTTTCTTATGACCACAGGAGTCAATTTTAGACCACCAATGCTTACAACAAACCAAGACTCTATTTGCGCTTTCATATGTGCTAGCTGTTTTCGTGGATGGCAGTTGGTTACGTCGATGTTCACCCAGGACCCTACCATGCACCCACGGATTGCGCGTTCAACTAAGAAGAAGTGATCATTCCTTGCCAAGGAGAAGATTGCTGCTCACTGGCTATTGTAAGATGCTGCTGGTGTGACATGCGCTTGTGTTTTACTTGTTTCGTAGTTCTGTACCATAGCTGTTGACTAAAAGGGAAGAGCAATAAGAGCTTTCATTTCAAGAGAAATGATATGGTGTAGTTACGCATCGTTGAAAAACTAGCACATATAAAGGCGCTAATTGACAGCCTTGGTTTGTTGTAAGCATTGATGGTCTAAAATTGACTCCTGCGATCATGACAAAGCGTAACAACTACAAACTAATATGTGCAAAAATATTGGCAGTACGCGGGCTCGAACTCAAATTCCCGCTGGTGTATTTCTATGAGGCTTCACTCTTATCACATGCGCCACCGATGCATACTCGTGGGTGTCATAGTGGTAGATGAGTGTTGCGCACACGTTTTCACACCTCTTTTTCAGGTCTTTAAAAAAGCGTTCAGCAAAAGTTATCAGTAATTCTGGGCTCCGCTCACACGGCCCTACATCCTGTCAAAATAGCATCGCAAAAGCTCACCTTGAGTTGGGAACCTTTCCTTGTTAGGATTCGAGTTACATAATTTTCTTATTTTACCTTTCCATAATCATAAACTTTCTCAGGTTACACGCAGGAGATAAGGGATATCGGGTATACACAAATTTCAATGAATATTCACGCGCATCTTTCTGGAAGAGTTACAAGATGACCATGTAGCCTGTATTACCTTTCGTCCCGACGAGTCCTAGCTAGCGCCATCAACGCCTCCATTCGTCCCTTTCGCGTGCCAGAGTGCACCAATGGATCCTCCTCGCTCGAGGGACACGAAGGGCGTCATACCGTTCTTTCAGGGCTTTCATGAAGAAGTCATATCAACGTGTTGGTGGGCGTTTTGGTGTTCTCTTGACATCCCGCAGAATCCAGTCAGTGGCGGCTCTCGTCCAAGGGTGTTTCCGAAACCTTTTCAGTGCCGCGCATCGAGGACGAAACGCGTCCTCGATGCGCGGCACTGAACGCGTGTTCATCCTGCTTTCTTAAAGCCCAGTCCTCTAAGGCGCACGTTAGGGCAGGAAGAACTCTGGAGTCGTTAGAGAGGTGCGTACGGAGCCGGGTGTTCTTCTTCTTCCTCACGACTTCTTCGACGCTCTTGAAAGTTCCAAACTGCTCGTTGCTTCCTGCCCACATCCGCCACTAGATCGTGGGCCGTGCTGTCTTCGCGACCTAGATACTTGTATTTGGAGCATACGGAGATACACTTATCGCCGAGCGAAAGCGGTGTATAAGAAAGTTTCTCATGAACATCGTCCTCGTAGGATTCAGCTGCACTTCAGCGTTCCCACATACACGATCAAAACCGGCCAGCATTCACTCCACTTGGCTAATGCTCGGTGTTATGAATGCGATATCGAAGCGAAGCGAAAATGGTGCAGCTGCTGGCTGTCGATCTTCACACCCATGTCTTCCCATTCTAGTTCGCGCATGACGTTTTCGAGGGTGGCGCTGAAGAGGATATTCGGGGATATGGTATTTCCTTGCCGAAGTCCTCTCTTCACCAACGTGTTGACGACGACGTCGTTGTAGAATGGTGGAGCCTTGGTCGTGAATCCACTGTACAGCTCTCCAAGTACTCTAATGTACTGAGAAGGAACAGGGGGGGGGGAACATAACTCCAACGCCGCGCGACCCCCCTGTGGCGTCGCTCACGGTGCGCGACGAAATTGTACGAGTTCTCGCGGTTCGACTGCTTCCGACAGGGGCTGCTAGCAACACTTCCGACAGAGACGGCTAGTGGCTACCGCTAGGGCGCGAAAGCATGTGCCGGCGACTGTCGGCCACGTTTTTCGGGTAGAAGAAGGAGATCAGTTGGGTGAGACACTTTTGGTGCCTCGTGGTAGGGAATTCTATGCCCAATTCCATGCGTACCTCGCTCGTACTAGTGTATTGTTAACCGGTAGCAAATGAGATTGCATAGAATCCTAACGAAGTGAGCTGTTATATCTCCATACATGTCTATCACACGTGAACTTACGAGTAATAGGCATTCTTGAAGATTCCGTCTTGAAGTGGGAGCGTTTGCTAACAAAGCTTGTAAGTTCCTGAAATCTATAACATCTTTGCTTTGAACAGTTGGCCTTGTTATGAAGCGTTTGAAGTTTTCAGTGATTGCTGAGATGTGAGATATGTAGTTTTTGGAGGGCAGTCGTTCGGTACACCGTGCTGCCCGCCGCCCACACCCCGCCCTACCCGCGCCGCCCTATTGGGACAAGTTTGCTGCGCGCGAAGCCGTCGTTAATTTGCGTGACGTCGTCCAAAAACCTAACATCTGATAGCAGACGATTGGGAAGCGCATCACGGGAAGCTCTGAAATCATTTTCCAGATGTTGCCAACTCTGAAGATGTTGCTGTAGTGGTCGGAAAATGCGGACGACGTCTTCGTACTGAGCAATGGGGGGGGGGGGGGGGACTTGAAGAAAGCCTTGGCGCTGCACCTGAAAACTCAAATATGGTGAACGAGATTCTGACTCTTGTCTCAAGAACGAAATCAGTTCAGGAAGAGAGCTGCAGGGCCAAGGGAAGTGATTAGAAATGCGATGCCTCCACGTGAAGGCCCGGACATCTTGTCCTCGGCGCGCCGCTCGCCCCGCCCCTTTCTGGGGGCGTTGTATCCAACGACTCTCCGCCGTAGTTTTTCCCTTAACTCCAACTTTATTCTACACTTGAACGTCACCTTTCTCCAGCTCAGTTGCCATAGTTCAGGTGTAATGACATTTGCAAGCACCATTCTTGGCAAACACTAAGAGCCTTCGAATTTCTCCATTCTACAAACAGAAGCAGGGGCATTTTACTGCTTCTTTTTTGTTACAATCGCCTCCACCGAGGGAGTTCGTCTCTTTTATTTCATTTGGGCTCCCTGTGGTGGCACTAGGAGGGGTCGAACATGCAAGGCTAACCAAGATGTCTGATGGAGTAGGCACTGGCAAAATTTTGTGCTGCGCAGCTAACCACGCGTTAACAAGCACATGCCCCGTTTCAGCTCCGAGACGTCGCATGCGGCTAGCGCACGACGTCGCGTTGGAGTTATGTCCTGGAGCCGAGGAGGAACGCCATGAGTGGGCAGGGCTTCGAGGACCGCTTTAATTTTGACGGAGTTCAATGCCTTCTTCATGTCGATGAACGGTGCTCTCGCGGTACTTCGATGAACTTTGTAATGGTGTGTATGTGGTCGATCGTGCTGAATCCTCCCCGAAATCTGCTTCTTCGCATGGCTGTCCTTCGTCCAGCGTTCTGCTGATCCTATTTAGAATGACTCGAGTGAACAGCTTGTAGAGTACGAACAGCAGTCGGACAGTTGCCAGTGTCGCGCACGTTTCCCTCTTTTTAAGCAGGACGGTCATGCTGGTCTTCCGCTGAGATGAGATTCCGATATGTGACATGGGAAGAGCCCCGCCAGCGTGTTGGTAACCACTGGCAGCAGATTATTCAAGAGCAGGGTAGAGGGTGCGACGCATCCCTCCTGCGGAAGACTGCATGGGGACACGTGGACGCCATTATCGAAGAGATCGGAGTGGAAGTTGTGGATGACACTCTCCATTGCCCTTCCGGAAGAGGTTCTATCGTTCCATATTTGCGTGACTCTCGTCCTGCTCTGTGTTGTCGTATCAGCTCGAGAGTTTCCAAAGACATTCGTCTCTGGGTAGTCTTCCGACGAACACCTTGTAGGTGTGGTCTTTCGTATAGAACTTCTCCAGCTCCACATAGAGGGCTTCGACCTCCTCACCACCGTAGTCGGATGTTGGCGCATACGCGAGAGCACAGTCAAAGTTGGTACGTAGCGACATTTCTTCAGTCGCATACGTGCGATTCGGGTTGTCAGAAACTCGCACGAATCGATGTTCATGGGCAAGTGCGTGTTGGCGAGGTGACCAGCGCCGCCCTCTTCCTGCTGTTGCATGTTACGAAGAACAGTTCATCCCCAGAGTCGTAGGCGCCGTGTAGGGTGATGTCTTTTCGTTTCGGTCGCTTCGACGCGTTGTACTTGATCATCCTGATTTGCAGCATTAGCTCCTCGACGGATGCCTCCAATGCGAGCATTGAAGATACAGATTGTCATTCTAGTCCTGAATTTGCGCATCCTGGTTAGGTCTGAGATTGTAGTGACTGCAGGAATGGGGATTCTTTTGGGGTCAGTAGAATGGGATCCTTTAGTGCTGCCGTATTTGAGAGGTTAGTGAGGTACTGTCGCGCAGAAGAGACTCTGGGCAGCGAGTCAGCCTGCCGGAAGAGGCGGGTGGGACTTCTAGCGTCCTCTTTCAAGTCTACCGAGTGCAAACTTTTGACCGGGCCGGCGTACAGGATGCAATTTGAGCAAGCACGAACACTCCCACGTACTTTGTGTATGAACATGCCACCCCCACACAGGAAGGTATGAACCGACCCGTCACAGTAGGCGCAGGCAGTCCATCATCCCCTGCATCCAACCTGGGTCTCTGGGTAGTACTCCTTCGCATTTGTCTATTTCCCAGTCGTTCAGCGGCCTAGCAGCCGCCGACGACTGGTTCGGGGCTTCGCCCCGAGAACAGAACACTTCAACCATCTTCTTTTCCCAACTTTTAGACCTTCATACTTTCATTGCGATAAACTAGTTTTGCTATATACAGGGTGCGTAAAAAGTATTGACGCACCTACTTTTTGTTTCAGCTCGAGCTTTCTCTTTCTACCCCCTAGGTATTTGTGTGTTATTTTTTTTGTCTGTATTGTGCTCAAAAAACACTCACGAAAAAACTGAAGAAACATGATCGTCACTGTTACGGTGGCCCTTTTTTGTCTGTTACCAGATGGCTGAATACTTCCTCAACAAGAGAATTAGGCGCTGTTCGAAACGGTTGGTGAGGAGAGAGGTCAGCATCCCAGACGTCAGCCACGGCTTTGTCATAACAGATGATGATTACAAGATGTACAAGCCGAATCCAAAATTATCACTCTCTGTCCGATAACGGCAAACAGATAACGCGCGCAGGTGTGGACAGCTTCTCACACGAGCACAGCTTAAACATGAATCCGCTGGATTGCTCTTTTTAGGCGATTTTGGAGAATGAGTTCTATGCTACTTTCAACAGAAGTGATCAGTCGCAGAAGGCTACCCTGTTAAAAGCACGGGACGAAATCCAAGCGAGTACTTGCGGCGCGTGGTAATGAATTTTTCCGTCGTTTTCGCTCCTATATTCACAGTAAAGGAGCCGATGTAAATTATGAGTTATTCTTTCGTGTTTGCAAAATCATTTTCCATATTTCTCAAGTGAATATTTAAAAACTTACTGTGCATTACTATTTCCACAGCCGCCATTTACTGCGTCAATACTTTTTACGCACCCTGTAGAGTACATCCCTCAGACCGGCCTGTCGGCCGCACTGACGGCTTTGACGGCTTCTCAACGCCTTCGCCGTAGTGATAACTTCTCATCATCCATTTTAACAGCAAACTATGTCATGGTTTCTGCAGGAAGAACACCTTAACACGTCGATTGCGGCAAGTTAGAAAGAAATAGAAAAAATGAAGGACATCCATCCATAATTTGATCAATATCGATTGATGGTGATCGATACCTCAGAAACAAACTTCAGATTCGTGTTCAGCGTCCTTGATTACCCCCAGGGTTGAAGTTTCGGACCGCCTGGACGACATCCACAAAAATCGATAATATCGATTGATATCGATTGCCTCGCTGCTGTGAACGCCTCGATGATCATCTAAATGTCCATGCACGGTTGCCGACGTGTTCGACACGTCTACGGCTCGCCATGTACGGTTGCCGGCATGTTCGGCACGTCTACGGCTCGCCCTGCACGATGTCGATGTTCAACAACCGTTTCCAGTACTCAGTGCCCCCACTCCAGTTGTGACGGACGGACAGACGAACGAACGAACGAACGGAAGGACGGACGGACGGAAGAACGAACGAACGAACGAACGGACGGACGGATGGAAGAAAGAACGAACGAACGAACGAACGAACGGCTTTACAGCAGGGAAGATTCTTCGACCAGGCCGTCAATATCGAAACAGCCTGCGAGTTTCGAAAACGCAATCAAGGATCGGTATTGTCCATCTTTTGAGCGGTGCCATCGGTTTTCTCTCAAACCTCACCGATCGGGGTGGGAGTTGTGGGATTGTGTTAGCCGAATTAAGCGCATTACTCCATGGTAAATGCTTCGGTCACGCAGTCAATATCACCTATCTTCTGAGCGGGCTATCGGTTTTCTCTCACACTTAACCGATCGGAGTTGGTGTTGCGTAATTATGATGGCCGACGGATCCTCCAATTTTCAACAATGGACTAGGATAAGCCAGCGAAGAAAGTTTGGGGGACCTGCACTGGCTTTGGCTTCGCATTCAACCACGTCGTCGGTCTCATTTTTCAGCAGTGGTTCGACCAGCTTTCTTAGCACTGTATATACAAGAGGATAGTATCTTTCTCCTAAGTCACCTTTTCCGAATATCATCACACCAGCTTCGGTCGCCGGCTCGGCCGGCGGCGACGCTGGAGTGTGCTGACCACGCCAGGCTAGTCGGCTTCGCCGGCATCGCATCCGAGGGCCACGCCGAGCTAGCCGGCTCCACCGGCGTCGGGTATGACGGGCCACGCTCCGCCGGCGCCGACGCTGGGTAAGGAAGCATTCGTAGCGTCGAGCACGTTGAAACTTGCGCCTACTCCAGATTGATTCCTAGCTTGGTACCACTCACATCTCAGTATAGCACGCAGAAGAGTGTTCTCAGCACTCCTTCTTCGTCTAGCGTTGTGTTCACAGCCTATTGCAGCTCGTCAAACCTAAAGAAATGTCTGACATTTCTGTCCGGTCGTCGTGCTTCGAGCCGCTAGGTGTGGCGAATTCCGGAGAAGGTGACTTCATTAGCCACTAATTTTGTGGGAACGTACGGGAAGAATTATTCCGAGAGCCTAGTGTAGGGAAAAACTGGGGTGGGACGGGAACTTGGTTTCCGCTGTTGACGAACCATTACAGACAGTGTCTTATGCCTCCCTCCCTTATATATGGTGCGATTTTCTGTCTCTGATTTCCCTACCTCCAATGTGTCAGGTAAAAATCCCGGTCGGTTCGGTTTGAGAGAAAACCGATAGCACCACTCAAATGATCGATAATATCGATCGATATCGACTGCCTGATCGAAACGCCCAATCTGCTGTGGAACCCTCCCGTCGGCCAACACAATCAGGCAACTCCAATTCCATCGGTTAGGGCTGAGAGAAAACCGATAGCACCACTGACTATTTGATTGATAGTGTGAATGTCTCTTACTTAAACACCAAAGTGGGGATATGTGTGTTCCTCACTGTTGTATTTGTTGTTCAGCTTCTGCCTTCAATCGAATAAAAATCGCTCAGTCGAAATAACTTTGAATGGGAGAATCTTACAGCCCGCAGCTAAGAAGCAAACATATAGCGCATTAAAAGATGAGATCGCGCCACGCACTCCAAAAATGCCACCTAACTGATCCACCAAAAGTGGGGATATGTGTGTTCCTCACTGTTGTATTTGTTGTTCAACTTCTGCTACCAATCGAATAAAAATCGCCTAGCCCAAATAATTTCGGATGGGAGAATCATACAGCCCGCAGCTAAGAAGCAAACATATAGCGCATTAAAAGATGAGATCGCGCCATGCACTCCAAAAGTTCACCGCAGTTTTTATTTGATTGATAGTGTAAATGCCACCTTATTGATCCACCAAAAGTGGGGGTATGTGTGTTCCTCACAGTTGTGTTTGTTGTTAAACTTACGCTATCAATCGATAAATATCGCAACGCCTTGGAAGGGGACCCAAGCGATAAATAGGAATCATGAGTGGGCGGAAGAAACTGATGCATGCGCTCGACATAACGAACTTCGAATGGGAGAATCTTACTTACAGTCTAGCCTAATAAGCAAGAATATAGCGCAACAAAAGATGAGATCGCACCATGCACTCGAAAAGTTTACCGCAGCTTTTATTCGACTGATAGTGTAAAAGCCACTTACATGAGCCACAAAAGTGGGATATGTGTGTCCTCACCGTTCTGTTTGTTGTTCAACTTCTGCTATCAATCGAATAAAAATCGCAACAGCTTGGAAGAGTGCAGGAAGTAGGAACTTTGTGTGGGCGGGAGGGCTGATGGGCTCAATCCAACGAATTTGGAATGGGAGAATCCTACTTACAGCCTAAAGGCCGCCACAGACTTCTGCGGCGCCGCTCGGCGGCGCCGCTCAGCGGCTTGACTCATCATCAGTGGGAGCGGTGACGGCGAGGTACTGTACTGTTTCTAGTGGGGACCGACTGGTGCTTAACAATAACGCGCCCCGATGACGATCGCGCGCCCGCATCGACCGTCTCCGCTCTGGATCCCGCCGCGAAAGGGCAGAGCGCAGAGCGCAGACAGACAGACGCTGGAGCGGCGCCGCCGGGTGGAATGATTCAAGTCATTTCCGCCAGCGACGCCGCCGGTGCCGCCGGTGCCGCCGGCCGGCCAGCGGCGCCGCCCAGCGGCACCGCTGGCGGCGCCGCTGGAGGCGAGCTCTGCGTCTCTGCCCTGTGGTTAAGCATAGGGCAGCGGCGCCGCCGAGCGGCGCCGCAGAAGTCTGTGGGGGCCTTAAGGAATCAGGCGCAGAACGGCTCGGGTGATCAGGGCTCATCGTGTTAAGTGGTTGTCAGCCTTGGTAAGAAGCACACAAGTATGGATATGAGTACTGCGACTACCAATGAGTTGGGCGTAGATAGGCTCGGGCGGAAGGTTCACAATGTAGGAACGCCCAATCCGTCGTTTCGTGTTGTATGAAATTCAAAATTTTAAGCAGCATTGGTGCGTTCTAGCCCTATGGTGAACCAAGTTAGGTCACTTCTGCTGTGAATGGCATACATGTGCCTTCCTACCAAGGCGCATACTCTAACGTGTAGAGTGGCGAGCACTAGGATAGGGTCGCAAATTCTCACCACAACACTGACATCAACTTAAAAGGCTCTCGAAGAGAAACAAACAAAGTGAAACGGTGGTATAGGCAGTAACGATGAGCGGCAGTATGGATGAACACAGCAGGAGCTGTTCTCAGAAAAGTGAATGCGAAAGCTCATACACATCAGAAGGTTGTCCCCGAATACAGAGGAGGTAGCAGCAACAGGAATGAGCTGTGATCTCGGCCATACACACAAGCGGCAGAGTCGTACCCCGCGGTAACACAGCTGTAGCAGCACCTAATTGCAAGCACTAATTGACCGGTAGCAAGGACAGGAGCCTTCAAAGGTGCCAGTTCGAGGCGGTAGCCACCCAACAGGTGCGCGGACAGAGCCGCGACGTCGGCCTGTTTCGCAATGCCTCACGATTCCTCGTCGGCAGCGGCGATTCATCACCTCCCGGCGCTCCCCTTCGGAGAGAGAAGTCGAGATCTGCCTCAAACTTGGGTGATTAAACCATCGAGCCCGCAAAGTTTACGAAGTTTTCCACGGTGACGTTGAGACAAAAAAACCCTCCTCTATTATATATGGTAGGATGGTAGGATCTAGTGGCTTAAAGCAGGGCGACGAGACAGAAATGTCAAACATTCAGTTAGCCTTGACGAGCTGCAATAGGTTATGAACACAACCTCACACGAAGCAAAAGTGCTGAAAGGCATTCTCCTGACCATGAGTGCTATACAGGGTTGTGAGGGTTGTGAGTGGTACTCAGCAAGGCATCAATCAATCTGTAGTAGGCGCACGTCGCAACGTGTTCGACTTCGACGCTAGGGATGCTTCCTTATCCAGCGTTGGTTGCCGGCGACTGATGCTGTGTTAGCAAGCGTCCGTAGCTACTAGGTTTGGGCTACGTTCATTTCGTGACCTGCCATACCCGAAGCCGGCAAGCCTGGCGTGGCCCGCACGTCCAGCGTCAGTCGCCGGCGAAGCCCGTCAGTCGCGGGCTTCGCCGGCGACTGACGCTGGACAGTACCCATATAAGCGTATCCAGAGCTTTCTTGTGAAACCATTTTAACTGCTTCGAGCCTCTCTACACTACTCTGTGGTACCGTATTCTAGTATAGGGCGAATGTATCGTTCATATGCTATCAAAAAATGGGATGCTGATTTTTATAGACAAGGATCTAAATATGTTGTGAACAGAATCCTCTTGCTTCTTCGCGATCAGTAAAAGTGAGTTTCTTGTCTATAATAAATTTCATACCTAGTAACGTGTCGGCGCTAACTATACAGGTTCCACAAGCATGCAGTTGTATCTAGCTGCCTTCGAATTACCAAGATGAAGTTTAGTCTTTGGAGCAGACAGAGGCAGTTTCCATTTGTCAGACCATTCAGCAATCTCTTTAAGGGCACTTTGCAAAGCCAAACAATCTTTCGGTTTGCTAATGTTTTTGTATAGTTTTATGTCATCAGCTACACCTCATGCTGAATTTGTCTTTTTTTGCTATGGTATATCGGAAGTGTAGGTAATAAAGGAGTGTGGGTGATAATACCTCGCGCTGAGGTACTCTACTGGTCATTGAGTATGTATCCTAAAGGGAATCATTGACTTTCACTTGGAGGGTTCTGTCCGTGATGAAATTCTTTATCCACGCAATATAATTCGATGGTGCACTGCAGCAGTTTGAAGCTGAGGACTGAAGATTTGAAATTAAAGATCTGATTCGCAATTTTTCCCTTCCACCACCAGGGAGCGCGCCACGCGGCCCTGCGACAAGCGGCCCGAGATCCTTTTTAACAAGAGAGTCCGATGGCTCTCTAAAGAGCGAGAAAGAGTCAAGGCAGAAGTCGATGCTTACAATGTATTCCTCTACATTTAGGACCACGTTCTGACTCTAAAACAGTGCCTTCGCATCATGTCTGGGATGCTTGAAGGACTGGCGTTTCTGCATGAAACTCAGGGCAACAAGTTCACCGTTGTGCACAGGTAACTAATCCCAATTGTTGGAAGCTCTCTGCATTCCTCCTATTGTGTTTGTGGGGATCGCAGAAGTGTGACAAAGGGTCGTGGTATCTATTTTAGAGACATCAAGTCAAAGAACATCCTCCTGAAGTCGATAGGAAGCGCCGCTGACAAGGAGATGGCACTCACCGCTTGCATAGCAGACTTTGGCTTAGCGGCTGTGTTTAGCAGCCCTCAGATAGATGAGCAAGTCACCGGACAAGTATGTCACTGAGCCTTACACTTGAATATCAGCCCTATTATCCAGCCGAAAGACCGTTGTTTTCAACTTTTGAAGTCCTTTGGGTGTATGAACTCTCAATGGTTTTCTCACATTCTGCCACGTTTATGATGGCAACTGTCTTTGAAATTGCTATTCATCCTAGACCAGAAGACACATGCTTTTGAAGTTGCTTTTAAGGTAGGAACGTTCCGATACATGTCACCAGAGGTGCTTGAAGGCGCAACCGAATTCACGGTTCCGGCGTTCCAACGAATCGACGTGTATGCGATGGCTTTGGTGCGTTTGATTCTGCGTTCGGGCTAAAACTGCTTAGAGTAATCCCTTCTCTCACATTGAGTCTCTGACTGACATTACGACTTTTCTCCATAAGTGAGGCTTTCGCCACGATACGTTTTGATAGAAGCTTCGGACGCAGCAGAAGTCAACAGAAAGTATGAGTGTCCTCACTTTACTAGTTCCCGTGCTCTTAGCAATCTCCTCGACACAAAATTGTATAAACTCAAAGGAAATCTTCGTGAGCTGAGATGTGCATAATTTCGCCATTCCTGCGTACAGTTCTATATAACTAAAGGCGTTTTCAGCGCCGAAGGCGGCATCAGTCATAATTTGTGTCGCGCACAGTCTCGCAGCCTCGCTAGAAACACCATTCCACGCCAATTTATGCTTGATTCACATGACTCTTTTTATCTCAAGCTTGTATTCTAGCTTATTACTGCAGTGTTGAGAGTGATGGGGTAATGTCGCATTTGTTTTGATAAGAGACTAGCAATAGCATGAAAGCCGATACTCACTATTCTGACAACGGAAGGATACCAGTTCGCAGTGCCAATTTGAGGCGATATCTTCATCATTTGATGCAGCTAGGAAGGCGCATTCCAAATATGTGTTCCGTATCTGCAGTGGGCATCGAGGTATGGAGATGTGGACCCACTTTATGATGCTTCTTCTGCACACAGATCTGGCCAACGAGAGAACAGGTCCAGAACAAGCGGCGAGTTCAGGTAGTCCGCAAACGACCGCTGTTGACCAGCCAGAGGGGGCGCCATGGACGGAAACGGAGTATTGCGAATCACGGGGTTTGCAGTTCACTTCTCGGTGACGTTTTGTACTTCGTAAAGAAGATCCGCACGATCAGTCGAAGCTTCCCAGGAAACGGGTGGATACAAAATCCATTGGTGCTGTTGTAATCTTACGACTCCAAGAGGTCTTATGAGATAAAAGAGTTACCCATTTTCGGTCCTAATATGGATTACCGTAATGCCAAAAACGTAACCCCATGAGCACACATCTCAAAGTACCACGGCGACCTGGTATCTTTTCCTTGTAAGATCGAGATTTGTTCGAATATGGAGCAGCTAAGATTGGTCACGGATAAATTTCAAGTAATCTATTTTCGAATATCTCTTATCATCGTTATTCGCACTCGAATGAGCTCGGCGCGAAAATTATTTGGTCTCTACCATTCTGTGTATTCGAGTGACATTTTTAATATCAAAAGACTTCCTCAAAAATCAAGCCCTACTGCTGCGTTATGTGCTGTTTCATCTATTTAATTGAATTGCTGTTTGATGACCTAATAGAAGCTGCAATTAAGGTGATGTGGGAGGTGCTTTCTCGCACAAGTCTCGGCGACGGTGATGACGAAGTTGCTCCATACAAGCAGCCCTTCGAAGACGTTACTAGCACTTATCCGAGCCTCGGCGAAATGCGCGATGTGGTTGTGAACCGGAAGCTCCGCCCTGAATTTCGACCTGCGATCACGCAGCATCCGGTCAGTTGCCCAGCTGTGCCTGATGCCATATGTATGTAGGGCGAAACGTATCGATATCGCACAGCTAACGTGCATTTCAGGTGGCGAGCGCTATTGAGTACACCATCCGTGATATGTGGCATACGATAGCTGATGGCCGGATAACGGCCAGTCTCGCACGTGAGAGAGTCAACGCCATGAATGGCTGCGACTCGCATGGATCCGAGGGCTATCACTCAAGCAGCGGTTTGTTATTCAAGGTTGTTCGGAAAGTCTGTGGATAGACGACTGCTGTAGCGCGCCTGGCTCCAAACACGCAAACGCCACCATGCTCAGATTAGCGCGGAATCTGTTTGAGTCGTTGAGTTGTAGCCCAGAGAGCCCGAGCATAGCGCGATCTTATGACCACCCTCACCTGTTGCTAGTGCACCGTATTTTTAAAAATATTCCACTGCCACACATCTCCTTTCATAGTGTTTAAGGAACTACATTAACGCATGAGTAGTTGCAATATGTTCTAGTCAGGCCTTGTATTTAAGTCGCCGAGCGGTGCGGCATGAATGCCAGTGAGTGATATCAGTTAGGTAGCGCGAATGATTGGCTTCTTTCTTCTTTCCCACTACTTGTCGATCGAGGTATGAAGCGACCGGTTATGTAAAGCAAGCCTTGAAACTCAGTTGGGATAAACTTGGGTTTGTCAACCGCCAGATCGGCTAAGACGATTGTCACATCGTAGAACCTTTAATTGGCCTTGAAGAGTTTATATGGCGAATCTGATGTAAAGCATTCCACTGGATGTTACACCGCACTAAGGTATTTTTTTAAGATCACAATCGGAAGACGTCTGTATCATCGACAACACGCGACTCCTGCGAAGGAGGTGAACATCTGGCTGGAGAGGGCAGTCTCAGTAGCAGCGGTTTCAATATGGTCATGGACGGTCTGCAGCGAGAGCGAGTGCCTTTGAGAGAGCTTATCAGTGAAGACCGGTGACACCTTGTCCTGGGAACACTGAGGCGCTCGTCTAGCAGTGGCACGTTCGAAAATAGGTGCCGTCCAGCGCCCGAACATTGATCTCGCACCGTAGCTGGGCTGCCACTTACGTACTCACCACGAATCCGTGACAAGCAGGTACTGCGCAATACGGGACCAGACCCTTAGGAGAACGATTCGAAGCCTCGTCATGTACTGCTTCAAGGCATTTTGTTGAATCTCAATCTGTCGGGTAGTGGCCTTCTCTGACTGCTACCTCACCTGTTTTTCTGTCACCGACTAGTTGACAGCGTGCCACCTACAGAGCTATGTAGAGAAGGCGTAAATCGATGTACTTTATGTTTCATGCTCTCAGCCTTTAAGAACAAAAGCAGCAATGGAATGGCATGATTTCCACACTCTTGAGCTTCACGCAGAGAACTCATTTCTAGCTATCCCGGGGCACTATTTCACGGTTCTGGTAGGACTGTATGACCAGCCGGAACCGTGAAATCTACCAAGGCAACGAGAGAGGTTTGCAGGACCGTCCTCTTGTCATTGCCTTTTGCTCTGAAAGATTATCTTTTAAAACTCAGGTGTGTAGCAGTGATTAGCCACAACGACGGAAGGTGCGAATTCTGCCTCTTCATTAAATCTCGCTACTCATTTCTGTACACATGTACCTATGTTTATCTTATATGTTTATATATATATATATATATTTCATCATGCATCGCGAGGAATATACATGTGCATGCAATGCAATTGACCGCTGTCTCTTTCCGATTGTTTCCCTAATAATTTGTTATAGACGAACAACTAAGTCCTAGTGAGATAACATCGTAGCACGTCTAGATTCGAGTCATTTCTTATTGCTGTTTTCTTTCCAATGTTCCAAGCACATTGTCTCTCCACTTCTTCTCAGTCAACAAAAAGAGACTGACGGGTGTTGCTACAGGATGGTGATAGGAAGTTCACAAATGTCAGCTGTGCCGCTGCTGCGTGGAAAACTGCAGATGACTGAAAACTATGAATCCGGAATAAATAATATTTATGCTTTTGAAGTGCAGTGTCTAAATGTTTTTACGTGAGATGGAAGCAAAATGTGTGAACCACTTTGGACTTAGTCCAACATGTGTAGAGCGTTATGTTTTGACAAGGAGGCACACGGTTTTATCGCACAAAATGGACAAAGTCATGCCGATCATTTCTCCATAACGGCCACAGCGGAGGAAAGTTGGTGCCTTAGTTTTCCGAACTGATCAAAGTCGAACTCAAGACTTTTGCCTGCGATTTCGAGTTCAGTGATCACCTCCAAACTCTTCTTCACATGTGAGTTGCCGACCACCACGTTTACACTCCAGTCGAAGCTATCAGAGTCCGCGTTGTTGCGATGCTTCTTCACGAAAGCGGTCAGTTGTTCTCTAGCCTGAATCAGTTGCTTTCTTAGAAGTCCAGTAAATAGCACAGGCGGCGTTGCATCTGACACAGCATGCCACGATATTCCAACCAAAGTCAGAACACCTGCGGCCATGGAAATCTGGCTACCTCTGCTCGTGGGTGCGTGGGTCTACTCATCTCTACACATACAGGTATTCTCTTCTCAGAAACAACCTTCAGTATCCGAAAGAACTCAGATTTCGAAGTGTCATCAATGAATTCGCAGTTTGACCCTGGCCTCGTTAGGCCTCTCAAAGCATTACAAATCGACTGTAGGGGGATAGCCTAGCAAAAGTCGATATGTATGATTACGGCGATCGGCCGCTGCGTTCGTGTTTTGTGAGCAGCCATCTACTCTAGTTTGCGTAAGAACCGAATCTGAAATTTCGTTAGCGGCGCTGTATTTGAGCGCGTCTAAAACACCATTTTTGCATCACATTTGAGCCACGAACCTGCTTGGGGATGTCAGTATTTTCGAGTGGAAGAGTGCTGCCGTTGCGGTGACACTGTGTAAATAGCATCGAGAGCTGTGATATCGTCGGAAAATCAAGTTCTGTCGATCGCAGCTGCTTCTGGTCGACAATCGATCGCCAGATATCTGCAGTTTGCATATTATTAGAGCAATGCTTCATCCAATGCTTGCTACGGAGGGAAGGCAGAAAAACTGCACTCGTTTTCCCAAAGTCGGACGTGTTTATTTATTCAAGCTCTTCTTGGGATGCGCCACGTATTCTACCTCGACAGAATGTCGCAGTGGAATTTGAACACGAATGCTTTCTACGCAAGACGTAGATAGTATTCGTGTTCAAATTACGCAAATTACTCTATGCAGGGCGCGTGCAGCGCAGTCGGAGGAGGTCTCGGCTGTTGCGTGCACCCGATACCAGGCTCCTGGCTAGAAATTTCCCTCCAGGCCAACGAAGCCTTCCATCCCTCCGGGGTCGGTGAATTGGCACCGGACTTGTCTGCGAAGGATACTGACTGACTTGTTCATCAGCTGGCCACCGCAAGTCATTGGGCCATACGCATCCGAATCGCCACCACGACATCCCGTAGAAGTAGAATGCGTGGCGCATCCCAGAAGAAATTGAGTAACGCCGTCTCTTACCGTTCACTTTCTACACAATGGCTTATGGTGGCCTCAGAAAGCATACGCGGTAGACAGGAGTGTGGCCTTCTCACACACGTCTGATGGAGAGACTAATTCGTCGACACTGGAGGATGGGCAACGTGGTTGGCCCGGCTGGGGCATGAATCCATCCGGAGTGCACACGAGGACTGGCGCTTTCTTCCAATTCGCTACAAGCGCCTATCGTGAAGCTTCTATACATTTGAAATCTGTGGAGCGAAAGTGAAGATTTGGTTTAGAAGGCACTCTAACGGATAGGCAACAGGATTTCGTTTAAAGCAGGGATGGCAGAGCTCTACATATACTGCGCCTGATGCTAAGTGAGCGAACCATAGAGTTGGCCGGGAACACACTCCGAATCTGTGAAACACAGCTAAAGAGCTTCTCGTAAAAACGGCTTGGAGATGGTGACCGTGCTTTAGTATAACATCAAATTGGCGAACGAGTGAGGAACTAACTTTCCAGCTCCTTCTCAGATGGTACAGTCGTGAACAAAGACGAGCCCTCCGCTGGCATCTGTCAACGAAAGCATAAAATCACAGTACGCGAGTTATAGAAGGTATACCAGTGCTATATACATTACTAAAAAGCAAGCGATTACGTTGTAAGGATTTATTAGACGACACTTATTGTAGCTGCATCAAAAGCTACAACGAATCGAAAAGGAGCATTAGAACGAATAATAAACTGACAACTTCAAAATTGCATGCAGATGGGCGCGCACTACAACACCTAGCGTCTTATCTAGGGTCTAACCGGGCAGCAAGCGTTTTGATAATTTTTCGTTATTAATAGACGACTCAACTATACTGCAGGGTGGGTAAAAAGTATTGACGCACTAAACGTAAACGTTAGAAATAACAACACATTATAAAATTTAACAATTTCATATAGAAAATGTCAACAATGATCTAGCGAACAGAATAGCATCACTTGTATTCTATATGGGCTTCTTTGCTGCAAATGCGGGGGCGAAGATGACAAGGAAAGGCATCGACGGTGCGCCGCAAGTAGTCCACGTCGATTTCGTTCCATGCTTTGACCAGATCATCGTTCACTGACTTCATACTTTTGTGGGAAGTAGCGCAGGCTTTGCTCTCCAAAACTTCCCAGATAGTGTAACTCAGCGGTTTCAAATCCGGTCTATACAGAGGTCATTCCTCTGCCGAAATGAAGTCCTTCAAGTTGGCGCGGCACCAGTCCTGAACAACCCTCGACTCTGCGCAGGAGTCTGATCTTGCTGGAAGGCATACGGCTTACTCTCGAGGTAGGATTCGAACCAAGGAACAAGTTGCTTCTTTAGGACATCAATACAGGTAGTTCTACTGATTTATCTTCACTTCTGTTTCCACGAAAACGAGAGACGCTTGTGATGAATGCACAAACCATGATACTGGCCGGATGCGCCTCCCTTGCAGCGAGCCTTCCGCCAGAATTAGCCCTTTGGAGGTCCTTGAAGAGTATCTAATACTTTTACATGTTGAATGCACAAAAATATCAAGCTCACTGAAGGGCAAAGCATGGAACGAAATCCACGTGGATACTTGCGGCCCTCGCCGATTGCCTTTCCTCGTCGTCTTCGCCCCTGCATTCGCAGCAAAGAAGCCACTACAAAAATACAAGTAGATGTTAGATGCTGTTCGCTAGATCATTGTTGACGTTTTGTATACAAACTTATTATATTATATGATGTGTGGTTATTTCTAACGTTTACGTTTAGTGCGTCAATACTTTTTACGCACCCTGTATAACTACGCAGCAAACAAAAGCCATAACAACTGCGACCCCCGCAAGCGTCAGGAACGGAGCAGTTGGAGGAGTCAAAGTTGGGGTGCTATCCATTCTTGTCGCTATAGCTTTAAAAAACTGAAAAAATACTAGAGCCGGTCCTTCCATCGAGAACATGGTGTGAAAAGTACCGACCGAAGGATCAAACATCTTCCATCTTGAATCGTCCTTATACCCACCTGAAGGCGTTCCATCCTGTGGCATTTTACAAGCGAGCGTAATGATTCGGCCTCTAACTGATGTCCTGGCAGCCCTCCCCGTGCCAAATGTAGACAACCTCAACGATTCTCAACACGACTTATATGGTCTTGTAAGGCATCTAACAAAGAGCGCAGGGATGATGTTGTTTTTGCTGAGGGCCTCTAGGTGGTCGAAAAAGGAGAGGAAGCTGTAGCGCTTCACTGTGGGCTGATAACGCAAAAATGACGCCTGGAATAGCCTTGTCGTACTCAGAGATTGATCCAGAAAAAGATTGGAGCTTCAATTGATCATTGTAATGTTATAGCTTCCTGGGTTTACTAAAAGAAGCTGTCGGGTACAATCAAGAACTTCACTCTCAACGACCATGGCAGTGGCTGGAACGCCGAGTGGATAGCGGTGAGGACTCGGGAGGAAGTCGAGGGTTCGGCATGCTTGCCTCACTGTGGAAACCTTCGGTAGATAGATTCCCTATATGACCTCTTTGTAATGTTCATAATTAGTTTTGTAAGTGTTTTTCACTGTCACCTCATTTACGAAAAGTATTGCTTTGAGCCATCATCACGTGCTCATCATT
>OX375867.1:63194960-63219901 GCA_947359475.1 Heligmosomoides polygyrus bakeri
CAAGCTTCTTGTAGAAGTTCCGCAGATTTACGTTGATTCGAGGTGTACCATGCAATTCCCACTTCCCAACATACGTGGGCTTCTTCAGTAGCACGAGCTCGCTTATGAAGCGATTTCACTCCCATGTCATTCTGCACGACCTTTCTTTTGGTCTGCGAAAAAGGGAGAGCATCTTGAAGGTAAGTGTCGATGTCGCGGGCAGCTGAAGGAGAACGGATTTTTGATAATGACATTGAATGTCGTGTCGCTGGTGTACGAAATTCTGTGTCATCCCCATGTTGAAAAGCTGGTTGGCTGCACCCTTCGTACCTTGTGTGTTGGCTGATGGTTCAGAAGCAAACGTTTGTGTCGTATATGCGGGTCAACACTCATAGGAAGAGTCAAGGTCGTGGTGGACGGTCCTTAGCGGCAGGCATCGCGTCGCCGCGGACGCGACGACGCAAAACTGGTTACCTACGCCTGGTTCAGAGCTGGTTATACGATGTCGAATCCTGCTCCCTTTGAGAGCAGGGTGGTTTTCCCGATGTCATTAGTCCACGTAGGGAAGCATGGTGTGAAGAGCCTATAGCATTTATACGCTGTCCGCATTGTGACCAGTCCTATTTCATGCACTTGGTGCTATATTACTGGTGTTGAACGTTCATAGATCATTGTATTGAATACCTTTCTCGTTGCCTTCTGGCTAAAAACCAGTCAGTAGTAGCAAGTCGCAAGAAAGTTGCTTTTCACAGCATACAGCGGAAAAAATGGAGACACCTGAAGATTGTGTAGACGCCTCGAATATCAACCAATCAGTTGAAATACAAAAACACGGCGACGTGGGAGAACCGAACCCCCACCTCCTTCGCAGGAAGCAACGCTACTCTTCACTGCGTCCTGAGCCGCTTGCCGGCATTCGCATCTCAGCGTGCAAGAAACCCCTAGCGGTCGTGAGGGCACTGCGCTGTCGATTTCATAGTAACTTCAATGACCCCCTGCTTCTTGGTATTAACTACTTGACAAAAAGAAACACATTTTTAATTGAAGGGTAGAGCTTCTTCCTATAGGACTTGCACTCCCGTTCAGACATGCGCTTCAGCCTCCACTCTTGTTACGATTTACGGTTGACGAAAAACGATTTAACGCGGTTTGCCGTAATTACGATTTACGGAATTTCGCATTTCACTTACTCCGTGGTATGTGTAAGTGAAGGGATGCACACAGAGTAAGCGGCGCCACTGCACTTTTCACGACTACCAGTAGACAGCTTCGTTCACCCATACGTATGTCTATCAGTGGAATCGCTTTCTACACCCATGTGGTCAGCATTACTTCAACCTCAACCTTCGACTTTGAACTGGAAAGTAGTGCAAGAAAAATTGATATCTCGGAAAAAGAGTGACAGGTTCCTGGTGAGCAGCTCAAATAATTCTCATGGATCATATCTATGCGTCATATCTCCTCAACAACTATGGTTATGTTGTGTGGATACCTTATCACAGGAACTACGCCTAACTTCGTCACTATCTATACTGTCAAATGTAATTGGGACAATAAATGCATAAATGGGCAAAGTATGGGCGAAATCGGTAATCATGACCTCGTCACTCTTATTCACCACTACCCAACAATACGGTACCTATCGAAGCCAAATGTACTCCTCATTTGCAAAAACGATAAGAATCCATCTAACAAAACAAACCCTCAGCAATCCAGAAACCTCGCCCCAGAATCGAACCCTCGACACCCTCACTCCCGCAATTCCGCATTCGGCCCTCCATGGCTGCCGCGGTCGGTCGTTGCGATGAAACACTAGAATGCACCTTGCAGCTTCTTTGAGTAAACCCAGGAAATTACCAGATTACAATGATCTAACTATAATTGAAACTCCAATCGTTTTTTGGGGTCAGTTCCTGAGCACGACAAGACCATTCCAGGCGTTTTCATTTTTTAAGAAGACGAATGCAGCTGAGGGGAAGGGAATCCTTTCCTTTGTCACTCCATCTAAGTTTCCTTTGATTTGCAAGCCACACTGACAGCTACTTTCCGCTTTGCTTGGCCGTGAAAGTTGTAGAAAGCTGTTCGCGCTCCACTAGTAGCAGATTAATACCCATCTAGCCGGATCGCATCTAACAGCGTTATGGCAGTGGAAAGCTCAAACGATTGCATGAATCGTTCACAGACATCGCACCCTTTGATCGTGCAGGAGCACTGAGATCCGAATCGTTCCACACAGTGGAGATCCTTCATACACTCCGTTGGACAAGTGTGGCGCGGGCAGACGTAGCAGGTTGCCAACGAGCCACAGCTACGATCCGAGATGACCATCTCAAGCAAACGTCGAAGACGCGGCATGTTTAGCCGGGCATCGGCACCGAGCACGAACTGCAACGTAAACTTTTGGAAAAATCAGAGCGACGTTTCTGTCACACCTTGGCAACTAGTAACTACATAGTTCTCCGTATTTTCGTCTCTTTTTTTCTCATTTTGGGCGATATTTTCTGTTTTTTGGCAAAATGGCCGAAATTAGTCATGACAACACTGCACAGAAATTTTTCCATAAGTATCCGACCGCCACAATTCAATCCGTATCACAACGGAGTAGACTTTTCATCAAAAAATGTTCTTAGGTATTCTAAATTCGAAAAAGCTGTTTGCGCGATGGCTTTCACTAGAAATTGCGCCATGCACTCGTTTGATTCGTTTGACAGATGGTGTAAGTGCCACTATCACACACGCAATTCCTGCGTAGCGGATCCTCCGCCATCTATAAGATGGATTTGTTGAATCCCCAGCTTAAGTAGCAGTCACGATCACAAGAAAAACGCAATAGTTAGTGCTATCAAACCACTGCGTCAATAGACATTGCCCCAAAAGAAAGTTCTCAGTGTTTGAATGGCCATAAAGCCTATAGCTTTCCAGCAACCGTTGTAGCTTGTTTTGAATGACAGCAAAGAAAAACCTAAGTGGAAATTTGACATTGAGCTTCATTCGCTCGTCCAATCAATTGCGATGTTTCGAACACAGACTGGTAGATTGGCAGTTTGAGTGTCATTCACATGAATCGTCCGCTGGAAGGTGTGCAATTTCTTAAATGTTCTACCAGTTCTTGCTTTGGGCAACAATTTAATGTAAAGATTGTTTAGAACCTTGGGTCGGAACAAGTGCAGTGTGTGGAGCTGGAAGCTGGGTAGGACGCCTCAAGTAGCCACGTTGTTTTCGATTAATAGGGTGCTTTCTCCACTGAAATTACAGTCAAAATTCCAAGTGTTTACATCAGGATGCTGCGGTCAGTTGTTCTACATTCTGCGATCACCAAGGAATTAAATCAGTTTTGGAATCACTTCTTTAACTTTGGATCACTTAAGGTGTATTTCCCTAGACTCTGCTCCGAATTTGAATGAGAATGAGTCAATTGGCTGGTTATTATAGCTGCCTCACACTCTTACAGTCGTTGAGTTAGCCATTAGGAAGTTCTGCAGTAGGGAGCTAGGAGAACTAAATAGGCATTCTTGACACCTCGAGACTCTCGAGAGGAGAATTCACTATTAGTTTCTTGGAAAATGTATTATTCACCTTTCCCCGAAAGGCGAAAACACTGTTTGCAACTTTATAAAAATATTTTTATGAGAAGAAGGAAAATATATCACATGTTATTTCAAAGCGCAGGATAACAGCAAATGTTTAGTGTTTTAGAAAATAGACTGCCCCATGCACTCGGCCAGCATCTCGATTTCGCTTTGATTGGAAACAACATCTATTTACGTGTAGTTACGCACTTGTAAACGGCATGACAGAAACAAATGTACATAGAAAACACACCATAACCGTTTCGCCTTTCCAAGTA
Organism: Heligmosomoides polygyrus bakeri; assembly: GCA_947359475.1. Lineage (NCBI taxonomy): Eukaryota > Metazoa > Nematoda > Chromadorea > Rhabditida > Heligmosomidae > Heligmosomoides > Heligmosomoides polygyrus. Next base: position 63,198,787 of record OX375867.1, read on the forward strand.
AACAGCATTTACACTAACAACTAAAGAAAAATCGTGCCCACCTCGACGAGCGCACGGTGAGATCGCTTCTTCTTACGCACTCAAAGATTGCTGCCTTACTGCACGTTGAAATTATACTTGATTTATTATCTCAACTGCAAAAATCAAAATTTCATAAGACTTCAAGCGCAGCACCCAATTTAGTGTTGTAAATAGATTATTAATTTTCAAAAAAAGAAGATTCGCGTTAATCACACACCCCTTAGCTCTTATTTGGGAGGTGCTCAATTTGAATCCAAACCTATCCAGCTTACTTCGATAAGTCTCCAGTTCGACGTGAAATGGCATAAAAGTGTTGTTTATTGTTAAAAATGCATCTTAAGATACAGTATGTAGCTACACCCTCCTAAACCAGCTTGACGCTCTGAAATCAATATGAACGTCTTTAAAATGAAAACAAAATCCCTACTCATTAAGCTAGAGACTTTCCAAGACGATTAGAATGATGACTGTTGCTCAAGGAAAATTTCGTAGAACTTTCTTCTGGAATTTCCTAGTTCTCCTATCCGATTGCCCAACTTGATGTGAAAATGCTATATAAAATGGTTGTTGTGAATATACCCAACCAGGGTCTATATCTAGATATATTAATGTACAATTGTATTCTAATATATAGGACATCTCGATTTGAATGATAAGACTTAAGATACTTAGGTGAGCAATATAAGCACCATTGAATATCATCCACGGGCATAACTAGCGATACCGTAAGTAGGCACTCATGAACGTAATCTCCCGCGGTGCTCGAGTGCAGCCCCGTCTTTTAGGCTCACACTTGTGATACCGATTGCGACCAGAATGTCGCCATATCGTGGCTACGCCCACTGAAATTGTGTATATATACGATGCGTGTACCACTATTGTGGGTTCTACTATAAAATCGTGAGAATAAACCTTTGTTCCACTGAATAGTAAAGCCACCCCATTGGTAATCCACCAAATTGGTGCATCGACCGTGGAAAAAACCCAAGTCTGCGCTAGTTCTCCTCAGTGAGAAACAGACGGGTTTTTATTAGCTTTCTTTGCGAGTTCTCCCCGGAGAAACCAGAAAGCAACCGTAGGTCCTTCGCGAGTTCTCTTCGGAGAAACCAAGACTTGATTGTCAGCTGTGTTAGTTCTCTTAGTTCTCTTCGTGAGAAGCAGCCGACAAATCTAAATTTTCCTTTGCGAGTCCTCTCACGAGGAACCAGGAAAATAAAAAAGCTTTCTTTGCGAGTTCTCTTCGGAGAAACCAGAGAGCAAACGAATTTGCATTCCGATCAAGGAAAGGAAATCGAAAGAATACCTTCTTCGCGAGTCCTCTACCAAAATATCAAGGAACCGGAAGGAAATTCTAAATTTCTTAGCGAATTCTCTACGAGGATCCTAAGAAAGGAGAAAAAGACCCGCGTGGCAGGAAAAGCTTTGAGCATAGAACTACTCGAACCATTTCAAATAGCGGGTGAATTTCAGACGTCACGAAATCTTAGATATTTGTGAGAAATTCACCAAAACGCGATAGAAATGGCCGATGTTCAAGCCTTGAAGACGAAGATCTCCAGCGCATGTAAGCACCTTCGATTCAACAATGGTCAGATCGAAGAACTCCGAAACCCATTCGAATTTCCACCGGAAAAAGGCAATGCGAGGAGTATATCAGAGGAAAGACTGCTGACTTGAACTACCTTTCACGAGGAATATCACAAGGCAAGCAGTTACTGGACAAATACGTTAAGGAAACCATCGAAAGCATCGACAGAGGAGCCGAACAAAAAGAGCAGGAAAAGCTCATGATGGACCTAAACAAGCATTTAGAAGATGATGCAAATAGTCTGGACATCATAACATGTCAATGGCTCAACAAAATAGGAACTGGCGCAGCAAGCCGCCCTCACAGCGGATGTGGCTTCTAGTGTCAGTCACCAGGCCACTAGAAGTCACAATAACGGTACAAACGATCAAGAAGGACGTCTACTACCACCAGGCGACCGAAGCCAGCTGTTCAGACGTCCACTACTCGAAGTCCCAATATTCTCAGACTTCAGGGAATTTACCACCTTCTGGTCAGTCTTCCAATCGTTGATACATGACGACGTTGACCTCTCTGACCAAGACAAATTCCTGTTCTTGAAGCAAGCACTCAAAGGAAAAGCAGCAGCTTCAATCAACAGCATTCCAGTTATTGGAGAAAAATACAGCGTAGCAGTGATTATCTTGAAAAAGCAGTATGACAGATCCGAAAGCATGGCGGATATTCTCATCAGCGAAATCGAGCACATACCTCGAGCTAATGATAATCCCAAGAGCTGTCGTGAAACGCTGTCATCAATTTCTTCACGAGTCGTACATCTGGAGCAAACTGGAGTATCACTTAACGCAGACAGAGTGTGGCGCCGTTTAATTTTATCGAAATTTACGGAACACATTTGCAGTACAGTGATACGAAAGGAAAGGAATGCCGACATTCCGTTCGAAGTAAGCGGCATCATGGACGCGATTGACGATGTCATCACGCTACAGGAAACGACCGAACTCACAACGAGGACTCTGTTTGGAACTGACAATCAGAGATCAAACAACTTCGTGAGGTCACACACCACCCCTCAACAAACGAAGCATGCCGCCAAAAGAAGGATCTGCTTGCGCGGAGGATCCCATCCTCCTCAGTATTGCGACAAATTTCCAACACCTGAAGCACGACGAATGGAAGCTAGACGACAAGGAGTTTGCTGGAAGTGCTTCGATCGGTCACACAGCTCGAAATCCTGTACAACCGTTGGAAAGTGTCCAAAATGCAACGAGGATCACCATTCGTCTCTATGTATTGGAACCAGCAGTAGAACAGGTCAAGCCGAAAGGAAGCAAAACCAACCGCAAAGTTCAGCTTCTCATCGACCACAAACGTCTTCTCTACCGTCGTAACCCAACCGCATCAAGAATCAGCAGCAAAGAAATAGCAATTATACCCAGGATAACGGTCGAGTTCAGGCTCTAAGCAACTCAGTGCCACAACCACCGCTACTGGGACAGTGTGTGCTACAAATGGCTTCAGCACTCATATTCAACGAAACGGAGTCAAAGTACGAATCAGTTACAATACTACTTGATTCGGGTGCTCAAAAAAGCTTTATCAAAACAAGATTTGAACGATTGCTAGGTCTTCCAATAATTAGCTCAACCTCATTCACAACTGCTGGAATGGGAGAGCTACAGGAAACCTTCAATTCTAACGAGCTTCGTGTTACGCTGAAGGATAATGACGGCTCCAGAAAACTACATAACCTGCCAGTCTTCACAAAGGATAAACTGACTTCTATAACGAAGACTGCGGAGTTATCCAGAACAGACAAATATTTCATCAAGAAGGAGAAAATCACTATAGCCCAACAAGGACTATTTTGTCGCGAAGTATCGCCAGACATTATCATTCGGCAGGATCTCTTCAACAAGGTTATCGACCACGAAACCTCAGTTATCAAGCTGCCGTCTGGATTGATTTTAACGCCAACGATCTTTGGCTACACAATCTCCTGTGCTAGTGATAAAACCGTTATTCTGACAAAGAATAGCACTTCTGAATGCAGTTCTCTGATTATCGCAACGCCGTCGCTGACAGCTAAAGACGACTGTATCACCTGTATCACCTGTCGTCCCGTTGATCATCGACTTGCTCGAGCGGGCGCCAGCAGCGTCTCCATTCGTCCCTGTCGCGTGCCAGAGTGGTCCAATGGATCCTCCTCGCTCGAGGGACACGAAGAGCGTCATATCGGTCGTTCAGGGCTTTCACGAAGAAGTCCGACCAACGCGTTGGTGGGCGTCCTGGTGTTCTTTTGACATCCCGCGGAATCCAGTCTGTGACGGCTCTCGTCCAGCGGGTGTCTGCGAATCGCATTACGTGGCCGGCCCACCTAATTTTCGACGACTTGGCCCATGTGACAGCGTCTCTGATCTTCGAACGTCGGCGAAGCTCGGAACTCCGGAGGCCTTCTCTCACTTGTGTGAGTCGTGTCACTCCGAGCATCGTCCTCTCGATTCCACGCTGCGCGACGCTGATCGCGTGTTCATCCTGCTTTCGTATAGCCCAGGTCTCTGAGGCGTATGTTAGGGCAGGAAGAACAGTGGAGTCGAATAGGTGGGCACGGAGTCGGACGTTCTTCGTTTTCTTCACGACTTCTTCGACGCTCTTGAAAGCTCCCCAAGCCGCTCGTTTCCTTCTGCTCAGCTCTGGTGCTAGGTCGTTGGCCATGTTGACTTCGCGACCCAGATACACATAGCTGGAGCATTCGGAGATGTTCGTTCCGTTGAGCGAGAATGGGGCATCAGAAACCCATCCGTTCTTCATGAACATCGTCTTCGTAAGATTCAGCTGCAGTCCAACGCTTCCACATACACGATCGAAGTCGGCCAGCATTCGTTCCGCCTGACTGATGCTCGGTGTTATGAGCACGATGTCGTCAGCGAAGCGAAGATGGTGCAGTTGCCGGCCGTCGACCTTCACTCCCATGTCATCCCATTCTAGTTCGCGCATGACGTTTTCGAGGGTGGCGCTGAAGAGCTTCGGGGATATGGTATCCCCTTGTCGAACCCCTCTCTTCACGTCAATGACGACGTCGTTGTAGAATGGTGAGATCTTGGTCGTGAATCCACTGTACAGCTCTCGAAGGACTCTGATGTACTGAGTAGGAACGCCCTGGGTGAGCAGGGCTTCCATGACCGCTTCAGTCTCGACGGAGTCGAATGCCTTCTTCAGGTCAATGAACGTAAGGCACAGCGGCAGCTTGTACTCTCGCGACACTTCGATGAGCTTCGTAATGGTGTGTATGTGGTCGATCGTGCTGAATCCTCTCCGAAATCCTGCTTGTTCGCATGGCTGTCCTTCGTCCAGCGTTCTACTAATCCTATTCAGGATGACTCGAGTGAACAGCTTGTAGACTACGGACAACAGGCAGATCGGGCGATAGTTGCCAATGTCGTGCACGTCTCCCTTCTTGTACAGCAAGACGGTCTTGCTGGTCTTCCACTCAGATGGAATCTTGCATTCGGACAGGTAGCGTGTGAAGAGCCGCGCCAAGGTGTTGATGAGCGCTGGCGGGAGATTCTTCAGGTGTTCAGCTCTGATCCTGTCAGGACCGGGTGCTGTACGTTTCTTCACCGACGAGATGGCGTGTCGGATCTCGGAAGGGAGAACAGAGGGAACGACGTATCCATCCTGCGGAAGATGGCGTAGGGGCAGGTGGACGTGGCTATCGAAGAGATCGGAGTAGAAGTCGTGGATGACTTTCTCCATGGTCCTTCTGGAAGAGGTGACGGTTCCGTCAGGACGTCGGAGAGCGGTCATCTTGGTCTTGAAGTTGGCGAAGTTCCGGCGGGCATTGCGGATGCTCAGCCCTGCCTCTGCTGCTTCAGCCAACACTTCCGCCCTTCTCTCCTTCAGATCTTCCTTTATCGCCGCTCTGCATAGCTTTGCAAGCTCGGACGTCAGTTGGTAGTTGCCTGACGCTCGTGCTGCTCCACGCTGGCGTATCAGCTCGAGAGTTTCCGGAGACAGGCGTCTCTTGGTGGTCTTCAAGCTCTCGGCTCCCTTAGCACTATCGTGGAGATGGTGCACGAAGCGATCGTATTCCTCGTCGACGTTGTCCATGACGGCATCTTCCCAAAGGCCGACAAGAGAGGTGTAGAGATCCCAGTTGATGGTCGTTCTGGGACTCCTCTTCTTGAACTTCGCGGCCTTCTCTCCTTGACGCGAAAAGCGGAACCTCGCGCGAAGGAGGCGGTGGTCCGATCCCGTGTAGAACTTGGGGACAACGGAGACATCGGTCAGGCAATACTTGCGATTGAAGATGATGTGGTCGATCTCGTTGTGGAACTGGCCACCGGGGGATTCCCAGGTCCATCGTAGGGAGGGAGGCTTCTGGAACTGCGAGTTTCCATGGATGGTCTTGGTCGACATGATAAACTCAGACAGCCTTTCACCTTGCTCGTTCCACTCCAAACCGTGGGTTCCGATGTGAAGTTCTTCCGGCGACCTTCGTGGCCCGATCTTGTCGTTGAAGTCGCCGACGATCACCTTGTAGAAGGTGTGATCTTCCTTATAGAACTTCTCCAGCTCCACGTAGAAGGCCTCGACGTCTTCGTCGTCGTAGTCGGATGTTGGGGCATACGCGACGAATACAGTCAAAGCTGGCACGGATCCAAATCGCTTCAGTCGCAGACGTCCGATTCGGGTTGTCGAAGACTCGTACGAATCGATGTTCATGGCCAAGTGCGTGTTGACGAGGACACCAACGCCGCCTACTCCCCTGCTGTCGCATGTTCCGAGGAACAGTTCTTCTCCGGAGTCGTAGGCGGCGTGTAGGGGGTGGTGTCTTCTCGTCTCGGTCAGTCCGATGACGTCGTACTTGATCTTCCTGGCTTGCATCATCAGGTCCTCGACGGATGCTTCCGACGCAAGCGTGCGGGCGTTGTAAGTACAGATCGTCATCCTAGTCCTTCTCAGTTTGCGCAGCCTGGTTAGGCCCTGAGATTTTAGCAGCCTCTCCGTACTCGTCCTTCCCATCGCTGCAGAAATGGGGGCTCTTTCGGGGTCAGGGGAATGAGGCCCTTTAGTGCTGCTGTGTTTGACTGGAATACAACACGGGTAGCTAGTCAGGCTCTGTCGTGCGGGCGGGGTACTCCGGGCAGCCAGCCAGACTGCCCGAAGGGACGGGGCGAGACTTAAGGCGGCCTCGAATCGCCTTACATGTACTCCCAGTCTACCGAGTGCAAGCTTTTGGCCGAGCCGACACAGTTACAAGCCGCACAGTCACGGACACATCCACGCACACTGTGCACGAACATGCCGCTCCCACGCACAAGGAACGCATCGACCCGACACAGCAGGAGCAAGGAGTCCATCCCCTGCATCCCACCTGCGTCTCTGGGCAGTACACGGTCGCATTTGGTTCGCGTTTAATTCCCCTATCCACCACCCGGGACGCGCCACGTGGCCCTGCGACAAGCGGCCCGAGATCCCTCTTAACAAGAGAGCCCGAAGGCTCTCTATCGAGGGAGATCCGTGGAAAGACGACTACAAAGAGAATATAAAGCATCTATATGAACTCGAATCGCTGGGAATTAACACAAACAGCGACACCAATGAAGCTTCTATTCAAGTTCATGGATAGCTACAGGAAAACCATTACAATCAAAAGCGGAAGAATTACTGCCGGTTTCCTTTCACGGACGAGGTGAGAAACCTCAAGGACAACTTCAAATTCGTCGACTGCAGAATTTGCTGCGCACACTACAAGGAGACAAAGAGAAATTCAATCTCTATAACGACACACTTACGAGCTACCTGCAGGATGGTATCATTGAGGAAGCCAAGGAAGAGGACGGCAGACTCGCAACCTTCTACCTCCCACACAGACATGTGTGGACGCCGTCGAAATCCACTAAGCTACGAGTGGTGTTTGATGCTTCTTCTCACGCAAGAGATGAGCTCAGCCTGAACGACGTCATCTACGAAGGACATTCCCTAACACCACTGATCCACGAGGTGCTTCTGAAATTCCGTACGCATCTCTACACAATGGTAGCGGATATACAAAAAGCCTTCTTGCAAAATCAGGCTACCCGCCAATCACCGAGATGTTACGAGATTCCTATGGGTGAAAGATATTTCACTGCCTGCAACAGGAAGCAATCTGAAACACGCTATATAAAATGGTTAATCCGTGAGTCATACGGACGGGGGACCAAAGGATACTACAGCGTGTGATACTGCGGTGTATGACAGCCGCTTGTCTCTTTGAGCTTAACCACGAGCAATTGTCGGAATTGGCATCTGAGCATAGTAATTTTGCCACAGATGCCCTGGCCCTATAATAAAGCTAGGAAGGAATTAGAAAGAAAATGAGAATCGCTGCGGCTACGGTGATGTACCATTAGGGTTTAGGAAGAAGCCCCCGACCAGACGTCGGCACCCGGTAAGCCGCTCAATAGCTGGTACCAGATATAATTCTAGGTGTAGAATGTCGTGCAAAAATTCGCAAACGATAACAAGATTTGCAAAAACATCTGAAAAATGGAGGATACCACTGCACTCAAATTGGCAATTAGCACAGCTGATGATAAGTCGGCAATATGGAGTCTTTCCCTACGTTCCCTATAAGGAATCTTCTTCATCCTGGTAATTCTGCTGTCACACACACACGCACAATTGTTCTCGTTTGGCAAGTCTCAACTCAGAAGCACCTTTATCGTTGCGGACCTAAGTTTCCTTATTGCTCTCAAACCTTGTTTTGATGCCTACTGGTGAGACGAAACATAAACTGAGGCTAATACAACAATCCATGACATATTTAAGTCTTGGCACAATACTTCGGGCAAACATTTGGATAAGCCCACACGATCAATGGTCGAATGTGGTACGACAGTATTTAAAACCTGAATCTGGCTTATAAAATGCACATAACGGCTCTTTTGCTGGAACCATTTCACATGATTTTGCCTTCTACTACTGGAGGCACAAGCGATACCGCGATATATGCGATACTTCACCTTCCAAACTCTGGGTTGCCCACGAGCTATACATAGTGCTCGCCTGAAGGCTGACCACGAATTCATTAAATAGAATACACTCCAATTCCTGACTCCTCATGTAACTTCGGTATGCTTATATACGATTTTTAAGTCAAATTGCCTTGAAAAGTGTGCAATATGGTCTCAATAATGTCCAATTTGAAGTGAAGATGGTATATACAGGCATATTTGAGACGTAAAATTGGCTGATTTCCTTTGAGCATATAAATTTTTTGCAGCTCTCCCTCTTTAGAGTCTTCGAGCTATCTTGATGGAGGGATCTGATCACGTGGCGCGTCCCTGGGTGGTGAATAGGGGAATGAATCGCGAACCAAATGCGAACGTTGCTGGAGACGCAGGTGGGTGCAGGAGATGGACTCCTTGCTCCTGCTGTGTTGTGCCGGCCCATACCTTCTGTATTGGAGTGGCATGTTCATGCATAAGAGGGCGTGCGTTTGTTCGCGTCTGCACAGATTGTATCCTGCACGCAGCTGCTACTCGGTAGACTGAGAGTACATCCAAAGGTGGCTTGATTCAGGGCTCCTGTAACCCCGTCCCTTCAGGCAGACTGGGGTGGCTACCCGCAGTCCTTCGCCAGGATGACACAGCTTGACACCCAAGAGAGTTGTATTTCAGTCAACAACAGCAATAAAGGGACATGTTGCCCCGGCTCTCACATCTGCAGCGATAGGAAGGACGGGTACGGAGAGGCTGTTAAAATCTCTGGTCCCAACCAGGCTGCGCAAATTGAGAAGGACTAGGATGACGATCTGTACGTACAACGCCCGCACACTCGCATCGGAAGCATTCGTTGAGGACCTGATGATGCGAGGGGCGGTCTTTATGTATGAATGGTCACCGCGCCCGCGACGGCGACTGCCGTGTGCGCGATGAGTTTCGCTGCAGTCGTGTTAGCTGCGCCTCATGACCTGCTGCAGACGCTAGGTTTGAGTTGTTAATATCCCTTTCTGCTGTTGCAGGAGCTGCTGGAAAACATGCTTTGTTTCAGAAATTGAGTTCGAGTTATAAAACTAAGCAACGTTCTAATGCTCAATTTCATATTATGCTTCTTCAGGAAAAGCTGAAAATATGACACACTATCGCAGTGAATCTGACTTTGTATACACTTTCTAACACTTGATGTGCAAGTTTTGATGCATGTCTAGATATCACTGAGTGCTGAGGTCACCCAATTGCGATGCCTTCTGCCGCGCTCACCGCGCCATTCGTCGCGTCCGCGGTGACCATTCGTACATAATGTCCAGGAGCCTGGTGATGCAAGCCCAGAAGATCAAGTACAACGTCATCGGACTGATCGAGACGAGAAGACACCGTCCCCTACACGCCGCCTGTATCACCTGTCGTCCCGTTGATCATCGACTTGCTCGAGCGAGCGCCAGCAGCGTCTCCATTCGTCCCTGTCGCGTGCCAAAGTGGTCCAATGGATCCTCCTTGCTCGTGGGACGCGAAGAGCGTCATATCGTCGTTCAGGGCTTTCACGAAGAAGTCCGACCAACGCGTAGGTGGGCCTCCCAGTGTTCTCTTGACATCCCACGGAATCCAGTCGGTGATGGCTCTCGTCCAGCGGGTGTCTGCGAATCGCATTACGTGGCCAGCCCACCTAGTTTTCGACGACTTGGCTCATGCGACAGCGCTTCTGACCTTCGAACGTCGGCTAAGCTCGGAACTCCGGAGACCTTCTCTCACTTGCGTGAGTCGTGTCACTCCGAGCATCGTCCCCTCGATTCCACGCTGCGCGACGCTGATCACGTGTTCATCCTGCTTTTGTATAGCCCAGGTCTCTGAGGCGTATGTTAGAGCAGGAAGAACAGTGGAGTCGAATAGGTGGGCACGGAGTCGGACGTTCTTCGTCATCTTCATGACTTCTTCAACGATCTTGAAAGCTCCTTAAGCCGCTCGTTTCCTCCTGCTCAGCTCTGGTGCTAGGTCGTTGGCCATGTTGACTTAGCGACCCAGATACACATAGCTGGGCATTCGAGAGCTGTGCAGTTGATTCCGTTGAGCGAGAATGGGGCATCAGAAACTTGTCCGTTCTTCATAAATATCGTCTTCGTAAGATTCAGCTGTAGACTAACGTTCCCACATATACGATGGAAGTCGGCCAGCATTCGCTCCACCTGACCGCGAAAGCTCAGATGGTGCAGCTGCCGGCCGTCGACCTTCACTACCATGTCTTCCCATTCTAGTTCGGCATGACGTTTTCGAGGGTGGCGCTGAAGAACTTTGGGGATAAGGTATCCCTATGCCGACCAAAATCTCTCCATTCTACAACGACGTCGTCATCGACGTCGTTGTAGAATGGAGAGATTTTGGTCGTGAATCAACTGCACAGCTCTCGAAGGACTCTGATGTACTGAGTAGGAACGCCCTGGGTGAGCAGGGCTTCCATGACCGCTTCAGTCTCGACGGAGTCGAATGCCTTCTTCAGGTCAATGAACGTAAGGCACAGCGGCAGCTTGTACTCTCGCGACACTTCGATGAGCTTCGTAATGGTGTGTATGTGGTCGATCGTGCTGAATCCTCTCCGAAATCCTGCTTGTTCGCATGGATGTCCTTCGTCCAGCGTTCTGCTGATCCTATTCAGGATCACTCGAGTGGACAGCTTGAAGACTACGGACAGCAGGCAGATGGGGCGATAGTTGCCAATGCCGTGCACGTCTCCCTTCTTGTAGAGCAAGACGGTCTTGCTGGTCCTCAGCTGAGATGGAACCGTGCGCTCCGACAGGTAGCGTGTGAAGAGCCACGCAAAGATGTTGATGAGCGTTGGCGGGAGATTCTTCAGGTGTTCAGGTCTGATCCTGTCGGGACCGAGTGCTGTACGCTTCTTCACAGACGAGATGGCGTGTCGGATCTCGGAAGGGAGAACCGAGGGTACGACGTATCCATCCTGCGGATGATGGCATGGGGGCAGGTGGACGTGGCTATCGAAGAGATCGGAGTAGAATTCGTGGATGACCTTCTCCATGTTCCTTTTGGAAGAGGAGACGATTCCGTCAGGACAACGGAGAGCGGTCATCTTGGTCTTGAAGTTGGCGAAGTTCCGGCGGGCATTGCGGATGCTCAACCCTGCCTTTGCTGCTTCAGCCAACACTTCCATCCTTCTCTCCTCGACATCTTTCTTTATCGCCGCTCTGCATAGCTTCAAAAGCTCGGACGTCAGCTGGTAGTTGCCTGACGCTCGTGCTGCTCCACGCTGGCGTGTAAGCTCGAGGGTTTCCGGAGACAGACGTCTCTTGGTGGTCTTCAAGCTCTCGGCTCCCTTAGCACTATCGTGGAGATGGTGCATGAAGCGGTCGTATTCCTCATCGACGTTGTCCGTGACGGCATCCTCCCAAACGCTGGCAAGAGAGGTGTAGAAGTCCCAGTTGATGGTCGTTTTAGGATTCCTCTTCTTAAACTTCTTCTCTTCATGACGCGAAAAGCGAAACCTCGCGCGAAGGAGGCGGTGGTCCGATCCCGTGTAGAACTTGGGGACAACGGAGACGTCGGTCAGGCAATACTTGCGATTGAAGATGATGTGGTCGATCTCGTTGTGGAACTGGCCACCGGGGGATTCCCAGCTCCACTGTAGGAACGGAGGCTTCTGGAACTGTGAGTTTCCATGGATGGTCTTGGTCGACATGATAAACTCAGACAGCCTTTCACCTTGCTCGTTCCACTCCAAACCGTGGGTTTCGATGTGAAGTTCTTCCGGCGACCTTCGTGGCCCGATCTTGGCGTTGAAGTCGCCGACGATCACCTTGTAAAAGGTGTGATCTTCCTTATAGAACTTCTCCAGCTCCACGTAGAAGGCTTCGACCTCTTCGTCGTCGTAGTCGGCTGTTGGGCATACGCGGCGAACACAGTCAAAGCTGGCACGGAGCCACATCGCTTCAGTCGCAGACGTCCGATTCGGGTTGTCAGAGACTCGTACGAATCGATGTTAATGGCCAAGTGCGTGTTGACGAGGACACCAACGCCGCCTACTCCCCTGCTCCTCTATACCAGCTGATCTAAGCACGAAACAAACTGTGTAGGGATTGTTTTAAATAACCTGAGTGTCACCCCACATCTTTTCTTGTTCCCGATAGAGAAAATCTCCCAACATATGGCAACCCCTAACGACTACCGGCACTGTCCCAGTCTTCCACTGTGCTCGACACATTGCCGAATGTGAACACTTGTGGGCCGCGCACGCGAGAAAAACGTAGACCTGCGTCTGACTCATTGTCGCACAGGTGCTTCTTCTCACTATGAACGAGGCAATAGAAGTGGGTTCTATTCACAAACGCAGTCAGCATCTTGCTCGCCTTTAATTTCTGTGTGGGACCGCAATTGCGCCTTGGTCGCGTTTTAACGGGAGTCATTTTGAAGTAGAGTTCATCTCAAAACTCCGCTATAACGGGAGTAGCGTTGTATCTGACGCGTCTTAAGCGGAGTTGATTTGTACTGGCGTAAAGGTAAGCTGGCCGGGGCCGGAGAAAATCTACGTTATATCGAGAGTCGCGTCTTATCCGGAGGCGTTGCAACGGAACAAAAATGGTACTTGGGTTCTACCTTGCCGTGGTGTACCAGCTTGTAGCGGAAACCGGGGGATATCCGCAAGGATAAGCCCTGCCAAGCCTTTGATCAGTTTCCACGATTAAAGAACCCAAAGTGTCCCAGCTGATGGTGGGTAGGCGCCCTCCTTGAGCAACAGGAACGCTCCAGCAAGGCTATTCTGTGGAACGAATTATGCTTCAACAACTTCGTTCTCCTGCCTTAGTCCCCTGCAGGCTATCACTGCCCAATACGGTAGCGCTGGATCAGCAAACAGCCAAAGGCGAAGAAATCTCAGGGCCGTAGGCTACCATCGGAAATGGACAAGAGCGAGTCATTTGATTGCTTGCACATAGAACAGTCTTAGCATCAACACGGCCGCTCAGTTATCTGCTTTAATCGAGGAAACAAAACGGATTTCCTATCACGTGATCGGACTGAGCGAAACGAAACGTAAGGATCCTCTATCATGCATGTGGAACGATGCAACTGCTGTATTTCTTGGAGCGCGTAAAGCAGAACCAACATCAGGAGGAGTCGGCTTCATTGTGGCACCCGATTTTGCGAATAACGTAACTAGTGCCACTTTCTATGGCCATCAACTCGGCGTACTCACTGCAACTCTGGCGAGAAACGTCGATGTCTCTGTAATTCAGGTATACGCCCCAACGGCCAAACAGCAACGAGGAACTCCGTGACGATTTCTATGAAGAGCTAGGAGATCTGATTAGAGCACAGAAGAGCAGCTATGTAGTCGTAGCTGGAGACTTCAACGCACGTATCGGACCTCGTAGAGCTGGTAAGCGTTTTATCGGGCCTAATAGTGCGGAGACCAGCAACAAATATGGTGAGAAGTTGGCAAACTTTTGTGAAGTACATCATCTGTATCACGGCAACAGCCAGTTCTTTAAGTTGCCATTGAAGAGATGGACACACTCATCCCCGAACGGACAGCATCTCCACCAGCTGGACCACATCTTGTGCAGCAGAAGGGCCCTGACAGATGTTGGAGTCGTCCCATCCTTCAATACGGGTAGCGATCACCGTCTCTTGCGAGCTCGACTTCACGCGGATCGGTCTGATATACGCCCTCCACGGATACGATGGAGGATTCCCAAGACAACGGTTTTGAACACAGAGGCGATTCGCGCAATGGTTGAAAGTGAAACCCTAGAGATGTCGGGCGGCATCGATGAAGACTATACTCGGCTGATAAACGCAGTAACGACGAATGCCAACCGGTGCTGTGTTGCGGCTCCAAATCACAGCTCTCGCCGAATTTCCGATGTCACGCGGCGTCTTCTTGCACAGCGAAGACTGATAGACCGTCAGCGAGATCACGTTGAGTACACTATATTGTGCGGGCTGTGCAGACAAAAGCTTACGAAGGATCACAGGAGTAGCGCCTCAGTCTCTGGAAGAAGCGCAACCGGTGGAGCAGGCAGGCTTCCGACGGAAGTACAGCACCTTGGATCACATACTCACCTGCTGTCGACTAATTGAAGCTGCTCGAGAATGCCACGAACCTCTGGTGCTGACGTTTATCGATTACCACAAAGCGTTTGATTCAGTGGAACCGCAGAAAGTTTGGGAAGCACTCAACGAACAGGGGATCGAACCACGATACAGGACCATTCTGAGCAAATGGTGCACCGGATGCGTCACTGTATTTCGCCCATTTCATCGCGACTTAGAGGTGGCTGTGGAAAGAGGCGTACGTCAAGGTGATCCCACCTCTCCCAACCTCTTCTCAGCGTGTTTGGAATCAACCATCCTTCGCTGTGATTGGAGCGACTATGGCATTGAAGCCGATGGTAGGCAGCTGAACCACCTGAGATTTGCCGACGATATTGTCCTCATCACATAGTCCACGCAGCAGGTGTCAGGAATGTTGCACGAGCTTCACATCGAAGGAGCTGAGGCTGGACTAACGACCAACATGTCGAAGACGAAATTTATGAGGAACAGTTCGCGGGCGGTGACCCAGTACTGTTTGAAGAAGCTCGTTTACAGGAAGACGAAAATTACGTCTACCTCGGGCGACTGTTGAACATGAAGAACCACCTCAGACCGGAAATATCACGAAGGAAAAGAGCGGCATGGGCGGCGTACAATTCTGTGAGAGGCGCGGTCGAGAGCTGTAATGTCTGTGAACTGAGAGCTAATATCTCCAACTTCAGTTCTTCCTGCGCTATGCTACGCTTGCGAAACATGGGCCATAACAGAGGCAGCAGAAGATCAATTACGAAGAGTGCAAACGGCATTGGAAAGGAAGATGGTCGGCATCTCTCTACACCAACAGCGACTCCCCGGATTGCACAATAAACAGATCCAAGCAATGTCCAGAGTCCGGGACAGGGTCAAGCGTGGGGTTCGATTTTTGCTGAAAATTTACGACCCCCCCCCCCTCCGAAGCGGAATTCGCACGACCCCCTCCCTCCTTCTTCCACTGTTTTATTCCTTATATATCTTTTCCTTATTTCTTCAAGGTTTTATGTGCATTTTGAACCCTTTAATAGGTTGTTACTTTGAGGAGCGGCTTCGACCAATAGAACAATGAAAAGAGGTCACTGAACAATAATGCTTTGATGGCACAATAAAGCTGAATACTATTTTTCGACACTTTAAAATAAAGATTTTCCGGTAGCAGTCTTCCAATCATCACTGTTTAATTTGTGCAGGTGTTTTTTTTTTCAGGACATCATGGACACGACGCATTTTTCTACCTGAAGGAGCGACGTCTGCATCTGAAATTATGCTCTGAAATAGTATTAGATAAAATTTTGAGTGTTACCTTCTGATGACGAATTAAGTGCTTCTCCTGGATTTTTTTTGAAGCGCTCATGGAATCGACTACGGAGCGGTAAACGATGGATGGAATTCCCATGGAAATAATGTTCTGCCATCCTAAGGAAACATCATAAAAAATCAAAATGAAGCCTACAAAAATCCAAGCCCTGTGCATCGTCCAATAAAAAAAAAACAAGCTTCTCCGCAACGATGACGGAGCTGCAATGACGATATGATTAGAATGGATCGTATACAAAATCCTCGTTTTTCATGAAAAAATTATTTTTCTAAATATCGACACACTAATCACATGGAAGATGATACTTTTAGAACCTGCCATTTAAAGCATAGAAAACACATCTACTAAAGCTTTATGAATTTTCCAGAAGCCCCAAAAAATCTCCGAGTTACGGCAGTTTACGTGCGGCTACTGCGTTCTCTGACATGATCGATCGCAATTGAAGTATGGATGGACTTCTCGTTGGGAAATTTTTTTCTGCCTTCTGAAGGACAGGACGACAGAGAGTGAAATTGTGCCATATAGAATTTTAAGTCGTACTTAAAATACAGTGAAAACTAAGCTTCTCCGCTGCGATGAATCTCCGCTGAGGATGGATCGCATACAAAATTCTCATTTTTCATGAAAATATTATTGTTTGGCCGAAGCATATCACCCATGCGGATAAAATTCAGCCACAAGAATCTCGAAGTCCTGATTAATTCACTGTGAAAAAATCGTGATTTTCTGAATAGAACAGGTTGAATCGACCTCTGGTCGACTTTGCACCAACGTCATCGGAGCATAAAATTGAACGTTCACAAAAAGGTTCATAATTCGGTAAGTTTTTCGAATTTTGAAAATTCTTTTGGCTTTTCATAAAGTAGATAAAACGCCCTTTCTCATCGTGTAAAAATCGTTTTCCAAAACAGGAGTCGTCACGCGTGGCGGTTAGTTCGATTTTTGAGCGAAAAAATTGAAGTGGCTTCACAAAAATATTCATAACTTCATAACTCGACCAATTCTTCGAAATTTCAAAATCCCGCTAGCTTTTCAGAAACTAGAAGAAGAGTCCTTTTCCGCTATATATAATCAGTTTCCAAAAATTCGGTCTTCATGCCGGCGGGAGGGGTTCGACTTCGGGTCCATTTCGCAAAAATACGTACCGAAAATCGAACCCCCGCCCCGCATGAAGACCGAATTTTTGAAAACTGATTTCTATATAGCGAAAAAGGACTCTTCTTCTAGTTTCTGAAAAGCTAGCGGGATTTTGAAATTTCGAAGAATTGGTCGAGTTATGAATATTTTTGTGAAGCCACTTCAATTTTTTTTCGCTCAAAAATCGAACCAACCGCCACGCTTGACGACTCCTCTTTTGGAAAACGATTTTTACACTGTGAGAAAGGGCGTTTTATCTACTTTATGAAAAGCTAAAAGAATTTTCAAAATTCGAAAAACTTACCGAGTTATGAACCTTTTTGTGAACGTTCAATTTTATGCTCCTGTAAGGGGTGTAAGGAAAGTATAGTTGGATTAAGGGATGAAGGGATAGAATCCGTTCCGATTTTCACCGCGCCTTGTCAGCCTGACTCAAAAGCCGTAATGTGTATAGCGCGATATCGTAGGGAATACAACAGCGGCCCAAGGTCAAGCGGATTAGACATCTGACGATAAGCTCCATCTGTTAACGGACCACCCGCGCGAGGCCGGATAGAAAACACCGCCCACGGAACACAGGCAGAGAGGGAGCCACACCACACCCGCCCTGGCCACTTTGGCTTGACTTCTCTTCTTGGGTTTCTCTGGGATTGGGGTTCGTCCACCTTCCTTTCCCCTCGTCCTCCTATGCCGCATCCTTTATAATTAATAAACTGTATGTTACCACTGTTACCACTTGTTTTGTTATGTATTTGAATGCTAGAATAAATGGATAGGGAAAGGAACGGCTTATATCCAGTTTCCTCAGGTGCCGCTACACGAAACCTCGGTACACAAAACCCTGAGGGGACTGAGATATAACACTCCGATGACGTTGGTGCAAAGTCGACCAGAGGTCGATTCAACCTGTTCTGTCCGGAAAATCACGATTTTTTCACAGTGAATTAATCAGGACGTGAATTAATCAGGACTTCGAAATTCTTGTGGCTGGATTTTATCTGTATGGGTGACATGCTTCGGCTAAACAATAATATTTTCATGAAAAAATGAGAATTTTGTAGGCGATCCATCCTCAGCGGAGATTCATCGCAGCGGAGAAGCTTAGTTTTTACTGTGTTTTAAGCACGACTTCAAATTCTATATGGCACAATTCCACTCTCTGTCGTCCTGTCCTTCAGAAGGCAGAAAAAAATTTCCCAACGAGAAGTCCATATTTCAATTGCGATCGATCATGTCAGAGAACGCTGTAGCCGCATGTAAACTGCCGTAACTCGGAGATTTTTTGAGGCTCCTGGAAAATTCATAAAGCTTTAGTAGAAGTGCTTTCTATGCTTTAAAAGACAGGTTCTAAAAGTAACATCTTCCATGTGATTGGTGTGTCGATATTTCTTCGCTAAATCGAGACGTCTGATCATATAGAATATCGTTTCAGAGAAACATAGTTTTATCACTATGTGTCAAACGGGCTTAAAATTTTATAGGGTACGATTTCACTTTCTGATGCTGCTTCCCGCAGGAGAGAAATCATTTTTCGAGCAAGTCCGTCCTTCGGTTGCCATTCCGTCATCGATTCGAAAAGCGCTTCAAAAATCTTGTAGGGAAAGCACTTAGGTCGTCCTCAGTAATTAACACTTGAAATTTTATAGAGTGCAATTCTGGAAGTAGATGTCGCTCATCAGGCAGAAAACTACCGTGTCCATGACGTCCTGGGAAAACCTGAAAAAATGAAAATCTCTCATTGACTCTAAATCTGCAGACAGGAAATCTTTATTTTTCACTGCACAGTAATCGGCATTAAAATTTTTTTTGATATTCAAATCCTATTTTTTAACTCCAGAAAACGCAAGTGCTTGTATATCTCCGCATTGTCGTAGTCACACCTGTAAAAAACAACTTATTAATAGATGCAAACATCATCTAAAGACCTGAATTTGGAGAGAGTCCACTGCCAAAACCGGAGAGTACGACCCCCCCCCCCAGTCGAGGCTACAGTACGACCCCCCCTTCGAATCCCGAGCCTCAGGCTTGACCCTGGTCCGGGACGTCATTCTTCATATCAATGAAGCGAAAACATCATTTCGCTGGACATTTAATGAGAAGAAAGGGACGGACCTTGGAGTACCGCCACTGTGCATAGGGAACCACTCAGCAAGAAACGACCATTCGGTCGTCCTCTACGATGGCAAGATTCGCTCGCTCATCGGAACAACATCCGTACGTCTAACATCAACTCGATTAAAGGTGCTCGTCCAGTGGTCAACTTTGGCTCAAGATCGAACAAGGTGGCGAACAAGTTGGGACCCGCGCAAGACAAATCGTTGCTGAGGAACGGGTCGCAAGTATCGCAAGTTATACATATATATATATTATATATATATATATAATATATATATATATATATATATATATATATATATATATATAAGTGCACCCTGTCGGCGTGTCTTGCACTTGCGCGCTTCGCGCGACCTTAGAGAGTCACTAAGCCAAGACAACTCACTTCAAGCAGCTGCTCTGCTTGTACAGCCTTCTCGGCACCTTATCAGTAAAAGGATGCAATTGAAAACCTTAATAATTTCGAACTTCGGTCTACCTTCTTTAAGATCAGGTGAGTAGTTCTTCGATATGAAACCGTCCAGCTCTCCCTCCCTCCATCCTCAACATCTCTACAACGTCGGCACTATCTTCAGACAGTTCAGAAACGTAATTTATTTGCGTTAATCAGTGCTTTCTTCCTCAGACTGTTGTGGAGCACTCCTTCGGCCACAGTACCCGCGTGCTCCCACTCCCCTCCCCCCCCCCCCCCCCACCCCGATCGGTTAAATCGGGGAGAAAACAACCGGTCAGGCGATCGATAATACCGATCGATACTGGCCTCCACATTGAAACTTTCCACCTGATGTGGAGCACTCCTTCGGCCATAATACCCGCGTGTCTCCCACCCCCCCCCCCCCATCTACACCCCGATCAGTTAAATCTGGGAGAAAACCATCGGTCAGGACCTCGATTAGCGCCAGCGCTGAAGTTTCGTGCCGCTTGAACGACATCCGCAAAAAATCGATAATATAGATCGACATCGATTGTCCTCCCCTGCTGTGAAGGCCTTCTGTCGATGATCATCTAAATGCCCAGGCACGGTTGCCGACGTCTTCGGCACGTCTACGGCTCGCAATGCACGGTCGCCAACCATGTTCTGCTCGTCTACTGAGTCACCAGGCGCGTAGAAGCCGTCTGTATTTTCCGCTAATTCTTGCCTTAATTTGTGCCCCGTAATTTCCCTATTTATACTCATCGCCGATCGATAGTGTGACTCATCGCTTAGCGGATTATTATGTATGATAGTATGATAAGGCAAAATAACGCAAATGCGCCAAACAACAGAGCTGGGAAGGAACAAATGAGGTATGACCCACAGACGCGTCTTGCGAAGCCTCGTCATATGGGTGTTCCTTGGTCTTGGCATATAGCCAAAACAATAGAGACGTCTTTCAAGACCTCGTCATATGGGTGCCACCACCCGTCTGGCAGTGAGACGTCGATGGTAAACAACAGTATTGGACAATTGCCAAATATCCCTCAAACTTACAGAAAGAAGTACACAAAGTCCAAGGGGCTAACTTCAGACCAAAAACCTTCCTCTTTTATACATAGGGCGATTTGGTGGTCACTCATTACTCCCCCTTAGTAGAACTCGTCCCCATTACCACTGGTCCCCCTCAATGATCTTCCTTAGCGGACGACATGTTCGGCACGTCTTCTGTAATTTGTTCAATATAGGTTGATGGTGATCTACACTTCAAAAACGAACTTCATAATCATGTTCAGCGACCTCGATTACCTCCAGGGCTGAAGTTTTGGACCGCTTGGACGACACCCATAAAAAATCGATAATTTGATCAATATCGATCGATGGTGATCTACACTTCAAAAACGAACTTCATAATCATGTTCAGCGGACCTCGATTACCCCAGGGCTGAAGTTTCGGACCGCTAGGACGACACCATAAAAATCGATAATTTGATCGATATCGATCGATGGTGATCTACACT
>OX375867.1:63220101-63312387 GCA_947359475.1 Heligmosomoides polygyrus bakeri
CACCAGGTGTATATTGGACGCGTTGACAGAATTATGGTTGATTGATAATGCATTCTCCTGAAGAGATATTCTTAGAAAGTCGACTGAGTGTGTCACTTCCCATAAATAGCTTACAACTCACAAGGTTGTGGACCTGATGATACCAGTTCGCTGGCACAAAAACTATTTCACCAGGATTCTGGATCAAAGTCATCACGCCGGCCTGGAAGTGGAGGTCTCTTTGGCATATGTTTGTTTACTCCTTTATATAATAGGATTTCCCAAGGTGTGAACCGCAACAAAACATGCACAGAATTAAATAAAAGCTGACTACCATAGGAAATTGCAAAGAAGCACAAAGAACAAGCATGCTGTCCGAATCCACTGCAGGAAATTTGCGTAATTAAGTTTTTTGCGAAAGCTTAAAATAACGCGTTTAACCCCGTCTTCTTTCTGTTACTGGAAGACTAGCAACTTGGCGCTCTCGAGAATATCATTGTAAACCAGTTTGTAGCAGGGCACGTGTAGCGCAGTTGGAGGAGGTGCCGGTTTTCGCGTGCACCCGATACCAGATTCTTATAAGGAGAGTAAACGAAGTGACGGTAGAGATTCCGGAAGCGACCTATATATGACAAGTGTTTCGTCACGCCCATCGTCGTGAATCCGGCCCCAGAATGATATTGTCTTGGTGAACATTCCTAGCGGCCACATTAAACGGCAGCTAGTTCGAAATAGGCTCTATGGTAACAGTGTGTATCGGAGAATCGCGTTATATATAGAAGTGGAGGTCTGGGAGATCGCTCAAAGATATGAGCAAATTATGAGATCGAGTGCTTGGCCTGCAACGCAAAATACACTGGGAAACGGGAATGGTTCTGGCAGTACGCGTAATTCCTAGTTTACACTTGCGCCGCTGCGCGGCGCAGCACAATGGTCGGGATAGATATCGACTGGGCGGCGCGAAAAATCAATATCCATGGCGATCGTGGTGCCGCGCCGCGTGGCGACGCAAGTATAAACTGGGCTAAGGCGCCTTTTACACTCGCGCCGCTGCGCGGCGCGGCGTGATGGCCGACACACCTATCGATTTTCGAAATCGAAATGATATGCTCCCGTATCGATCGGGCGGCGCAATGGGATCGATATGTGTGCATATCATTTGGCGTCGCTCGGGGTGAGCGATGGTATGACAAAGGCCTAGTGGCCAAATTAATCGAACGATGCGATTGATCAATTCGCCCACTACACATGGCATCGCGTCGCGTGTCGCGCGCACACTAAACAAGGCATAAACGGGGCCTTAGCCGCCTTTTATGCTTTCGGCGAGATGGCTGACATAGCTATCGATTTTTCGCACCGCATCACTTTCATACTCCGCCGCCCCAAAACACCACATTTGACGGAATTTTGGATTACGGTATTCGGTCAATCGCGGGTCCGATTGATTCGCACTTAGGCGGACGCTCTGAGTCATCGCGCCGATCAATGGCGCGTAGTCGGTCGGCAGCCACATGAGTCATACGTCCCGCATTCACATCCAAGGATGTGGGAGTCCGGGTAAGGCCTATGTTATACTTCGGCGACGCTGTTGCCGACGTCGCCGGCGTTCAAATGGGGAGCTCCTCATTCTCCATTATACTGGGCGTTTTTTGTTTCCTAAATCATGACAGAGGGACCAAGATTCTACTCTACTTCTACTAAATCCTGACAGCTATTGCCTAGAGTCGAGAACAGAATACAACACGGGTGAAAGGGTACTGTTTACAAGTGCTTAGAGTGTCATGCTCCTGCCTGGGAGTGAGGGTTTACAAAACTTTATTATTAGTCTATATTATATACAACAACCACGTAGCAAGAATGCAGTTAGGGGGGTGCGTTACGTTACGCCGCTCCCTGGGGGGCGGTGGCGCGCGGCGCGGCCCGCTACCGTAACCCAGGAAGCGGCCTAACGTACGAACCCCAGTTAGGGAGACTGCCAACCTTCCAACCCATGTAGGGACGTGGCTTACAGAGGCGGTCGCCACTATACCGTGCTGCCTGGGAGTGAGGGCTTACAAAGCTTTATTATTAGTCTATATTATATACAACAACCACGTAGCAAGAATGCAGTTAGGGAGACTGCCAACCTTCCAACCCATGTAGGGCGTGGCTTACAGAGGCGGTCGCCACTATACCGTGACAAGAGGCCATGCACAGTAAACCGCTGAAAGAACGCTTCCTCATCACAGATTCCTCGGAAACCGTGCTGTATTTCGCTAGAAGGTGGCAGACAGTATGAGTCATGGCCCAGCCTGGCCGCGCGCCATTGGTCGGAGCGATGACTCAAAGCGTCCGCCTAAGTGCGAAACTCAGTTTTCCTGACGTTCAATTTGAGTCCGAACACCGCCAGGCGGTCGCACCACGCTTGCACTGGTGCTCGAGATCACCTTTATCACTGCAAGCGAGTATTACATCATCAGCATAAAGCAGCGTCCATGGAACAGGCTGATGAAGGTCTCGCGTAATGTCATCCATGACCACAGCAAAGAGGAGTGGGGAAAGCGCAGAACCATGGTGCACCCCAACGGAGATGGGAAACTCCACTGAGGTTCCAGCAGCATCTTACACTCTACTACTAGGGCAAGAGTAGATCATCTACACCTACTCTGTAGGCTCCTCAGGTGTCGCAAGGCGTTGTGTTGTCGCAAGGCGTACCATATAACCTCACGCGACTGCAGGACTCACGCGGTACGCGATCGAAGGCCTTCTCCAAGTCGAAAAAAGTTATATGCACCGACTTCTGTTTCTCGCGATGCTTCTCCGCGAGGAGGCGGGCGGCGTGTAAGGCCCCGTTCATACTTCGTCGCGGCGCGACGCGACGCCACGTATAGTGGCCATATTGATTGTGCGACGCGATCGATCAATTTGGCCTCATTGCGTGGCCATCGCATTGCGCTGCGACGAAGTATAAACGGGCCTAACGCATCAATGGTCCTACAACCATAGATAAAGCCGCACTGGTTGTCGGAGAGCTTGACGACTCCACGAATTCGTCTATCGAGGATTCAGTCGATGATCTTTATGCTGTGCGAAAGCAAGCAAATAGGACCGTGATTGGAGCAGTCTGCAGGACTACCCTTCTCCCAAATCGGAATCATCATACTGTTGCCAATACTCCGGTACTTTCTTCTCCTTTACTACCTGGTTGAAGAACTCAGCCAACCACTCAGCAGGATACCAGAGCTTCGACTTCCATAAATCGGCTACCAGATCATCCGACCCTGTCGCCTTGCAGAGCTTCATCATCTTCAGAGCCGCTTTTGTTTCCTCCACGGTGATATTGTGAACCGGACCGTGAACAGGGCACACAAAAGGGATGGCCGGGTAGGAAATTCCATAGCGGAAAATTCCTCAAGGTAATCACACCACCGCTTCATCGCTTTTTTGCGGTCTGTCAGAGGACGCCCGTCCCCATCATTGATATAGAAAAACTTCTCAATATCCTCGGTCTGCCGATGGCGATTCTCAGCAAGGCGCTACCGATGCCGCTCACCATCGCGTAACATCGATCCGTCTCGTTGACATCTCCATAATGAATGGCTTTCGCAACAGCCACGGCTTTCTTTGCAGCCTTCTTCGCCTTCTGATACTTCTGCCAGTTGTCGGCTGTTTTGTCGCCGAGATACACATGATACAGCGACTTCTTCTCTCGAACATTTGCTTTCATATCGTCCGTCCACAGCCACCTGCTTGTCGACTTTGCGTTGTTCAGGCTTCGTAGTGCCGAGTTCCAATCTTTCAGCTTGGCGTATCGCGTCTGTTGCTCTCTTCCAATTTTCATAGACAGTCATGACTGTCAGTAACCGCACGTGAGAAATCACAGCTGTTTCTTTCTCTTTCATTCGCCACCATTTGATTCTTGGTGCACCGCATCGCTCGACCTGCTTTAGCCTCGGAGGGACGACCTACGCGTCTGTGACAAGACTCTGGTCGCGATCTCTCACAAGGGCAAAGCCTATTTGAGTCTTGCTACTCCCACTGTAATATGAGATGAGGTGGGAACCGCGTTTACAAAATATGATGTTCATTATGGTGAGGTTAGGCGATTCCGCATACTCAAGGATACGTTCACCACCTGCCTTACGCGACCCGTAACCATGACAGCTGTACCAGTCTTTCGTAGCACCTACGTGCCCATTAAGGTCACCAGCAACTATGATGACATCTTTCGACGGTACCTCTGCTGTCTTCTCATCAAGCTTACTACTTTACTTTGATGATCTTTTTGTCGGCTGGAGGTCTTCTCAGCGGGGACCACAACTCTTCCAGACCGCTCGATCTCTGGCTGCTTGCATCCAGTGAGGCAGACTCCGCTCTCTGAAAGATCTTGAGAATGAGTCTGCCCATCGCATTGGCGGTCGTCCCAGTGGTCTCTTATGGTCTCTCGGGAGCCACTCTGTGACACGGAGACTCCATCTATCGTCCTTTCGTCGAAGCAGGTGTCCGTCCCAGCGATATTTGGACTTCTTCATGTACTGCAGCGGGTCTGCTAATTGCGACTTCTCCCGTAGCTCTGAGCTTCGTAGGCCTTCTTGCCATTGCTGACGAAGGCTAGTCCTTAGAAGACATCTCTCCAGTGCACGATGCGTAGTTTGCATCACTCTGGCGATTGTCTTGTTGTCGGGCCAGGTTTCCGTCGCGTAACACATCGCAGGCAGTAGAGAGGCGTTGAATATCGAGGCCCTGAGGCCGGGATCCTTGACCTGATCGGTGACTTCGCGAATCGAACTGAAGGCTGCCCATGCTGCGCGTATCCTGCGGGCGATTTCAGGAGCGAGGTCGTTATCCATGTTCAGCTCTCTTCCCAGATAGACGTAGGAGTCGACCTGTTGTAGAGTGATTCCATTTAACCTTACGAGTCCCGTGTCACACCACTGGTTGACCATAAATTGTGTTTTGGACATATTCATGTCCAATCCAATCTTCATACCTGCCACATTGAGCTCGTTCAGCATTTCCTCGATTTCTGTCGTGCTGGTAGAGATGAGAACAATATCGTCGGCGAAGCGAAGGTTGCTGATCCGTTTACCGTCGACAAGGTAGCCTTTATCGTCCCAATTCAAGTCTTTCATGGCATCCTGAAGTGCCGTTGTGAACAGCTTGGGAGAAATCGTGTCTCCCTGCCGTACTCCTTTCCCGATAGGAATTTTAAGCATTCGGTCGAACAGCTGGATGGAAGTCGATGTGTTCGAGAAGCATTCGTCGAGAAGTCGGATGTAGGGCGATGGTATATACCAGCGTGCACAAGCGCGTCAGAATGGCGTTGATTTCCACAGAGTCGAACGCTTTCCGATAATCCACGAAGACAAGAACAAGTGGGAGCTGGTATTCGCGGCTCCTCTCGATGAGCTGTGAGACAGTGTGAATATGGTCCATGCAGAAGAAATCCTTGCGAAACCCTGCTTGCTCCACTGGCTGAAGCAACGCTCCATGCGGTTAAGCAGTATCTTGGTGAAGATATTGTACACAACCGAGACAAGACTGATGGTTCGATAGTTGTTGATATCCTCCTGCTGACCTTTTTTGAAGACTAAAACTGTTTTCGACTCCTTCCATGAGTCCGGAGTCTTCATCCTTCTGATGGCATGAGTAACTTCTCATTCCAGAATGGGAGGTACTTCCTCAGCTGGTGGCATCAAGCATTTCGGGACAGTGATGGAAGAACGGAACAGATCTGTGTAGAATTCTTGAACGATGGCCTCCATCGCTCTTCGAGACGTTTGCGTTGTTCAGTCCTTATCCACAAGGGCTGACATTATTGCCTTCTGATCGCAGAGATCTCGTTTGCAGCGCTTTATGCTTGAACCTTTCCCAGCGGCCTCTAACAGCTTCAATCTTCTGTAGGCTTGAATGGACTCTTTCACTGCAATTCGACAGGCCTTCGAGATGGTGACTTTTTCCAGATGGGAAGCATTAGGATCCAGTTTAACAGCTCTTCTTTGCTCCAAGAGTTTAATCGCATGTGCGTTGAGTTTTGAAGCAGACGGTGATGTGGCTCCGCAAGAGCTGCTAGCACATTTCAACAGTCCTTTGGAGAGAAGGTCGTAGTCTTCCGATGGATCTTCAAGAAGATTCCAATCATACGACTTTATTGCATATTCCAACTCCTCAGACTTGAATGTGGGGATCCTCACCGGTGCCGGTTTATGAGTGTCACGCTTGAACATCCTCTTTTTGAGAGTCAGCTTCGCACGGACAAGACGGTGATCCGAGCCGGTGTCAAATGAAGGCAGTACGGAGACGTCGAACAGACTCCAGCGTTTGTTTGTAAGAACATGGTCGATCTCCGAACATGTTTCTTCATTTGGACTTTCCCAGGTCCATCGTCGGTTTGAAGGCTTCTTAAACATAGAATTTCCATGGTAGAGACGGCACGCGGATAGGAAGTCTATCAGGCGCTCTCCGTTTTCGTTCCTTGAGGAAGTTCCATGTGGTCCTAGCCTCCATTCGTCGTGATCATTCGTACCGACGATAGCGTTAAAGTCACCAACGACAACTTTGTAGTAGCTCTTCGTCGTTGATAGTCCTTTCCTTGTAGAATTCCTCCTTTTCTTAATCGTGGCCGCAGATGTTGGAGCATATCCATTTATGATGGAGACGGTTCCTTGATCTTTGGTTTCCAGACGAAGAACAGCTACTCGCGGACTGATGATCTTGTAAGAGTCTACTAGGTGGTGCACTGTCCAATTGACGAGAAATCCAACTCCGCCAATATTCTTTCTGTGCACCTTTGCTCCGATAATGAGAAGCTCGTTGTGGTCGGTCCTTCTTATGGTTTCCGTTCTGCCTTTCGTTTCCTGCAGGGCGATAACGTCGTATTTGATGTTGCGGCTTCTGTAAAGTAGTGTCCGAAGATCCTGCTCAGATGCGATCGAACGACAGTTATATGTGCAGACGAATAGGCATTTTCCGTGTCGTGGTGGGAGGGCGTTTCCGGTAGTCCGATTCCAATGACGCCCTGATAGTTTAACTCCGAGATTAGATGGCCCCTCGCCGGAGGTGGATGCAACCGACGTCGTAGAAGTCCACCTCCGGCGCGCGGAGGACGGGGCACGGGTTTAGTTGTTTGAGCCATAGCGGTGGCCTGGTTACTCACATGTTCCTGGCCAGGGATACAGGAGAGCCGCCCATACACGACAAAGCGTCGCGTATTGCGTGACCGTTTGTGCCGTTAGCCATCACAAAGTCATGTTCACCCCTTCACCGCGATGAGGTGGCACATGAAGGAGTTCTCATCAAGCAGATTCCAAAACTCTTGCTTGACAGCCAGTCTGCGGAGCATACGCAGGGAAGAAGTGATAGAGTCGCTCCTTAGCGAGATAGCGATCTTCATCAATCGATCGTGAAAGAGTTCGAAACTTATGA
Organism: Heligmosomoides polygyrus bakeri; assembly: GCA_947359475.1. Lineage (NCBI taxonomy): Eukaryota > Metazoa > Nematoda > Chromadorea > Rhabditida > Heligmosomidae > Heligmosomoides > Heligmosomoides polygyrus. The sequence continues at coordinate 63,227,485 of OX375867.1, forward strand.
CAGAATCTCGTAAACGCTCGGAGACTATTACTCCGACACCGCTGGTGGTCCTGGGATTGCCATAGAACGCGGCCTTGAAGTCACGTCCTATATCCCTTGACCTGCTGCAGAACCACCTCGTCTCCTGCAACGCGCAGAAATTAACTCTTCTACGCTCCAGTGCTTCAACCAACTCGTACGAGCGTCCCGTCAACGTACCCACATTCAGCGTAGCTACGCGAGTTTTGTTTACTCTGCTTACGTTACGGGACCTTTGGACTAGCTCCCAAATCCCCGCGAGTGCGAGAAGTATGCGAGGGTCGGCTCCCGTGGACGCCCTAGCGCCTTCTCGAAAAGTATGACTCGTCAAATGCCATATGCTGTGTGTTATAGGGTGTTCGTAGGCCGGCTTGCCACAAAGACCTGTCGCCTGCAACCGACGGTTTGTGCTAGCTTAGCTTACAAAGCGAGGAGTTTCCAGTGGCACCACGTGGAGGAATGGACATCACCACCGAAATTGACACCTTTTACGGGAATAAATATGACGATTCCAAGTATTGAGCCTGTACGAGCGATCCATCCGCAGATCTCCTTTATTATCCGTCTTCCTTCAACACAGCATTGGTGCGCATGACAGGTCAATCCAGGAGGTAGATTAGGAAGAGGTGATAACACACCTCTCATTCTCTCTAGTGTCACGTAAGCCAGCCAGGACGGGTTGGGTTGGAGTCCTTGCCACATGAACTGATAAAAGGAACTCTTCTGACAGCAAAGCGGAAAAGGCACGACCGTACACCGTGAACGCAGGGAAAAACTGTTCCTCACGCTCTAATCAAAAATTGACACCGAAGGCGCACTTTACATAAGTTGATCTTTGAAACAAGAAGCTCTTTGAAGCCATGTTATGTGGAATTGAGGGGTGTACGTGCGTGGTAGAGATAAAATCTCAATCACACACGTACAGCAAGCGATATAACAAAGTTTCTAGTTGCACAAAACTTTACATGTAACCATAAACAGCCAAATCTACTAGTGTTGTGTTCTACTCAGTAGATGGCGTCTCTTCAGCCTAACACAACACAAGAGGCATCAGTCTCAAGTGGCAGCCATTGTTGCTAAATAACATTTCATTGGCTCTACGCGATATTTCCCGCTTAACATGTGCTAGAAAAGGTGGAAATCTCATCTCATCGATGTTGGTGATAGACCAGCCTCTCCAGCAACACGCGCTCTAGATCGAGCCTGCGCGGACGATGACGTCGTCGAGAATCGGTATTTTCGAAAATGGCAAAAGTTTTTCATCCAAACTTCGTCCAAAATCGTCTAGCGGTTATTTGAGGAGGACGGGGGGGGGGGCTGCTTACGGAGCCAACGTCCGTTTTTGAAAATTCCGCCGATTTACTAAGCAGTCCCAATTGGTAAACATAAAATTAATGCGCACAACGGGAACAATTTTGGGGTGAAGTGTAGCGTTTTGGCCGTCGAGGGAGAGATCTCGGCAAGGAAATCGTTAGAGGCGTTCTGAATTTTTAGCAGAAATCCAGTAAGAAACAGCCTAAATGAGTGCCTCTCTGTTGCGAGTGACTTGGTTGACCCCTACCCTCTACCCATCTATCACTGGAGCCCCGAAAGTGCAATACTGCCAGCATCTTGCCACATCCTTTTTGTTCCGTTGATGGGAGAACCTAAACAAAAAGGCCATAGCAAAATGGTTCATCCCGATGTGAAATCTCCCACTCCACGTCTGCCGCCTCTGATCGCGCCGCGCCGCGTCCTTCCCTCCCGCAATGCGATTCGCCGAGTACCGTAACCCAAAGTTCTGTCAAATGTGGTGTTTTGAGGCGGCGGAGTATGAAAGCGGTGCGGCGCCGCCAGGCGGCGCGAATATTCGATAGCTATGTCAACCTTCGCGCGGCGGCGCGAGTATAAAAGGCGGCTTATGGCTGTGAGCAACGATACTCAACCGCAGCCACGCGTGCGGTCGCGGTGTGGCGCTACAGCCAGTGCCGTCTCTCGTTGTAGCAGGAATGCGTACGATTAACTCTGTGCGCCCTTGGTGCGCACGACCTTTAGCGTACGTCCCAGTGTATCTAGCAGGTACTGCATGGGAAACAGAGCAATGGAACTTTCCTAAACCACACCAAATGAGCGGAGGAGTGATAGAGGTAGGAAATGTCAGAGCAAGAACTAGTTTATAATTTACCGACGGCAGCGCGACAGGAGGTACACCCGCCCCTGCTGGGGCGTGGCGTCAGCAGGTAGAGCCGCTGTTCTGCTGACCGAAAACGTTTGTTTCGCGTGTCAGAGGTTTCGTAGGCAACCGTTAGACTCCTGGGGCGGGTGTACCTCCTGACCGTCCCCCTTTACCGATAGGAAGTTTCAGAGAGGAAAGTGTATGATTGTAACTTGTGATAGAGTGAGATTACGCTACTGGAATAAGGGGATCATGATGTTAAGTCGGATGATTGAGAAAAAATTGGCGTTGTCGAGTATTTCGCATACTCTGAATTTTGCTTCCAAGAAATTACAAATCGCATGAAAAACTATACCTTGAATTCAAGGAAGTTAGTTGATTAAAGTGAACATGGTTAGAAGATTTTAGCATATTAGCTGACGGTGGAACTTCCTATTCGAGAAGCAGGAGGAAGAATTCTTGGTCGAAGAGGCCCGCAGTTCACAATGTCTTACCAGCAAATCTTCCAACATCCGCGTGATACAGTTCTTGCGTACTCCACCGCATTGTACAGCCTTACATAGAGCTAGTGTAGCCAGATTGGACATTTTATTTAATTTTTATATTATTCCAAAAAACTATCATGGGTGTTTTAAGGAAAAACTTCCGAAATTCTCTACATTTGATATTTGAATCTGTTACCAATCTGAGCCTGCAAGAAAATGTTAATTCGTAAAACTCTCGTAAGGCTTTGAGACAATTGTCAACATCGTCTGCCGTTGGGTGAATAATTTCTTTATTCACTCAGACATTAGCAGTTGTAGTCCTGAGAGTGCTATTGAGTTCTTTAGACGAAATTCTTTCCCAAAAATGTTTACTCTGTCGCAGATCAAGCATGGCATTAACTCATTCTTAGGTTATGAAAAGAAAGTAGTTATCGCCAACGCGGTTTCGTTAGTTTCAATAATTTTTGTATATATTTGGCTCCAAAGAACACAATGTACCTTTCTGAACGCATCACCCTGACGGATGAAGCTCGAAGCGCTTGGATCTTCTTATTTAAAAACAATCGAATTTAGAAGAGCAATAAATTTTCTCTCATTTGAAAACGCGAAATTTACAAAAAAATCGTTTACCCCTCGCTGTCTTCTCGTCATTAAGTCACCACTGAATTTCTATTGTGGATCATTCTCATCAACTAACTTTCGCCAGCTTACACCAGCCCCGTTCAGCATTCAGAGTCGAGGTAGTGTCCTTGGGCATCGTTGAAATCGATAGCGTAGTAGTCCAGACGAATACTAATCGCCAGTGCAGTGGCTCGAATACAGCAGGCTGGAGAGTTTATTAGGACGACGAATAGAACTTGAGCTAACAGCAAATCTCGGGCCTTTTATAGGCGACGGTCAAGGTTATAGAACATGGGCGGAGTTATTATGGTCAAATACCGTGGTTTAATACAATCCATACGCAGATTTCCGATATGTCTCACAGCTACAACATTGTGAAAATGTTAATGAAATGTAGTGCAATGAAGGTAGTCGTGCGGTGAAAAAAAGACGCTAACGGTTATTGATTGTAATCCGAACAACCGAAACCATTTGACTATCACAACAGCTCAGTTCTTCCATATTAATTCATTCACTACGTTAAAGTAGTTTCTAAGTCTCAAAGTTCGTTAAACCGATTCAACAATTTGAAATATCCGGAGTGGAATTGAAATCAGCTAAAAGTCAAGCCATGAACGTGTAAAGTGCACTGTGATGTAAACGACCAGATTCGTCTATGCCACGACTTAAGAACTTCCATTTTGTCAACTCACTGACTCTTTCAATGGCAAAAAGATGAGAGCACAACTCACTTTCTCCCACAGCTCCGTATAAGGTCTGATGTCATCGACCAGCTGATTGCCCCTCATGAAAACCGTCTCCTTGCCGACTGGGACGAAGTACCAAAGTTTGCGTCCACAAATATTTGCCGACCAGCTATGAGAAGACATGACGTCTGAGTGGAATTTGGTCCTGAACGTGGTTGTGTTGCCACATTTGCAAAGATATGAAAGCAATATTCGGAGAACTAAAATTTTCCTCCTATGTTAGGTTGGTAGAGAAAAGAGATCAGAATATCAATGATTAGGCATATCATTGATTTTTATGGATTACGGCAGTCACTGCGGTACGCAGTGACAATGCGGCTGTATTAGCGCGGGAAGTGGCTGCAACGGGGCCTAAAGACGGCCACTGGGTGTTACTTGCTAGGATTGCTCCGCTGCAAGGAGCTCGCCGCGTCTTTTTTCTCTGGTAATACCCGCTCGGGTGATTCCAGGAGTGTGTAAAAAATTTTGTGGATAAGCCACTCAAGTCAGGTTTAGAAATTAACACTCGACATTGTATAGAATACAATGCAGATGTTGCCTCTTCAGGTACAAGAATGTGCCTTGTCCACGAGATGCTCGGAAAGCCTGAAAAGTTGAATTCGTTGTGATTAATTCGACAACTGCTCTCAAAAGTGCTTTGTTTTCAACTGTAAACAAACAAAATACTATTAACAAAGGATTACATACACAAAACCTTTATCAGCATTTTTTCTAACAAATTACTAAATTAACCAGTTACTCAGTAGCACTCTTTCTTGAACTAATCTGACACAATGAAAGCTGTACCTGGAAAGAAGGACCTATTAAAGGGTACAAAAATCGCACAAAATTTTAAAAAAATTCAACGCGGATAGGAAATAAAACGGTGGCCTACACAAGGGGGGGGGGGGGGTCGTCCCAGACCCACTCTGGGGGGGGGGTTCGTAAATTTTCGGCAAAAATCGAACCCCACGCTTGACCCTGGTCCGGAACCAATAGGAAGCGTTTTCCCGGAGGAGCGGGACGGGGCCTTGGTAGAGGCCATGAAGCGTGAGTTTAGGACAGAATCGCGTAAAGACAGGATAGTGACATTAGGCGAGTTGAAAAAGCTAAAGAAAGAGGAAGGGCAGACAGTCTCCGATTTCTGTGTGGACCTAGAAAGGCTTACACGTCGGGCGTACCCTAAGCTGGATGAGCAGGCACTCGCGACAGAGCGAACGCACTTGTTGTACGCAGCTGGCTCACTAACCAGACTCGTGTCACCTGGAGGAAGCATTAGAGGACGAGATACAGCCGGCTGAAGGATACCGCTAAGAGGATTGAGCGAAGAAACATTACCCTGTGGAACGTAATGGGAGGGCCGTTCACGGTTGATCCCGAAAGCGAGTGTCCGAGAGGGGTATAGTAGAGCGCTCAAGAGGGAAGGGCACACCGAAGAGTTCCCCCGAGCAAATCAAAGAGGAACCGCAGAGGGTCGAGCCTCGCGGCAAAGGGCCAGTGTGTTTCAAATGCAAGGAAGCTGGTCATTTAGCGCGGAATTGTAGTGAGAGCATTGTGAACGCCAGAAACGGGCAGGCGAGAACATCGCTTTCAGTGCAGTTGAAGATCCAGCCTCGAGGGAAAGATCCAGTGTGTTTCTAATGTAAGGAATCTGGTCATTTAGTGCGGGAGTGTAGTAAAGGCATGGTGAAGGCCGGAAACGGGCAAGCGAGAACTCCGCTTTCAGCGCAGTTGAGCGGAAATGCGTACCGAGCCGCTGGAATACAGTTGCGCGGAGGCAAAATTGGAGAGAGTAGAATTCCCAGTGTTCGGGACGAAAAGCACTACTGTTCTAGAGCTTTTCCGACGGGAATGGAAGTGGCTCTTAGGCACAGGGTGCGAAATTTCCACTATTCCGACCAAGGTGCTGCTCCAGGCGGAGATGGGTACGGCATAGATCGTGACGTACCGGAGTTCCCTATGGGTAACGATGAACGGATACATGATGCGTCGGGTTCCATCATGGAGTTTATCGCTTGTGGAGATGCTGTCGAAGAAACAGACGGTTGGAGGGAAGGCCGTTAAAGCAAAGATACATGTGTCCAAAGTAGATGATGACGTGGTCACATTGGGCACGAATGTGCTTCCACGTCTAGGCTATAGGCTGGTTCATGAAAGGAATGCATTTGCTCTAGCCACTCAGCTGCAAGCCGAGCCGCCTAGATGAGGGAGGGAGGAACCAATGTCATCGAAGAAGAAGAAAAAGGATTGGAGGAACAGGAACGCGTGTGGGGCTGGAATGACACACCTCGCCGACCCAACTGCTGATCCGAGCGCTGGCGTACAGCTGGCAGACCGCGAGAACAGTAAGAGTAACTTACTGGGATCAGTCAGCGATCGGAGAAGAGTTTGTCGTGCAGGAGAGAGTAGCTTCACAGCGCCTCTAAGCACGAACAGAGCCGAAAAGCCAGGTCTACCAAGAAACGGCAAAGCTGTGAGAAGCCGGACCACAACTTCTGCGTATAGGGTGTAAGCGTCTGGGGATAATCCTTCTTCCAGCACAGTAGAGATGCGATCGAGGAAGAAGTGGACTGAGACGCGGAAAGCTTGGTTACCAAACGGTCATAGAAGCCAGGTTAAGCCTGAAGAAGAGGCGCCAGGCAAATGGAGGCGCAAATGGAACGTTGCCATCGTGCTAGAGTGTGAGCGCTGATCGGAAAGAACGTCCACAACCTAAGCACGTGAGATTCGCCTTAGGAGTGAGATGTGTGCGTGAGCCTGACGTGATTTCAAAGGGATGTGTACCAGGGGAGCTTTAACGGTTAACGGTTAACGAATTTAACGAATTAACGGCATTTTTCGTTAAAATCTGGCTTAACGACTTTACGGAAATTTTTAGAAATTTAACGAAATTTTTAACGGATTTCTTTCTCAGTGAGTTTATCACATTTATCCTTAGTATTCTCAATTGTGGCAGGTCTCATCCTCTCGATTAGGACTGCTCCTGAAGAAAAAAAACTAACGAAATCAGCAAGAATATTTTAATAATTTCATGAATTTGTTTTGGATTTTTGGAAATAATGCAGTTTGAGGGCGCGTGTTGCGCACTCGGAGGTGTCGGCTGCTGCGGCTTTTAATTGTATTATACTCTATAATAGGCGCGTGGAGCGCAGTCGGAGGAGGCGCGACTGTCGCGTGCACCCGATACCAGGTTCATGGTTCGGATTTCCCGCCCAGGCCAACCAAGCCTTCCATCCCTCCGGGGTCGGTGAATTGGTACCAGACTTGTCTGGGAAGGATAGAGCGCTGACTTGCTCATCGGCTGGCCACCGCAAGTCATTGTATGGCCAAATACGCATTCATGTCGCCTCCACGACATCCCGTAGAAGTAGAATGCGCTGGCGCATCCCAGAAGGGATTGAGTAACGCCGTCCTTTATCCTTTATCCTTTATCCTTTATACTCTATAATAACGGGCTAAGCGATTAGCCATGCAGCACGTCAAAATAGGGGCGGAAACATCAGGGGCGGAAACATCAGGGGCTGAAAGGCTGCGAGCAACGATACTCACTCGCGTCCATGCGTGCGGTCGCGGTGCGGCGCTGCAGGCAGGGCCACCTCTAGCCGCGGCAGGAACGCGTACGAGTTTTTCGGTGCGCCCAACGTGCGAGAGGGCGAATGCACGTCCCAACCAATCGGTTGAACCGCTTCGCCTTGCCCAAGAGGAGGAAGGCAGGGGGACTCGAGCGCAGCTCACCCTACACAAAGAAGACGTGGGAAGGTTTTGTAATTGAGTGCCTAGAAGTGGGGTAAAACCTAAACCAAACGATGATAGAGAACTGGTGAGGTTCAGTTACAGGTATGGAATGGACGTGGTCAAAAAGTGATTTTAGCTTATTAAATTATTGTGGAAAATCCTATCGGAGAGAAACCCTCGTTTCAAGTGAGCATATGATGCTAAGATAGTCCGACATTTATCCAAAAAGCTTCTCTAGTCGAGCTAGAGATATTGTATAGTGATTAAAGCTTCCACCGAGCTCATTTTGTTTTCATATATATGAAGAGCAATTCTTGTTTTTTGGTGAAGTTCCAAATCCCACACAAATTCTAACTTGGTAATTGTACCTGTAATTAGGTCAGTTTGTTGGGATAGTTAACTCGTGAAATGTTTGCTATGCTTCGAGCTATTGATGATTAACAGTAACAGTCCAAGTTTCCATAAGTCTCGGCATCTCTCGCACTGATGATTAATAGTTGGAAGTATGTTTCATACACTTTACGACTTTGAAGGAACGTGGAGAGCGAAGGGGTGGCAATCCACAAAAATCTCGAAATTTTCGTGGAAAAGGTCAGCAAGCCAATTTTTGTAGGTCGCTAATTACATGTGGATTTGGCCTCTGAACACACAGTATCTTTTCTAAATGCGTGACCGCTGTAGGCAACGCTCGAACGCCCAACTACTCGTCAGTAGTTCTGTTTTTCGATCTTCTTCATCATTTGCCTTTCACCAGCTACCTCTCCCCCTTTGACGCAGCTTAATTCCACTCGATTGATTAGCACTAACCTATCCTCAAACTATTCTATCCTACGAGACAAAGTTTAGGTATTCTACCTTCTTCCTACTCACGTGTGTGCCCAGCAGTGCATTCTGACCGTCCCCCATATACTTACACTCCAGCTCATCCAGCCTTGGCACGTTCACGCAGAACTCGTCCCCTCCGCCAGCGAAGCGGCGAGGACTCCGCCTGGAGCGACGCACGCGCGCGCGACCGCACACGTCAAAATGAGTATCGCTGCCGCCTCCCGGGCTGAAACATCAGGGGCGCGAAAATAGCAGAAAATACACATACGCCTTCTACGTGCCTGGCGATGCCGTAGATGCACCGAACACGTCGGCAACCCTGCATGGCGAGCCGTAGACGTGCCGAACACGTCGGCGACCGTGCCTGGGCATTTAGATGATCATCGACGGGAGGCGTTCACAGCAGGGGGAGGCAATCGATATCGATCGATATTATCGATTTTTCTGTGGATGTCGTGCAAGCGCCCTGAAACATCAGCCCTGGGGTAATCGAGGTTGCTGAACACGAATCCGAAGGTGACCAATCGATATCGATCGATATTATCGATTTTTCTGTGTATGTCGTGCATGCGCCCTGAAACGGCAGCCCTGGGGGTAATCGAGGTCGCTGAACACGAATCTGAAGTCGACCAATCGATATCGATCGATATTATAGATTTTTCTGCGGATGTCGTGCAAGCGCCGTGCAAGCGCTGAAACATCAGCCCTGGGGGTAATCGAGGTCGCTGAACACGAATCCGAAGGCGACCAATCGATATCGATCGATATCATCGATTTTTTGTGGATGTCGTTTTGGCGATCGGAAGTTTCAGTCCTAGTGGTATCGTTGTTGGTGAACTCGAATCTGAAGTTCATTTTTGAAGTATCGGTCGCTATCAATCGATATCAACCCGTGTTATCGATTTTTTGTGGATATCTTTCTGGCGGTCCGGAACTTCCCTCCCGGGGTAGTCGATGTCGCTGAACGCGAGGGCAAAGTCCCTTTCTGAAGTGTCGATCGCCATCAATCCAGATTGAGCCGTTTTATCAATTTGCTTGCGGATGTCGTTCTGGCGATCGGAAATTTCAGTCCTAGGGGTATCGTGGTTGGTGTGCACGACTCTGAATCCCGTTATTGAAGTGTCGAGCGCCATCAATCCAGATTGAGTCGTATTATCGATTTTTTGTGGATATCTTTCTTGTGATCCGAAATCCCCGCTACTGGGCTAATCGACGTCACTGAACTCGAATCTGAAGTTCATTTTTGAAGTATAGGTCGCTATCAATCGATATCGACCGGTATTACCGTTTTTTTGTTTAGTAAAGGCGCTGTTACCCTACCAAAACGCAGGTTTGAATAACGCGCCATGTGAGGTTACACTGTTTAACGTGCAGTGTGCCTTTGTGCGTGAAGTTTCGAAAATCATGGCTGAATATCGATTTTTCTGTGGATATCTTTCTTGCGGTCCGGTACTTCCGTCCTACAGAACGAATTAATAAAAACAAGTGCTCTGTCACGCCGATAGGCGTGACGGAGCACTTGTTTTTATTAATTCGTTCTGTAGTTAATGGGCTGGTGCCCGCATCGAGATGGCATATGCTTGCAGAAAAATCAGACAAAAGAACTAGAAAGGGGGAGAGAACTACGGGTACCTGCCTGGTTCTTCAACGATTCTTCAACGACTTACATAACTTTAACAGAGAATTCACAGCGGAAAACTCAGATAACGTGGCTTATCGCCCACCATATCGTTTGATAAGTCACGCTATCAGGGATTTCAGCTGTAATTTTCTCTGCTAAATTGCTGTAAGTAGTCGATGAGTGCGGCCCCTGATCCTACATTTTAAGATGCTTTGACGGTGATTATCTTGATAATTCGATATCTGTTCCTATTCCATACCCTGTAGATAATTAGTTGTTGAAGCCTTGTTTATTCTTCTGTTTGTTGATGTTGAATTGTTTATTTTGCATTGCATTGAACTTTAGTTGCTACCTCTTAAAGTTGAAAGTATAAGGTTTTCCTTGATCTTTTCATTTGAAACAATGGTTTGCAGCTAATCGTATTTTTTAACGACATTTAACGATTTACCGGAAATTTAATGAAAATTTTCCGTTAAAAAATTTCGTTAAACAAATTTAACGCACAGAATTTTATGTGCACCCTTGATGTGTACGGCCTAGGAAGAACTGTTTTAGAGCGTCGCGTGCGACGGACGTCCGAGACGAAATGCAACGTTGTGACGAACCGCTACATGGTCGAGGTACCGGAGCTGTTGCGGCTGTCGCGACCAGCAGGTGGAAGCCGATTGTAGTCCCACAGCCTGTGTGGAAATTCGCACTGATGAAGAGCGGCAAGTTGGGGCTGCGGCCAAGAGGGTCGCTTAGCCTTGCTGGCTGTGAACCTTCTGTGCCGCGTACGAGCTACTAACCAATAGGTCATGTTGCAATTTGTGTTCTGTTTCTCACATACCTTGTATATTCGTGTTGTCTCTTGGAATCTACACGAAGACCTCCTGACAGTTTCGGGACATTCGTTTGAAGCGCACCGAGTTGTTCGTGACGACGTGCGGCACGTGGTATTTGTACCGCCGCCCGGAGAACTTCGACCCGGCACATGGCTATCCTTCGCATGCGCCGTGCATATGTGGTTCGCTTGTGGAAGCCATTATACTTATTCCCAGGACATCGAAGATGACAATAGCTGGTATCGTGTATCTGAATAGCGCGATCGCACCTGACTGCGCTTCTGGTGTAGTAGGGGACCTCATACCGCGTCTTTTCTAAAATGTGTGAGCCTGTCAGCTGGTCCCATGGGTAGCCCTGGAGCAGCTACCTTCGGATGTCTATAGCGCCTCGTCCGCGTCTGGAAGATAGAGACTCCCCACAGTTGCAGGTGGGAGGAATCGAGAGACGTGGGGAGAGAGGAGGCATAGTAATGACTGAAGGGCCGCATAGTGAGTGGCGCCGTCGTTTTCTGCACGTCCGTAGGCTAAGACCGAGTGGAACGGTCTTTACCCGAGGGGCGGGCGCGTTAGGTTGGTAGAGAAAAGAGAATAGAATATCAATGATTAGGCATAGTACAGATTTTTATGGATTACGGTAGTCACTGCGGTACACATTGACAATGCATCTGTATTGGCGCGGGATGTGGCGGCAACGGGGCCTAAAGGCGGCCACTGGGGTTACTTGCTAGGATTGCTCCTGTGAGGAGCTCGCCGCCGTTTTTTTTTTCTCTGTTAGTACCCGCTCGGGTGATCGCCAGGTTTCTTCCCTCTGTTGTTATCGCTGTCTCGGCTTGACGGGAGGAAGATCCGAGTTTTCTGCTGGAACGGACGGTTTCGCCGGCTGGTGGCTAGGCAGGAGTTCGCGAACCCCGTGGTGTTTGACTCCCAGCAATTCCTCGCCATGTGTCCCGCGCCGCCACGCCGTATCGTCTCTGGGTGCCACTCTGTCTTACCCCAGTAACCAACATTACTAGTGCGTCACTCTCACTATCGACCGGACACCTCACCTCACGACCATCCACTCAATCTACTTTAGACTTCTCACAGTTTCTTCGTTTTATCTTATTTGTAATAAACTTGTTTTCACTAGTGTGTTTGTTGTGAAAGAAGGAAGGGGTTTCAAACCATATTACTTAAACCAATAGCCTCATCGGATAATTCGCTGGGACAACCACGCAACTCCTAGAGTGCCTTAAAAACTACTTCTGCTGATTTGTCTACTCCCTGGGTTTAAGGACTTTGCAAAAATAAAACCTCCTTTCCTATCATTTCAAGGGAGGAGATTCTCGTGGTTGTATTAATTTTCGCCATTCAGACATACGCCTGAGACAGCTCCTGGTAAGAAACAGAGGAGAGATCACAACGGATCACGAAATGACACTACATCTAACGAACTCATAAGGCAAAGTCTGGTATTGAGTACTGAGGTTGTTGGTATCGAGGTTTGACCCATTAGAGCAGTAGATCATCTAGTCGCTAATGGAGCAGTTTAATCCTTACTGTTACTGAAACCTGCTGAAATTGGACAATAAGGAACGCAGAAGTTAGCTAGGGTGGATGACCGCAAATTTAGCAAGGTGGACCGCACGATATAGTTGTCTACTAGAAAAATGCGGGCTCAACCAGGCCTTTCTCATCTAACCTGGTGCCTGATTCGTCAACGAGGTATAAGGGGTAAAAATACCCACGATGAAGCATTCATCTCTGTCCCTTTTATACCCTCGGGTTTAATTGTTGATGAATCCGGCTCCATGAGGACTACTTGAGCGCAATCTCTATTACCTACTTGCGGTACCCCTAAGTTATGCCTGTGGATGTTACTGAATGATACTTATCCTAGAGTGCTCACCTAAGTATGATAAGTCATATCATTCATTCTTATTTTGCCTATATTATACTACAATATACAATCATAAATGTAGTCTCTAGTTGGGTATCCACAACACTGGGGCGAGGGGCACGTAGCGGTAGCGCTAGAAATACAACACTGTAATCCCGAACAGAGACTGGCAGACATGATAGGACAGATAGACAATACAACAATAGAGGGCGGCAATTATGCGAATTAGGTATAAATTTTACTGAATCTCCCTCTTTCCGACGTCCTTGTGTGAAGTTGAGGTGTAGCATTTGAAGTTGGTAGTTTTCCTCGTGGCACGTCGTTTCCTTGAGGAACTTCGTATTCGTTGCTCGTTTATCCAAATGATTGAGCCATGGTTTTCATAAGCGCATGGTGACGTGGCAATTCTTATATGATCACCTCGGCGAAGCTGCTCTAATCGGATGCCTCCAGTAAGATGTGGGCAGCTGCAGCTGATGAGTTCCAGATTACCAGTCATCGAAATCTTCGTTCGCTTCCTGGTTTTCGGTAGTGCGTTAGTGTTGCAATTTATGGAATTCAGATTCATAGTCTCCTTGGCACTTGGTTTCTTCGTCCCTTCGGTGTTCTGCTTTACAAAATTGCGTGGACGTTGAATCGCAAGTAAATCGTGTCCATTTCCAGTGACGATCTGCAGTTTTGAATTGGGAACACTGTCATGCTCAAATCGGATGCTTCGTCTCCGTTCGTTGTGAAGTTTGAAGCTATCGGCTTCTCGAAACTTTGGTCTCAAATGTTGCTCTGAGCCAATGTATTTGCCTTCTGAAGATATTCTTGCTTCTACTGAGAGAAATACGCTGCATTGAGTTCTTGTACTTTTCTTTGCAGAGCTGTCTGTGCCACTGACACCGGATATTGTGTAGCCAAAAATGGTAGGCGTGAGAACCAAACCAGATGGCAGCTTCAATATAGGAGTGTCGCGAAAGATGATCTGATTCAAGAGATCCTGTCCAACTATTATGTCTGGAGAGGAGGTCGTAGGAGCAAGACTTCTCTGAGCAATAGAAAGCTTCTCCTTCCTGATGAACGCCTTGTCTTCTGATGATAGCTTTGCGGTACTTGACGACGCGGTCAGCTTTTCTTTGGTGAAGACTGGCACTCTCTTTAGCTTCATGCCTGAGCGAATGTTCTTCAGAGTAATGTGAACTTCCGTGGATTCGAAAGTTTCTTGGAACTCTCTCATTCCTGTCGTTGTGAATGAATTTGAGTCCTTAGTTGGAAGTTGCAGCTCTTCTCGAAGTTTCTTCTTTATAAAACTTCTTTGAGCTGCAGAGTCGAGAAGGACAGTTACCGGTTGATAGTCCACCTCTGACTCGTTGAATATCAATGCGGAGGCCATTTGCAGCACGCATTGATTGACAATCGGTTGTTTTGAACCGATGAGGCTTCCAGGTGAAACTTTGAAATGAGCTGTTCCACACCGGTTCGATCTTTCAGTGGCATTTTCGTGTCGCATGGTGCGGCTGTTTTTCGGCCGCAGTACAACCTTTACTGCTCCTTGATGGGCTACTGTTGGTGGTTGGTTTTGCCTATGGCTTTGTCCGCATGAACGGTTTTCTGCTCCGGGTGCGCTTGAGTAGCAGAGAAAAGAATGGTGGTCCTCTCGACATCTTGGACAGGGACCAAGGATTTTGCAGGATTTTGAGTTGTGCCCTTTCCTAAAGCATTTCCAGCAAAGCTTTCGTTGGCTGACTTCGTTTCTGCGTTCCTCAGGAGTTGAGAACGCAGTGCAGTACTGTGGCGGGTGGACTTCACCACAAAGGCATAGAGGCAATGTCCTCCGATGCGAGCGCAGCTCGATCTGTCGTGACTCGTTTTGTCTTGAAAACCGGTCGTTGTTCGTGGGGATACGTTCCGAATAAGGTTGCCGTTGTGAGCTCCGTTGTTTCTTGGAGAGTGATGATCTCGTCAATGGCTTCCGTAATATCTTTAACTTCGAAGGATATACCGGCAACGGTTTCTTTCCTTATCACAGTGCTACAGATGTGTTCCGTAAATTTTGAGAGGATCATGCGGCGCCATACTCGGTCCGCATTGAGTGATACACCTGTTTGTTCCAGGTGTATGATCCGTGAGGTAATGGCGGATAGGGTGTCACGACAACTCCTGGGTGTATCGTGAGCACGCGGAATTTTTTCGATCTCGTTTATGAGAATATCAGCTATACTTGCCGACCTGTCGTACCGCTTCTTGAGGATGTTGACGGCCCCATAGTACTTGTCCCCTATCACGGGTACGTAGGTGATGGATGCTGCAGCTTCGCCTTTGAGAGCCTGCTTCAAGAACAGGAACTTTTCTTGGTCAGTTAAACTGGCATCATTGTGTATAAGTGCCTGGAATACCGACCAGAAGGCGTTGAACTTTCTGATGTCCCCTGAGAAGGTTGGAACCTCGACAAGAGGTCGCCTGAGTGCGACATTGCGTGCTTGTGAAGGCGCAACCTCACCTGCTGATTCGTAATTATTTCCACTATTGCCAGTAGCCGGCTGTTCACAGCTGGCGGTTTCCTGACAGCAGGCTATTAGGATGACTTGTTGAGATAGTTCATCCTTTTTGAAATCCACTTTGTTCTGCCAACGCATGACCGTGATTGGCTGGTCCAGATGGTTGACTTCTGCCTCGCTTGCCTTAATAAGTCCGCAAGCATTCGTCATTTCTGTCTTGTAAACCTGAATTTCTGCCATCTTTGTTGCTTCCGGCGCGTTTTACCAAAGTTTATCAGTAAACTTTGAATTTTACTTCGTTAGGTCCGAAGTAGAAGTCTCTTCCTGCCACGCGGGTCTTTTCTTTGCTCTTCTGGCTCTATCAGATTAGAATTCGCACAATGAGCGAGCTTTTTTCAGCGATTTCTATTGGCCCCTCTGTTGGGGTTTAACCAAAAAGAACTGCTGATTTAATCTCTTTCCAATGAGTTGGAAAGAAACTTTTTGCTTCCTGGTAAAGGAAGGCTTTGAAAGAACTCCTGGTTCCCCGAGGAACGCTTAATAGAGTGCTTTTTTGAATTCTTCTTCCCCTAGCGATGGAAAGAAGTTTCAATTGCTTCCAGGGCTCTCCTGAGAGAACGCGGTAGGAAGTCTTTGAAGTTTTCCTTGTCCCCTGAGGAACGCTTAATGGAAAACTTTTGAAAGCTTCTTTCCCTAGCGGTGGAAAGAAGTTTCGGTTGCTTCCAGGGCTCTCGTGAGAGAACACGGTAGGAAGGCTTTAAGTTTTCCTGGTCCCCTGAGGAACGGTTAATGGAAAACTTTTGAATTCTTCTTTCCCCAGCGATGGAAAGAAGTTTCAATTGCTTCCAGAGCTCTCCTGAGAGAACGCGGTAGGAAGTCTTTGAAGTTTTCCTGGTCCCCTGAGGAACGCTTAATGGAAAACTTTTGAAAGCTTCTTTCCCTAGCGGTGGAAAGAAGTTTCGGTTGCCTCCAGGGCTCTCCTGAGAGAACACGGTAGGAAGGCTTTAAGTTTTCCTGGTCCCCTGAGGAACGCTTAATGGAAAACTTTTGAAAGCTTCTTTCCCTAGCGGTGGAAAGAAGTTTCGGATGCTTCCAGGGCTCTCCTGAGAGAACACGGTAGGAAGGCTTTATTAAAGTTCTCCTGGTTCCCCGAGGAACGCTTATTGGAGTCCTTTTTAGCCTCTGTCTCTCACTGAGGAGAGCTAGTGCAGAGGCTCGTGCGTAGGTTTGAATCCACGGCTGATGCACCAATTTGGTGGTTCACCAACGGATGCGTCTGTAGTCAATTGTAATAAGTGATTTATTACTTTATAACTCTCAGAGCACAACGCGAATATCACATCACAGCAGGTTATATAGGCAATATGCAGGGACGGAGCTACAAATATCTCCGGTTGTTAGCCGATGGGGCCAACTACCTCTGGTCTTGAAAGGGGGCACCCGCCTAGAGTGGACTACTTGAGCACAATCTCTATTACCTACTTGCGGTACCCCTAAGTTATGCCTGTGGATGTTACTGAATGATACTTATCCTATAGTGCTCACCTAAGTATGATAAGTCATATCATTCATTCTTATTTTGCCTATATTATACTACAATATACAATCATAAATGTAGTCTCTAGTTGGGTATCCACAACACAGCTTTACCTTACTTATAATAAATTACACAGGGGCCAAGCCCTCTGTAAAAAAAATGAGCAGCTGACTTAGGCGCCTTTTATACTCCCGCCGCGGAGCGGCGCGTCAATTCTGCGCGCGGCGCGACTGGCCGCGACGCGCCCGAATTTGACGCGCCGCTGCGCGATTGCAGTTAGAAAGGGAAGCGTCAGCGACGCGCGGCCACGAGTTTCTGCGCACTACGGCCCGTGCTCCGGAAGCGGTCCATTAGTCGTTGAGGGAGCAAAACGGAAAGGATTCGTCTGGTTGATCAGAGCATTGCATCTTGTCAATGTTTGTCGTGGGATTTCTTTGGTGAGCGACGAATCCTCTCTTAAACTTGGAGTCGAAGTCGTCCGCTCAACCTACGGTTGAAACTGTTGAGTGTGGTATTAAGTCGAATCCCCTGCAATACAAACGGCGATACGTGCGGGTCCAAATGTAAAACTGCTGGAAGGTACTCATCGTCAAGAACCACTCAAAATTCTTTCTTGTTTGACCATTCTAGGGTCACTGTGCACTAAACATATCTTTAGCGTGGTATATGGTGCTTCGTGAATGTCTAAAGATCTCCATTTTCTTCCTAGGTTACAGCAGGTACGTGCTAAGGTCATGGTCATCGATTTCGCCCAAACTCCCTAATCATCCAAACCTGGTAATCGCCTGCAACTTCAAAAAACTATGTCAGATTCGTGATCAGCACCCTAAATACCCCCTCCTCCTTCCCACAAGAATGTTTTGCGCGCCATGGAGCAACGCTGTTACAGTAAGTTTGCGCGTGGGCTTAAGTGTGCGCGGTCCAGCGGTGGAAACACGCGGCCGACCTCAACAGTATGCTAATATTCAGCCGCTGCGGCTGTTTCGCATCCGTTTTGGAACATACGCGTACCAGCCATCAGAGCATGATGTATTAGCCCTGAAAGTAATCGCTCGGGTCCAATGGACTACACATGCAAGGCATGAGAAGATTAAATGTGCAGCGTTATCTAACAATAACATGTATGCCATAGTGTAGTACTATTATCATTACATCATAAATGGCTTACCTCAGTTCACTGTAGGGGTAGAACACACTATTGCTGCAAAAAATCCGGTTCAAAGGGCAAGTAGGGCTGTACTACATGGTGACCCCCCCCCCCCCCCCCGGACCCTAGACCCTAGAACCGCCTAGGAAAACATGGTGGTAGCTAGTGCTATGAAACTGGTGCATCAATACAGATTCTCCTAAAAAAATGTTGTCACTATCTGAATGTCTGAATGGTCATAAACTCCTAGCTTTCCAACCACTTGTACCTTGTTTTGTACGGCAAGAAAGAGAAATCTAAGCGCGACTTTGATGTTTGGATTCATTCACTCGTCCAATGGCTCACGATATTCACTGCACTGATAGCTTGAGTGCCATTCACACGAATTTGTCCGTTGGAAGGATGTACGATTTCTTAATTTTTTCTATCAGTTCTTTGTTCTATGCAGCAATTTACTGTCAACCGCTTAAAACCTTGGGTCGGAACAAGTGCAGCACGTGAACATGAATCCCTAAAGTGTGCCTAGAAACATACAATCATGCGAGGAGGTCTGAAGTGTATCAGCAATGGCGATGGAGAATTCCACTTCGTTGACTTCGAAAGCCCAATACTTCGTCACGACACCATCAGTTCAGAGGGTCATTTGCACTCGCAGTTACGGGCTGGTACAGCCGATAGGCTTTTTAGTACTCATGTTTTATCTCGATGAGATGGTCAGTTGTTCTATGATTTGGAACCACCTAGGAATCAAATCAAGTGTAGAATCAATTCTATAACTTGGAGTCACCTCATGTGAGTTAACTAGATTCCTCGGTTCTGCTCCGTTTTCAACCAAGTCTTGGGTTCTCAAATTTCGGCAGTGGTTTGCCCAGTTTTCATACTAACATCCATATGAAGAGGAGGACAGTATTTCTGTCTTAAGTCACCTTTTCCCAAATTCATCACACCTCGTGGCTTAAAGCACAGCGACTGAACCGAAATATCCGACATTGGATTAGGCTTGACGAGCTGCAACAGGTTGTGAACACAACCCTAGACGGAGCAGTAGGGCTGCGGACATTCTTCTAAGAGGATCCATATGTAGTGCAGCTGTGGAGAGTTTGTGGTGGTTAGGTATGGAGAAGCGGGACAAACCACTCAATTAGTGACTTGCATTCAACTCTGTTTTCAGCCAAGCTTAGGTTCGTAAAGGCAGGGTAACTTGAAAGTTGCCCTGTCTGGAATTAAGCGTAAACACTAATCTTTAACTGTTTCTCGCTATTTGCTTATATAACTCACCATTAAGTGAGTGAACTGAGTATTTGGTCACCTTCTTATTACACACACCCTAGAATTTCATCAATAAAATAGTTTTTGGTGCTATCTGTAACCTTTTCTTGTAGAAACAAAGGCGATGATGAAATGTGATGTCATAGCGCACGCTTGTATCCGTTCGGAAGAAGTCCAACCCGTAGCGGCAGGATATTAGCATACTGTAGCGCTCGGGGGCGTGTTTCCACCGCTACACCGGACACACTTAAGCCAACGCGCAATCTTACTGTAACAGCGTTGCTCCATGGCGCGCAAAACATTCTTGTCTCCTTCCCAATAGAAGAAGTTTGGTCGAAAAGGTGAAATCTCCCACCATACACCGAGTCTGCCCCGGCTGATCGCGCCGCGCCGCGCCCTTCCCCTCGGCGGCGCGATTCGCAGAATACCGTAAGGCCTATGGTATACTCCCGTCCGCTGCAGCGACGCGGGAATGCACAGCGGTGCGACGGCTCGCGATGCGCGTCGCCATCGCTGAGGCTGACATAGTCCGCGCAGTTCTACAGACGGAGACTTTTGCAGAATTTTAGCGAATCAGCTGAATCAGCATGCCTACGACCTGTGGTCCCTTTTCATATAGAAGTGTGGACGCGCACTTCTCATAAGTCTTAATTGTTGGAGCTAAATTAAACGCATTACTCTTGTTTGGAGCGAAATGAAACGCAGTACTCTTAGAAATGCGCGGACGCGAAAAACCGAGTTCAAAACATTATTTTTAAAAACATGGAGCTGAAATGGCAGATTTGTGATCAACGCGTCACGATAACCCTCTAATGACCTGACAAGCGCAAAACTGTGCGTCTTCATGCCTATGTGGAACCTGAGAATCAAAAGAAATACTGCAGTCAGCGAAGACGCGAAAAAAACCCCGCTAGAAAAACATGACTTCGAAAAAATCAGCGTTCAATTGGCACACTCCTGTGCCGGATATGTCAACGGGACCTCCCTGTGACTTGTACGGCACAGAAATGTAGATTTCGGTGCCGACAAGGAAGTTCAGAGGCGAAAAAATGCTAGGATCAGCACAAAAGTGGGAAAAAACGGCCTAGAAAAATATCTCCTCAAAAAACTAGCTGTTCAAGCCGTCGAAAAAAGCCCCAAAATGAGTCTAGCCACGACGAAAACCCTACGAGGAGAACAACAGAGAAATCACATGACCACCCAACATCACCAGACGTGTGTTGAAATTGCTGTGGTATGGTCACGAACCAAAGAAGTGTCGAAATAAGTGAGCGAAAGTGCACAGAATAGGGCACGACAAGCGCTCCCCCTCCGCGACCATCGCTACCCGTCGCTCGTCGCAGTGCACTGCACTGCGACAAGCGATGGGCTGCGACGGCCGTCGCACGGGAGTATGTTTCACTCCCGCGACGCGGAGGTATAACACCCCTTTGCGACGCATCGCGGGAGCGATGGCGCGTCAACTGACAACCGCGCCCCACTGCGCCGTCCGCCACTGCAGCGAATGCGCGCCGTTGACAGTTGCCCCGCGCCCGTCGCTGGAGCGACGCGGGAGTATACCATAGGCCTAACCCAAAATTCCGTCAAGTGTGGTGTTTTGCGGCGGCGGAGTATAGAAGCGATGCGGCGCCGCCTCGCGGCGCGAAAAATCGATAGCTATGCCGACCATCACGCCGCGCCGCGCGGCGGCGCGTCAATTCGGAACGCGGCGCGGCCAGTCGCGCCGCACCCGAATTTGGCGCGCCGCTGCGCGATTGTAGTTAGAAAGGGGAGCGTCAGCGACGCGCTGCGACCAACTTCTACGCACTACGTTCCGTGCGCCATGAAGGACGACGGAAGAGATGGTCCATGAGTCATTGAAGAACCAAAACAGAAAGAATTCGTCTGGACGATCAACGGAATGCAATGCATCTGGCTAATGTTAGTGGTGGAAATCCTGTGGGGAACGACGATCCTCTCTTAAAGCTGGGGTCGAAGTCGTCTGCTCAACCTACGGTTGAAATTGGTGAGTGGTATTGATTCGAGTCCCCTGCAATGCAAATGACACTAAACGACTCCTTATTTTGCAAATGTGCAGGTTCAAAAGTAAAATTGCTGGAAGGTACTCATTGTCGAGAATCGCTCAGAATTCTCTCTCGTATTGCCATCCGTGGTCATTGTTCACTAAACATATCTTTAGCGTAGTAGATAAAACTTCGTGAATGTCTACAGGTCTCCATCCCCTTCCTAAGTTACGAAAGGTACGGGGGACTAAGGTAATGGTCACCGAAAACGGATGTCAGATTCGTGGCCAGCACCCTAAATAACCCCCCCCCCCCCCCTGGAGAAGTTTGGTCAAAAAACCTTTTCGACCTCTCATCGACCTCTGGAGTCCTGAAAGTGCAATAGTGCCACCATTTTGCTACACCTTCTTTGTTTTGTTAGTTGGGGAGCCAAAACAAGGAGTACATGGCAAAATGATTCATCTCGGTGGTGAACCTCCCACTCCACATCGAGTCTGCCGCAGCTGATCGCGCCGCGCCGCGTCCTTCCCTCCAGCGGCGCGATTCGCCGAATACCGTAACCCAAAATTCCGTCAAGTGTGGTGTTTTGAGGCGGCGGAGTATGAATGCGATGCGGCGCCGCCGGGCGGCGCGAAAAATCGATAGCTATGTCAACCATCACGCCGCGCCGCGCAGCGGCGCGAGTATAAAAAGCGCCTTAAACTGCAATCCAAATGATCTCGACAGCCTCACCAAGTACCTCTCACTCCAAAGTAGACAAATCGGTAGTCTCCGCGGAACGGATTTTCGTCGTCGTCGGTCCAAATCTCTCGGTTGACCCAGTCACTCGACAGTATCGGCGGCACGTGGTACATGGTGGTACCGCAGCTTAAGTACCGTATTTTACGCGAGTGCGTCTCTCCGTAAGGTCTCAAAACCCATCAAAAATCAGAAGTACCTTGATCTCTTATTATTGATACGCTAGACTCATCCGTAGAAAGTTCCTGGACACTATTGCTAGTACCTGTTAGTTACTCTGCTGCCAGTAATTATCCCATACGTTCCATCTAGTACATGTTAGTTGCCCTTGTCGCCAACGAATTACCTTCTTTGGAAATGCCAGTCCTTTAGATATAGAGTAGGTGAGGTCCTGGCAATCTGTGGATTTTTGCAGTAGTCGACGAACTCAGAAAATGACATCTCTTCCGGATCGCATCGGCCTTCTACAAGGACGGGGACAACTTCTGTTCCTGAACCAAAATCGTTTTTCATCAACTGCGAAAAGATAGAACATTGTAAATGCTCGAACAAGTAACACTCCACGATAGAGGTATTTTCGTACAGAATATGCAATACCACCTTCTGGCAACCGCGTGCATTTTGCGATGCTGAAAAGGCAAAAAACTGAAGCTAGCAGCAGTGCCATCCTGTTGTCTCACTAGTGAACAACGCTTCTTCGTCTTCCTCTAACAGCACAATGAAGCTAATGTAAGAAATGGATGGAGATCATTCTTATTGAAAGCAGTGCGCGGGCACTTCCAGTCAAGTGTCAGTCCATGACCACTAATGGCCTCGAAGGCTAGCCACCATATAACAGCATATAAAATGGCAAGTCCTCAAACACATAGCATTCATGACCCACGAATTTGAGAAATCCTTGTTTCGCACCCCACTTAATAAGACTATGGAGCTGTCATGTCTCCAATGTTAGCCCCATTTGTCTCAGCCTGACTATAAGGAAGAAGAGCTGCCACAGACATCTTCTCGCTCCTAAAAACACCGGAAAAACGGTTTCCAAAAATACTCCTGCGCTTCAAGTAATTTGAAGACTCGCACGCGAGGATTTGAAGAGGAAATCTCTATGATTGTCGCAACGTACCAACTCTCACTTCATGATCACTTAACGCTCACCGTAGTTCTTCCGGAGATAGTCCAAATCTGGAGAACCATCACCGCGCACCCAAAGCTGACGTGCTGGCCAGTCCGCTGTAAAGCTCTCCTGTAGTACAAATGGCTCATTGCGCAAGCAAAATGTCGCGAAGTCCATAAGCCATGGTGTGGTGCCAAATCCAATTCGAGGAATTCGTCCATCATCTTCTACTAGTGTCTCCTGTTCCATTCTTTCTATTCGGAATCATTCACTAAACCGCATTCACTGCAAAATTGATGAGAAAGCAATACGTCATCAAAGAACAGGAATTCGAGCGAAGGCACTCAAGCAGGTGTTGCATAGCCGATTATATAGCATTACACATTGAGGCTTAACTGCATCATTTATTAGTCAACATTATTAGTGAAAATTCAGCTTTCACAATCACAAAAAACCACCCTCTTATCAGGCTGCAAAGAAAACAAATGAGACGGTAGCAACCGCAAGCTCCTTCCGTTCTTAAAGTTCTATATACGTCTGCTATCTACGCAAAGACTTCCGGCAGCACCTTCAACAAAACACTACAGCCTTCAAGTACGGAACTTTCCGATGCACCCTGATAGTTTTGAAGAGAACTACATAAACACGTGGATGGCCGGACTTCCTTGTGAGTGAACCTCACACAAGAAATTTGGTTATCCAAGCTAATAAACTTCGTGAAGGTAAACGGATGACAACGTTACTACCTCGTTGAGATGTGGATCAAAGCTACCGATACCTTCAACTCAAGGGCATCGATGAATTTGCTTCATTCTTATTTGGCGCCCTATTACACTGCTTGCTAAAGTCCCCGAAAAACACGACTCTGCTATGGCAGAGCTCCACTACAAAAACTTAGACCAATGAAGACTTCCAGAATCAGTAGCGTGAATAAGGGACCTACATCTTACTTTTTAGCGTATTCATTCTTAAACGGATATGCCCAGCTCTCCGATTGTATTTCTTGCACCCTGATAAGTACTCGAAATCTCTCAAGAAAATTATACCGTCATATTTGGCTGTCAATACCATGCAAAAAGAACTTTTATATACCCATAACAACAACGATTTCGAAGTGAAAGGACAGCTGGTGAAGCATCATAGCATGCTACAAAAAGGCCATATTGAATACAAATCAACAGTTC
The DNA here is from genome assembly GCA_947359475.1 of Heligmosomoides polygyrus bakeri. NCBI lineage: Eukaryota > Metazoa > Nematoda > Chromadorea > Rhabditida > Heligmosomidae > Heligmosomoides > Heligmosomoides polygyrus. Next base: position 63,251,845 of record OX375867.1, read on the forward strand.
ACAGCCAACTCGGTTAGAAAAGGTCTTGAAACCTGCACATTCAAAAAGCACTAGTGTCGCTATGGACTGCTCACAGCTCCCTCCTTGCTATGGTGGTAGATCTGGATACTCGTCATCTCCTTCAGCGTCCGCTTCATCAGTAAAGCAACGGAATTCTGACGAATCCCATGCGAGTTTCAACTCTTCCTCTGTGCCAGTTCGAGCGATGGTTATGGGTGAAACGTTGCCCTAAAGAAGTTATAGAATTCAAAATTTCTCTTGAAATCACTGGAAATTATCAGGCCCTTCCCAGTCGAAACCTTTCACTCAAAACCCTAAAAGCTAGTTTCACTAACTAGGCAGGACAGTGAAAATGAAATGACCGTGAGGCTCTCAAAATGACCTATTAAAGGTTGTAGGGATCGTCTGGAGAGCACCGTAGTGGTTTCCAAATTTCCTTGCAACCTCTGGGTAGATCAAAAACAGCAAAGATCTATCGTTTCGCTGCGGGCTATTAAGCAAAATTGACGCTTGGAACTACTTTGCCCTGCCTATAACTAACGAAGGAAGAGAAAAAGCTTTGAACCTTCAACTTTGATCAGATCATAACATTTGGACAATTTTGTGACTGTTCTATTGGAAGCGCAGGTGAACGACGAGGTCAAGTCGTTCACCACCAAGGCAACAGCCGCCGGGTAGGTAGCGTTGTGAGCTTGCGGGAGAGGACTCGCGTCTAGAGCTACACGGTAGTGACGAGTTTTCCGGGGCGGGTTGGACGAGTTTTCGCACAGTATGCAGGCGATCGTCGCGGGACCGGCTGGGTTTTGCACACATATAAGACCTTCCATCCCGCGAGGTAACACCAAGTGTACCTATAATCCTTAGGCTCCATCAAGAGAAATATAATAGCTTTAAGTGCGGATTACAAACGGTAGAACACTTCTGCTGAAACCATTTTCCGAGTTCTTAAATAGATCCATATTTTATGTTCCTTTGTTGTTTTTGGACCTGCAGACGGAAACGAAAAGGACCTTCTTCATCAATAAACGATTATTTTTTTATTCGAATTCGAAGAAGATATTGCTCCAGTGCTCCTTGCAGCTACAACGTTGTGATGCCAGCATAGAAGGTAAACGTTAGCCACAGAAGGTTTCAAACGTTGCTTCGGAGCGCAAAAGACCAAATCCACTGTTATTTGGAGTAGGCTATTTGGCACTATTGTACTTAATGTACCGCACTAAATCTTGTTCAAAATAGGTCTGCTAGGGGTAATCTTCCATGGGAAGAACGAATACCATAGTCGTTTTTTGCGGAAATGCCTTATAAGCCCGCTATATTAAGTTTGAATCGCCCAAGGCCTTGCGAAATAGCGCGCGCTGGTAAGAGACGCAGAGGCTCCCCCCCCCCCCTACCAGCACGCATTCGCGGCCGTATCCGAGGGGGGGGGAGTTACCACAGCACAAGACAATTTTAACACGGGCTGGTGGGCCCACACCCCGGAGTCCCTTCCCCTGCCCGATCTTGTGCTGTCCCCCGCGTCAGCGGAGGAGAGCACACAATAGCTTTCATGGCTTCTCGAGATTTCAAGGCTTCTGCCCCTGGCTAAGCTCTGCTGCAGACTAAAGACGGCGAAATAGTGCGCATCGGTGGGAGACGCGCACTCTACGTCTCTTACCAGCGCGCGCTATTTCGCAAGATTACGGGGCAGCTCGGCCCCGAGCATGATGAGTCAGCGCGGCGGGGCAGATTCCAGACGGAAGAGTACCGGCGCCTGCGCCGACCCTACATCTCTAGCCGCAAGTGCACTTCATGCAATTGCTTTCCCGCGATGGAGAGACTTCACACGAGATTCAAAAAAAGGAGGATGTGGCGGGATTTGGAAGTACCATTGTTGCGGAATGGCGTCGTTCGAGCCGGTTCAAGCGATGTTTGCTCCCTCACAGCAAAGGGGTAGAGATATAGCGATAATATCCTACCTCGAGATCGTCAGCTGTGCTGTGAGTGGGCGTATAGGAAGACACTATCAGACGGAGAGACCAGCACCTTCGTGTGCCGATCGCTTAAGGATCGAGAAAGCGAGGTGTACCATCAGCCTTTGCCTTTATGCAAAGTCAGAAGTGGACACTTCATAACGGATCCTGAAAATCCGGTCCGCCCCCACTTCTGTGTGCCAAGAAACGCCCCTCGCTCTATTATGCGCCGTAGGGTGATCGAGAGGTGCAACGAATTCTGGGCACAACCCTATACGGGAACTCCAACCAGCGTTATCCAAGGCTTGGTAGCTGATTTGGCACAGCCGCGCTTCGGTCAGGTGACACATGAGAACAAATATTGTTTAGAGGACGATATTTATGGTTGCAGGCGATACTTTCACAGCCCCAGAGCGGATGGCAATGGTGAACACCTAACTGTTCCTTCAGAGTGGGCAGGATAATCTGCGTAGGGTTCTTCAAAGGAGTATAACGAGGAGACGACGACAGGTCCACTGGTCGTCCACCTACCACAAGAGTGTAAGGACCACCTCGATACCTTAGCCAGCAACGTTGCCCACTAGTTATCTCTCAATGTGCCCCGTCCCCTCGTTGCACTCCTCTGAAGAACCCTACTCATGTTATCCTGCCCATTCCCTGAGGAAACTGTTAGCACACTTGCCTTTGCATTCAGGTATACGCTTGCTCACAAATGAAATCTCATGCTTCACACGATGCAGTTGTTTTCATTCGTATGTTGCCATTTGTACTTCAAACGCTTTGGTAAAGAGTGCTCTAAAATATCTATCTCAAACAAAAGACCAGTCTCAGACATGTTGCTAAACATCCTGCAGAAACTCAGTGACCGCTGTGGCCGGATCGGTGCATTTCCTCAGTGATATCACCAACAGTACGATTCGTGTGGAAATATATCACGCCGTGATGAGACGCCGGTTGTGCAAGTCGCCCAAGAAACAGCATGCTCCCACGCGAGACGGTAGATGCGCGCGAAATAGCGGAGAGACAGAGAGAGGTAGCAGACACGGTCCCACGCGAGATGGTAGATGCGCGCGAAATAGCGGAGAGGCAGCGAGAGGTGCCAGACGCGCTGCAGATCGACGTGACTCAGCAGTAGCGGGGACGAGCGGGGCCGAGTTGCCCGTCAACCATTTCGCAAGGCCATGGGCGATTCAAACTTAATATAGCGGGCTTATAAGGCATTTCCGCAAAAAACGACTATGATATTTGTCCTTCTCATGGCAGATTACCCCTAGTAGACCTATCTTGAACAAGGTTTAGTGCGGTACACTAAGTACAATAGTACCGGCTATTTATTAGGTTGGCAACAGGGATGAGCGGATAACAAAATTTTCAAACCCGGATAACGGATAACGGATAATTTTGCCCAAAAATCGCCGGATAACGGAAAAACGGATAACGAACAAACAACAAAAATAAAACTGGACTTAAACTGCTCTAGTTTCAACATCAGACATGGAACGCAACTGCTGTCAAATTGTAAGCCCTTTCTAACGACTTTAATGGAGTTTTTTTAAACATAGTGCAGTCACCTTAACAAAGCCCTATGGGATTCTCACGAAACTTCAGTAAAAGATACGCTTCTTCATTGCCATCCAAACCGATGCCGAGTTCGAATTGCGAACCAAAATTCCTTCACCAGGTTCCGCGAACTGCTATCAAACTCATCAGGGGGGACAAGTAGCAAGACCACCAAGCTGTGAAACTAAAACTGTTTTGCAAACTCTACTCTTCTGATGTTTCGCTATGGTCACCTTAATTTAAGTCTGGAAAGGATGAGGAGAGATTGAGAATTTGTTCATCCAAGCACATTTCCATGATACGATTTATAATTTTTCACATTTTTGCCGTTTAAAACGAATCGGAAGAACGAGGCAAAGGATGCGTAAAACAGCCCAACTAACAGTATGGAAACATTCATAAGTCGCCCTTGGAGGGAGAGAATGTGAGACTCATTCACCTCTTATTCACTCACATTTCCTCCATTGAACAGCAACTTGCTGGCATTTTGTAAGTTTCCCTTGTTGGGTTGTTTTAGTGATCAATCGTCAGGTTTTCTTTTTGAATTAAGACTGTGATCAAACAGAATGATCCTTGGATGAATGGCTCCGATGCCTCTTGACTTTTCTATGCTAAGCCGACTCAGCCAATAAAGTCTGCATAACAGTCTTGGTTTCGCAGCTTCACACGGATCGAAACTCTTGTTCGACAGTATCCCAAGATCTAAGAAGAACGTGGAATGATATGGATGAAATACCAGCTTTCTACAGGCTACACACTACAAGCCAATGTGCACTCCAAGTGTACATGCAGAGAGATATGAAAACTAGAAAAGCAGAAGTAGAATTTCCTTAAAAGGCAATTTTAAATTAAAATGAAGCTCCAACATGCGCAGTGGGGAATCAGTTTAGTGCAGTTCAATTGCACTATTTTGATTTTTAATAGAGAGGATCAATTTCTTAGGATTACGGGGGTACTACTAGTACCAGCGTACAGAAAATACTTTCAGGAAATCGTTTCTCAAAACACACCTCAACAATTTGTAGGAGCGTAGCTTTCTCCACTCATTTAGATTGAACCTGTACCCATTTTGCTTGTATTCATTACTGCTCAGCGGTATGTGTTTAATGCGTTACACCAGTCTATCAGTAAAAACTAAAATACCTTTGCCGCATGCTACCTACACATTGCAATCGTGGAAAAGAACGCTAAATTCGGCACTAAACAGTTTATCTTGTATGTGCCAGGACCTCCACTTGTGACCGTCAGTAATATTAGTAGGTTTCATAGATGTATGGTATAAATAAACGACCCTGGAAGGATGGAAGTTAGACGTCTTTCCAACTACGTCACCAGTGCCTGAAGTCACCCTTCTTCTAGATTTAAATGCCCTCTATTGTTGCTCGCGAACACTCCTATGATTATGAATCTTACACAGCTATGCAATACCACGCCCAAACCTGAGTATCAGCCAATTTGTTGTTCGTTATCCGGCCCAAAATTGACGGATAACGAACAACAAAACGGATAGGCCAAAACCCCCCGGAAACCGGATAACGGATAACGGATAACGGATAATCCGCTCATCCCTGGTTGGCAACTAATTTCGTAGACTCTCAAGTGCCTTCAACCAAAGTGTTCATAAACAAATAACAAACAATAGTTTTCAATCAAAGTAAGCTCTGTTGGAACGCGGGACTGCTTCCCATTTATCAGCTACCTGGCCAATCCCACAGCTGTAGAATTCTTGTGCTTTTGAAGTCAAGAATCATTGGAGGTGCATTTTGACATGGTCCACATTAATAAATCGTCCTCCAACCAAGAAATGCTACAGCGAGCTTTAAAGGCACTATTCACCTGGCGCACAGCCTGTGCTGTAAGGTGGGTGAGTTAGACACTCCCAGCCAAGGTCTACGGTTTTTTGAAGTCCCCGATTCGCGACGTGTGATCTGGCGTTATCTTGCTGAAAGATAATTTCGCTCCTGAAAATCTGTCTGAACCGATTCTAGCGGAATTCAGCCTGCGCGCGGCCAGGTTGAGAAGAGTAGATTTAGCATCAGTGCTGGAACCGTCCTTAATGAGCCCCAGAAGTTAAAACCTTCTTGCCACCACCAAACGATAAAACGGACGCCTCAAAAATAGAGAACCTTGACTGGGAGCGTCAAAGTCATCAAGCTTACAGCCCAGACCTTGCGCAGAGTGACTACCACATTTTTAGCGTTTTTTAATATGGAGCGGGTCAAAATACACCTCCAAAGATTCTTGGCCGTGACAGCACAATAATTCTACGGCCATGGGATAGACCAGCTACCTGATAAATGGGAAGCACTTCTGCGTTCCGAGCGATCATATTTTGATTAAAGATGGTCATTTGTAATTTGTTAATAAATACTTTTGCAGAAGATTCTTGAGAGTCCACGAAATTAGTCGCCAACCTAATAGTTTTTGGCTGCTCTTATAGGCTTAGAATCACGTTGTGGGGCAGCCTCAGGCAATCGAGACTTCTGCTTTTAAAATAGTTCGGGCGCTATGGTAGTTAGGGGAGGGGTCACCATAGCATACCGCGGGGTGCAGGAGTGGCCAGTAGCTACATACAGCGAACGTAAATGCAGTCCTAACTCTCTATTTTCGATTACAGGTCCGTATTTTGTCTGCTCCCGTATTGGGCGAGGGAGGGAACTCCAGGATGTAGGCAATTTTAACATGGGTGCGCCACTCCAGCCACATCCTGGAGTCCCTTCCCCTGCTCAAATCTAGAGCATAGAACAGAGCTATAGTATTGTTTGTTTGTCTTCTTCATTATAGGTGTGCCATCAATTCTTTTTGTTCGTGTTAGTGACACTTTTATAAGGTGACCCCCAAAACTACCATAGCGGCATAGTTCGCTATAGCAGACTATACTTATGCTCTCCCAAAAATTTCGAATATTCGAATGGCTGCGAATACCGAAAATTTTCGAGCATTCGAAATCGAATATATTCGAAAAACGCGATTTTTCTGAACATTCGAATTCGAATACATTCGGAAAACGCGATTTTTTGACCATTCGAATTCGAATACATTCGAAAAACGCGATTTTTTGAACATTCGAATTCGAATACATTCGAAAAATGCGATTTTTCGAATATTCGATTCGAATATTCGAATTCGAATGAAAAATCAGGCTGTATTATAGACATGATAGAAGGCAACACAGAAGAGAAAAGGGAAGCAATACATAACGGATCCCTTCCTAGTTAAGCACGAGGTTTTTATCGACAGGCATCTCATAAACCCCCATGTGAGTCGTAAAAATGAGATAGAGAACTTACACGTAGAACGATCAAAGGGCTTATGGAAGCGTCTAATTTCCTTGCTTACTGGAATACGAATTTTTCTCAAAGGAATACTAGTGTTTTGTTAATTGCTGCTTATGAGGAACAAACGAAAGGTTTACAACACATTTGAAGGGAACATTATCTGGTTGAGCCACTGTAAGCTTCTAGGTCAATTTAAAACAATCCTTTTTGAAATTGGTGGCAGACTGACTGTTAAAGAACTTTCATGAAACAATGCTTTTGCCTAGCGGCAGCTAATGAAGGACTGACGACAAAGTACTACATGTAAATCTGTAGCAAGTCTGTCCTGCTCATCTACAAATGTGAAATATCACACTGTTGATTTTGCGGCCACAAAATGTATTACAAGTAGCTAGGAATAGGCTACCCATGAGGGCCACTCTCATTTCGTTCTGGTGATTCACCCAAGTAGGTGGTAGGAATTAATATTTCCTATTTGCGATGAACTTGTGAATGTAATTATTCTCCAGCCAACATATTGATAAACTACGGTAAACTTCAGAAAAATAGATCGATCGATAACATCCGGCCGACATACACTGCCTCCCCTTTGTGAAGTCCGGCATACGGCCAACGTATCCATGCGAATCCCACTCCAAATGGCCAATTAGAACAAAAATCGATAAAATCGATCGATAACATCCGGCCGACCTTCACCGCCTCCCCTTTGTGAAGTCCGGCATACGGCCGACGTATCCATGCGAATCCCACTTCAAATGGCGAATTCAGAACAAAAATCGATAAAATCGATCGATAACATCCGGCCGACCTACGCCGCCTCCCCTTTGTGAAGTCCGGTAAGTGGAATGCAAAACTGGTCCAGATCAAACTAACCATTATGTCCATACTCTAAGATCTAAAAAAACGTTTGATACTATATAGGAGCGCGCTAAGAGCTGTCGATCGTCGATGTGTCAGAAATTACTGACAGGAACAGGTGCATAAAATTAGCGTAGAATAGGTACACAAAGTACTGGAAAATATCCAGACGTCTCCAGCGAGCGCCTGAATTCAGAAGACCATGTCACAGATTGATCAGGCAATCAATATCGGTTGATACTATCCATACTTTTATCGGTGAAAGTGGTTTTCTCTCTAAGTTCACCAATCGGGGTGGCGACGATTACTGGTCCCTGATCGGTCATTCACCACTGCAGCGATTCTCCGTGGAAAATTTTTCGCAATTTAACATTGTGAGACGTTGTGGAAGTTCTCCCTCTTAACAGGAAGGCTTTTCGGGAAGTGACTAGTATCGATGAGGCGCTCAGTATCCGGGCACCAAGCCACCATCGTACCACAGCTTTGATTCACAGACAGAACCGTTTTGGCGACCCAAATTACCCGAGAAACCCACCAAGCCTTTTCAAAATACGCCGATACACAAATTCTTGCTGGGCATTCGAATGACACTTTTCGAATACTTGAATAATTTTTGCTTTCTGGGAAATTGCGAATATTCGAATGGTTTCGAATACCGAAAATTTTCGAGTATTCGAAATCGAATATATTCGAAAAACGCGATTATTCTGAATACTCGAATTCGAATACATTCGAAAAACGCGATTTTTTGAGTATTCGAATTCGAATACATTCGAAAAACGCGATTTTTCGAATATTCGAATTCGAATACATTCGAAAAACGCGATTTTTTGAACATTCGAATTCGAATACAATATTCGAATATTCAATACAATACAATATATTCGAATATTAATATTCGAATACGAATTCGAATAATCGATTTCTCGATTATTCGAATTCGAATATTCAAATTCGAATGAAAATTATTCGAATACCTATTCGAATGGGTCATTCGAGCATAAGTATATAGCAGACTAAGAAAATCGTTCAACCATCTACTGCAGAACTCCGCTTGAATGGAATTTCCACCATCAATGAACAATGTGGACAGGTGTATGGCAGACAGTTCCTCAAAACAAATATAACATGTGAGCCATAGACACTTCTCTAGTGGAAGCGAAACGAGAAGCTCATGCCCATCCCAACAGTGCAAACGTTTGCAAACTGTCACAACGATGTTTTATTGCGATCAAAACTTCTAGCGCCAGGCGGGACTAGAAGTTTTGATCGCAGTCCCGCCTGGCGCTAGAAGTTTTGATCGCAACAAAACATCGTTGTGACAGCTTACGACCTCGATACCAGCTAAGTGAGGCTTAAAGAAACTGATTTGAATTGTTTCTATCAAGACCATCAGCTTAACTGTTCCCATGCTGATATCAGCGGCCAGCTCATCCCGGATGCGGGTGGGTGCTGATCGGTCCCACGAGGTGTGGATGTTGCGTTTGCAAACATTTCCAGGAAATTAAAGGTTTTCTATTCCTTCCAGCTCCCTGCTCGTATTGTAGTTACCGCTCATTCCTAGCATTCGTCTCCTTTTTCTATGCAACTTCCACAGATTCTTGCTGAGTACAGAAGCCTACTCGTAAGAGTTGCGCGTCTTACCAAGTAGTACTCACCAGCGAAATGGAGGTTGACAGGCGCTTGTTGATTTCTTCGTGATTGATTGGAGTACTTGGGTCCCGCAACGATCGCCTACATACGGTGCGAGAACTCGTCCAACTCCGCCCGGAAAACTCGTTACTACCGTGTAGCTTTAGACGCGAGTCAGGTTTATTGCGTGTGGGATTGGGGCTTGACCCGACCACGACTCAATTCAGCGAATCGAAGGCGCTTCCCTACGAAGTATGAACCTCAAATGACGTGAAGGTTCTGTAACCGACCTAGAATAGAACTTGGGGGAGGAAGAGTGGGAATAGCTTCGTAAATTACTTCGTTGATAACTACGAAACTCGAACGGCCAGCGTTTTTGTGGTGGGGGAACTTCAGTCATAACAGTAGGCTTTACTAGGAGTTTCCACTCGAACAATAAAAATTGGAAATCTTCTGCTGTTCCTGTTTTCTATTTGCTGCCACGTCGCATGTTTTGCACATAGCAGATGACGGCAACACCCATTTAACCGGATAGAATAAGAAGGCAGGATTCAATGCGTTATGAGTTGATGAACTTTGAAGGGATGTGTCTCAGAATTGTTAAACGACATCATACTATATCAGTGTTTAGATGCTATGGATGCAGACTTTAGTTTGCCCCATCGTTAAATGCCCTGCAGTTTTTGGACAATTGAGGATTGACGAGCAACTCGTCCCCGTTCGTCCCCGCAACTGCTGCCCGCTGCCGTTTCGCAGCGCGTCTGCATTCTCTTGCCGCTGGTGCGCTATTTAGCATGGAGTCGCCGTCTCCTATGAGAACATGCTCTCTCGCCCGATACTTCCGCAACCAACGTCTCATCAGGACGTTGGCTGCGGAAGTATCGGGACGTTAGGACGTTGTCCCTCCACCGCTGAACAGACATTTCTCGGCCCCAATGTGGAAGTGGAATTGGAGCCAAATCGTGAAAGGAAAGGTGCATCAGCATTTGTAACCCTTTGGACATTCTTGAGCATTCTTGAGCGAATGTTGATAGTGGGCCACAAGAAGGTCTGAGTTGTCCACAAACTAAAGTGGATCTAACGATGGAGCACACCAAAGCCTGGATTCATAGCTTCTAAACGCTGATGCAGCATGACGTCGCTTAACAATTCTGAGACACATCACTATAAAGAATGCCAAGATTCAAAAGATTAAAGATTCACAAATGTACAAAAAACAGGTCATTCGCGTTTCGTAGTTATTGAAGAGTGTAGTATGCTCGAATGACCTATTCGAATAGGTATTCGAATGATTTTCTTTCGAGTTTGAATATTCGAATTCGATTATTCAAGACAATCAAAGTTTTTCGAATGTATTTGAAATCGAACAGTCGAAAAATTTTTGGAGCACAACTATATAAATTAGTGATTTACGGAGCTACCCTCATACCACCCCGCCCCCCCCCCCCTTCAAGTTTCATGCCAGTAGTCCATCGCCTAGGGTCGTTTACAGAATCTTGCTTGACATTTGAGGTTCATCCGAAAAAATGGACTAGTTTCTCCCAGACTCCATAATCCACAACAGATCTCCTATTTCAGATTTTACTAGGAGAGATAAAACGTCGATGAATATACCTAGCAATTCAGCTCAATGAGCGAATAGAAAGTCAAATGGCCGTGCTTTAATGTTGTAAGACAGTCATTTCTTAGCTCTCATAACTTCAGGTCCGGTAACGTCCCCTGCCCGTTCTTCTTTCTGCCTCGCTCGAAGCCTTTACTTCCTGGGGAAGCCGGCACATGAAATGCACGTGAATTCAGAGACGCAGTGCAGGTGCCGCCACTGGCCTTTTCCTCTCTGGAATCCGCCCCATTTCCGATGACTCAGCGTGCTCGGGGGCGAGCAGCCGCGTAATCACAATTGAGACCGTTGTGGCCCACTCTCGTCATCTGCAAGAATGCCACCACTCACAACGATGAGAAATTCTGATGCCCACATGATCCGCCATTGCCCTAAATGGTCTAAATGAACTACATATTTTCCTCTCACAGTTTGGCTCCAAGCGCACTTTGACATTGGGACCGAGAAATGTCTGTTCAGCGGTGGAGAGACAACGTCCTATGATGAGACGCTGCTTGTGGAAGTATGAGCGAGAGAGCCTGTTCCCACAGGAGACGGCGACTCCATGCGAGATAGCGCGCGAGAGGCAAGAGTCTGCAGACGCGCTGCGAAACGGCACCTGCTCAGAAAATTTTGAACAAGTTACTTGCGCCTTATGAGCTTCAAAACAAGTTATTTGCGCCTTTAGACTTCGACAACAAGTTACTTGCGACTTATCCCTCGCGGTTAACTAACTTGCAAGGTTGCATCCAGGAATTTTAAACTTGCACGCAACTAGCTGCAATGCAAACTTCCAAGAAACTTTCGCGCAAGCCAATGTTTCGCGCCTAATTGGTTTGAAACATTACGCACACGTTTTCACACGCGGCGTGTGAGGAACTCCGCCGACGCTGCTCTGGCGAGCCAGTCACTGGCCTGGCCTTGCTTCTGTCACCTTCCTTATTTCTTCTGTGTGTATGTGTGTGTGTGTTTCCATTCGTCCCTCCGTCCGTCACAACACGCACTGCGTACTGGCCATACTCAACGGTTGATGATGCTCAAAAGCGTCCCGAAACTTCAGCCGCGGTAATCGAGGCCACTGAACGCGAATTTGAGGTTTGTTTTTGAAATATCGATTGTCATCAATTGATATTGATCAAATTATCGATTTTCTGCGATATCATTCAAGCGGGCCGAAACTTCAGCCCTGGGGTAAACGAGGTCGCTGGACACGAATCTGAAGTTCGCTTTCAAAGTATCGATCGCCATCAATCGATATTGATCAAATTATCGATTTTCTGTGGGTGTCGTTCAAGCGGTCCGAAACTTCAGCCATGGGAGTAATCGAGGTCGCTGAACACGAATCTGGAGTTCGTTTTAAAAGTATCGATATTGGTCAAATAGTCGATTTTTGTGGATGTCGTTTATTTTTCTATTTCTTTATAACTTACCCCGATCGACGTAGTTAAGGTGTTCCTCTTGAGGAAACCATGACATAAGTGGCAGCTACAATTAATGATGAGAAGCTATTACCACGACGAAGCCGCTTAGAAGTTGTCAGTGCGGTCGAGAGGCCGCTGTGACGGCTGGTACGAAATAAATAAATAGAGATGAAAGTTGCATTTTATTTTTATTTGTCATCGAAACCTTCTCTCAGTGTTGTAGTCATTCCAATGCGAATGAAGGGTTTAGGCAAGTCTAGAGAGGGTTCCATACTTAAGTTCTTTTATAACATCCAGGGAACTCAAAACATGCTGACCTTCGCCTACCCTATTTATGCACTTGTGTTTGTTAAAAGAAATAAAATATAAACCAATGAAAACATAGTTATAGCGACGTCTTATTAGGTGAAGTACGATTTCGAATAGAAAGGAAATATTTCTGAGAAAGGAGAAGAGGGTGCTAGTTTGGAAAGGTAGCTAGTGCCATGTATTCCCACGGTTTGGAGTGGAACGAACAAGGTGAAAGGCTGTCTGAGTTCATCAAGTCGACCAAACCATCCATGGAAACTTACAGTTCCAGAAGCCTCCCTCCCTAAGATGGAACTGGAAATTCCCCGGTGACGTTCCACAACGAGATCGACCACATCATCTTCAACCGCAAGTATTGCCTGACCGACGTTCACTTGTCCCCAAGTTCTAGGGATCGGACCACCGCCTCCTTCGCGCGAGGTTCCTTTTCGCGTCAAGGAGAGAAGGTCGCGAAGTTCAAGAAGAGGAGTCCCAGAACGACCATCAACTGGGATCTCTACACCTCTCTTGTCGGCCTTTGGGAAGATGCCGTCATGGACAACGTCGACGAGGAATACGATCGCTTCGTGCACCATTTCCGCGATAGTGTTAAGGGAGCCGAGAGCTTGAAGACCACCAAGAGACGTCTGCCTCCGGAAAACCTCGAGCTGATCCACCAGCGTGGAGCAGCACGAGTGTCAGGCAACTACCAACCGACGTCCGAGCTTGCGAAGCTAAGCAGAGAGGCGATAAAGGAAGATCTTAATGAGAGAAGGGCGGAAGTGTTGGCTGAAGCTGCACAGACAGGTTTGAGCACTCGCAATGCCCGGCGAAACTTCGCCAACTTCAAGACTAAGATGACCGCTCATCGACATCCTGACGGAACCGTCACCTCTTCCAGAAGGACCATGGAGACGGTCTACGACTTCTACTCCGATCTCTTCGATAGCCACGTTCACCTGCCTCCATGCCGTCTTCCGCAGGATGGATGCGTCGTCCCCTCTGTTTTCCCTTACGAGAACCTACACGCCATCTTGTCGGTGAAGAAACGTACAGCACCCGGTCCCGACAGGATCAGACCCGAACACCTGAAGAACCTCCCGCCAACGCACATCAACACTTTGGCGCGGCTATTCACATGCTACCTGTCGGAGTGCAAGGTTCCATCTCAGTGAAAGGCCAGCAGGACCGTCTTGCTGTACAAGAAGGGAGACGTGCACGGCATTGGCAACTATCGCCCGGTCTGCCGCTGTCCGTAGTTTACAAGCTAATAGAGTAATCCTGAATAAGATCAGCCGAACGCTGGACGAAGGATAGCCATGCGAACAAACAGGATTTCGAAGATGGTTCAGCACGAACGACCACTTACACGCCATTACGAAGCTCAACGAATGTCGCGAGAGTACAAGCTGCCGCTGTGCCTTACGTTCATCGATCTGAAGAAGGCATTCGATACCGTCGAAACTGAAGCGGTCATCGACGCTCTGCTCACTCATTGGGTTCCTACTCAGGATATCAGAGTCCTTCGAGAGCTGTACAGTGGATTCACGACCAAGATCTCACCATTCTGCAACGAAGTCGTCATCGACGTGAAGAGAAGGGTTCGGCAGGAGGATACCATATCCCCAAAGCTTTTCAGTACCACCCTTGAAAACGTCATGCGCGAACTAGAATAGGAAGACATGGGAGTGAAGGTCGACGACCGAAACTGCACCATCTCCGCTTTGCTGACGACATCATGCTCATAACACCGAGCATCAGCCAGGTGGAGCGAATGTTGACCAACTTCGATCGTGTATGTGGGAACGTTGGACTGCAGCTGACGATGTTCATGAGGAACGGATAGGTTTCTGATGTCCCATTCTTGCTCAACGGAACGAACATCTCCGAATGCTCCAGCTATGTGTACCTGGGTCGCGAAGCCAACATGGCCAACGACCTAGCGCCAGAGCTGGGAAGGGTAGACGAGCGGCTTGGGAACCTTCCAAGGGCGTCGAAGAAGACGTTAAGAAGACGAAGAACGTCCGGCTCCGCGCCCACCTATTCGACTCCACCGTTCTTCCTGCCCTAACATACGCCTCAGAGACCTGGCTATACGAAAGCTGGATGAACATGCGATCAGCGTCGAGCAGCGCGGAATCGAGAGGATGATGTTCGAAGAAACCCGATTCACGCAAGTGAGAGAAGGAGAGAAGGCCTCTGGAGTTGGGAGCTTCGCCGACGTTCAAAGATCAGAGACGCTGTCGTGTGGGCCAAGTTGTCGAAAAATGAATGGGGCGGCCACGTAATGCGCTTCGCAGACACCCGCTGGAGAGAGCCGTTACGGACTGGATTCCGCGGGATGTCAAGAGAACACGAGTACGAGTATGAGTTCCTTGGATTAGAATGTTGCTATTAAAAACAAACCTTTAAAAATGGAAATGAAGGTTAATGGTAGAGATTAGTGAAAACCTGATGTGCGACAGACTTGTACTGTAAGAAGGAGAAAGGCATTACTATAAAGCAGTGCAAGTCGGAAAAGGTGTCATTTCAGGATAAGGAGAGAATGTTAGCCTGGCCAGATATACCCTCGCTTCCACTCTAGGCTTGCACCACGCAGTGTTATTCAGTAGAAAGCAAAGGTCGAGTTTTATTTTTAGCCAAATTTGGCCGTTGGAATTCGTTATGCTGTCGTTTATTTTATTATCGTTTATTACTTTTTCACAAAAGGTAAAGGACCAAGGTCCATGTGAACGAATACATTTATAGTCCGTTAGTTCAGATCTAAACTAGATTTATACTAGCGGAGGTTACCTATGATTTACAGGGGTCTTCGTGCAACTTACATGCCAAATCTTCTGCTAGCTTGCAGCTGCTTACGAATGACTAGCAGGGGTCCTTGTGTAACTTACTTGCGACATTACTGCTAGCTTGCAGCAACTTACAAATGACTAGTTTGAGGCAATCTATGACCCGCATGCAGCTTGCAAGTAACTTGTTCAAAATTTTCTGAGTGGCGGCCAGAGCGGGGACAACGGGGGCGAGTTGCCTGTCAACTAATTTGGTTATTACCTGTTTCGACATCGCAATGCATCACCGGCTAGAAAGCAACACAATGACAAAAACGACGACCCATAATTGATCACTTTTTCAGTCTTTCGTTAAGGTTCAAGAGTTAAATGAAGGAAATGCAAAACAATCAATGAGTGGTGAGTCACCATTTCCACACCGTCTTCCGGCCCAAAAAGGGAGCGGAAAACGAAAAGGAACGGAAGGACCGAAAACGGCCGAAAACCGGAATTCGGGACACTGGAACGGAAATTCCCGGGGGCGTCCGTTCCCTAACCGATTTCGTTGATTGGCGTGACTTCGTCCAAAAACCTAACAACTGATAGGAGACGATTGGGGAACGCATCTCATGGGGAACTCCGAAGTCACTTTTTAGCCACTTCGGTTGTGTAGACAGTTAAGGGAAAGACGTGGATTCTCTAAATTTTCGCTACAGCTAGAGACTATGGGTGATTTTGATCAGGAGTTGGTGATCTCTGAAGGCTTATCTGAAATTATGCGCAAAACCTGCCCAGCGTCCTCTCATTTTAAAGGACCAAACAATTCTCCTTATATTGAAGAACTTTCTAGCAGATGATCGCGTTGTTGTTATAACATGTCTCGTTAGGATGTTGTTGTACTTGTCGGAAAATGCAGACGACGCCTTATGGTTAGTACTGAGCAATGTGGCGGGACCTGAAGAAATCCTTGACGCTGCAGCTGAAAAGTGCTTTTTTCCAAATGTGGTGTACAAGATTCTGTCTCTTGCCTCAACAACGAAATCTGTTCAGGATAGAGCTGCCAGGTAGAGGGAAGTGATTAGAAATGCGATGCTTCCATGTGATGGCGGGGATCTGGACATCTCGTCCTCGGCGCGCAATTTCCTCATTCTCTTCCTGAGGGCAGTGTAGGGAACACCATTCCGCCGTAGCACAGCGTCCCCCAATTGCCATGGTTGCCAAATAAGTGCGAGTGGTCGGGGCAAAATAGGCAGCAAGATAACCACTAACACGACACGGATAAGCAACGCAAATTCAGTGTGAATGAGTAGGAATAGTAAAAGTCAAAAGAAGAGCCTTACCAACAGAATTCCGAAAAACGTCGACATGCGACACTTTGAAAAACTCTGCGGTCACCTAAATGAGCTCCCTAGTAAGTAGCTCCCTTACATCTATTAGGAAATCCAACTCAATCTCTCGTTTTAACTGTCTTATTCTAAAGCTTGACCCTACACACACACTCACGCACACTCTCACACACACACACACACACACACACACACACAACACACACACACACAACACACACAACACACACACAACACACACACAACACACACACACAACACACACAACACACACACATACACACATACACACATACACACACACATACACACATACACACATACACACAACACACACACAACACACACAACACACACACAACACACACACAACACACACACAACACACACAACACACACACACAACACACACACACACACACACACACTATAGCAATGCCTCGCAATGCTTCAGTATGTGCGGCGCGAAGCTTTAGAAAAATGTATTGACGATTATTGTTAACTATTTCTGCCATAACTAGACCGAAATCTAGAGTAGAAATGTGAAATTCGGGTACGAGATGCAGTTTTAGGATTCCCTTTACTCCGCAACCCCGTCATTGTTCTATCTCAAACATAAGCTCGTCTAAAAGGGAAAGTATTGTTAGAGAACAGAACTTCAGCGTACGTCATATAAGCTCGTGAACTTTTCTTATCATCCATTATCATCCAAAATCAATCAAATAGAACTCATCACTGTGGTCTACCAGTAACTGTCCATTTTATTTTTCCATCTTATTCGCCTCACATAGCCCTGGCATGTGCTCCAGAATATTTTAGATACATCAGAACCGATTTCTTCCCTATATTACTTTCACTGAGATCATATAAGGCTGAATAATACGGCTCAGAGCCGATTCAGTAAAAGCGGCTACCAATAACGCAACATTGTTTGCGTAAGAAATACATGGGTCTGACCAGGGAATGCCGTCAGCTTCCCATGGAACTTCGGGATGAGACCTATATCACGTGAAAGAACTCGAGACGCTGATCACAGATATGTAGACCAAATTTGCTAAATGGATCTCCTAAGCGAGTTATGGCCGGCGGAAGCCGCCATGTCTTCCATGTGTTAGGCGAGCTCTATCAGCGTTGGGCGCAGTATTGCGCGGTAATCAGCGGTTCGGCTATTAGCGCCGCCAGCAGCTTTTGTAACTTATCTTCGACGAGGACCTATAATCCCACTTTTAGCACATCTTTGAGCGAACGGCTGATGGCGACTTGCATTTACGTCTATTTGAAGACGGAAACGTGTTTCAGGTAAAACGTTTTATTAATGACGTGAAGCAAGTCAAAAATTCAAATCAAAACAAAATAAAAAATAAAATTAAGATTAAAAATCAACAAAACTTAATGAACATAATAAATAAAAAGCAAAGGCACTAGTTAAAAGTTCCGACTGCACCGACACGACATCGGTCGAAAAAAAATTGCGCTGAAACTTCGTCTAGGGGGTTATTTGGGGTGCTGATCACGAATCTGACATCCGTTTTTCACGATTCGGTCGGAGACCACCCATACCGTTAACAAGGGGGGTCCAGGCAGGGTCACCGATTTCGCTGAAACTTCGTCGAGGGGGGTTATTTGGAGAGCTGATCACGAATCTGACATCCGTTTTTCACGATTCGGTCGGAGACCACCCATACCGTTAACAAGGGTGGTCCAGGCAGGGTCACCGATTTCGCTGAAACTTCGTCGAGGGGGTTATTTGGGGTGCTGATCACGAATCTGACATCCGTTTTTCACGATTCGGTCGGAGACCACCTATACCGTTACTACGACCGTTCGACCGAAGTTGTATCCGTGGAGTCGGAACTTTTAACTAGTGCCAAAGTAAAATAAAATCAAAAATCAACAAAACTTAATCAAGATAATTAAGCGTATTGAAAATGAACTACTTCTACACATATAAAAAATCGACTACAACCTCTGTTCGAACCTTCCTCAACACTGATGGAACAACGGAAAAAATGTGTAAAACAAACATGCTCTTCACAAATTGCAGACCTTATGCAAGCTGTCTCCTTACAATCACTGACGAAACAGTCGATCATACCAAAGTTAAACAAATATTCACCTGGGGTAACAAACGGTCCTGGATGATCATCAACATATCCTGCCTTGTACCATGAATATTTCAAGAAGTTCGAAAATCTAGGGGCTCAAAACATTCGGTATATTTGTGATATAACCTTCAATATATTGTTCCTCTGCGTCATATTAAATGCCACGTTGTTTACCACCGCGACGTCCTAACCCGTTTCATAACATTTTTCATTGCACCGAAGAAAAAACTCCAGGGGTTGGATCAACGACGTAGCTCCGGCAGGAATGTTGCGAACCGTTATCTGAATGCAATATGAATGGAACGATGCATAACAAAAACTAGACAACAGAGCACTTCAAAAATGCGTTAATAGATAGTTTACACACCTTCAGGTGCAGCTTTCTTAATCCTGTCGATGTCACGAAAAGACGACCACGAGTCCTCTTGAATATCCCTTGTGTGAAATACACAAGATTTTATCCAGTCCACCATAAGCTGCTTGGTCATTATATGTGATGTATTCGCTCTGACCACAAGGTTTGAGGCTTCAAAGTGACCGTGGCGTGGGAAGGCTCCTTGCTTTTCTTGAAGAACCACGTACAGCTTCTCTCCCAACCTACCGTCAGCATAAAGGAGCGGAAGTACGGTGTACGCATGTGTCATCGCTACCCTGCTTTCGACAATTCTCTCAACCTAAAAACTAGTACTAATTCGATCAGTAGCCGGAAAGACCACCACCGTGATATTCTCACCTTTTTAACTCCTAGCGGTGCTAGTGTTCTTCCCGTCGTCATCTCTTTAACAAACCCTGACTGGTCGCCGTTGCAGAAACAAGCCAGTGGCCTAGTCTGCATATCATCCTTAACGACTCGTACAAATTGCTGCGCCTTCAGCTCAATTTCGTCACGGCTTCTGTAGGCCTTCTTGGTGATGAATGCTGTAATCCTCCTCGATACAATGCCGTAACGTCGTTTGAAGGATGATATCCAGGTCGGACATGCCTTGAATTTCTCGACTTGATTTTGCCGACAGAAG
The DNA here is from genome assembly GCA_947359475.1 of Heligmosomoides polygyrus bakeri. NCBI lineage: Eukaryota > Metazoa > Nematoda > Chromadorea > Rhabditida > Heligmosomidae > Heligmosomoides > Heligmosomoides polygyrus. Next base: position 63,271,663 of record OX375867.1, read on the forward strand.
TCAAGTGCCATCAGCCGTAAGTTTTCGTCGTGCAAGGTAATGCCTAAACTTTAATTAGACTACTAAAGTTTATTACTGCAACAGAAAGGATACCAAGTAGTCAGGTAGGGAGAAATGTCCACCTTCGGCCGTTCTAACTTCTTCATACAGAAGCTCTCCAATCATTTTTATCTGCGCAGATCGACGGACCCTTGCTGCCATTGCTTCCTTCTGCTCATGCTCGATCCTGCGGAGCTTTCTCAAGTGATCCTCATCTTTAATCCATCGAAATCTTGATTCATACTCGACAAGGAGCGGTATCCTTTTGAAGAACTTCTGTAGTGCTCGAGAGCATAACCTCAAAAAATTGGCATTACGCATAGAGAAAACATTATATGTAGGTTACAAACATACTTGGTCTGGACTTATAGCCGAAGTGCCAAAATAACCTTCGTTCGCACTCGTTGTGCATCCATCCTCGCCACCACTGTAGTCCCAGTCGGAGTCGTTATCAGTGGAATCGCCCGCATTCCAATGTTCATCCGTCTCGATTTCTACGAATGTTGCAGCACCCTCTCGCAGAATAGCAGCGAACCTTGCGACAATCTTCCTTTCTTCGCGTGTAGCCGCACTACTATCCTCAGGTTTGAAATTCAGATACCAGAATGGAGACGACCCTTGCTGGAGAAAAAGGTATAGCGAATGAAGAAAAATCAATGGCACATCGAAGCTTTCAAAATTGATCTATCAGGTCAAACATTTGGCCTACTTGCTGAATTACGCATGAAATTAGAAGCCTTTTAGCGTAAGTTTAGGCTTATGACAGTTGGTGTCAGATTGTGAAGAGCAGATTTGTTTTATACATTTTTTGCATTGTTCCATCAGTGTTCAAGAAGGTTTGAACAGATATAATTAATTTTTGATATGTATAGAAGTAGTTCATTTTCAATATATTTAATTATGTCGATTAAGTATTGTTGATTCTTCATTTTATTTTACTTTTATTTATTATGTTTATTAAGTTTTGTTGATTTTTAATTTTAATTTTGTTTTGATTTGAATTTCTGACTTGCTTCACGTCATGAATAAAACATTTTACCTGAAACACGTTTCCGTTTTCAAATAGACGTAAATGCAAGTCGCCATCAGCCGTTCGCACAAAAATGTGCTAAAAATGGAATTATAGGTCCTCGTCGAAGATAAGTTACAAAATGCAAAAAAGTCGTCAGCGACGGGAACCGAACCAATGACCTCAATCCTGTGAAGCGAGCACTCTACCACTGCGCCGCCGCCGCTGCTGACGGCGCTAATAGCCGAACCGCTGATTACCGCGCAATACTGCGCCCAACGCTGATTGAGCGCGCCTAACACATGGAAGACATGGCGGCTTCTGCCGGCCATAACTCGCTTAGGAAATCCATTTAGCAAATTTGGTCTACATATCTGTGATCAGCGTCTCGAGCTCTTTCACGTGATATAGGTCACATCCCGAAGTTCCATGGGCAGCTAACGGCATTCCCTGGTGAGTGCGGTGAACTCTGCTGAGACAGTGAATAAGATTATGAATGTAGAACGATGTAACAGAAATTTAATTAATCAGGCAGAATTTAATCGATATGCCTGAGAAGTAGAGCACCTGTGTATCTTCCAGCTTCTCATCACACCCTCCAAAAAAAGGATACTTGTTTCGAAGCAATGCTACGCTTAGCGCTACGAAATAATCTCAAAAGCTGGATTCAATAGGAAACGAATCCGTGAATATAAACTCCTATTTGAAATCCTAAAAAATGGACCCTGATGCATAAAAAAGTAGAGCAAGGAGAAATCAGATAAATTCTAAAGGCATGAGGCTCAAAATTCTATCCCAACTATGGGATGCAAACAAAAACAGATGACCTCACGTTCTCACCCGCCTTTATTCCAGCAAATAAGAGCATTACGAAAAAATTAACTTTTGGAGGTTTTGGACTCCCCACACGGGACCCTACACCCTGTAAAAACTGCATCGCAAGAGTTCACCGTAACTTTGGAGGCTCTCCTTTTAAGGGACGTAACATCTAAAACATTAAAATTGGACTTACATTTCGCGGTATTCCTCCCACTAGTTCTTCCACATCATAGACCCCAACGTGCTTGAAGTACACCAGCGAGATTCTTCTTCGACCTTCCAGCCATTGCTGAAATAAAGGCTTTCAAGGAGTACGATAACACGTTAGCCACAATTCCCACATTTCCTGGAAATTCTAAATACGATGCTACTATCCCGTTCTACCAAGGCTCAATGGCAGATGGCGTTACTACATAATTGTACTCTGAACTAATGTCAACATGTCATCTGTGCAAAAGCATGAAAGCGCTGACTCGTAAGTTTCGAGCAACACAAAAGCATTTCCACACAAACATCGAGACTTGCGCCTCTTTCTGTTTCGCAAAAACTAAGCACTGTTCGCCTTCTTCCGCCCATGTTCTAGGTTTTTGTTCTAAAATAATTTATGGTTACGACCTTATGGAAATCAGTAACGGCATCATAAAAACTGATTTCGAGATGCCTCCTGCAGCCGAAACTCGACGCCAAGCAGGTGTTAAAGACCTGGGCTTTGTGGGTGTTATCTCTGACAAACCGGCCAAAAAGCTGACTTTACTACAACTACCAATATTTTTACCTATAGGCGTTGCTGGAAATTTGCCTAGCAGATTATTTAATGAAGTCCTGGTCAAATTCATGGCAACAAAGCTCAACCTGTGTGTCAAAGCAAATAGAAGAGAAGTAATCCATATTCAACCTATAAGGCTGTTACGGAACCCAACTTCCCAGTTCGTGAATATGAGAACATATCTGTACAAACTTGCTGAAAGCTGCTGTGAAAAAAGAAGCTGTGGCGAGTTGAAGAGTGTGAATGTGACTAAGACTTTTTACGTCATGCTACTAAGGACAGCGTTCGTTCGTTCATCCACTTTATTGAACGTTCTCTTCAGCACTGTCTATGACATGCAACATCTAATGAAACACGCTAATGAACAAGCGAATAACCAGATAAAACGCCCAATACAAATGGTGTCAACGAAATTTCTTCCCACTCCACAATTTGAAAATGAATCCGGAAAGCAGTAAACAATCTAAATGCCCACTTCCTAAAATCTAAACAGTAAGCACACCTGAACGAATTTCCGTGCTCCCTGAGCGGTTACGCCCGTTACTCCAAACAATTCGATAGAATCAGCACCAAGAGACAAAAGCTCGTCATCATCAATGTCCAGCACGTCGTGATTTTCATTCGAGGCTCGTATAGTAACGGACCACGCCTAGAAGATAAAGTGTCATTGAAACGACCTCCAAAAACCAAGTTTTCCACGCAACCTTCCGTAACACCTGACTGTGGAAGATAAGCTTTCTGAAAAATCTGCTATCCCGCAGCATTACATCAACTGTTTCAGCTCCTGAAAATACTAAATTAGTTCTTCATCAAACATTTTAAGACCAACCGAAAACGGTCCAGATAATGACACTAACTAGGGAAGGGTTTCGACCTCTCATGGAACTTCAAGTGGAGGCCAGGGTCATTAGAAAGAGCTCGGAATGTTGATCACGAATATCGGTGTCAAAATTGCAAAATGAAACTCCTGAGCGAGTTGTTACGTGACGAAGTTGGGTGGGCTGGGCTGCGGGCTGGCCATTCGAAGGAGCTGGCGCGAGAGCGATGAGCGGTGAGGGCGTAGTGCTCTGGCCATCGTCGTAGGCTCGGTTCGTAGTTCCGGCGTTTTCTTGCACATCTTGATTTATCTTCGAAATGACCTTTATCCCAAATTATGACACATGTTTGATTAAATAGCCGGTGAAACTACTACACACATTTGTTCCAACTTGCTACAATTGACTCTTTTGTTGCTGGTTGTTGAGACTGCATGTATAAGATATGCAGTGTGTGAGCAACATGTTTGCTTCACATATTTCCTTTGCTTTGTTATATGAATGCTCATACCGTTAGAAACATCTCCAGTGGTGTCGTGGACAAAGGTCACGACCACCGCAAATCATGTTCGGGCGGTCCGCGAGTAAGCGATTGGCCCGCGGCCGAGCCAAACCTCAGTCTTCCATAACACATCGACTCGGACGGTACATCCTCGAATAAATATTCATCCACTGAATCACCGTGTACCTCGAAAGGGGCACAAATCCTACAGTTATACCGCCACAAGTTGTTCAGTATAAGGTTTTGACTCCAACTGTGCAAAACGGTAAATAAAAATATTCGAAAATCTCAGTTCTTTGCCGGCTATTTAATCGAACTCGTGTCATAATCCAGAATAAAAGGTCATATCGAAAATAAAATGATGTGCAAAAATCAACAGCCATGGGATCCGAACCCACCACCTCACACCTGACAAAGCGAAGCACTACTCTTGCGCCACCTCCGCCGCTGGCGGTCCATTATTCTTAGGTCTATGGCCTTTGTCATACCATCGCTCACTCTGAGCGACGCCTAATGATATGCACCCATATCGATACCATCGCGCCGCCCGATCGATATGGGAGCCTATCATTAGGCGTCGCTCGGGGTGCGCGATGGTATGACAAAGGCCTATGTCATACCATCGCTCACTCTGAGCGACGCCTAATGATATGCACCCATATCGATACCATCGCACAGCCCGATCGATATGGAAGCTTATCATTAGGCTTCGCCCGGGGTAAGCGGTAGTATGGCCTAGGCTTTACGGAGCACACATAGTTATTTTTGTGTGATAGAGAAGTGTGCAAAAGGTATAAAGGTTTCAACCTTCTTTCTTTAGACAGGCAAGACTTCAATCAACAAACTATTTATCTTACCCTTAAAAAAACTGCAGACTAACAACACTAAGGAATAGATCGATCACAACACTGAGAGTGCGGCCGAGGAGAGAGTCAGCTCGCTTCCTAGTTTCGCAAGAACCCCTGAAGTCCTAGGCGACCAGTCAGCACAGTTGCAGATTCCCTCCAAAACCAATGAACGGGCCACGAGCGTGCGGGCAAAGGGTGGCGGTAAGTGATGTGACGGGGTGGCAGTGGGTGATGTCACCGATGGCGATGGGTGACGTCGATCCTGTCGCTAGAAAAAAAACCAAAAAGAAGTGCTATTGGGATTCTTTCGCGCCCCTTCCCGCGTGATTCGCAGGTCCCGAGGTCCTCGCTTCTTGGCACCCCTGGCGGCGGGAATTCAAAATCGTGTTTATTGATCTGATTTCTGGGACCCATGACCTGGTGGTACTTGCCGGATCGGCACCACTACTCACATGCCCCCTCCTAAAAAAAAAAGATCGCTCCACTCGATCACAGTCTATTCCTTTAATCTTGTTCAAATACTGAGTTGCTCAAGCCCTTTCGCTGCAGCTTTCGCTTTACTACGATTGATGCGTTTCTGCTGCCGTTTCAGTCGGTTTTTGTTGATGCCTCCCTCCATCACTTTCGAGCAACCCTCCGAGCCTCTAGGCGGATTACCTACCTTGTGAAGCCGAGTGTTTTCGATCCTGGGTGGTGGCAGAGCTTCCAACGAAAACCAACTGCTGAGCACCTCAGCCATCTTAGAGTAGAACTTCCTTACTACGGCCTCCGGAATCTATGCCTTCTCGTCGTCGATCATCCCAACCTCCAGGCAAGGAGAGTCCGCTGGGATAACTCCTGTGTGTGCTGGTAGTTTATCCACGACTTGCTGCGCATGTTCTGGCCGATATTCCAAGTAACCGCTCACGTGCGATCGAGCACGTTCGGCCACTCTGAACCATGACGATAGTTCTCTTCCAATAGGTCCTGCGACCAAATACAGGCGACAACCGATTCCGAGCCACATGTCCGTGTGCCACAAACGGTAGCCAGCATTCAGTCTGTTTCGGCTCCAGCGATGGCGTCACGAAGACCACATGGCCTAGCTCATCTCGGAATAGTTCATTCTTGCGCAGATGGACCTCGCTGAACTTCCTGTAATAGAACACGTCCACATTCTTCAGTGACCTTTGGAGGTGCTTTAGCCTGCGTAGAGTTTCCGGAACCACGACCAGCGCCTTGTGGTGCTCGTACCCAATTTGAGCTTTCACCACATTCCAATCTGTCATCCTTGCGATTCTCCAGCCGCTTTCGAAGATCTCCGTCATATCGTAGGACCATCCTTGGATCTGGTTGTGTCTCATAACGGCATCGTGAGGTACCATTGACGACCATATCGATACATGTAGACACCTAGACACCTCGTTCTGAAGAATGCGTAAGCGAGTCCGATACTGCGCGGCGTCACTCGTCGATGAAATGGATCACAAATCCATTTCACTTTACCTGTTAGTGTTCTGATCCCATTCCAGATCGCTAACACTCGTGCTGCTTCGAGCACGGTTTCCACTCTGTGGTCACTGGCCGGCTGTGGCACGTTGCCTATGAGGTCCGAGACGGTTAATGTTGATCCACATTGGCATCTTGATGCTACGTCTGCGGGAATTCCTGGGTGTCCTGGCACGATGGGAAAAGGCTGTCCTTGACATCTGAACTGTGCATGGAGAAAGTGCATGTTGTCCATGACGTCAAACTCCTTTTCGCTCCTGGAAAGAGGACTACTTACTGACACTCTACCCACAAGTACCTGGTCACTCTTCCTCACAGCCTTTCGTCTTGTCTTTGGTTTTACTGCCTCAAAGGAAATTCCAGCAGGACACTTTCTCAACAAATCCACCTGGATCTTCAAAGGCTCGTAATTAGTACCTATCTTCGTTATTACCGCGGAAGTGTCACCTCTTTCGATTACACGATAAGGACCATCTCATTCAATTGTGAGCATAGGATGCTTGCCCTTGGCCTTTTCAGCTGGCAACTTCATAAACACCTTATCACCTACTACCGGTAACAAGTCTTCCCGAACCTTATGGGTTCCATCATACACTTTTTTCATGTGTTCACGATACATTCGGGTGTGTTCGGCTGCCTCTTTCCTTATGATGTGAAGGCCATGCAAAAGAACAGTTCTGTAATCGTCGAAGTCCACATTATAGCATTTGACCTCTTCCATGGGCACTACATTCGAAGGCACTACGGGATCAAAGCCGTGAAGCAGAAAAATTGGACTTTCTCCGGTGGCTTCATGTGGTGTCATGTTGTACGCATACACCACATTTGGTAGGAGTTCGCCCCAAAAATCTGCATATTCCACGCGCTTCTTCAACATTCTTTGCAACGTACCTATCGCTCTTTCTGTCACACCACTTTCACGTGAGTTATAGCCCATTGTTGTCGTATGTTTGATTCCAGCTGCTTGTGCAAGCTCATCGACAACAGAATTCACAAATTCAGTGCCTTTATCGGTCTGGATCTGTTTTGGCCATCGGCCCCCTTCGCACACCCATCTTTGGAACAGAATGTGCGCAACTGATTTGGCCGTTTTATCCTTACTGGCGTATGCACCGATCCACTTTGAAAAATGGTCAACGATAACCACTATATATTTCATTCCACTGAGGCTCATACTCATTTCCAGACGATCGGCACCAATAATGTCGAAGGGCCTCATGGCAACGAATGGTTGCAGCGGCGGTATTATCGTCTTGTGGGGATTTACCAACAGACAGTTCCGGCACTCTCGGCTCCACATCGTAATGTCTTGGGCCATACCTTCTCAAAATACCTCCCTGGACAGCACTCTCACTACCTTCTTTGGCACGAAGTGTCCAGCCATCGAGCCAGCATGGGCCTCCTCAAAGGCCTTTTTCCTAAGACTCTTTGGAACTACCTTTGCCATGCTACCATCTGGTCGTAAAATTTTCAGATACCCATTATCGATGGTGAAATCAGCCACCATTAAACGACAGTCTACTCGGGGTAATCTGACCTCCTCACCAAGCTTATTCGCTTCAAGATTCTTGATGATGGGACTATACAACTCATCTTCCCGAAGTTCAACCAGCCACTCGCTTTCAACCTCTGTACTTAATTTGCACACTATCAACTCATCTTCCGCACAAAATGACGTTGGTTCGTTTAGAGGGACTGCGATGCCTCTGGATAGGGCATCAGCCACTGCATTAGATTTTCTTTAAAATATTCGACTTTCACTCTGTACTGTTGAATCTCAAGGGACCAACGCAGTACACGTGCAGAAATGTTCGACCTTTTGAATAGCGAAGTCAATGGTTGGTGATCTGTACGTATTATTACTTCAGTTCCGTACACGAAGAACTTGAACTTTCGCAAAGCGAATACTACCGCTAACTCTTCCTTATCTGTAATATGGTATCTAGCCTCAGCCTTAGATAACCTTTTTGAAGCGAAATAGATTGGGTGCTACAGCTCATCCTTTCCTTCTTGACTGAGTACAGCACCATTTTCCAATCTGAGACGCATCTGTAAAGATGACATTTGGCTTAGAACCACTTTTAGCTGCCTCATTGTCGGGTTGCGCCAATACGGGAGTCTTAGTTAAAGCCTTCTTCAGCGTTTCGAGCGCTTTCTCTTGTGGCTCCTCCCACTTCCACTGTGCCTTTGCACTCGTAAGATTGAATAATGGGTGCGCTATCTCGGAAAAATTTAGGACGAACTTCCTATAGTAGCCGCACATACCCAAGAATGTCCGTAACTCCGGCAAAGAAGACGGTTTTGGGTACTGCTCAATCTTAGACACCTTGGCGGGGTCGACATGAACGCCATTCACATCGATCTGATGCCCTACGAAAGCTACACGGTCCTCCATTAAGATGCACTTCTGCGGCTTGAACTTTAGGTTGGCCTCGCGGAATGCATTGAAGATCCGTTGTAGAATCTCCAGGTGCTTTTCCTCCGTTTCGGTGGCCACTAATACATCATCGATGTACACAAATACTTCTTTGTCTTTTAATTCTTCAAGTACTGCGTCCATCATACGCTGGAATTGGGGAGGTGACGTGGCCAGCCCAAAAGGAAGCACCTTAAACTGGTACAAACCCTCGGATGTCGTGAAAGCCATTTTCTGTTTCGCGTCCTCAGACAGTGGAATCTGCCAATAACCTGTAGCCATGTCTAACGTCGAGAACACTCTTCTACTTATGAGGCTTTGCAGCATTGCATCTATGAGGGGTAGAGGGTTAGCATCTAGTTTGGTGTGTTTATTTAATTGTCTATAGTCGACACACAACCTCAATGTACCATCTTTCTTTCTTACCAACACAACGGGCGAAGCCCACTCTGAGTTGTTTCTCTATAATCCCTCTATCCAGTATTTGCTTAAACTCAGCTCTGGCTCCTAAAGGAACTGGTCGAGTTTTCTGACGTATGGGAGCACTACCATCGGTCTCAATCTCATGCTTGACCAAAGTAGTTTGAGTAAGCTCTTCATCTTCCACGGCAAAAACGTTGTTCCTCTCGAGAAACTCCCAGATATCGTCTCTCACACGCTTATCCCGACGATTCTCTCCTAACATATCCCTCAACACGTTCAAACGCTCCGACGGCTCAAGGCCCCTGCGCTTTATCGTCAACATGTCCGTAGGGATGTCTCTCATACCGATAGGTATCTGTTCCTCAGCTCATTTTTCCCACTCCTCTATTTGTTCCCCTTTTTGAACAATCACTGGTTCTGTGGATGCGTTGTGAACGAAAATCCTCGCCACTTCCTCACTATGAGACTCACTTTCTTGCAGGCTTCCTTTAGCTCTCAAAGTGACTTGTTTCGTGGCTCCTGGTGGTATGTATTGCCTTCGTACAACCTCATACCCTTTTTCGTCACTTACAGAAATGTCATTATAGCCATATCTACTTCGCGAGTTGCACTGGTCTGCACCCTCACGCATTAGCTTATATCCTAGCGATGGCAGCACGTTAGTCCCTAAAATGATCGTATCTGCAGCGTTCTGTGCCACGTACATGAATGCATTCACTTTCCCGTCTTTGTTTCCGGATTCCACCACGGGTACCTCTACAGCGGCTATGAACTGCATTCTGTTCCCTGGGGCATCGTATACCTTTTGAGAATGATCTAGCGGCCTCTCTAAATGATCGATATCGTAACCGTCATCTAACGCTCGCTGAAGAACATTTACTGGCATTATCGAAATTTCAGATCCCGTATCTAATAGGGCTGTCCATTTCCTACCAAATACCAGTACTTCTCCAACTGTCTTAGGACCAACAGCTTGCTCCTTTGTACTCCGATTCTCAGTCATTGTCATCGCGCAACGCGTGGGTTTGATCCTCGCCGAAAGGGACAATACCCCGTTCTTGGCTTTATCAGATGCTACATTACGCGGCTCACGGCTAGATTGCGCACACCGTTTAGCTACATGTCCTTCTTCACCGCTTTGTAGCAACCTTTTCCTCTTCTAGGCGACCGGGACTGTTCTTCTGAACTCTTTGTAATTAGCTGTTCTCTGGCTTCACTGTGTTTTTCTGGCTTGGTCTGCGACCCCGTGCCATGTCGATCACCACTTGGTCTAGGTGGCCTTTTCTTTTGAGGTCTCCGTGGGAACTCATTTTTCTCAATTGTTTCCCTGTGCTCCCGTATATTCCGAATGGTCATACGCCTTCTTTCCACTCTCATTGCAGCCTCCTTAAGATTCTAGCCTTTCTGGGATCACCTTCTATGGTGGCTAGCAAATGGTACGATTCTTCCCAGTCAGCTAACTGTTCATACAGGAGATGCGCCCTCACTGAATTAAGAGAACTGCCTCTCAGCTCCGCGTATGCCATCTTTGTCAACCTCTCTAACTCTATACAAAAATCAGCGACTGACTGATTCTCGCGCTTCCTTAGTCTTTGAAGCTCGCCTATCGCTACTATTGACGCGTTCCTAGCTTCCTCTCTACACAAGTACATCATCTCTTTAACCATCTCTCTATAAGATTTTATCTTGTGTTTTGGAAGTGTCTCAAACTGGGCTTTTGCTTTTCCGGTCAACTTTGCCTTGAAAGGCGCGCAAAGTTCTGCATCCGTCCAGTTTTTTCTAGGATATTTTAATTCGAAAGCCTCGCGAAACGCCTTGAAAGGATAGTCTTTATCCTTCCCCGAATAAGATTTCACTTCCGGTAATGCTACGTACTTCAAGTACTTTAACATTTCTGATTGGGACTGCGACGACACTGAACTTCTCGTAAAATCAGATCGCCTACTTCCTAGTCCTGAGTTGACACTTTCATCCTCACTCTCACTCTCTCGCGGACTGTCGAACACTTGCGTACCTTTTCGCCTCCGACTTCTGTGCACGGCGATGAGCGGGAAGTCCTCGCAATTGACACCTTCGAAGCCGCATGCCTTTTCCCACCATCCTGCAAAACCATGCTTGCAACGCCAGCACATTCCTGTGAGAACCCACCACGAAGCTCCTACCTGGTTTACTGGTTTCCTCAACTTCCATCGGTTGAGCCGGCCCGCTTCTTGCCTCCTGCGCTCGTCTCAGGACGCTGAGCTCTTGATCCCTTAACGCCAGCAGCTGCCTCAGCTGGATCAGCTCGTCCTGCTCTTGTTTCCTCTGTCGCACCATCTCCTGAAATTGCACACCTTGTTGCAATTCGTGACGCTCGTTGATTCTCTTAATCCGAGAGTAGACGTTCTTCACGGCCGCGACGGCTTCTTCTGTAGCCGTCTGAGCCACACTCTCGATTTCTACTCTCCTAGTGTCCGACACCCTTAAGTGCTTTGCCACTTCGGCCAAAACCCTTACTTGAATGTCTTTCACTAGCTGTACCGCCTTGGCACTGACCTGGAGTTCGTCATCCTCCGAGTCCTCTAGCGAAACGGCTCCCAGCTGCACATCGACCGGCGGGTTGGTCGGCTCTTTGCCCGACATCCTGAAGATATCACAGTCTCTTCTCGACCCTTACTCGACAACCGATGCGAACGGCCGATCGATAGCGTATCGATAGGTTCCTGTTTTCGGCGGCCTAGCCTCTAAGGGATCACCCTCTACCAGATGCTCCGCTCGAAAATAGGAACCATCACAGCTCTCAAAGTGCTGTTCCCCGAAGGTCACTGGCACAGTAGAGCTGCTGAAGCGAAAGCAGTAGTTCACTCACTCACTTTCGTGCGAGGATAACTACCGCCAAAACGAGAAAACAACGAGATGCGAGAACAAGAGAGAGCCTAGGGAGATGAAGTCTTCACTGAATAGAGAAAGAAGGCGATTCGCCCCCAAGTTATTTTTGTGTGATAGAGAAATGTGCAAAAGGTATAAAGGTTTCAACCTTCTTTCTTTAGACAGGCAAGACTTCAATCAACAAACTATTTATCTTACAAAATACACCCTTAAAAAACTGCAGACCAACAACACTAAGGAATAGATCGATCACAACACTGAGTAGAGTGCGGCCGAGGAGAGAGTCAGCTCGCTTCCTAGTTTCGCAAGAACCCCTGAAGTCCTAGGCGACCAGTCAGCACAGTTGCAGATTCCCTCCAAAACCAATGAACGGGCCACGAGCGTGCGGGCAATGGGTGGCGGTGAGTGATGTGACGGGGTGGCGGTGGGTGATGTCACCGATGGCGATGGGTGACTCGATTCTGTCGCTAGAAAAAAAACCAAAAAGAAGTGCTATTTGGATTCTCTCGTGCCCCTTCCCGCGTGATTCGCAGGTCCCGAGGTCCTCGCTTCTTGGCGCCCCTGGCGGCGGGAATTCAAAATCGTGTTTATTGATCTGATTTCTGGGGCCCATGCCCTGGTGGTACTTGCCGGATCAGCACCACTACTCACAACATCCCTCACCGCTCTGGGGCCAGCAATTTTTGGCGGCCAGCCCACATTTCGATACCCATATTCGTAATCAGCATTCCGAGTTCTCTCAAATGAACCTAGTCTCCACTTGCAGTTCCGTGAGAGGTCGAAACCTTTTCCCAGTGAGGACAAACTAAAACTAGAACCTGTAGCATCAATCAAAGAAACGACTTCTGGACGAACAGGTCGGTCCACGACGAGTTGCAGATGACTGACTTTCGACTTCGCCGTTCGAAGCGCATGTGTTACTACATTCATGTCATCACCGTCAAGATCAAGCTAAAGAAATTTAGTAGAAAGTTTTTCCAGACACGAGGAGCAAAAGTGTAGCCGAACCCACTAGTTTGAAACAGAGCACGTTTGCCCTCATCAGTATAAAATAGAGGTGGTCGCAAAGAGCAGCACCTATGGAGGGTACGTCGAACTCGGTAGACTTGTTAGCCTTGTCCCACTTTAGACCACAGAAACCTGAAAAAAGCGGTTTGCTAGCTTTGCTCACCTGAAGCGTCATCACCAAGGCAGAGAAGAATAAATCCTACCTTCGTTGCTGTAGAAACTGGCTAGGTCATAACCAGCCGTGTTTGCAAACATTGCAGTGTTCTTGTTGAAAATACATGCCCAATTTTTCTTTGGGCTTTTAAAGGAATTTCTTGAGACTGACAGTTTGAAACGTGCGGACTGCAAATAGTAACAAAATAAGCGATTGGCAGAAACCGCATCAACACGAATATGTCGGTTTTGAAGCAGTACCGCACCCGCTATATTCTATCTCATGTGTGCTATCTTTATAGACTAGTTATACTTTTCCTGATATAGCGAGTGTACATAGACATCTAATCTAGTTATAGTGTTGCAGTACGCGAGTTCGGTCTAGTTTTCTGCTAGCACTTAATGCCTTAGAGAATGTGCGTGCTGTCAATTTTTGGAGTACTATCCTTTTGGAATGGAGATCTGATCTAAGGCTTAGGCTACATTACAAGGCTCCAGCAAAACATCATACGTTTACAGTACATAAAATGAAAGGTAAGCCAAGGTCCCCTTCAGGGTGAGGCCTACGATAAGAACAATCTGGTTCAACAGAAAAATCGGAAACGATGTTTTGTTTGGATAACTAGTGAGCCCATATTTAAAAAACCCACATCGACAATCAATTAATCACAAACAAACTATTGATGCACTCTATTTTGGGATTATTCGGGAATGTTTGCTCTATTGTGAAAATCAATCGCTTTCTTTCTATACATTTCCTAAGCTGGTGACAAGGTTGTTAAAACAGGATTTATTGACTGGCGCTTGGGCTGGATCGAAACAACCGCATGACGAGGTTTAAAGAGACTTTCATGGCTACTCGAATTGTTTTCATTCACTCGCCCTTGATCAATTTTCTAAAAACCACAACTCTGTTAGTTTGGTCGGCAAATCAAAGCGGACTTAAACAACCGCATCGAAAATAAAATGCCATACTGGCAGTAAAAGTAAAAACGTCAGGAGATATGCATCTTTGCCAACGGGATGACTTCTTATTTACTTCGAGACGAGAAGGTCTGACGAAGCAGATGATCCCGGCAGCAGCTCAAAAGAACCTAACCGACGATCCCGAATGAACAGACACAGCTACGATCCCGGTTACAATATCGACTTCACGAAATGGCTGTGATGTGCCTAGGCTTACCTCGCCGCGCCTAGGTGTCTTACACGTGAACTTTTTTGAATGCACCTTCAAATTCATTCAATTCACAGCATTCAATCCCTCGCTGTATCAAGGCTCGCGCTCTCTACTTCGAAAACTCGACAGCTTAGGTTACGGAGCCTGGACCAATATAAACAGCAAAGTACTATTGTACTTAAGGCCCCCACAGAGTTCCGCGGCAGCGCCGCGGCCCTATGCTTAACCGTAGGGCAGAGACGAAGAGCTCGCCGCCGGCGGCGTCCCTGCCCTATCCTTAACCATTGCGGCGAGCGGCGTTGCCGCAGAATTCTGTGGGGGCCTTTAGCGTATACCACTTAATCTTGTTCAAAATAGGTTACTAGAGGTAATCTGCTATGGAAGAATGAATATCATAGTCGTTTTTTGCGGAAATGCCTTATAAGCCCGCTATATTAAGTTCGAATTGCCCAAGGCCTTGAAAAGTCGCGCGCGCTGGTAAGAGACGCAGAGACTGCGCTTCCTTCGAGCAGTCCCGGGCGCGGGGGGGGTCACCATAGACGGCATGCCGTGGTGTGCAGACGGGGCGACTAGCTACATATAGCGAATGTAAATGCCGTCTTATCTCCTCGTTTCGATTGCAGATCCGCGCCTTATTTGCTCTCATATTGGCAAGGGATGGAGCTCCAGGATGAAGGCAATTTTAGCAGGGGTGCGCTAGTCGGCTCACACACTGGAGTCCTTTCCCCTGCCCAATTCTGTGCTCTCCTCCCGGTCCGCGGAGGAAAGCACAGAACAGAGCTTTCAAGGCTTTTCAAGATTTTAATGCTTATGTCCTGGCTAGTCTCTGCTGCAGGCTAGAGGCGGCGAGACCGTGCGCATCGATAGGAGGCGCAGTCTTTACGTCTCTTAGACGTGCGCTACTTCGCAAGGCCTTGAGCAATTCGAATTAATATAACTCGCTTATAAGGCATTTCCGCAAAAAACGTCTATGATATTCGTTCATCCCGTTCATCCCATGACAGATTATCCCTAGTAGACCTATTTTGAACAAGATTAAGTGGGGTACGCTAAGAACAACAGCAATTATGTACTAATACAACATACCTAACTTGAGCACAAATGCAGCTCACACTCGAGAAGGATAGGTAGAAGCATTTAAGTGCGAATCTCACGGACTAAAGACTCACTCCTTCTCTCTCCGCCGAAATGCTCGTAATCCAAGTGCGAGGAACGTGCTGCAGGTTGGCATTGATGATGTCTCGAGTCTTCCTGTTCAGCCTTAAGCAGCTGCACAAATCACTGTAACTCAATCGTGACACTATGGCCAACACCATTTCAGGAGGCAGATCGTTAAAGTCGATCACCATCTCGGCGAGATCTGTAAACACAAGGCAAATACAACGGAAATTAAGAACTATGACCAACCAAGGCCACGAACACCTGATTGCAAGAATTACGCCAAACATGATCGTAAAGCGATTTCGGCGCAACACGGATTAGGAGGATGCACTCTTATGACGACGACTCTTTCCTTCCTCTCTCTAAAGTTTACTGCGCCATTGTCCTTGAGGGGTCAACTCTGAAAGCGGTGAGATCGCGTTTTACTCCCCCCCCCCCCCCTATGAGCGTATGATGGCGCTCTGGTGCGCTAGGAGTAGTATGGCTCCCTTGTGTTTACCTCTGTGAGTATGATGGCTACACAAGAAGGTTTATTGGGACCGTAGTGGTCAGTGGTAGAAATATGTTCATCTGAGCCCAGTCGACACAGACACAGGCGTGGCCCCTTCCTATCATGCGAGGTCACGCCAAACAAACACTTATGGAGGACTTCTCGTCATGAAGTGGCAGATAAGCGCCCTTGGAGTGGGATGAAGGGGACGATGGCACGTAAAAACACCCCCCCGTGCAATCGATTGGGTCAGGCTTTCGCGATGGGGCGCGCGCGCACCGCGCAGTGGAGCCGACGACACGTCATCCGCCGGCTGTAGCTTCGAGGGGAACAGGAACTTAGATTACGGGAGACAGTGCCGACTTGGCGTAATTCGAAGTTGGGCGCGGGACTGTTTTGCAGTCACGACACGGCATATTTCACGGTAAACGCTAAGGAGAAGCACCTTGCAACAGCTGTCACGAAACTGGAGCACAGTAAATTCTAAACATATGCACTTTCGAAATGCTCTTACGATTCGTGGTTGTGAAATTCAGTTGTTTATTGAGTGTATATGTCACACAGTCTGCTTTGCTCATACAGCCCTCTTAGAATGCACATTTTTTAAAGGGATCGCATCCATTTCGACATTGCTATTCTCTATGAGTTTGGTCCAAAACGTCGGATTTAAGATTTACCTCCACTCAGAGTTAATCTTAATGAAAGCTAAAAGAATCTACATGCTTTTGGTGATAGTGTCTAAAGAAAGAGTTTCACGATTATGAAATGAAAGGCATGTCTAGGGATGAGACATGGCAGATTGAGTTGCTCATTGCTGTAATGAAATCCCAAATCCTTCATCTTAACCACTGCATTCAACGTTTGTCCTCAAAACGAGTACCAAGCAGAGCACTCCGACCCTTCTAATCTCATATGTACACTTTTCTCAGGGGTAAGAGGTAACTTCCAGATAGTTGACCACTCATAAATCCTTTCCAATGCACGATGTACTCTCTCCACATCGGTACCTGATTCAATTTTCCCATAGATCTTGATATCGTTCGCAAACAACACCGCTTTCCTCAAGAATCAACGGCAGCTCAGCTACGTATATAGCGAACAGAACTGCGGAAAGGACCCCTCTCTGGGGAACTTCGATCTTCACCAACTTACAGACTCAAAAAGTACCGCCTATCCTGACCTGAAAACTACGCTCTGAACAATTTTGTATTCATTTACACACTAAGGGGTGGAACTTCAGATGTCCAGGTTTTGCATAAGTCTAGAATGGTCCACCTTATCGAATGCTTTAGAAAAATGAAAATAAATTACATCACATGTATCAATGTACATTTATATGTACATTGTCAAAGTAAATTACATCATATGCTACATGCTATATGATGCCTTATCTGTTTGCCTTATTATCACGTCGTTACTTGATACCACTGAGTATCGTGCTCATAAGTCGTGAGTCGTGTGCTCATAAGTACTGCACGGAAAAGTGGTGTAATCCCTATCAGCCCCTTCCAAGCTGTCAAGCCAGCGGACGATGCCGCGTCGTCGGCTCCACTGCGCGGTGCGCGCGCGCCCGATCGCGAAAGCCTGACCCAATCGATTGCACGGGGGGGGGGTGCTTTTACGTGCCATCTGGGGCCGTATGCTCGTGTTCCCCCGTTGAGGGAGAATCAATCAATATCAGCATATTATATCACGCCCCAATCCCCCATTGGGGGAGACTCGGGGTAGACGAGCATACGGCCCTTGAAGGGGACGAGCCGACAGTTCTGGCGGAATGCCAGAACACCCCCCGTGCAATCGCTTCGGACAGGTACTCACGGTGGAGCGCGCTTGCGAACCGTACAGTGGAGCCGACGCTGGACAAGGCGTCCGGCGCGTTTGGATCGTCCGGTGCTGGGCAGCGTTTCTAAACGTTTCTGAACGTCGGGATTCAGAAGACGCGCCGTCGATGTCGTCCAACAT
This sequence comes from Heligmosomoides polygyrus bakeri, assembly GCA_947359475.1. Taxonomy (NCBI): domain Eukaryota; kingdom Metazoa; phylum Nematoda; class Chromadorea; order Rhabditida; family Heligmosomidae; genus Heligmosomoides; species Heligmosomoides polygyrus. The sequence goes on from OX375867.1 coordinate 63,289,607, forward strand.
TCCTGTGGATAAGGAAGGGACTCCAGGGTGGGTGCCATCCAAGCGGCTCATGTGGAAACGGCTTCTGTTGCTCAGGAGGAGTCCGACGCTAGGTTCTGCGCTCTACGAGCGTGGGATTGCCCCGTAATCGGTTGACGGGAAACTCGGCTCCGTTCGTCCCGAGGGGCGGTCTTTATGTACGAATGGTCGGCGCGCCTGCGACGGCGACTGCCGCGTGTGCGATGAGCTTCGCTGCGGTCGTGGGAGCAGTGCCTTATGGCCTGCTGCAGACGCAGGTTTGAGTTGCTGATATCCCTTTCTGGTGTTTCAGGAGCTGCGGGAAAACATGCTCTGCTTCAAAAATTGAGTTCGGGTTATAAAACTAAACAACGTTCTAAGGCTCAATTTTATATGATGCTTCTTCAGGAAAAGCTGAAAATATGGCACACTATCGTAGTGAAACTGACTTTGAACGCAGTGAAACGGCTGCGGGACATTATGTATCAATGGCCGCTGCGTCCGCGCGGTCTCTGCCGCACGCGCGACGAACCGCCACTGACGCATCCACCCTGGGTGGGCTGTTATGGGGGAGATGGAGCTCTAACAAACTCCCGAGTTATGCTGTATTGTATTTAGATATGTGGCTATTAGAAATTAAGCTTCTTGTCATAAAGGGAGACTGCATCTTTTCACAATGAAAGCATTTGTTTATTTCTGCGATAGGTCATCCAATTCCCTCTCGAAATATTCATTTTCTCTGATCAAGTGCGCCGGAGAACCGTCAAATAGCAGAGAAGAGGTAGCAGAAGAAGTTTATGCAGTTACAAGAGGATTAGACTTCGTGACTGTAGCAGCAGACACTACGCAGATGTCGCGCTTGCCGCAACAGTTGCCGCGGCTGCCGCGCGCTTTTGTATGTTCAGCTTGCTCCCCGTCGCCTGCTTCTCCATAACTATTAAGGAAGGCAGTCGCGGAGACGCGCGGTGCAATTGAGTTTTAAGAGGGAGAAAGGGATGCAACTTTCGCAGCCTAGAAACCTTCCTAAAGGTCACGAAACAGACGTCTGGAAGCTGCTACGTTTTGGGTGGCACGACAAACATCAATTAGTGAAGGTACGCAGGTCTAGCAAAACTGGATTTGTAAAAGAAATTGTGCGAGACAACATTTGGGTCCTGTTTACATAATGGCAAGGTTTTCATGGAAGCACATGCCAATGGAAGACAAGAAGTGAAAAACTTAAGTGGATCATCCTCATGGTATTCTATTTCCTTGGGCAGAACATTTGCGTTTATGAACAAATGACAATCCTTAAGGCCGATCTCTGATTCTTAAGCTTTCTGGGAGGCTTAGGTCTGTTTCTTTTTACAGACGATACTGATGGAATATACTCATTTGCATACAGCTAGAAGCAATGAACCTTAGGATAAAACTTCTGAAAAAGGCCCTCGCTTTGAGATAAAAAATAATCAGTGTTCACACAGTACTGCAGTAATTGATCTCCGAAGCGTTCTGAAGCCAGGCTTTGAGAACTAGCGGACTTGAAATCCCATTGGTCTACACCAGAAAAGCGATATAACGTATTCCAAGCCGCTCAGTACTTTGCGTGTAACTCTGTGCAACCAATCAAGCATACCACTGTGACGTTCTGGCAAGTACACGTCCCGAACTCGCAACGCTGAAAGAATTGGATCTCACCTCTGAGGCGGAACACTGGTTGCGAGTACTATTGTCGTGCCCCGGGCTGGCCGCCACCGGCATCGGTAACGATGGTCCAGACCCGAGGCCACGTGTGTAGCAGATCGGTGGGGACTTATAGCACGCTAATGCTCCTTACCTTCCAGCCGCGCGGCACCAACTACGTAGGTCCCTGCTGCCCCAGCCGAACCATTGGGACGCTACTGCGATGGATTTCAGCTCCCTGGCGTCTACGACTCTGCGCCCACTTCCCCGCACGTCTCTGCGCCTTCCCTTTACTCTCATAATGTTGCGATCAATAAAGATGTTGGTGTTTACCCGTCTTCACGCAACTCCCGCAGACATGAGATAGATATACAGATTTACTATCTACACAGCACTACTTCATAAGACACACATGACTGCGAGTCACGCAACCGACCCGCCTAACTCACTAGGGGAATCCCCAACAGCAGCCCGCTAGGGTCGGGCGAGGTTCTGCCTGGGGCGTGTGCCCACGAAGCGGTGCTCCTCGCCTCGCACCTGCGGTTACCTCCTCCTGGCGCCCATGCCAGGGTAGATCCTCCTCTTCGATGGTCCTGTGCTTCTCGATACTGCGGTGGAATCGGCTCGCTCCAGACTTCGGGACGTCCAGCGGATGATGACGAGAGGACGGCGACCGGACACGACCGTCCGGGGCGGCGGCAGATGAGAGAAGTGGTGCCCACGCGCGCGTTCATACTTCGTCGCAGCAAATCGAGGCTGCGTATTCGACAGGCGTGCGCGGCGGGACCAAGAGGACGCAGATACTCTGCGTCCTTCAAGAGTCGTGGCGAAAGTCACGACAACTATTATCAATGTCCTTGGCATGATATTCTTTTCAAAAAAGTCGAAAAAGTAAGGCAAGACTATTCCATCGCATCAACGTTTCAAAAAAGAGAGGTCGCCTAACCGACATCCTTCGTATGCGAAATAATGGTTTATGAAACGCAGTCCTCGAGCTGCCCTATCTCGCCTGCGGTAGAGAAGCGCGGGGGTGCTCCGTTGTCTGGATTCTAGCGCAACGGTGGAGAGATGCAGCGAGGTATGAGAGCGGGATCTCCAATAGAGAGGGCGCCGACGGTACGACGAAACCGCCGAAACATGAGTCATGGTTGACCCGTACCCTGTAACCACTGAGTTTGAGACCAGACCTACCCTTCTATGGTCGCCATTATTCAGCATAGGCGGCTGCCGCACCGCGACGTCGCGTGCATCGCATTGCGGCGTCGAGTTCGCCGCACTGCAAACTCCCTGCGAACAGCAGCTCCGCTCCAGAGCATACTATCTGCCACAATGGCAATAACTCGACTCAATAACAACAGTTGATTTCCTTTATAATCTTGCGGTTTTACAAGGAAAGGATAACAGGTCGCCCAGGAACATTGAGAAATGCCTATCAGTGGATGCAGCTTCCGCCACAGGAGATCTATATTCCTTATCTGAAACTATAATTGGCCAAGGTAGTTACGAATTTTACTCCCGTGGGCTATTATCAAACCAATTCTGATGGGTATTCATCCCATACATGCGGAAATCAGCCGACTGAAGAGTGCTTTATTCTTCCGCGGCCAGTTTGGTAGCAAGGCACCGTCTCAGGAGCGATGGTGGACCAGGCTTGCCTGGGTGAGTTACAAATTTAGAATCAAACTGGGATATAATACATGCGATACCTCCTTTCACATCGGTACACGCGGCTTTTATTCCAGGGATTTTTGGCACGTTGTCGTCCCTTTGGGAATTCGAAGTACATATCTCGCCTCCAAATATCACTATTACCTGATGTACGCTTCCCTCATTAGTAGAAATATAGGGTTTCACACTCTGCTCGTGTCCTATCCGCTGACGTTGCCTATGTTTAACACGTACGAGCAAACTCGGTAGAACGTTTCAAAAAGGTGATCGGCTGATAGACCCAGATTCCCTTATTAGCTTAATTCTTCTGCACCTGTTTCCTCAACACAATATACTTCCCACCATAGTTGGAGCTCTGCTGGACTGTCATTTCATACCTAGTTTTCGACGTCCCCTTCGGTCAGTAGGAAAACAGTAGCCGTAATTCTGACAGCGTTTGGCGGAAATGCGTAATATTTCTCTGCAATCCATGCATTCCTGCATAAGTTCTATCAATGTAGAATAGTGCAATGCTCAGCTCGCGGGTCATAGTATTGGTGTGTCAGTGGATCGCGCGCTCGAAGCAGCTGAGTCATAGCGCGGCGCGGTCTCAGAGCAGCTGCCGCCGGTGCCGAATAATGGCGACCCCCTTGAGAAAAGATGAGGGGTGACACTTATTTTATTCGAAACAATGCCCCACACTGTGTCTCACTCACTGTATTAAGCCGAGAGCAACTGTGTCGTGCCGCAGGGGGGACCTCCGCCCATACATCGGTGGAGGCCGAGGTCCCCTCTACGGCCCGAGCTGTGGCATGTTGGATCCGCGGCTCGCGACCAGTAGGCTTGCACTGCCACGCGGTTATTCTTACCCGATAGGCCCTTAGCGGATCATGACTGCCGCGTGCCCTTTTTAAATGTCACCTTACATTCCCACATGATAGCGTCTCTTTGTATGTTGACTTCCTCCGGAGGAATCCCCGTTGGTCGAAGCGTCCCCCGACCCCCGGCGATCCCTCCATTTGCGACGCTGATATAACCGTTGACTTGACCCGGATAACTTGGCAGACCACCTCACGAGTTTAGATATCAGACCTTTTGAATTACGAGTTTATATTGGTTAGATAGTAACGACCGACATAACATTAACAAGATATGAAGACGACCTATACTACGCGTTACGGACCAGGCTGCACCCAAAACTACTGAGGGAATCAGGACCGCGACCAGCGGGGCTTACCTGGCCCAGGACGAGGCCAGGCAGAGGCCCCGCGTTACCTGTGAAACGACGACGGCGACGACGGCGACGGATCCTCGGCTCGCTGACGACGGCTGGCAGCCACCGATGATGATGACACTTGACGACCATTGCGACCAGGAAGATGTAACTCGACGGTGACGGAGTCGGAATCCAATCGAAGGATGGGACTTGCCCTCGGAAGCGACGGGCGACGTCGACGACGGAGCCCGGCCGCTCAGCGGGAGCGGCCGGGGACGACCACCGCTCAGCGGGAGCGGTGGTGGCAGGACTGACGACCAAGCCGGTCAAAGACGACAGAGGCACGCACCCTCTGCGTCTATGCCGGCTTCTAGAAGCTTCGGCGGCGGCGACGTGTCGATCAACGCGTTTGACCAGGTTTGACCAGGTCGATCGACTGGCCCGGCCCAGCGACGGCGACCTGTGAGGACTTGTCGGACGCAAGTCACGACAAACTGGTATAGATGCTATTTACTGTTACATGATGTTTTGCTGTGATCAATCAACTCTCGCGCCATGCAGGACATGTGCCTGTACCCTCTGCTTTCCGGGCAGGATTACAGCAACAGCGCTGTTTGACACGCAACATCCCCATATCATGGAAAGCGCTGAGAGGCACCTGCAATGAGAATATGGGGATGCGGAGCGCGATTTAACAGCACTATAGCGCAATGGGTAACATCCTGCGTGGAAGGTAGAGAGTGCGGGTCCACGTCCCGTTGGGTGCAAAGGTTTTGATGGCGGCAAAAGATTTTGCAACATCATTTCACACAGTTTCGTTGTTGGTCGCTTCTAACCTGCGTCTGGTACTCATTATTCCTCACACGTATTTGTCAGATTTATGCGTATAACAGGGAGTATCTCTAAGGACAGCGCTTCGTTAATAAGCTAAAGTTGTATTACGCCTTCTCACCCCCTTCAATGTCACATATTTCAATGCTATGCGTCATATTTAGTCAATTAATGCGGTTTTACAAAATTCTGCGCACAAGAGAGTGTAAAAAAGATCAGCTTCGGTTAGGACGTTATAACACGGATTTTCTCTGGTACCTTCAAACGCGTTATAACGAGAGGGACTGTATTTATAAATAAGGCCAGGCGCCTGTCCATAAGGCGTTTTCATACTGCGCGACGGGAGCGACGGTAGTGACGAGAGCGACAGGAGCGACAGCAACGTCCGGGACGCAGGAAATGTGCAAAAGGCAGCAGGAAATCGCAGGTAACCTACTACTAGTATAAACCTAGCTCGCATGTAACGTGCACGAAGACAGCAGGAAACCGCAGATAACCTACTACTAGTATAGGTCTAGCTCGCATGTAACCTAAATATTAACTCCATATGACTCAGTTAACTTAGACTAAGGACTCCACCGGTCACCTAAAAGCCTAATCAATAGTGTAGTGGGTATTCAGCAAACGTTTTTAACCCTCATGTTTTATTGCGGATGATATAAGTTGAGAATGGGGTACAAAAGGAACAAATGGCATGACAGCAAGTAATATGAGAACCGGATATCAAGGCAACAAATAATATGCGGATAATATGGCAACAAATAATATGAGAGCGGGTTATGCGACAAATAATATGGGGATAATATGGCAACAAATAATTTGAGAACAGCTTACGCGAGATAAAGTGAGGTAAAGTGATAATGAGATAAAGTGATCAGACCGAGTGAGAACAGTAATGATATGAGTACGAAACAAAAGAATACTTGGAGGTGGTAGGCTAATGAAGTTAATGTCCATGAGCACCATAAGAGTAGAAGCGACTGTAATGAGGGCAAGGCAAAATAAAGTTGACAACATCACTCCTGACTGTAATCGAAAAATGAGAGAGTAGTAAAAGCACTGCTCTGGCTCGGTCCCGGAGCATCGTACATCGCGGCAGGCGAAGTGGTGCTCGCTCGATCCGGCGGCTCTTCATTCGCGGTTTGGGTTCCACTCTCCGCTCGCTGCTCGCTAAGGTATTCCTATTTAAGGGCCTGGTTCTTGAGATTTCGTCGGAAATTGGTCCTGAAAGATTTAATTTAGGAGGATATGTAGTGTCTGTGATAAAACAAAATAGATAACGTACAGGGCAACGGCAATCATGTTGAAAACATCGACGTAGAACGTTTTCGGAATGTCCTTCTTCGAGTGGTGGTAAGTGACCCCTACGAAGTCTGAAACATTTGAATGAAATAGAGTATTTTGCAAGCCCATAAAATTATGGAAGATCGTAGTGCTCACTAATGACATGATGAGCGTCGAAGTCAATGTATTCATTGTTTCTTATCCTCGTTTCGATGGCTGGCGGTTTCGTAATAACTACACAACGCGGGCGTTTCGTGCCAGGACCAGCTGCAGTGCACGCACTGTATTCGCGTTGTTTTCAAAACTGTTTTCGCAGTTTTCCACGTTTCCAAGGCAAGCCTTGGCTTAGGCTTAGGACCGTGCCCCTTGACCCCACCTTGACCTCAGGGGTCAAGGGGCACGGTCCTTGCTGAACGCGTGTGGCTGCTCCAGGACCTTATATGAGACAAAAAGATGCAGTTGGGAGCGTGGATGAGTGATGGTCTTTGTCGAAGGCTTGGCACACGGATGTTCCGGGAAGGATTCAGGGTTACAATTTTCTCCTCAGTGCGTGGTAGCGTAGTCGGAGAAGCTGCTGCCTGTCCGTTCACCCGGTTCTCCGTCGCTGGTTCGGATTTATCTCCCGGGCCAACCATGGCTTCCATCCTTACACGGCAGAAATAAGGTAGGAGAAATGATACCAGACTCGTATGGAAAGGAGAAAGCGCTGACTTGTTCATCGGCTGGCTACCGCAAGTCATTGTACGGCCAAAACCAACTCATAAATTGCTAAGGTAATTATTATAAGAAGTAAATCTGGGGGGGGGGGGAGGGGGAGGCAAGCGCGGTAAGTATTTACATGAAGTGAACACTGCCCTAGACTTCGAATTTTCCTATCGAGTGGTTCCACCTGCAGGTTTGGCATACAGAATCGCCTTCGTAGAAAAGGCGACAGGCATAATGCCATACCTTTTAGACATATGCGGAGATAACTGCACAAGACGAGGGAGATGGGTTGGAGGGTGGAAGCCCTTGTCATTCTGGGCATGAGTCAAAATAACTTCATTTATCATCCTCTCGAGGACAGAGTCTATTCCTTGACCACTGCGCCACATGCTCTAGCATGAAACTTGAGAATAGAGTGCTACTCAGTCTCAACTTCCGGCCTTGATCGACAGTAGGATAGAGGGCGAATGCCTATTATTACTATTACTATACTATTTTTGCACCAGTCATTCCTTAAAATTAAGGGGCCGGAAAGCCATATGAAAATAGCGTCACTAACTGCATTCAAAGCAGTCCGAGTGAAACTGTGCCGATGATAAATAAATAAAACAAATGAAAAGTCCCGATTTTGATAATACTGTGAATAACGATAAACAATGGTCTGCGTGAGCCTATCCTCATCCGGAATCCTCCATGAATTTTACTCCGACGGGATATCGTGGAGGCAATTTGATTTGCTCTCTACTCTATACAAAGACATGCGGTGGAGAGCCAACGGCCAAGTCTGTTTTGTTATCGTCATTCTCTTTATGTTGTTTCATCAACAAGACAATGCTGCGAATGCTGTGTACGTGGTATGAAATACCGGCGAGGGTGTAACGGTATAACTATTTCTCTTGAATAGGATCGAGAGGTGCAAGTTCTAGCCTTGATGGGAGCTGAAGCTTTAATCGGAAACATTAATCCTTTAGGCAGCTTTTAGCCTCAGTACCAGCTCCCATATACTTAAGTAAAGTGATAAAAATAATGAACACAATAGTCACCACGATCAATATCTCCTAAATGGCTAATTCATCGACCACCGCAAGCCATTGTATAGGCTGAATACGCACTCAACCCATTCCGTGGAAGTAGAATGCGTGGGGAATCCCAATAAATGGTTATTAAAGCCGTCTTTTCTGCCTTATCTTTTTTACCAAGCTTGTCCGTGAAGAATAAAATATTGACTGGGTTTATCATCCGGCCACCACACAAGTTGGGGGGTTGGAGTATGGACTCTCGTATGCCAGAATACTTTCTATTCCTGGTATGCCTGGCGGTTTGATTGCGAGGGTTTCAAGGATAGGATCGGAATCGCGCGACATATGCTAAGTTCATATATGCTAGGTAACGGTGATAACAAATTCTACTTCACAAACAAACAATGTTACGACACGAAAAACCCGATTATTTCAGCATCGTGCGAACAAACATGAGAATCGAAGAAAACACGAAATAATTAATACTACTGCGTACCTGAAGGGAGGCGCCTCCTGCTGTATTGAGCGTAGTACCTCCGGAACATCATGTCTCCTGAGTCTCCTGAAGCGAAAAATATTTAACTTCTTAAGTCTAATCCCTCAAAAAATTAGCGCGTGAACGAAGATGCACGCATTCAAACTCCACGAACGAAGGTAAACGAGAACAATGAGCTGATGTCTGTGATGAATTAGGCAGAACAAACCAACAACAGTGAGAAGAAGAGCCAAGGAGGTGCAGCACGAGAACACGTTATAATTGCCTAAAGTCCTCCGTTGCCGGAGAACTGGTCCGCTTGGCATAGTGCCGAGGCGGTGCGCGGTTTTTCGTCGTGTCGTCTGGTGCACTCCACGCCTCCATGCTCGCCACACCCCGGAGTCCCTTCCCTAGCCCAATCTGGAGACTCACTCTGCTCGTCTGACTCTCGCCGCTCGCGCGTGACGGAACTTTTCGGGGACCAGTTCACATGTAATCAAAGTCCTCACCCGCGGGTGAGGTTCTCGGTTGCCGTCTGAGGCGAAGCGGCGCGCGCGCTTTGCCTCTGACGTCATCCGTTAACTTGCGAGTAACTTAACCGCGAGAGATAGTCGCATGTAACTTATTTTTGGGATCTAAGGGCGCAAGTAACTGATGTTTACCTTGCAAGTTAGTTAATCGCGAGAGATAAGTCGCAGGTAACTTATTTTGGAGGTCTAAAGCCGCAAGTAACTTAAGTTAGGGTTCATAAGGCGCAAGGGCGCGTGTAGCGCAGTCGGAGGAGGCGCGACTGTCGTGTGCACCCGATACCAGGTTCCTGGTTCGGATTTCCCGCCCAGGCCAACCAAGCCTTCCATCCGTCCGGGTTCGGTGAATTGGTACCAGACTTGTCTGGGAAGGATAGAGCGCTGACTTGTTCATCGGCTGGTCACCGCAAGTCATTGTATGGCCAAATACGCATTCATGTCGCCTCCACGGCATCCCGTGGAAGTAGAATGCGCTGGCGCATCCCAGAAGGGATTGAGTAACGCCGTCCTTTATCCTTTTATTAAAGGCGCAAGTAACTTGTTAAAAATTTTCTGAGTGCGGCTGCCCGTCACCGTTTCGCCGCGCGTCTGTAGCCGCCTGCTGCCGGCACGCTATCTCGCTTGCAGTCGGCGTCTCCTGTGGGAACATGCTCTTTCCGCCGATAGTTTCGCAACCAGCGTCTCGTCATAGAACATTGTCTCTCCACCGCACAACAAACATCCCATGGTTCCGTTGTGGAAGTGAACTTGGAACCCAACTGTGGAATGAAAGGAGCTCATTTAAACCATTTATTAGCGAAGATGGGTCCACACACAATTGTCAGAATTTGTAACCCTTTTGAGTGGTACATTCTTGATCAAATCTTAAGAGTGGGCCACAACAAAGGTATGAATTGTCCGCAAACTAAAGGGAATTTAAAGGCGCGGGTACACTCGGCAACAGTGGCGGCGCTTGCACTGCGTCTCTGAATTCACGTGCATTTCACGCGTCTGCTCTCCAAGAAAGGAAATGCTTCGAACGAGGCAGAAGGAAAAACGAGAAGATATTGCTGGATTTGGGGTTATGAAATCTAGGAGATAATCTTCCTACACACACTAGAGCCAAGCCATTTGATTTTCGATCCCTCCCTTCGAGCTGAATTCGAAGGTACATTCATCGACGCCTCCCACTAAAACCTGAAATAGGAAATTGTGGTGAATTATGGAGTGTAGGAGAAGCTAATTCATTTTTTGTCAGGGGTGAAGAATCCTGTATATCTTTTACGGATAAGCAGGATAACGCAAGGATACGGGTGTATCAGGGGCGTCCGGGCCGCAAGGGATCAATGAGATTCAACGTGTCGAAGACGCTTCCCTACGGAGGATGAACCTCAAATGACATGCAAGGTGCGGGGATCGAACGTTCTACCCCCACTTCCCCTTGGTCCGCCCACCCCCCCCCCACGCACAACCCCATGGGCTTGTTCGAGAGTCCAGTGGCTGCCCTACGAGATAGTGGAGACGCGGACATTTGCCACGCCTCTGTCTAAAGGGCAGGGGGTAGAATGCCACTCCGCCGCAAGGCACTGCAACCGAGCTTCGCCAACTCAGAAAATGTTGAACAAGTTACTTGCAAGCTGCATGCAGGTAATAGATAGCCTCAAACTAGTCATTCGTAAGCTGCTGCACGCAAGCACAAGATGTCGCATGTAAGTTACACGAAGACCCCTGCTAGTCATTTGTAAGCTGCTGCTAGTAGAAATCTAGTTTAGACCCAAACTCGCATGCAACTTACATATTAGCACCAGGTAATATATGGAACTTAGATTAAGGATCCTCCAAGCTAATAGACACCCGTAGGTCATATTTAGCTTAAAGGGTCCCATATGTACTAGTCGGAGTAGTTGCCCAGTCGAATGTTCCCCACATAAGCTTAATCAATACGCACTTGTAATGGATCCGTAAACGTTTTTCAATATTCATGTTTTATTGGCTTGAGCAACTCGCACACTCACAAAAATAGTCGCACACGACTCACAAAAAAAAACCTGACAGACAAGTGAATCGTACGTATGAGGCGAGGCCAGATAGGACGAAATCAATATTGGAACTTCGCAAGATAGCAATGACGTGCATAACAAAAAATGGAGCAACTAGGAGATCTGATAAAGCCAGAATATGCAGTGAGCACCGAGCAGCAGAATAGACAAGGAGTATGGAGGAACAAGACAAATTATGTCACAATGTGAGGCTTAATAATCGAGATGTTCGTAGGCGAGAAAAAACGAAGTTACTAGCAGTAATAGCTCCGACAACGGCGCGCGAGTAGCGTCGTTTAATCAGTCTACAAGACCAGCGTTTTTCCTAAATTTGCACTAAATGTCAGTGGTGGATTGAGCTAGGCCACTTCTGGGGCCAGATTCCTCAACGAAACCGTCGGTATCACCTCCCCGCGGATTCACCACATCGGCCTACCTAGAAAGTGATACAGAGAGATACAGAGATATAGATACGATAACCGATATACCGATACCGGCCGGTAAGTGGTTGACGAATCTGGTCCCTGATGTAATTTTGCATTCATGTGCCTACTTACCAAGGCGGATAACCACTTAACACAAGGTGAGGAGCTAAGCGGCTCAAGGGTGGACACCATAAAATTCAGCCCTATAATCTATTTTGTATTACTCAAAATTAATAATTTCACACAGCACTAGTGTGTTCTACCCCAGTGGTGAACTGAAAAGGGAAGGTTACCAACTCATGGTGAGCTTTTGCGATGCTATTTTGACAGGATTTATGGCCGACAGGATGTAGTCCAGAACCATAGTCAGTTTTTGCTAAACGCTTTTTTAAAGACCTGAAAAGGAGCTGTGAAGGCGTGTGCGCAGCGCTCATCAACCTCTACGACACCTCACAAGATGTGCCTCGGTGGCGCAGTCGTTAGGAGTGCCACCTAGTAGGAGCAGACCGGCGGGCTTTTCAGTTCGAGTCAGAGTGCTGCCATTGTTTTTGCACGTATTTGTTTGTTGTTATTACACTTTCTTATGATCACAGGAGTCAATTTTAGACCACAAATGCTTACAACAAACCAAAGCTCTCTATCCGCCTTCATATGTGCTAGTTTTTCAACTATGGATATCCGTACCACCACCATATCATACCATATCACCAGTAATACCGCAAGTGCACACAGATACGCTTATCTTACGATTGAATATTATGAACCCAAGCCATAACGGTACATAAGTGTACTATCGTTCTCACCTGAACGTGTTGTCGGCCGACTACTTTCCATCATCATACCGGATTTCACTTCTCGGACAAAAGAGAGATTGCGGTTGCGCATGCCAGATAGGGACATCTCCTGGACGCCATTTATGGAGATATCGACTGCCAGGAAGAAGAAGCGGAACAAGTTAGAGGTAGCAGGTTAGAGGCCATCCGCAATGTGTTACATGCAGCCGAGAAAGTAAAGTGTTACATGTGTTACATGCAGCCGAGAAAGTATATTGAAAGTAGGTAACTGGGATAAAATATTATACAAAAAGGGTACCACCCGTGACTTTTCTTTTGATTGCAGCTTATAAGCCAGACCTATGTACCGACAGTTCTGCACTCCGATGTTTCGGCCGTCCCTGTCATACGCGTGGATGGCGGATGTTTACGTTGATGTTCACCCAGGGCTCTCCTCTACACCCACAGATTACGCGTTCAGCGAAGAAGAAAGGTCATTCCCTAAAAGGGAGAAGATTGTTCCTCACTGGCTTCTGTAATGTGGTGCTAGTGTGAAAAGCGCTAGAGCTTTACTTTTTTCATAGTTTTGCACCCTAGCTGTTGACTAAAAGGAAAATAATAAATATAAGGCTTTAAATTTAACAATATATAAGACTTTTAATCCCAGAGAAATGATATGGTGCAGATATGAATAGTTGAACAACTAGCACATATGAACGAGCAAATAGGTAACCATGTTTTGTTGTAAGCATTGATGGTCTAAAACTGCCTCCTGTGATCATGAGAAGGCGTAATAACAACAAATTAATACGTGCAAAACTACTGGCAGCACTTGGGCTCGAACTGAAAAGTCCGCCGATGTGTTCCTATGAGGCGGCAGTGTTACATCTTGTTGGGGGTCCTAGGGGTTGATAATACTTGCGCGCACGCTTTCAGACCTCCTTTTCCTTCTTGAAACTGTCGATACGTCCAGGCAAGGCACTTTTGGAAGAGGAGGCAAACTAGCTGAAACTAAGTTTAGAATACCAACACCAGCACCGAAAATAACTACTTCAAAATACCTGTGAGCGCTCTCGTAGATCGCTTCCTTGCAGGTGGTGGCTGAAGTAGCATAGGCGGCATACCAGACACTTTTGTCTCTCGTGCTGTGGGCAGAAATTCCCGAAAGATTCTGGGAGCGCTAAGTAGCCCACGAGACGGGAAGGAGAACTTGCATTCATCGAATATCCAGATGTAGTGGGATTTGAGGACCGGGTTACTGTAGATCCAAGAGTAAAGGCAGGTGGCCGTAGGACAGCTGAGGCTGCATCTAATCCGCTCCGCGCAGCCCTCTGGACCCGCCGTATAACAGCTGGCCGCCCGCTGCCCAAGCATCTTCCGATTCGAAAACATAAGCAGATAGGAGCCTACCGTACCATCTAGCCGCTAAGCTGAGGGTCCCGCCTCCGGATCTGAGAGGGCGGTTAGTAGTGGGTGTTGGTCCGGCTCGCCAGGTTGTTGGATACTTCATTCCTCCTCGTTTTGTGTATGTATGTATGTTTAGTAATAAATCTATGTAAGGCTTCTCGAGTTCTGTTCTGTAGGCATAAGTTAATCAAGTACTTAAAGGTAATGTCCTCGAATGTCCCCACCGCTACACTAAAATAAATCAGTGGGAGTTCGATGATATTACACAGCTAGCGTTGACTGCAGGAAAGAAAAACTGCTGAGGAAACCGATCCTGTAAAGGAGCGCCCTTTAAACAGTGTAGAAATGATACGGTGTAAAAGGATCTTAGCCGAAAAGTTCTAGAAGAACTTGCGGAACGCATACCGATCAGGTATTGCCCTTTGGAGTTTGACTACGCCTGCCCTGTGCAACATACTCTTCTGATGTGCGAAAACGGAACTCAAGATAAGATACTGATGCTGCTAGGTGGGAGCTGGAAATCATTAAAATTATCATTCATTCATTCAAATCAATAAAACAGTCGCAGGCTAGACGGCGATTGGGGCACGCGTTTCGAACCAAATTGGACACCTTTTGGCAAAATCTCTTCTTTTGACACTAAAAAATCGCCTCATTCCTGCTCTTTAAAACAATTTAAAACAGGCTAATAAGCCATTATTTTTCATGGTATATGAGCATTTCTATAAAATTTCCATCAACTCACTAGTATGTTCACTTAATGGATAAGCGTATTAAAACTTCCAAGAAGGACATACTAAATTTTCCTTGAACAAAAAATTATTCTAACCTTTTTGGGGAGTCTCTATGACAGTTTAATGTAGAAGGGCTCATTTCGATTTGGAGGAGTTGGCTTTGATTTCAAAAGTCTTAGGCGAGCTTAGAAGAGTGAAGTGAAAAGTGTCCAATTTGGAGTGAAAGGAAAAGCTAGTGCCAGGCTCCCCGAAAATAGCGCGCCCCAGTCGTCGCCTAGCCTCGCCGTTGAAATGAAAACGTGAAACGAAAGCGATTTTTAATTGAAGGGTACGAATCGAAGAATCGTAGAAAAGTCGCTGATAGTCAGCCCAGTGGGACTGGAGTGCGAAATCTCCTGCGTTGATGATCACCGGTTAATCTAACCTCCACTCCACTTCAAGATAGATTCTTCAAAGGAGTTTCCTGAGGACCAAGGCTTAGGCTGTTAAAACAGCCCAAGCTTTGATCCTCAGGAAACTCACTCCTCTGAAGAATGGAGTGAGTTGAAGTTTGATATCGCGTGACAAAAAATAAAATAAAAAACCTGTATCACCTGTCGTCCCGTTGATCATCGACTTGCTCGAGCGAGCGCCAGCAGCGTCTCCATTCGTCTTTGTCGCGTGCCATAGTGCTCCAATGGATCCTCCTCGCTCGAGGGACACGAAGAGCGTCATAGCGGTCGTTCAGGGCTTTCACGAAGAAGTCCGACCGACGCGTTGGTGGGCGTTCTGGTGTTCTCTTGACATCCCGCGGAATCCAGTCGGTGACGGCTCTCGTCCAGCGGGTGTCTGCGAAGCGCATTACGTGGCCGGCCCACCTAATTTTCGACAACTTGTCCCACGCGACAGCGTCTCTGATCTTCGAACGTCGGCGAAGCTCGGAACTCCGGAGGCCTTCTCTCACTTGCGTGAGTCGTGCTACTCCGAGCATCGTCCTCTCGATTCCACGCTGCGCGACAGTGATCGCGTGTTCATCCTGCTTTCGTATAGCCCAGGTCTCTGAGGCGTATGTTAGGGCAGGAAGAACGGTAGAGTCGAATAGGTGGGCACGGAGTCGGACGTTCTTCTTAACGACATCTTCGACGCTCTTGGAAGCTCCCCAAGCCGCTCTTTTCCTCCTGCTCAGCTCTGGTTCTGGGTCGTTGGCCATGTTGACTTCGCGACCCAGATACACATAGCTGGAGCATTCGGAGATGTTCGTTCCGTTGAGCAAGAATGGGGCATTAGAAACTTGTCCGTTCCTCATTAACATCGTCTTCGTAGATTCAGCTGCAGTCCAACGTTCCCACATACACGATCGAAGTCGGCCAGCATTCGCTCCGCCTGACTGATGCTCGGTGTTAGGGTCGTTCAGAGCGTTCGCGTGGCGACGCGAAGCCCACTGTTGGAGCGACGCGATCATCGCGTCGCTCCCACATCTGAAAATCGCTGCGCTATGAACGGCACGCGATTAACATCTGAACATAATCTCCAACATCTTATCATAATCCACCCCATATCGTATGAACACTTCGCGTCGCCCTGTCGCGAGGTGTTCATACCTGTTCTGCAGCGAACACCTTATCGCACGCAATTATCAGCATCGCCACGCGATGAAAATATCGCCCCATTTCAAGCAGCGATGAAGTCATCGCGTGGCGATGCAATTCTTTCTCTCATCACCTATACCTTACATCACATGTCTATCCGAGCGTGAACCTGGTCTACGACTTCTATGAAGTCATTTTTTAACTTCAGGAGTCTTCTGGGGAGATCGCGGGAATACAGAAAACCGGCAATAACTGTTATTTCTGGTAAGTTTTTTTTCAAGGTTTTCTACTATATCGGTTTAGAAGTTATCTAATTGATACTAAAATTGTTCGACGCAAATAGTGTCCTGGGGGGTCACAATCAGGGGTGGGCGAAATTTCTGTTTTTTGTTTTCTGATTTCCTGGCAATATTAGGCGATTCTTTACTGTTTTCTGGGAAAATGGACAAAAATGGGTAAAAAAATTTGTGTGTGCTACGAGATTGCACATGGTCGTTTACACTCACATAAACGCGGTTTCCATGTTCTCCCCCGCTGACGGAGAGGATAACGCAGGACTAGGCAACGTAATGAACTGTGGGGTCTGGAAGATCTAACTTACGCATTTTAAGATATCTTGCAAATGTGCAGCGAGTACTAGCCCGCCTATATCGCCTCTGCTTTTTTGCATTGACATTTTCGGCTCATATTACGATGATGATCCATCGTTAATGTTAGTATCTCTTATACTGGCTACAGCTTTTTTAATTTTAGTTCTATAGTGAATTCACCATCTAGTTTCATATCTCGTCCGCAGTGTTAGAACTTCCAAATGTGAAACTCGAGTAGGATAATTTCGTAAGAGAAGTGGTTATTACAACTTGATGCTACTTGATAGTCAAAAAGAATATAAAGCCAAATTATGAAAGTCGAGAAATGTTCTATGAAGGAAACTCAGCAGCAGTTACATAATCATTTAAACAAACAAAGCGCAAAGTTCATGAGTGTATGGCACAATTACTACACGAACAAATATAAAAACGCCACATGCTTCCAATTTAAAGTACTCTAGAAACATTGGAATCAAACTCATAATTCTATAATGCTTCTTGGATTCCTTTTATTGGATTTTCATGATATAATTTTGTTCGCAACTACATGTTCTGTTTTTTGACCTATTTTTTGTCCATTCTACCAGAAAACAGATCAGAATCGCCCAAAATGGCCAGAAAATCAGAAAACAGAAATTCCGGCCATCACTGTGGCCCCACCCCGACCCCATCTGCTTCGAACAATCTTAGTACCAATTAGGTAATTTCTAAACCGAGATAGTAGAAAACCTTTAAAAAACTCAGCGGAAATGACAGTTATTTCCGGTTTTCTGTGTCACGGTTTCCTCAGAAGACCCTGAAATTAAACAATTACTTTATAGAATTTGCGGACCTGGTTCATGCTCGGATAGAGGTAGGTTGCAGGCTATAGGTGGAGAGAAAAAATTGTATACCACGCGATGACTTTATCGGTGGTTGAAATGAGGCGATATCTTCATCGCCAGGCGATGATGATATCGCCGACCGATTAGTTGTTCGCTGCGGAACAGCTATGAACACCTCGCGACGGGGCGACGCGACGTCGCTCGATCGATATGTAAGATTATCATTACGTCGCGTAGCCCGCGATGATGCTTTGAACGACCCCTTATGAGCACGATATCGTCAGCGAAGCGAAGATGATGTAGTTGCCGGCCGTCGAGCTATACTCCCATGTCTTCCCATTCTAAATCGCACATGTCGTTTTCGAGGGTGGCGCTGAAGAGCTTCATGGATATGCCATCTCCCTGCCGAACCCCCCCTTTTTACGTTGATGACGACGTCGTTGTAGAATGGTGAGATCTTGGTCATGAATCCACTGTACAGCTCTCCAAGAACTCTGATATACTGAGTAGGAACGCCTTGATTGAGCAGGGCTTCGAGAACCGCTTCAGTTTCGACGGAGTCAAATGCCTTCTTCAGGTCGATGAACGTAAGGCACAGCGGCAGCTTGTACTCTCGCGATACTACGATGAGCTTAGTAATGGTGTGTATGTGGTTGATCGTGCTGAATCCTCTCCGAAATCCCGCTTGTTCGCATGGCTGTCCTTCGCCCAGCGTTCTGCTAATCCTATTCAGGATCACTCGAGTGAACAGCTTGTAGACTACAGACAGCAGGCAGATCGGGCGATAGTTGCCAATGTCGTGTTCGTCTCCCTTCTTGTCCAGCAAGACGGTCCTGCTGGTCTTCCACTGATATGGAACCTTGCACTCCGACAGGTAGCGCGTGAAGAGCCGCGCCAGGGTGTTGATGAGCGCTGGCGGGAGGTTCTTCAGGTGTTCGGCTGTGATCCTGTCAGGACCGGGTCCTGTACGTTTCTTCACCGACAAGATGGCGTGTCGGATCTCGGAAGGGAGAACAGAGGGGACTACGTATCCATCCTGCGGAAGATGGCGTGGGGGCAGGTGGACGTGGCTATTGAAGAGATCGGAGTAGAAGTCGTGGATGACCTTCTCCATGGTCCTTCTGGAAGAGGTGACGGTTCCGTCAGGACCTCGGAGAGCGGTCATCTTGGTCTTGAAGTTGGCGAAGTTCCGGCGGGCATTGCGGATGCTCAAACCTACCTCTGCAGCTTCAGCCAACACTTCCGCCCTTCTCTCCTTAAGATCCTCCTTTATCGCCGCTCTGCATAGCTTCGCAAGCTCGGACGTCAGCTGGTAGTTGCCTGACGTTCGTGCTGCTTCACGCTGGCGTATCAGCTCGAGAGTTTCCGTAGACAGGCGTCTCTTGGTGGTCTTCAAGCTCTCGGGTCCCTTAGCATTATCGCGGAGATGGTGCACGAAGTGGTCGTATTCCTTGTCGATGTTGTCCATAAAGGTATCTTCCCAAAAGCCGGCAAGAGAGGTGTAAAGGTCCCAGTTGATGGTTCTGGGATTCCTCTTCTTGAACTTCACGGCCTTCTCTCCTTGACGCGAAAAGCGGAACATTGCGCGAAGGAGGCGGTGGTCCGATCCCGTGACTCTTGAGGACAGCGGAAACGTCGGTCAGGCAATACTTGCGATTAATGTGGTCATTCTCATTGTGGAACAGGCCACCGGGGATTCCCAGGTCCATCGTAGGGAGGGAGGCTTCTGGAACTGTGAGTTTCCATGGATGGTCTTGGTCAACATGATAAATTCAGACAGCCTTTCACCTTGCTCGTTCCACTCCAAACGGTGGGTTCCGATGTGCAGTTCTTCCGGCGACCTTCGTGGCCCGATCTTGGCGTTGAAGTCGCCGACGACCACCTTGTAGAAGGTGTGATCTTCCTTATAGAACTTCTCCAGCTCCACGTAGAAGGCTTCGACCTCTTCGTCGTCGTAGTCGGATGTTGGGGGCATACGCGACGAATACAGTCAAAGCTGGCACGGATCCAAATCGCTTCAGTCGCAGACGTCCGATTCGGGTTGTCGAAGACTCGTACGAATCGATGTTCATGGCCAAGTGCGTGTTGACGAGGACACCAACGCCGCCTACACCCCTGCTATCGAGGAACAGTCCTTCTCCGGAGTCGTAGGCGGCGTGTAGGGGATGGTGTCTTCTCGTCTCGGTCAGTCCGATGACGTCGTACTTGATCTTCCTGGCTTGCATCATCAATCAGGTCCTCGAGCCTCTCCGTACTCGTCCTTCCCATCGCTGCAGAAATGGGGGCTCTTTCGGGGTCAGAGGAATGAGGCCCTTTAGTGCTGCTGTTTTTGACTGGAGTACACACGGGTAGCTAGTCGAGCTCTGTCGTGCCGGCGAAGAACTCCGAGCAGCCAGCCAGACTGCCCGAAGGGACGGGGCGAGACTTAAGGCGGCCTCGAATCGCCTTACATGTACTCCCAGTCTACCGAGTGCAAGCTTTTGGCCGAGCGGACACAGTTACAATCCGCACAGGCGCAAACACATCCACGCACAATGTGCATGAACATGCCGCTCCCACGCACAAGAAACGCGTCGACCCGACACAGCAGGAGCAAGGAGTCCATCCCCTGCATCCCACCTGCGTCTCTAGGCAGTACACGGTCGCATTTGGTTCGCGTTCAATTCCCCTATCCACCATCCGGGGACTCGCCACGAGGCCCAGCGACTTGCGGCCCGAGATCCCTCTTAACAAGAGAGCCCGAAGGCTCTCTATCGAGGGAGATCCGTGGAAATAAATGAAAAACAAAAATAAAAAAACCCTAATAGGATTATGGTTTTGTCTGTGCTTTAAATGGCAAGTCTGACCAGGGAACTGTCAACGGTAGGTCGGAACGGGCCAAATGATGTATACGGGCAGAATAGCTTCTCTCTGGGAAACAACAAGATGAAAATATCTCGACCCCAATACAACTCTGCGTAGAGTTAGGGACAACGGAAGCAGGGCCTTTGGCGGTGTTAACCCTTTGCCTGCGCGCGAAGAGTGGGCTCAAGTTGGCTGAAAACAGCGATCATGGGGATTACGCTGCCCTTCTACCCATGCGCCACCACCGTTCGCTCGTCATCGCTGTTTCCAGCCAACTTGAGCCAGGCAGAAGGTTGGCAGAGTTAGAGACGAAGGCCCAGCTTTCCGTCGTCTCTAACTCTGCACAGAGATCTATTGGGGTCGAGATATTTGCATTTCGTTGTTTCTACTGAGAGAGAGCGATTCTGCCCATATACAACACTTGGGCCGTTCCGACCTACCGTTGAGACTAGTATCTTGGTGAGACGCGGTGATCCGATGAGCAATTCAGTATTTTGCCCCTCTGATACAAAGATGGAGGGTATTGGCCTTAGCAGAACCCGAACCATGCCTTCGTACCGTCGAGATACCTTAGATAAGGAAAACGCGCTTTATTCAGAATGGGTCCATAAACAAAGATGGATAGGATAAAGGTCGGCGAATAGTTAACCCCCTTTCTCGGAAGGGCCACGCACTTCACTTCAACTAAGGCACTTTTGAGTGCATATTTGGAATATACAATATTCGACGAGTCGACCCGCGGTAGCAAGCCAATGAGAACGTCAATGTTTTATCCCCTCCAGACATTTCCGCACCAATAATAAACCAATTCACAGACCATGGAGGGATGGAAGGAAAGCTTTTGGATGTAGCGCAGTTGAAGGATGGGTCGATGCACCCCGAATCGATTCAAGGTTCGGGTGCCGACAAAGACTTGTCCGCCTTTGTCGGCACGCGAACCTTCGGCCTTTGTTATTCATGGGCTCCGTGGTCAAACAGCAGAAACCATAACAGCACAAAAGGGATTTTTCTTTACTTTTTGCTTGTTATTTTATTTCTTGTTACGTGATGTCAAACTGCAGCACACACTATTCTTCAGAGAAGTGTTAGAGAAGTACGTTTTTACGTTACCCCGCGTTGCCAAAGTTTTCAAATGAAGAAATGTTCACGATGCCATGTGGAAAGACGGTTTTCAACCGATCGAGAACAGCACAACACTGCACAAAAATGGGATCCGGACTATTTCCCAAGCATTTTTCGAACTCATCTCACCAAGTAAACTTCTTCCAGTCCTCAATTGACAAGCATGTTGAAGGACGGTTTGAACCGTCCGACAACAGCATGACGCTTCACAAAACTGGGATCTCGAATGCTCCTCCAGCATTCTTCAAACGATCTCCCCTGGCAAACTTCTCCCGTCTTCAATTGACAAGAGTTTGGAAAGACGGTTTCAACGAGACACGGTTTCAACTCAACTCCATCGAAGACAGCGCAATACTGTGCAAAACTGAGGTGCGTACTACTTCCCCAGCATTTATTCTAACTGGTCTCCCCTAGAAAAATTCTCCCGTCTTCAATGACAAGAATTTGGAAAGACGGTTTTCAACGAGACACGGTTTCAACTCAACTCCATCGAAGACAGCGCAATACTGTGCAAAACTGAGGTGCGGACTACTTCCCCAGCATTTATCCGAACTGGTCTCCCTTAGCAAACTTCCCCGTCCTCAATTGACACGTACACGTATACATGAGCACACGACGATGCAAGAAGGATAACGAAACGCAACGAGCGGACCGCGCTAAACGGCCGGGAATTTCAAATGACGATTCGAATTCCGCCGCGGACGCGCCAGCGCGCGACTGTGCACGCACGCGCATAGGAGCGCAGTCGTCGCTCCTCGGGGAGCGGAAATTGCACCACTACTGCATCACTAAATCGGCCACTACTACAGGTGCCCGATAGCACCACTAACAAACCGCGGCGGCTTTGAAGCACAATAGCGCACCGTGCTGCAAGGCACTCACGAATCGATCGATACGCTATGCAGCACAAATACCATCAATGCTGCAGCAGTGGTGCTACAGAGTGCATCACCTATCCCACCACTGCTCCGCGCTTTGCAGCACGTGGTGGTATTGTGCTGCGAGCCTCTTTCGGGTCTTTAGCGGTGCTATTCGGCGAGCTTTAGTGGTGCGCGAGGTAAGTCCATGCTCGTATTGTAGTTACCGCCAATTCCTAGCTATCGTCCCTTCTTT
>OX375867.1:63312587-63387040 GCA_947359475.1 Heligmosomoides polygyrus bakeri
AGAAGTCTTATAAATTAACAGTGCTTCAAGTCCTAATCCGTTGTTGAAATTAGTGCAATTTAAAACGAGTTTTAATTTTTGTTGTTTGTTCGTTATCCGTTTTTCCTTTATCCGGCCATTTTCGGGCAAAATTATCCGTTATCCGGTTTTCAAAATTTCATTATCCGCTCATCGCTGCTGCGTAGGGATTCAGAAGACGTGCTGAAGACGTCGTCTAACGTGCGTAGGTATTCAGAAGACCTTCGCTAGACGTCGTGAGTCAAGATCCAGAAGACCTGTAATAGACGTCGTCCAACTTGCGTAGGGATTCAAAAGACGTGCTGAAGACGTCGTCCAACGTACGTAGGGATTCAGAAGACGAGCTGAAGACGTCGTTCCACTTCCGTAGGGATTCCGAGTAAGGGCGACCAATAAAAGAGAACAATAAAGGTGGACCATTAGAGGGGGAGCGTGAATAAGGGGTGTACCAGCATTTTCCCTCAACATCATTCAGTGTGTGTTGGATTTCTGAAGACGGCTTATAGAAGTCGTGGCACGTGTGTCAAAGTGCAGAAGGAGTGTCATAGACGTGAAGGCAACGTAGTGACATGTGAATCGGTTCTCAGTGTCACATGTGCGTGGTTGACTCTCACTCCATTTCTTTGCCAGCACATAGGAAAGGAAGTATTTTGGGAGGGAGGAGGGAGGAGTAGAGAGGGTGACCATGGGACTCGGAGGAGTATTATTGCCGTCGGACAGTAAGCGGTGTCGACCAATACCGATTAAATTTAACTATGATTTTGCTGATTAAGCACCGGATTGGGACTGTCATTACCTGTTTCTCGACACGTAGAGAACGAGCGCTTCGGAGAATAAATTGCGTGCATGTGATGGAGGATGGCCGGGCTTCATGTGGGTAGTGAAAAAATTCTGCCCTACCATATCCCATTGCACTAATCTATATAGTGAAACCAGTTTTTTACTGTAAGAAGGCCTAAAGAAGAAAGGAGGAAGATTGGGGTTGTTCTATTCTCGGGGTTTAGCGGCGAAGCCCCCAACCAGATGGAATGGGTTGTCCAATTCTCGAGGTTTGGGGGCGAAGCCCCCAACCAGTCCTTTGGCGGCCGCTAGGCCGCTGAACGTCTGGTTATAGAGTACGATATGATAGAAGAAGCCTGGGTGCTTTCCGCTCTTTTCGCGCCCCGTAATTTGGCCAATATCGATTGGTGGCGATCGATACTTCGAAAACGAACTTCAGATTGATGATATGAAGTTGACTGCAGCTGTTGACCAAGATTGGTATCGACCTTTATTCTGGCTAACGTTTCGGCGATGTCGCCTTCGTCAGAGCCTGGAAGAGTCGAAGTAACATTTGGAAACTATTCGCCCAAACACCATTTCATCTTACAGAAACTAATTCCTAAGGAAACAAGGAGACAAGGAGCGATGTAGTAGAAACCAGCAACGCTAACCTTGACGGTGGGGGTCGAGATGATCCACCAGTCACCTTTAGCTGGAGGTAGGCTAACTCAGGTGGGTGGGCGAGCTTATATTTACGGACCACCTGCCCGGGGACCCCCTTGAGCACGACCACGTAGGTCAAACCCGCAGAGGTCGACGAAGGGCGCCAGTTCTTGCGTCACCGCGATGCACTCCTCCTTGCGGTTGATTTTTGGATTTTGGGAGCGATCCAAAACGCTTCGAGTGTTCTGCGTGCCGAGATGTCGCGCTCGCGCGCCAAGATCGTCACAGGGTTAGCGTTGCTGGTTTCTACTACATCGCTCCTTGTCTCCTTGTTTCCTTAGGAATTAGTTTCTGTAAGATGAAATGGTGTTTGGGCGAATAGTTTCCAAATGTTACTTCGACTCTTCCAGGCTCTGACGAAGGCGACATCGCCGAAACGTTAGCCAGAATAAAGGTCGATACCAATCTTGGTCAACAGCTGCAGTCAACTTCATATCATCAGTGCTAACAATGCCAAGATTTATGGAAAGTCGGACGTGGACAGAACTTCAGATTCGTGTTCAGCGACCTCGACTACTCCCAGTGCCAAAGTTTCGGACCCTCTGGACAACATCTACAAAAAATCGATAGTTTGATCAATATTGATTTATTGCGATCGATACTTCAAAAACAAGCTTCAGATTCGTGTCTAGTGACCGCGACTACCAGCGCAGGCTGAAGCGTGGGGTGCGAGAATCAAGGTGGGGGACATGGTTCCGAAGGAAAAAATTTTCGGAGGGATAGCTAATTCGCAAGTATTGTAAGCAGAGGTCTGTAAATAAAATAAAATTTAAAATTTATTAATATTCAATTAATAAAGTTTTAAAGCAATAAAATCGATTAAATGGAGATTTTTAGGCATGGCAACGACATGACAACACCCTTGGCACCACTTTTTATACGGAAAGAAGACGTCATTTGAATTTGAATGTATCTAATAAAAATTTCAATAGTTGTTGTATATGGATCTCACCAAAAGTTAAGCTTCAATTTGTAGCAGGAAAAAAATCAGGCCTCTCCTAAGCAACCTTTCATCCGATCAGGTAGAGTGATTTTCCTGAATTTTCTCTTAATTTTTAAAAACAAAATGTTCCCTGAACAAGGCTACCACTGCAGCTGAAACTGGAGTTCAACACAGCACAGATTTTATTTAGCACTTGCTCAAAAAAGTCAAGGATTCCCCAAGCGGTCTTCCTTGCGATTAGGTGAGGTCATGCTCAATTTTTTTTCAAAAATAAAGGATTTCTACTTAAACGGGACGATCTCTAGAGCTGAAATGTAACTAAGGAAAACGATAATTTTTATTTCATAGCTACTCTAGAATCGGCCCTTTCCAAATCGATTTTCCTTGTGATCAGGTGAGGTCATGCTCAAAAAATTTTTTCAAGAATAAAGATTTTTCTACCTGAACGGAACGATCTCTAGAGCTGAAGTGTAGCTTCTCAAAAACTCAATCTTTGACTGATCCACAATAAAAAATGCAGCTTATCTGAAGCTATTTTCGATGTGATCAAAAAGGATGGATCACTGGTCGATCGCTCGTCGATTTGATTGAAAGGTGCTAGACTTGTACTTGGTTCAACCGATCGTAACTCGCTCAATTTTGAGAGTTATGCAAATGCGGGTGGCATTCAAAAAACTAGGAGAAATTCTCTTTCCGCTGATCACAAAAACACCTTTCAAGGAAGGCATCTTCATGCGCGGCTGGGGGATGCGATTTTTGCTCGAAAAATTGGAGTAGTTTTTCAAAAGTGGACATAACTCTCTAATTTTTGAGAGCTGTGCAAACGCGGGCAGCATTCAGTAAACTAGAGAAAACGCTCCTTCTTTTGAAGGCAAACCCAAATTTTGAAAAAATGATCTTCATGCACGGCCGGGGGGTGCAATTTCTCTGCGATTTTTTGCGGAAATACTTGCTGAAAATCGCACCCCCCGGTCGCGTTAGAAGATACCTGTCTTGATGGACGCTTTTGTGATCGTCGAAAATAGAATTTCTTCTAGTTTTTTGAATGCCGCCCGCATTTGCAAATCTCCCAAAAATAAGTGAGTTGTGATCGTTTAAGTGCCGGCTACTTCGAAGGACCTCTCCTTCCTGCGAGGCAGCAGATTGCGGACACCCGTACTTAAGCGGTCATAACTCGCTTACCTTTAAGAGCTGTGCAAATCCGGGCGGCATTCGAAAAACTAGAAGAAATTCTCTATATTATGAAAGTAAAGTCTTCGATGACCTTCGTAGCGGTGTGTATGTGGTCGATCGTACTGAATCCTCTCCAAAATCCTGCTTGTTCGATGGCTGTCCTTGGTCCAGCGTTCTGATCAAACGAGTGAACAGCTTGTAGACTACGGACAGCAGGCAGATAGGGCGATAGTTGCCAATGTCGTGCACGTCTCCTTTCTTCTACAGCAAGACGGTCCGGCGGATCTATCCTAGTCCGGGGGCCAAATAACTAAAAACTAGGCAACAAAATGAATTGAAACTTACCGAGCGGCTCCTAGAGAACGAGCTGGAACCTAAAAGAAACCGAAAACAAGCGAAAAAAAACGAAAAAAAAAAATCGCCGCGGTTTACAACCGTCTCGGCGGACAAAGAGCGACGGAATGGAGGCATCCCGCGTGCTGGCCGCCATCTCACATGTTATAACTAGGATCTAATATGGTGGGGAGGACGCATGAAGCCGCATGCCGCGTGCTGACCGCCGCCTGACATGTTGTAACCAGAATCTAACATGGTGAGGAGGGCACACAACTTTGTCTGCTTACAACCGCAACAAATGTAGTTTTTTCGTTTTTTTCTTCATGACTTTTCTTGTTTAGGTCTCATGTTGTTCTGTAGGAGCCGCTCGGTAAGTCTCAAGCGGATTTGTTATATATAATAATACCTTTTAGTTATGTGGCCCCCCGGACGAGGATAGATCCCGGTCCGGCTGGTCTTCAGAGATGGAATCTTGCATTCCGACAGGCAGCGTGTGAAGAACCGCGCCAGAGTGTTGATGAGCGTTGGCGGGAGCTTCTTCAGGTGTTCGGGTCTGATCCTGTCGGGACCGGGTGTTGTACGTTTCTTCACCGACGATATGGCGTGTCGATCTCGGAAGGGAGAACAGAGGCAACGACGTATCCATCCTGCGGAAGATGGCGTGGGGCAGATGGACGTGGCTATCGAAGAGACCTGAGTAAAAGTCGTGGATGACCTTCTCCATGGTCCCTCTGGAAGAGGTAATTGTTCCATCAGGGTGTCGGAAAGAGGCCATCTTGCTCTTGAAGTTGTCGAAGTTCATGCGGGCACTGCGGATGCTCATATTCGCCTCTGCAGCTTCAGTCGACACTTCCACTCTTCCCTCTTTGAGATCACCCTTTACACCAGGGGCCGAATTCATCAACGAATTACGTAACTTTAACGGAGAATTATAAGCTTATCAAGCGATATGGTGAGCGATAAGCCGCGTTATCTGAGCTTTTAACGTGGCTTATCGCTCACCATATTGCTTGATAAGCTTACAACTCTCCGTTAAGTTACGCAAGTCGTTGATGAATCCGGCCCCAGGGGTGTTAGCTAACTTGCGGCCGGTAAATTTTTACCGCATATCTTTAACGCAAACTAGGCGCATGTAGCGCAGTCGGAGGAGGCGCCGACTGTCGCTTGCACTCGATACCAGGTTCCTGGTTCGGATTTCTCGCCCAAGCCGACCAAGCCTTCCATCCCTCCGGGGTCGGTGAATTGGTACCAGACGTGTCTAGGAAGGATAAAGCGCGGACTTGTTCATCGGCTAGCCACTGCAAGTCATTGTATGGCCAAATACGCATTCATTTCGCCTCCAGGACATCCCGTAGAAGTAGAATGCACTGGCGCATCCCAAAAAGGATTGAGTAACGCTGTCCTTTATCCTTTATCCTTATCCTTATCTTTAACGCGGAAATTCGCCGGGAAATTCCGGTAAATTCGGTAAAGCCGTTAATTTTTTAAAAAGTTAATATTCGCTCAAAATCAACTAGTTTTAAGCAGCTGTGACGTAAAAAACCGAAACATCACGTTTAAAGAAACCATATCATCTTCATTTTACCATGCATACTTCATCCTAAAGTAAACGACGCTCTGAAAGCAACGAGCATCCTACAACAAACAAAGCAAACGGAAGCCTAACAACGCACAAGTATAACGATCTGTGGTGTGGGTGCTTAATTAAAACTCTATAAAAACATTTCTGGAACAGCCGACATTCAATCGAATATTGCTATACCAGCGTCGATTGTGGGCTCCGCCCGCACCCGACTCTTCCTTAGTCAGCGTCGATAGCAAAAAAGGTGCAGAAAAAAGTAACCGGCTGTCACTCTGCACAATGGAAAGAGATTCGGTTTCTGATGCCAGATTCATCAACAGTTTACCGGCCGGTAACGGCGAGAAGTACCGCCAAACCCCCCGATATGAGATTCATCAGCATCAGGTTTCGAGCGGTTGATGAATCTGGAGTCGTAGCTTTCCTGCTAGCGGGGTAGTGATCAAGGTAGGGCCGTAGAGATAGAGCAAAACTGAATGCAAGAAATGCCATCTGCGATGTAAAATAGCAAAAAAGTGCAAAAAGGAGCAGCCGGTTGTCATACTGAATAGCGGAAAAGAGTTCAATTTATTGCGGAGTCGTAGCTTCCCTGGTAGTGGGATGGTGGTAAAGGTTTGGTTAAACATAGAAGAAAATTGAATGCAAGAAACGCCCTCTGTGAGGGAAAATAGCACAAAAAGGCGCAGAAAATATCAAACGGTTGTCATACTGCACAGTCGCAATTTCTGTAGTCGCAGCAACCCTGGTGGATTAGTGGTAAAAGTATGGCGGTAAACATAGATGTAAATTGAACGCAAGAAACGCCATTTGTGGGGCGAAATAGCAAAAAAGTGCAGCAGGTTGTTCTGAACAGTGGAAAAGGATTCAATATCTGGCGTCGTAGCTTCCCAGGTAGTAGGGTAGTGGTAAAAGTATGGCGGCAAACATAGAGGTAAATTGAATTTAAGAAAACGGCATATGTGAGGCGAAATAGCAAAAAGGTGCAGAAGGGAGCAACCGGTTGCCATACTGCACAGTGGAAAAGGATTTAATTTCTGTAGTGTTAGCATTCCTGGAAGTGGGGTAGTGTTAAAAGTATGATGGAAAAAATAGTGGAATGTTCCACCACACAGGAGAGCTGGGAAGGAACACTGAGGTATGACCACTAGACACGTGTTGCTATACCTCGTCATATGGTGGTGTTGGCGTATAGCCGATACAGACCTCTTTCGAAATCACCCTACGTCTGGCAGTTAATGGCAGTCGATGGTAAACAGCAGTCTTGGACAACTGTCAAGCGTTTGGTGTTGGACAACTGCCAACCGAATCCCAAACTTGGGTGATTAAACCAGCGAGGCTAGGCAGTATACGAAGACGGCAGGCTAACATCGGACAAAAAACTCTTCCTCTTTTATATATAGGGGATTTCTTTTGTATTAACATTCTAACTGCTTTTTGAAATTGTCGCAATTACCATCATTTCGTTTGATGAAAGAATGATTTACACCTCATACAACTACTTTTTTGAACTATCAAGCTGAACTTTGGAGCAAAGCCAGACACTTGAGAAAAATCAACGAAATGTGATATGATAGCGAGCTTCATTCTTTTCTTATACGGGAAAAGCTTGAGAGTCCACCAGGACATCAGGTGGACTAGCAGAGTACATTCCTATGCCTTACATCTTGGACTACATTACGGGAACAAGACATGAGCGCATCTTCTCCTTATTCCTCCGGCAATAGTCTATTCTGAGAGTTTCTATACCTCTAGCTCAAATTTTATCATGTCGTGTGGGGGATCTCAGCGCGAGTTATTATCCCAGTGGAGCGCGTTTTTAACACTGGAGCGCACCATCTCCGCCTCGTAATGTGTACATGGATGTTTTAACAAGGTTGAGGACCACGAACGCTAATAGCAAGTTATCGGAAAAGATTGAAGCAATCACTTCTAAACTGACCAGGGAACACCTGAGCTGTAGGTCTGAACCAGCGATGTGATGCATATGGGCAGAAGCCCTCCCTCTCAGAAGTAACAATATGCAAGTACCTCGACCCGAGTACAACTTTGAGCTGAGTTACGGCCCGTGGGAGCTGCACCATTGAAAAGGAGTGGTGAAGCAAGCAAGAAGGCTGGTATCTTACCACTCTCGAGTTCATTGTTCTCTTGAGTCCGTGTGTCGACGGGGCGACCGAGTGGATAGCGTGACAGACTTACGAGCGAGGGGTTGCCAGGGGTTTGGATCCTGCGTTGGGCATGTCTTTTGCATTTTCATAAACTTCGTGTTCATGCGATGGGTGTATGCACTAACAGCAGAGCAGGTAAAGAACAGGTTGACCCTGTTGTTAACCCTTACAATACCGCTCATAACTAGTGTCGCATTTCGCGTCGCAAAGCGTCGGAATCGTTCGCAGTGAGCTAACTGGAACGCAGACTACATCGCTAAAATCGTCTCATCGAGGAGATCTCGAAAATCGAAACAGAGTTGATGTAGCGTTTAATCTGACCTAGTTACGATGGCTTAAGTGGATTTTTGGTAAGTTTCTTCAAAACGCTCGCATTTTCAAGCAATGTGGATATTTGGAATCCTCACAATGTCACCTTTAACTGATCTAAAAAATTGTTAGTGGTTTCCAAAAAAAGTTGTTTCGTGACCTGTATATTTGCCGCGGCGACCGTCCTGCTCGGGTGAGATAATTAGGCCCACTGGACACATAATTGCTTGGAAACGTACACTCCCGCCGATTTTTTTTCGGAACAAGGATTGTTTATTTTTGATTTCAAATCTGTGTTCGTAGTGCAATATCCATCACTTTGGTACCAAGTAAGACTATCTTTCGTCAACTCCAGCTATCCGCCAGTTAGAAAGATAACGATTTTCTTCGAAGTCGCTCAATCGTATCCTAGTTTGCAGCGCTCCACAAGGAAAGCCTAATCAACGTGGACCATAAAGCAGTCGAGGTGTTCAACCAATAGATTTTTCTGCCCTAAACCCCTGCATGTCATTATTTTGTCTTCACCAGTGGACTTTCCTCAAAATGAGCGGTCGATAAAAATTTTCTAGTCGCAGCTGAGAAGTCGAGCTTGTCCTAGTGCATATTCGACTTACTGAACTTTATCTTCTTCTTCTTCTTCAGCGTTTGTCCCGCTTCATGACGGGGTCCGCTTTTCTGGTGCCATGTCGCCATCTTTCCCGATCCGTGCTAGATCAGGGTGGACACCAGCTACTTTAAAGTCCTTGTGTAACGTATCAGCCCAGCGCTGCTTCGGGCGCCCTCTAGGCCGTTTTCCAGACACTACGAAGTTAAGGCCTATCTTGCGGACGCTGTCTTCCTTTCCACGCAGAACGTGGTCGTACCATCGTAAGCGAGCTTCACGCATCTTGTCCGCTATCGGCGCGACACCGAACTTCTGCCGAATAGCCTCGTTTCGGATGCGGTCCAGGCGCGTGACTCCAGTCATCCAGCGTAGCATCTTCGTTTCCATTACGCTGAGGCGACTTTCCGTTTCCTTTGTCGCAGGCCAACACTCAGCTCCGTACATCGCTACGGACGACGGTTTTGTAGATCTTCGACTTTAAGCGCTCTGGCATCTTCTTGTCGCAGAGTACTCCAGTCAACGAGCGCCACTTGGACCAAGCTGCACTCACGCGTGAATTCACTTCGACCATCAGACTGCCATCAGAGGCTATTGCTGATCCCAAGTATTTAAACACCGAAGTGCGTGCAAGTTCAGTACCGTTAATCTTAATGGAGCTGGACTCATTTACGTCAGTCGTGAAATACTAGGTCTTCTTGACGCTCAATTTGAGTCCGAACATGGCCAGGCGGTCGCACCAAGCTTGCACCTCTCGCTCGAGCTCACCTTTGTCTTCGCAGGCGAGCATCACGTCATCAGCATATAGCAACGTCCAAGGGACGGGCTTCTGAAGATCTCGCGTAATGGCATCCATGACGACAACAAAGAGGAGTGGGGAAAGCGCAGATCCTTGGTGCACCCCAACAGAGATGGGGAACTCCGTCGAGGTTCCTGCTGCCGCTTGCACACGACTCTTTGGACAAGAGTATAGCATTCGCACCCACTCTACAAGTTCTTCGGGAACACCGTGCTGTCGTAGGGCGTACCATATAACCTCACGCGGTACGCGATCGAAGGCCTTCTCCAAGTCGAGGAAGGCAAGGTGCACCGGTCTCTGTTTCTCGCGATGCTTCTCTACCAGAAGACGGGCGGCATGTATGGCATCGATAGTGCCACAACCAGTCACGAAGCCGCACTGATTGCTGGAAAGCTTGACGATTTCGCGAATTCGGCTATCGAGGATTCGCTCGAAGACCTTCATGCTGTGCGAGAGCAACCGAATCGGACGGTAATTTGAGCAGTCTGCAGGGCTGCCCTTCTTCTTCCAAATCGGGATCGTCGTACTTTCCTGCCAAACATCAGGCACCTTCTTCTCCGCTACAACCTGGTTGAAAAACTTGGCCAACCACTCAGCAGAGTACCAGAACTTCGACTTCCATAAGTCAGCTGGCAAGTCATCTGGACCAGTCGCCTTGCCCGGTCTCATCATCCTCAGAGCCACGTCAGTTTCCTCCACAGTGATTTTTTGGACGGGACCGTGGATAGGAGCCGCAGAAGGGACGGCCGGATGAGGGAACTCTTCAGTCGAAATTCCCTCGAAATAATCGCACCATCGCTTCAAGGCCTTTTTGCGCTCTGTCAGAAGATGGCCGTTCTCATCATTGATGCCAAAGAACTTCTCTATATCCTCGGATTGGCGATGACGGTTTTTCGCAAGTTGGTACAAATACCGCTGTCCATCGCGCGACTCAAGCTTTTCGTAGACATCATTGTAATGAGTGGCTTTTGCTACGGCCACAGCCTTCTTGGCAGCTTTTTTCGCTTCGTGGTACTTTTGCCAATTATTGGCGGTCTTGTCGCCGAGAAACACATGATAAAGCGCTTTCTTCTCTCGAACCTTTTCTTTCACATCGTTCGTCCACAGCCATGCCTGCATGTCGACCTTTCGTCGTCCAGGCTTCGTAGTGCCCAGTTCTGACCTCGCAGCTTGAAGTATCGCGTCGGTCGCTTTCTTCCAAGTTTCGTCGACAGTCGTGACTGTCGGTAACTGTACGCGAGAAATCTTACTTACTGAACTTTATAACAGGATAAATTCTCAAAATAATGGAGCCATGTTTCGATTGGAAACTACATTCAAAGTGCGCGATTTCGACAGAAATTTAGGAGAGGCGCCGTTTTTCTAGACAGCATTGTTGTGAGGTTTTGCCTAAAAATTGACTTACGTAGTGTTTTTCTTCACAGTATAAGCTATCGACTGATGTAAAATTGTGCAGATCGAACGTAATAAATTTTTTTACCGTCTTCACCCAGTAGTCGAGCTCAGGCCACCTATGCGACCTAATCCGCCGGACGAGCGGCCGGGAAACTCGATGGCGCCTAGGTGTGAGGCCCAGTGGCGCTAAGCCACCTACTGTATACATAGGAACGGGTACAATCAATTAGATATAGGTGCAACTCCTGACACAGATTCTTGATCCTGTCCTTTGCTCCACCATTCCTACTTATTTCGATTCTCGTGTTCAGGTTGCAAAATTTGCCACTAACTCCTATTGTAATGCTTATTTCCAGAATATTTCATTACAATTTTTTCTTGGAAATCAGGGTTGTTTAGACCAACATATACTCGGAAGCAGTTGTGCTTGACATTGCCACACGAAACGAGTGCTTCACAGGATATCACTATCACAATATCCACGCCGCGTGCGTGGTGTAATTCCCTGTCGTACTGCACAGAATAAACCCCAACATCAAGATGATTTGTGATACTTCATGGTGATCACGCAGAAGGTAGAGCAATCTTTTAGAACAGTAGCGTCAGCCACTGAATTAGAAATTGAACGCGGTCCGGGTGCATGACTCACTCTTACTGTGTGAGGCCACTTTTAAATGTTCTAGCCACATCTTCTTCATTTCAACATTTTCGATTATGAGCGATAATGTCCGAGTTTGTATTTATTTATCTTCAGTTAGTGGTTTAGACGAATACTGTGGACAGTACTCTAAGCTATCCTAAGGCTTCTGAATGCAAGCCGAACTCTTCTAGATCGAAATGGCTTTCCATTTTAAACTACATAGTCTCCGAGATGGTTAGAATAAATTTTCATTCATAGAGGATTTGGTGTGATTGTCTTTGAATTTTTTAGGTTAGCGCCCGCATGAGAGTAATATTCTTGCAAAAATTTTATTTAAAAAAGTATTATATCGAATTTTGTTTAAAGCGTAGCAGGACAGCAATCATAATGCATAAAAACAGCCACTCACTCAAAAAGCTCGTTACGACTTTTATTTGATTGATATTGTAAATGCTAATCACGTATGCATCAAAGTAAGGATATGCGTGTTCTTTACAGTTGATTTTGATGTATCGATGACAGATGTCAATCAAACTACATGAAAACAGAAATGTTGCTAACAACCGAATAGAAATCTCGACGTTCTGGACGAGGGCATGGCGCAGTCTCTTGATTTGGCGCCAAAATATGGCCGTCTCCTTGCTTTTTAGTACAAGTTTTAGGCAACTATTTTTCCTCAGAAGTATAAAAAATTTCAAACATTGTGTTCACATATTGGGTTGGTGAGTTAAAACTTCACAGAAATGATATTTTTTTAAGAATTAAGTAATAAATTATTCTCGCCTCTTTGGAGAGTTTTCAGTTCGATGTAGAAGCTCATCTCGATTTGGAAATGTTCGCTTTAATTTCAAAAGACGTGGGCTAGCTTGGAAGAGTGTCTAATTTGAGGTGAAAAGTGTCGATTTGATATTAAAAGTGTTCAGTTTGAATTTAGAGTTGTCCAGTTCGACCTCAGTGAGAATGGTATGTATGAGTCTATTTCCTCTGGGTAGTCAGAATTTGTTATTTATTGTTCACTTGTTAACCTTATATAAAAGGTTTGGGAGAGAAGATATCCTTAGGGAAACTCGACTAACTGGAACCCAAACTTTATCGTTTAACAGACTAAGCTATTAAACTCGTCGTTGGGTGGAGAGCACGTTACTAGACTTATTCACTTCGGTACGATCTGCGATAATCGCCGATCGCTTAGATCGTGAGAGTTCCATCTCTCAACACCATGCTCGATAAGTTTGCTTAGTGATACGCTAAGAAGCACTTTAGACGAACCCAGAAACTACACGTCGAAGTGGATCTGAAACGATTCAGATAAATTATGTATTAGTTCCTTGTTTAACTACTGAGAACATGTCTCAGTACACATAAATAGAACCTTAAGAGACGGAAAAATATGAACTACGCATAGCAAAGTCGCAACAGCCTCAAGAGGATTTGAGGATTTTTGTGAAGCACTCGTTTCGTGTGGCAATGTCAAGCACAACTGCTTCCGAGTATATGTTAGTCTAAACAACCCTGATTTCCAAGGAAAAATTGTAATGAAATATTCTGGAAATAAGCATAACAATAGGAGTTAGTGGCAAATTTTGCAACCTGAACACGAGAATCGAAATAAGTAGGAATGGTGGAGCAAAGGACAGGATCAAGAATCTGTGTCAGGAGTTGCACCTATATCTAATTGATTGTACCCGTTCCTATGTATACAGTAGGTGGCTTAGCGCCA
Organism: Heligmosomoides polygyrus bakeri; assembly: GCA_947359475.1. Lineage (NCBI taxonomy): Eukaryota > Metazoa > Nematoda > Chromadorea > Rhabditida > Heligmosomidae > Heligmosomoides > Heligmosomoides polygyrus. The sequence goes on from OX375867.1 coordinate 63,325,751, forward strand.
CTGGGCCTCACACCTAGGCGCCATCGAGTTTCCCGGCCGCTCGTCCGGCGGATTAGGTCGCATAGGTGGCCTGAGCTCGACTACTGGGTGAAGACGGTAAAAAAATTATTACGTTCGATCTGCACAATTTTACATCAGTGGATAGCTTATTCTGTGAAGAGAAACACTACGTAAGTCAATTTTTAGGCAAAAACCTCTCAACAATGCTGTCTAGGAAAATGGCGCCTCTCCTAAATTTCTGTCGAAATCGCGCACTTTGAATGTAGTTTCCAATCGAAACATGGCTCCATTATTTTGAGAATTTATCCTGTTATAAAGTTCAGTAAGTCGAATATGCACTAGGACAAGCTCGTCTTCTCAGCTGCGACTAGAAAATTTTTATTGACCGTTCATTTTGAGGAAAGTCCACTGGTGAAGACAAAATAATGACATGCAGCGGGTTTAGGGCAGAAAAATCTATTGGTTATCCGAAGTTTAGAAAGTGAAACCGTGATAGGTTGAACACCTCGACTGCTTTATGGTCCACGTTGATTAGGCTTTCCTTCTGGAGCGCTGCAAACTAGGATACGATTGAGCGACTTCGAAGAAAATCGTTATATTTCTAACTGGCGGATAGCTGGAGTTGATGCGAGATAGTCTTACTTGGTACCAAAGTGATGGATATTGCACTACGAACACAGATTGGAAATCAAAAATAAACAATCCTTGTTCCGAAAAAAAATCGGCGGGAGTGTACGCTTCCAAGCAATTAAGGAGCTGTATCCTGTGGGCGTAATTATCTCACCCGAGCAGGACGGTCGGCGCGGCAAATATGCAGGTCACGAAACAACTTTTTTTGGAAACCACTAACAATTTTTTAGATCAGTGTAAAGGTGACACTGTGAGGATTCCAATATCCACATTGCTTGAAAATGCGAGCGTTTTGAAGAAACTTACCAAAAATCCACTTAAGCCATCGTAACTATGTCAGATTAAACGCTACATCAACTCTGTTTCGATTTTCGAGATCTCCTCGATGAGACGATTTCAGCGATGTAGTCAGCGTTCCAGTTAGCTCACTGCGAACGATTCCGACGCTTTGCGACGCTCCTTCGCGTCGCCGACGCGACGTAGCGTCGGCGACGCGAAATGCGACACTAGTTATGAGCGGTATTGTATGAAGGATAAAGGTTGGTGTCACCATAGCCCAGTTTGGGATGCGCCGTGTATTCTACTTCTACGGGACACCGTTAAAGCAGTTTCGATGCGAATATTCTTTTACAGTGGCTTGCGGTGGCCAACCGATGGAGATGTAAGAGTTTATCCTTCCGAAAAAGTCTGGGGCAAAACCGCCGATCCAGCCGGGATGGAAGACTTGTAGTTAGTCTTGGAGAGACCAGAAGCAAAAACCATGAATTCTGGGTATTCTACATGTGAAACTGCTACGGAGAGCAACCTTGTTTGTTGACTAGTGTTTCATGTTTACATAGGTGTAACAGAGTGAAAGTGGCTTCCGGGGGGGGGGGGGGGGGGGGCACCCCGAATTCAGGTTCCTGGTTCGGGTCCCACCAAACCAGAAAGATCACGAAGTTGGTTACACCAATCTTCAGTCAGGAGAAGTGAGTGCTGGCCGACTTCCTGCATGCGAGAGCGTTAGAGTTCAGGTGAATTTCACGTGACGATCTCCATGAAGAAGAATGACCAAAGTATGGGCTACCGAGGGTGTCGAGGAAGACGAAGGACGTTCGCCTCCATGCCCTCCCATTCGAATTCACTGCTCTTCTTGATTTTTCAGAGAAACACCAGTACGCTCGGACTTCTGCGTGAAAGTCCGAAATGAACGGTCGTGTTCCTAAAGCGAGATTGATCCATTGAGCACCCAGGCACACGACCGGAACAAATTGGGACGTTGCTGGCGCCCGCTGGAGCAACTCGATGATCAACGGACGACAGGCGGTATAGTCCAAGATTGAATGACACATAAAGCTGTTCTTTATCTGCTCTGCTGTTAGTGCATACACCCCTCGCATGAACACGAAGTTTGTGAAAATACAAAAGACATGCCCAACGCAAGATCCAAACCCCTAGCATTTCGCTCGTAAGTCTGTCACGCTATCAACTCGGTCGCCCCGTCGACACACGGACTCAAGAGAACAATGAACTCGAGAGTGGTAAGATACCAGCCTTCTTGCTTGCTTCACCACTCCTTTTCAATGGTGCAGCTTCCACGGGCCGTAACTCAGCTCAAAGTTGTACTCGGGTCGAGATACCTGCATATTGGTACTTCTGAGAGGGAGCTGCTTCCGCCCATGTGCATCGCATCGCTGGATCAGACCTACACTTCAGGTAGTTTCCTGGTGAGATCGGTAGTATGTTTCCTTCTCCATTCGATAGAGATAGAAACATAATTTTGTATGAAAGAAGTCGTTAAATTTTTCGCTAAATTTGGGAATTTACCGAAAATTTTCGTTAAGAGAATTTATAGCGAAAATGCCGGTAAATCCGTTAAACTGGTAAATCCTTAACCGTTAAACGCACACCCCTGTTTACCACCGATCTGCATAGCTTCGCAAGTTTGGACCTCAGTTGGTGGTTGCCTGACGCTCGTGCTGCGGGCGTATCAGCTCGGGAGTTTCCGCAGACAGACCTGCTTGCCCTGATCAGCTAAAACGAAGAGGCCACGGGCCTCTAATGCGTTGCCCCTCTTCGCTCTTCCACCTTAGTTTACTCGTGAGTCTGTGGTTTACGAACGATAGGTGTGGCTAGTCAGCGAAAGTGCCGGGCGGTTGACTTTGGAGAATGCGATGTTGTGCCGGTTGACCATGACTTCCACCACCACACTTCGTCCCCAATGGACGCTATACATCCGATTGGTCCAACTCTGGGCTGGTCTTGTCAGCAAAACTTATTTATGGTATGCCGTGGGTACTGCGACAACAGTATTTTGGAAAATGTCTAAAGCAGTTCTACAAAAAATCTAATCTTTTTTGATGAGCTACAATGTCGCTCCAATTGATTTCAACCAACTGAGCTTTGGATATGTTGCCCGGTGTGGAAAGAGAGCACATTGCTATGATGTTCAAAATTCTCACTAAAAATCGGCAGTTCCCTTTTCTGAGGAAGAACTGAAGAGAACCATGAGAAGGCGGCTAAAATATCGTCTACCAATTGAAAAATCTGAAAATTAGTTTTCCCAACCTATCAGGTCCTTTCAGATCACAGTTTGCTCGATAAGTTCAATAACGTGACGACAATGTCTGCAGAACGCCCCAGAAGAGCAATTGCTTCTTGAAGGCTGAGACTGGAAGAAGAAACTATACAAAAGGAAAGCTGGACACTACACAGTCAATGATGCAGGATGCAACATGCTGCATCATTGACAGTGTACAGTTCCCTCCTTTCCTTTTCCCCTTCTTCAGATCTCTCCTTGTAGTCACTTGCGACACGCGCTTAGGGCGAATGATGAAATCATATACAAGGTAAACCAGCTTTCTTTTGGTTTGTTTCCACACAAGCCGCGCGCGTGTACGGATGCTTAGGAAACTGGGAACCATTCGTGCATAATCTCTCAGTCAGCTCGAACATTCGTCGCACCTTCCGCTTCATACGTAATGAATACCGATCAAGAGTATAGCCGTTCAGCAATTACTAACCGGGTAACCAACGCGAACTAGCATTGCGACTCGTTCAAAATGGGGGACGAGCGTTCTACCCCTCGTCTTCCTGGTCCGCCCACCCTCAAACCCCCGGGCTGCTCGAGTCCAGCGGCTGCCTTACGAGATAGTGGAGACGCAGACATTTGCCACGTCTCTGTTTAAAGGGGGGTGGGGGGTGTAACGCCACTGTGTCGTTCAAAACGGCGGTGCGAGCGCTCGTAGCCGTTGCCCCCCCCCCACTGATGCGTGAGCATTTGAGCCACCCAGGGTGGAATGCTGTAAATAACTTGTCATTGGCCTGAACTCGAGATCACACAGTATCATCCAGGCTTCCAAAGTATCAGGAAAAGAAACTTGGAGCTGTTCATTAACTCTGAAACCCTGTAGAAAGCGTAGCGGTACAAGAGCTCACCTAGGTGACACTGACAATGTAAAGGTGTGAAGCGTATGTCTAAACAGGGGGAGCGACTACGGAGAACCCCACCCCTCAATTAGTATGAAAATGTGTTTATTTTTTGCCAAGTCGTCAAACCCAAGGAGTAGTGGATCACAATGGGATACGGCGCATCACGAGTTTGGGGGTCTTCTACGCCCGCGATGCCCCTACCGGTAAGCGGCTCGGGGAGCAGTGGAAGTGCGGTTGCTTCGTGGGAGGGAGGTCGGGGTTCGGTTCTTCTGCGCTGCTGCATTTTTGCATTTCAACTGATTAGGTAAGATTTGAGGGATTCTGACGTCTATACGATTTTCAGACGTTTTCTGCGCATCTGTCCAGCTGTATGCTGTGGGGATTAAGTTTCTTGCGACTTGTTTGTTACTGACTGGTTTTTAACCACAACGTCTTCGTCAACTTCATGTTGACGTGTTTCGAAGACCTTTAGTATGCTGGCCATCCGTTAACCAGCTTGATTTCTTCCCTCGAAGGACGTTGTCTAAAGGCGGATCACACTTCATCGTGAGCACGTGGATCAACATTCGAGCGACAGTGTAGGTGTTAGGACAAGAAAGCCTTCAGCAGATCTCTGATTTCCAGGTGACAGGCAAAGATGAGCGAAAGAGTGTATTGATGGCCGGGTCAATTTGCGGAATCCACAGACCTTGTTTTACATTTTAACCACCTTTTACGTTACATCCTGGTCTCATTCGAAAATCCGGGCAGAATGGTTTTCCCAGGTCATTGGTCCATGTATGGAAACAAGCTGTGGAGAGTCTGTAGTTTCATACGCTGCCTGTATTGTGCCCAGTGCTGCTTCATGCGCTTTGTACCTGTGTATCACTGGTGTTGAACATTTATACATCATCATGTTGAATACCACAGCATTTAGCTGGAAAATTAATGAAAAAACCCTCTGAAAATGTAATAGTCGTCAGAATCCTTTAAATCTCCACCAATCAGATGAAATTCAAAAACACAGCGGAGCAGGAGAACCGAACCCCTGACCTCTCGCGTGAAGCAACGTCACCACTGCGCTCCAAGACGTCGAAGGCATCGTGGGCGTGCAAGACCCCCGAACTCATTAGGTGCTGTATTGTGCCATTGTAACTTCAAGGACCCCCTACACCTTGGGCTTAACCACTTGGCAAAAAATAAACACATTTTGATACTGAGAGGTGGGGATTCTTCCCATACGACTCGCTCTCCCCATTCAGACATACGCTTCAAACCCTTCCCTTGTGAGACGGGAGAGTTCGTGCAGGACAAAGTGGAACAATCTGAGCGCTTCTGTTGAATGGCGAAAAACACGTACCATTTCATGTGCAAGATTGCCAATGAACTCCTCATCACCAGCCACCGCTCTCGCACCAGCTGCCTCAGAACACAGTCTTATGAGGTGAAATACAGGCGAACATGCTGCAATGTTCAGGTTTCCTTCTGCCGTGAGTGTTCACCTGTGACCAAGAAAGTACCTTTAACATAAACGTCCGTAGATGTACCCCACAAGCTTGGCGCACGTCGTGAGAACTCGGCCAGGCTGAGCTCACCATCAAACGGCTTAGAGTCGGAGAGATAGCTCCACAGGCTCTCAGCAAATCCTGCGCTGAAGAACTCCTGTAAGATGACTGTGACCTTAGGAAAATGTTATACTTCGTCGCTTTGTCGGCGAAAGCGCGGCAGGGGTGTTATATTCCCGCCTACAGCGTCGGCGACATCTTGTCGCAGTGTGTCGCGCTGCGATAAACAATAAATATTAAAAATATTAAAATTAAAAATAAAAATACCTAAGAAGGCTCGTTTGCCACATCATTCTTCATATGAACCTTTTTTATGTTGTAGCACTTCCCCTGTGGCTCATCAGTGAAGAGGGGGAGGTGCTACAAACTAAATAGGTGTTGATTTAAACTCACGTATGTTTGCTTCTTCCTACAGTACCGCTCGCAGTGAGCGCATGCCAAAATAGAGACTACACTGCAGTGTATATAATTACCAAATTGATATTATTGTTGCGAATAATGTGCATTCAGTGTTGATTGTTGGTGAGCAGTTTAAACATGGTATAATTCATATTAGAAATTGAGTGGATATAGAACTTAAAAAGTAGTAAAGTATATTTTGAACTAATTTATTTAATATTTTTAATAAAATTAATCATTTTATTAGTTATGTTATTATCTATTATGGCATATTTATTTAAAAAATGTTGGTTTTTGTAAATACATTTTAATATGTTTTAACTATAAAAATTTTATTAAAACCATTTTGTATAAATATATCATAAAGTTCCTTTATTTTATTATTAAAATATTCTAGAACATATTTTTGCAATCCTTAAAGTTTCTGTATAAATAGTATTACTTTTGATATTAATTGAGATTTCTGGATCCATGTGTGGGAATCTATTAGCTTTAAAATTAGAAGAATCTGCTTTATTATATAAATTTGTCATTATTTTGATGTCAATAATTTTTATAGCCATGTCTAAATAATTACACTTATACTCATTTTCATCTGCCTTTTTCAAAGCAATTACATTTTTATAAATTAGATTTAAAGTATTGTCAATAAAGTCTTCACTATAATTATGAATTATAAGTAGATCGTCCATACATCTGAATGGTTTAAATAACTGATTACCACTTATAATAGTGTTCTTAGAGTATTCATATTCAAACATCGACATTGTAAGATCTACTAATAGTGGACTGAAATTTCCACCTTGTGGAACGCCTATGTTTTGTTTGTATATCTTATTAATAAATATACAGCAACTGTTTGTTAGTAAATAATTAACCATATATAGAATATCTGTAATATCATAATATCTGTATTTATAGTTATCTTTAATATTATCCGTATAGAAGGTTTTATAACCATTGCTAGCTATATAATGTTTTCCTGCATTTTTAAAACATATAAGAAGATTTTTGATATTTTCTATTATGACATTATGTTGTATATTTGTGAATATATCTGTAAAATCCGCCGAGTATAATTTGATTTTATCATTTTAATATTATATAGTTCACGTGTTATATTACAATTATTGTTATTTGTGTTAGTGTTTATTAATGTATTGTTTTTAATATTATAAGTAACTCCCATCTCTGTCATTAAATTAAGTAAATAAAAATTTTTGCAGATAATTCCATAATTGTTATTAGCTTTATCTAAAAGGCAAAAAATAATTTTCTTTTGTAGTAACCGAATAGTTTTATAAGGAGTAGGAACTTTTGTTTAGATTATTTTTAGTAAGTAAAGGTTTAATTTTATCTCTGTATTGTTGTTTTTAGAAAAATTACTTAAAATTTTTGATCTTGTATCTGTTATTTTATAATAATTTTTATGAATACTATTATTTTATTAACTGTATTAATGTAAGTATCATACTCTATAATAATCCGCCAAGCGATGAGTCACACTATCGATCGACGCGATGAGTCATAAAATAGGGGAAATTACGGGGAAGTTACGGGGCACAAATTAAGGCAAGAAAATAGGGGAAAATACCAGGACGCCTTCTACGTGCCTGGCGGCTCAATAGGCGAGCTGAACACGTCGCCAAACGTGCCTGGCGACTCGGTAGACGAGCTGAACACGTCGCCAAACGTGCCTGGCAACTCGGTAGACGTGCCGAATACGTCGACAACCGTGCCAGGCGATGCAGTAGACGTGCCGAACACGTCGGCGACCCTGCATGGCGAGCCGTAGACGTACCGAACACGTCGGCGACCGTGCATGGCGAGCCGTAGACGTGCCGAACATGTCGCCAACTTCAGCCCTGGAGGTAGGCGAGGTCGCTGAACACGATTATGAAGTTCGTTTTTGAAGTGTAGATCATCATCAATCGATATCGATCAAATTATCGATTTTTTATGGATGTCGTCCAAGCGGTCCGAAACTTCAGCCCTAGGGGTAATCGAGATCGCTGAACACGATTATGAAGTTCGTTTTTGAAGTGTAGATCACTAGCGATCGATATCGATCAAATTATCGATTTTTTATGGATGTCGTTCAAGCGGTCCGAAGCTTCAGCCCTAGGGGTAATCGAGATCGCTGAACACGATTATGAAGTTCGTTTTTGAAGTGTCGACTGCCATCGATCGATATCGATCAAATTATCGCTTTTTTAAATGGATGTCGTCCAAGCGGTCCGAAACTTCAGCCCTATGGGTAATCGAGGTCGCTGAACATGATTATGAAGTTCGTTTTTGAAGCATAGATCACTATCAATCGATATCGATCAAAGCATCGATTATTTATGGATGTCGTCCAAGCAGTCCGAAACTTCAGCCCTGAGGTAATCGAGGTCGCTGAACACGATTATAAAGTTCGTTTTTGAAGTGTAGATCACCAGCGATCGATATCGATCAAATTATCGATTTTTTATGGATGTCGTTCAAGCGGTCCGAAACTTCAGCCCTAGGGGTAATCGAGATCGCTGAACATGATTATGAAGTTCGTTTTTGAAGTGTCGATTTCCATCGATCGATATCGATCAAATTACCGCTTTTTTAAATGGATGTCGTCCAAGCGGTCCGAAACTTCAGCCCTAGGGGTAATCGAGGTCGCCGAACACGACTATGAAGTTCGTTTTTAAAGCATAGATCACCATCGATCGATATCGATCAAATTGTCGATTTTTATGGAATTCGTCCAAGCGGTCCAAAACTTCAGCCGTGAGGGTAATTGAGGTCGCCGAACACGACTATGAAGTTCGTTTTTAAAGCATAGATCACCATCGATCGATATCGATCAAATTGTCGATTTTTATGGAATTCGTCCAAGCGGTCCAAAACTTCAGCCGTGAGGGTAATTGAGGTCGCCGAACACGACTATGAAGTTCGTTTTTAAAGCATAGATCACCATCGATCGATATCGATCAAATTACCGCTTTTTAAATGGATGTCGTCCAAGCGGTCCGAAACTTCAGCCCTAGGGGTAATCGAGGTCGCCGAACACGACTATGAAGTTCGTTTTTGAAGCATAGATCACTATCAATCGATATCGATCAAAGTATCGAATATTTATGGGTGTCGTCCAAGCGGTCCGAAACTTCAGCCCTAGGGGTAATCGAGGTCGCTGAACACGATTATGAAGTTCGTTTTTGAACTGTCGATTGCCATCAACCGATATTGAACAAATTACAGAGGACGTGCCGAACACGTCGCCCACGTCCCTGGGGGTTCAGAAGACGTGCCGAACATGTCGTCCGCTAAGGAAGATCATTGAGGGGACCAGTAGTAATGGGGACGAATTCTACTAAGGAGGAATAATGAGTGACCACCAAATCGCCCTATGTATTAAAGAGGAAGGGTTTTTGGTCCGAAGTTAGCCCCTTGGACTTTGTGTACTTCTTTCTGTAAGTTTGAGGGATATTTGGCAATTGCCCAATAATGTTGTTTACCATCGACGTCTCACTGCCAGGCGGGTCCCATAAGGCGAGGTCTCGAAAGACGTCTCTATTGTTTTTGGCTATATGCCAAGACCAAGGAACACCCATATGACGAGGTTTAGCAAGACGCGTCTGTGGGTCATACTTCGTTGTTCCTTCCTAGCTCTGCTGTGTGACGCATTTGCGTCATTTTGCCTCATCATACTATCATACTATATAATAATCCGCTAAGCGATGAGTCACACTATCGATCGGCGATGAGTCATAAAATAGGGAAAATTACGGGCACAAATTAAGGCAAGAAATTAGCGGAAAATACTCAGACGGCTTCTACGCGCCTGGCGACTCAGTAGACGAGCAGAACATGTCGGCGACCGTGCATGGTGAGCCGTAGACGTGCCGAAGACGTCGGCAACCGTGCCTGGGCATTTAGATGATCATCGACGGAAGACCTTCACAGCAGGGGAGACAATCGATATCGATCGATATTATCGATTTTCTGCGGATGTCGTTCAAGCGGCACGAAACTTCAGCCCTGGGGCTAATCGAGGTCCTGACAGGTGGTTTTCTCCCAGATTTAACCGATCGGGGTGGGGGGGGGGGGTGGGAGACACGCGGGTACTATGGCCGAAGGAGTGCTCCACAACAGTCTGAGGAAGAAAGCACTGATTAACGCAAATAAATTACGCTTCTGAACTGTCTGAAGATAGTGCCGACGTTGAAGAGATGTTGAGGATGGAGGGAGAGCTGTACGGCTTCATATCGAAGAACTACTCACCTGATCTTAAAGAAGGTAGACCAAGGTTCGAAATTATTAAGGTTTTCAATTACCTCTTTTTACGAGACACGCCGACAGGCATGTCGGAGCGCTTGTTATAAATATTAACTCTATCATATTTTAATTTTGGTCTATATTTTGTACCTTTTGATAAAATTTTAATTAACTGTTTATTTTCTACAAAACTTATATCTCCTGTAATAATGTGTTTATGAAACAAATCTATGTATAATTTATATTTATCTTCATCTTGACTACATATACAGTCATTATTAATAATATTAATGCATTCCTCTGAATTTAAATTTTTAAGGAATTTATTATAGCTAAAGATGACATTGGATATGGGACATTTGTAGTTATATACAACTTTCAACGGTATAAATTCTTTTCTACAATTATTACTTATAAGTTGTTTGACTTGGATTTTGCTAAATATTTTGTTAAAATTTATTCTGTCAAAGATATTACCCTTGTATTCCATATTTACTGATTTAAAGTTGTCGATGGCCCTCTGGCCGCGACGGCGGCGCTCTCTCGCGTCCCTTTCTCTCAACCCGCGCTCGACGCGAGAGGAACAGAGTGCAGCGCGCTCTCTAGGGCCTATGGTATACTCCTGGTCCGCCGCAGCGACGCCGAAATGCGCGGCGAGGACGACGCGCGTCGCGGTTGCTGGGCAGGAAAACCAGAGTCGGAAGCAATGGACGAAGCAGTGCAGACACAGAAAAACCTCCGCTAGGAAAACACGGCATTAAAAACTAGCACTTCAAATGGCAGATTTCTGTGCTAGAAACATCACTACTACTCCACGTGAGTTATCTAGCACAGAAATGTAAGTTTCTGTGCCTGCAAGCAAAGAAGTAACAGCAAATGTGTAAAAGTCTTCCTGCCCAGTTAAAAAAAAAGAAGAAAAGACAATCGTCGCGCGGGACTATGTTTCTCTTCAGCCACTAGGAGGTATAACAGCTTTCAACGACGCAGAAGCGACTACGCAACAACTGCTCCCGCGACACTCGCTCCGCCGTCACCACTGCAGCAAAGGGGTGGCCCCGTGTGGAACTACCATACTCTTGCCTGCATTAGGCCGGCAGCAGAGTCTTGCGGATGCCGTGGACTCGCTATGACAACGGCGGGTGGTGCGGCTCTGTGAGGGTTACTGTACGCAATACTGCGTACTTTTGCCGGCAGTTGCGACCTCTGGGAATGTCAGAGATGTAATAAGCAAAACGCTCTTCCTTTTGTGAAGAAGCGTTTTCTAAGTCAAGTTAGGAGTCCTTGAATCTAAACCCCGAAATCTAATAGAACACTTCTTATAACTCAACAGTTCAGTGCCATTTTGCGTCAGCTCTCACTTTTGTCGATCTACCTCCACTAAAAGTTCCTCGCTTGACAAGCAGCTCGAAGATAATGTGGTAGATTTTGTGATGACAGCATTTCTTCCGATGTCTTGTTGAGTCCAGATCTGTCCGATGCAGTTATAGCTCATACTAAAAAGAACGGTCTGCTTTGTTGTTGCATCTCTGTGCAAAGGTTTTCCCTAAACCTCAGACGACTAATTTGTGACTGGAAGGCCACGGAGGTTTTCAGTGCAATTAAGGATACCTAATATCGCGTTATGGTTTTTTGCGTTACGTTTCGAGTGCAGGATCCCATACGCCTCCAATTGTCGACACTACCGGTGATTATGTTGTTGGTTGATAAGCTCCTTTATGGACAGAAATTATGCACCAACCTACTATATCCCTAACATGTAGATTCGTCTTAAAAATTTTTAGAATAGACGAACCATAATGGACACCCATCCATCACGCCCTCCGGCGGGTCTCACCCGCGGGTCCTGGCGCTGCGGGTGAGAGCCGCCGTGAACTGCGGCAGCCCTCAGGGACCTTTGCGTGCTCGGGGTGCTGCCGCGAGACTCTGTAGAGGCCCGTAGGCCGGTAGCATACTTTCGTCCTTCGTCTTCTCGATATTAGCCTCCAAATGATAAACCGTCATACGGCCATCGCGGCGCTCGGTTTATGACGCCGCGCGCGATCGAACAGTCAAAGACCCTGTTCATACTTCACGACGGCAGCGACAAGAGCGACGAGAGCGCATTGTGCGCAGCACTCGAAAGTATGAACAGGTGACAACAGCGACTAGAGCGACTGAAGCGACAGCGCCGGCGCTCGAGTATGCACACTTTTCGGGGCGCGCGCTCGGTTCTAATCGATATGCATGTTATGCACAGACGACGAGTCGCTCTTGTCGCGAAGTATGAAGAGGCCTAAGAGCCTCTACAGAGTCTCGCGGCAGCGCCTCGAGAACTCGTCCATATCGCTCGCTTCTGAGTTGTTAACCATTTCGCTAAACGTAAATAACACGAGTTCTTCCGACTGCGCTAACACGAGCCGTACAGTGGGCTAGTGATAGCGCAGTCGGAAGAAGCGTCAGGCGTCGCGTTCACACCGAATCGAGGTTGTTTGTACGGGCCTCGCACAGGCAAAACAATTCCTCCATCCTTTCAGCGCCACTGAGTTGGCACCAACGTTTTTGGGAAGGTCAAAACTTGGCTTCCCATTAGCTGACCGCCGCAGGTCCTTATTACGTCCAAATATCCTTTCAGACTGCCTCCACGACAACCCGTAGAATGGTTGGTGGGGTTATTAGCATAAAACTATCCTTTTTTACCTATACAGCGATACTGAAGATTTTTTTTTGAAGAAGTACTCGTTATTGATGAGCATATCAGTTAACGTTTCCATTGAATGCATTTTTGCAGCTATGACACATGTCAATGAAAGAAGCGCTTAAAAGCTCAAATATTTGAGTAAAATTGCTAATAAGTATCATCAACATTTTCAATTCCTCAACAACAGCGAGGAGCAAAGTGGTGACGGCACATTTTTTTGAGAACGGTGAGCTTTCAGCTGGATCAGAATTCAAGTTTTACTGCAAATTTACTCGAATTATGCAACTGCTATGGCTGCTGTGTTTGTGCTCTTCTCTAAGCTAGCCCAAGACATTTGAAATCAAAGCAAATTCTTCCGAATCGAAGTGGGCTCTTTCTACATTAAACTAATAGACACTCTCCAGGAAAGAAAATTAGTATAATTTTTGGTTCGAGGAAAATCTTAATATAATTTTCTTTAAAGCTTTAATTCACGTACCCAATAAGTGAACACCTTGTTTGAGATTTTATAAATTTCATATTTTTGAGGAAAAAGAATGGTTTAAAATTAGTTTAAAAGACCGGAAAGGCAACCACTTTTTATTTTTAAAGGAAAGGACGACACCAAGCCCTCATCTGAAACGTCGCGATTTTTATTCGATTGATAGCAAAGTTTCTGTTTGCATGGAGTTTCACACCTGTACGCGATGCAACAAAAAAAATTGAAAAACTCACACACACATACACATTTATGATGTCTCATGTAAGCAGCATTAACACTATCAAACAAATAAAAATCGCGACGACCTTTTATGTGCTTTAGCCGGCAAAAGTAGCATTGCGTACAGCAATCCTCGCGGCGCCGCATCACCCGCTGTTGTCATGGCGGGCCCGTGGCACCCGTAAGTCACTGCTGGGGGCCTAAAGGCCCCCGCAGACTTCTGCGGCGAGCGGCGGTCGGCGGACGGCGAAATCGCTGAGCGGCGACGGCGAACGGCGAAACCGCTGAGCGGCTTGACTCATCATCAGTGGGAGCGGTGACGGCGAGGTACTGTACTGTTTCTAGTCGGGACCGACTGGTGCTTAACAATAACGCGCCGCGATGACGATCGCGCGCCCGCATCGACCGTCTCCGCTCTGGATCCCGCCGCGAAAGGGCAGAGCGCAGAGCGCAGACAGACAGACGCTGGAGCGGCGCCGCCGGGTGGAATGATTCAAGTCATTTCCGCCAGCGACGCCGCCGGTGCCGCTGGGCGACGCCGCCGGTGCCGCCGGCCGGCCAGCGGCGCCGCCCAGCGACACTGCTGGCGGCGACCTCTGCGTCCCTGCCCTATGGTTAAGCATAGGGCAGCGGCGGCGCCGCAGAAGTCTGTGGGGGCCTTTAAAGGAAACTTTGCCGCGGCCGGCATGCGCGATAAGCCACATGCACACTTTGCAACGGGCAGTGGAATGTGGGCGGAGCTGGTCTCCGCCCACATTCCACTGCGGCACTGTTGGCCTGCGTCGCAGCCGCACACAGCGGCAGTGAGGAATGCCCGGGTCATTCCTCGCTGCCACCGTCGCTGCGGCCGTTGCCGGCAGCACTGCGGCAACGGAAGTGTGCACTTCAGGGCTATGCGTACACGAAATCCAAAATTTCATAAGTCGCAAATCGTAATTACGAAAAAATGCACTGCACACCCCCTCCTGCGGCCTCCGCTGCCGCAGTGCGACTCCGCCCTCTGCGCTATGCTTCAGCGTGGCTGCAGAACTTGCAGACTAAAGCTTGCCGCGCCCATCGCGGGCATACTGGCATAAGCCGCGTGCACACTTCGCAGCGGCAGCGCGGCAGCCACGCTGAGGCACAGCACGGAGGGACGGGTCACACGCGCGGCAGCGGAGACCTCAGTGAGTGGGTGTGCACACTTCCGCTGCCGCAGTGCTGCCGGCAGCGGCTGCAGAGGCAGTGGCAGCAGGAATGACTCGGCATTTTTCACTGCCGCTGCGTGCGGACGGCCGCGACGCAGTTCCACAGAGCCGCAGTGGAGCGAGACCAGCTCCGCCCACATCCCACTGCCCGCTGCAACGAGGCCTTAAGCCGCGTGCACACTTTGCAGCGGGCAGCGGACAGTGGAATGTGGGCGGAGCTGGTTTCGCACACTGCGGCACTGCTGGAGCGCGCCGCGGCCGCACGCAGTGGCAGTGAGGAATGCCCGGGTCATTCCTCGCTGCCACTGCCGCTGCGGCAGCTGCCGGCAGCAAAAGTGTGCACACCCCTTCACTGCGACCTCCGCTGCCGCAGTGTGACTCCGCCCCTCCCTGCTATGCTTCAGCGTGGCTGCCGCACTGCCGCAGCGGAGTGTGCACGCGGCTTTAGAGCCCGTTCATACCTCACAACAAGAGCGACTTCGCAGTGTTTGATAAACTTACAACCGCAAAAAACCTGTTCGAGTTGTCCACCATGGCTTCGGAGTGAAATTCAGGAAAATCGTTATGGGGACCGCGCAGCTGCCTATCCCTGTGCTAATCAATCGTCTCAGCTAGTGATATTTGGTGTTTGTTCTTACTGGTTCCTGCTTTACTGGTTTCCCCTCAGTTGATATTGAGCTACTTAGGGGAGGGTGGGGTGGGGAGGGTGGATCAGTAAGAGGAACCAGGACGGGGGACTACTACGAGAAGGCACGCTTGTACCCTAAACGTAGTCAGTAGACATTGTGAAACACAACACACCGCTTAGAAGATCAGTATCCTACTAATATAAAAGCGTTAGTCCGTCTGTCCGCGTGTGTGTGTCCGTGTGTCACAAACCTGTGTAAGCCTGCGAAACGTGTCAAACATGTGAAGATAACCCGAACGTATATGTAAAACCTCTCAAGATTACGCTCACGTGCAATCGATGAAAATGGACGAAAATTGTCTGATTCAAAAAACAAGGTAGAGGGACTTGATCGGACGACTAGTGCCGATCGATATTATCGATTCTCCGCAGAAATTATTGGCTTTCGCTCAAATTTGTTCCATTGGAGTGGGAGTCACGCGATTTTGATGGTCGATGGGTCGACTTCACTTTTCACCTCATTTGCAGGTTGTAGGGCGACCAATATCGATTGCTGGTATCGCGTTTTCGACCGGAGTAGCCGGTTTTCGTTCAGATTGGATCCATTTTGGTGGGAGTTAGGCGACCGTTTCTTCGAAAGAATTACTAATGCTCGTAGGAATTACTCCAATACGATGGCGCTCAGAAAGAAACTGATGCAAATTGACTGAATCGACCGACCGAACAATATCGATTTATCGATTTTTCTAGAAGCCCAAGAAGACGTTTGGCGGCGGAAGGCCGCTGAAGGTCTCGAACGAGATAAAACAGCAGCAGAAAGAAATAGCAATATAATGAATTACGAACACATAGTTTACACATAGCTTGAGCTCCAACCAGGGATGAGCGGATTGACCGTTATCCGGTTTCCGGTGGTTTTGGACTATCCGTTTTGTTGTTTGTTATCCGCTGATTTTTGGGCTTGATAACAAACAACAAATTAGTTGAATCTTAGGTTTGGACGTGGTGAAGGGTGGTCTATGTGGAGGACCCTTCATGACCGTAAGAGTGGTAGTCAGGAACAAAAGAAGTCATTTCAACTGAGATGGGTTAGTTAAGGCAGTTGGCACTTAAGAACCGGCTACATAATTTTTTAAGATAACTAACCTCCATCCTTTTAGAGTCGCTAAACCTGTGCCATTCATCTATGAGGCCTACTAAACATAGAATTGTTCATTCATCTCAAGTCATGTGCGGACCAAGAAGGCTAACAAACTGCTATTAGCGACCGTTAGCCTCGTGCATATTTCCCGTCGTTGCGACTCCATCGCGGCGATGAGTTTTGCAAAGCGACGCGAAAGAATTTGAACTTCTCAGCGCTCGTCGCATTGCTCATCGCTCTGCAAGGGAGCGCGACGGATCCGTTCAGGATATACTTGTGCTCTCCCAGAAATGTCGAATAACCGAATATTTACGAATAGCGACGATTTTCAAGCATTCGAATTCGAATACATTCGAAAATCGCGTTTTTTCGAGCATTCGAATTCGAATACATTCGAAAATCGTGTTTTTTCGAGCATTCGAATTCGAGTACATTGGAAAATCGCGTTTTTTTCGACCACTCGAATCCGAATACATTCGAAAATCGCGTTTTTTCGAGCATTCGAACTCGAATGTTCGAATATTCACTCGGGTGCTTTTGGGTGGGAAGATCATTTCATGAAAGCAAATACAGGATGTCTCGAAAAATGTACACACAGTTTGAAAGTGAGAACGTTGCTCACGGTAGGGGTAGTGGAGAAGTTAAGTGAAACCTTGCATTTCAGACTCGATTGACTGTGCATGGGTGACGCGAGTGAGTGATGTTTTGGAGAAGTAGTCACTGAATCGCCTCTGCGCTCCGATGATGTTTTTGATTTTCCAGTAGCACTTTAGGGTTAACTTCTCCTCGAGCGAAAGCCAAGAACTCCTTTTATGGGGTCAGATATGGAGAAAGCGTTAGTAGAGCGATAGCGAGAACGCCAGATTGCGCAATCAATAAACTCGCATGTTACGTGTATCTCATGTAATTGTCAGGTTCTAAATGCTAAAAGAAGTACAGCACAGGTTGATGTGGCTAAGTAGTGACAAGATTGCAACAAACATTCAGCCCATGCACTTTCAATTAAGTTTGAAATGTAATGTTTCAGACTAGTGCATGGCGCGATCTTGATCATTTGCATGTCGCAGAATTCACGCTATCCTGTGCTTCCATGTGAGTCTCAAACAGCTCCAAACGTTTCACTACAGCAATGCTAGAGCATTTAAAATATTTAGTTCCTACATTTTTTTAGGATACCTCCATTTTTCGCAAGCTGTACTGTGCTTTTAAATTTTAAACTTCAAAAAACACAAATTAAACAACAACAGGCTCCTTTAAAGAAAAACAGCAACAAGTGGTTAAGTAAAACTCAATCAATCGAGTGTAAAATGGAAGAATTCAGACGAGTGCATGGCATAATCCACACCGTTCATATGTCAGAAAAATTCTATTTTTTAAGCTTTCATGTTTGCCTTCAACCTCCAGTACCTTCATTGTGAGCGAAGTTATCACCTTTCAAACAGTGTATTCATTTTTTTGAGACACTCTGCATATTGATGACAAGTGTCCTGACCCACCTGTACGTGGGCTTCGCCCTTGCCCGCTTCGCTTGGTGTCCGACTTCCATTTCGCTAATACAAGGTGTTCCAAAATAACGTGATAAAGGTTTTTGAATTATAACTACGAAACAATTGAGAAGTTTACAAAACAATACATAAATAACAACAACATAGGCAATAGGCAACAATATATTCGACCGGATTCGAATTGGTCCTCATTGGCGCGAATACAGAAATCGAAACGCTTGGAGAAGTTTTTGGCGATGGGCCGCAGGTCATCTGGAGACAGCCATTCCCACTACCGACGCAGAGATTCCTTCTGGCCTCTAGGCTGTGGTGGCGCTTGGCAGGGACCCTGGCCTTCAAAATATACCACGTGCTGTAGTCCGCTGGATTCAGATCCGAGGAATGCTGTGGCCACCGCAGACATGGCGAAGTCCGGAAAATTGACCTTGTACCATGCTTGCGTGCTTTCGCCCTGTGGTCAGGGGTTGAGACTTGTTGAAACGTTCACTGGGCATTGCTGAAGTGCCGCTGGGACCAGAAAAGTGCCACAGACCCGAAGGTTCCATCGGAGCACATCTTGACTTATTTTTATTCCTTCGTTCACAAAACCAGGGGGTCTTTCCGTTGGTGTAGATTCCATCCCAAACCATAAGCACCTGCGGATTTTGACGATGCTCAGCGATGGAAATGATGGCTGAAAGCTCTCCAGATCAGATCCTGAAGTGTTGGAGGTTGTGAGCCTACTCCACGGTGAACAGCTGAACAGTGTAGCCTGCGGCCCGCAGCTTGAGGCGTTGGCAACAATGAAGCCGTTCGCGCTTATTCTTGTCCACCAGGAGTTGGTCTTTATGGAACTTTAGGACTTGAGTCCTTAAGTTTCTTCCTGGATATTCGACGCACCGATGTGCGACTGAACAGATATCATGGGCGATTTTTCTCAGGAGACCCTCAAATTTGGGATTTTCGCTTTTCGATGATTTTCCGGATCTGCGGTGTATTGGCAGTGCGATTTTTCCCTGTCCTAGACGGTCACCTTCACTCCACGGTGAGCCACTCGCCGCGATGAAATCGCGGCGATGAGTCTTGCAGAACGACGCGAAAGAATTTGAACTTCCTAGGGCTCGTCGCATCGCTCATCGCTTTGTAAGGGAGCGCGACGGCGATCCGTCCAGGACCAACGCTAAACACCGCGCGCGGCGCGAAAAAGTATGCCATGCCCGTGATGGGAGGGGGGAGCCATCGCGCATGCCGACCGCCGCTGTTGCGGCGACCGCGGCGAAGTTTCATTTGACTATTCGACCGCGTGCGGTGGTATGGCCGTGAACTGAGCGCCGCGATGCATCGCGGCGATGGAATTATGCCCCTTGCCTAAGCCCTAGTTTATACTTGCGCCGCTGCGCGGAGCGCCACGATGGTTGGGATATATATCGACCGGGCGGCGCGAAAAATCGATATCTATGGCGATTGTGGTGCCGCGCCGCGTGGCGGCGCAAGTATAAACTAGGGCTAAGGAGGGTGAGGGTATTATACTTCCTTTGAGTGCCAGATTGATGATGTAGGTAATATGAGGGTTTACAAGTGTCTGTGTTGACTGATTAACTGACTGACTAGAAATAGGCGTTATGGTGCAACTGCGTACAAAACACTACATTCATCGCCCCAGTCGCTCTTGTCGCTTCAGTCCCTTTCGTCGCCTGTTCATACTTTCCGCTATATTGCTGCCGCTCTTGTCGCTGCGCTCACGTCGCTCTCGTCGCCCTTGTCGCTCCCGCGAAGAATGAACAGGGTCTTACAAGGGAGGTCAATGAACCGTGGCAATTTTAAAAGTGACCTATTGAGGGTTGTAGGGGATTGTACGAGAAGCACCGTAGTGGTTTTCAAATTTCCTGCGGACATCTGAGTAGGTCTAAAATTGCAAAAAACCGTTTTACTTCAGTGCGGACCGATAAAGCAATACCGACGCCTGGAACTGCCATGTCATGGTCAGAATGTAACCTGCAAAAAGTTCGGGACTGGAACAATAGCATAATTACAACGATTTCACAATTTGCTTGTTAGCGGTACAGTGACCAAAGTGGAACGTTGAAGTGCGTCGCTCACCACCAACGCCGCAGCGACCGGATGGCCGAGTGGCAATGGGGGGGGGGGGGTGCGGGCTTGCGGGAAAAGCGTCGGGGGTTCGGATCCGGAGGTGCTGCTCCTGCGTTGCTGGTCTTGCTCCATCCATTTTTGTCGATATAAAGTGTGTCTTGATCACGGTAGTGTACCATACTGACATTATAACTCTACTTTAACCTGGATGATACGAATATACACAAAAATAAACACCCAAAGCAACAGCGTTCATAGTACATAATTCGATTGGCCATTGAGGAGGAGCAGGCGACTTTTCCTTGCCTACAAAAAACATAACTTCAGAACTCCAAAGATCGAGGAAAAATTATTATTTTATTTTTACTTTTTATTTTTTATTTTTTATAATTATACTTAACTAATTAATTAACTATGTATATTTATGTTTGATATTTTTCGACCCCTCTTCGACCTATGGAGAGAAAGTATAACAGTACCAATCTGTCTTCTTCATCCTCAACCAATCGTATTGCAAGTTAAGATGAATGTTGATATTTAGCTTCGTCCAAGATTGTTATATATCTTTATTCCTGACGGCTGGGAGACCCTTGTGCGTAAGAATAAAGGAGCACATTCACGGACTACGTACATCACGAACGTCCACTCCTTTAGGTGATCACAGGGTTAACTATCATGGAAACAGGTTTTGATGTGGAGGTGAAGATCCTAGCGCGCGAGTGTGATATTTCAGCGCGACGCACTCTCGAAGCGCTATATATTGCGGCTAGGACACCTAGAATTAACAGAAGGAACGAGTGCGTTGCAATAGCTCAAGATCTTGCACCATTCGCCGACATGTGTGGATTGTGATCGGTAGTATTCACCAACATATAGTGATTATATGGGTTTGCCACTCACTTTCTCACATCCAGCGGCCATTGACGGTGGACGACTCTCAGTTCTGAAGTCGCCCATTCTATAAATTTGAGGTGCCGTTTTAGTTCCTTTTCGCTTTGTGAACTTGCTTTGCAGTACGAAATGGAGTTTGGGGGGGATAGTTTCTCGAATTCGATTCGATTCTTCCAGGCTCTGAAGAAGGCGACAACGCCGAAACGTCAGCCGTCAGGAATAAAGATATATAACAATCTTGGACGAAGCTAAATATCAACATTCATCTTAACAGGACCATGCCAAGATTCATTGACAGTCGCACTTGGAACGTATTGCAAGTGGTCTCACGGCCGTCACATACAGCATCCTCCTCATTGTTAGAAGGAGACGTAATACCACCCACATCATTGTCATCGTCCGGCTAACAGGCTACAGCCTGCGTTTCGTTCAAGTCAAGCTAACATCGCGAACGAGAGAACAGGCAACTTTTCTTCGCAGTTCCTCGGTAGCATTCAAGGCCTGTCCCAACTACAAAATAGATAATATTTTTTACCTTCACCGTCTTCGTTAGGCATTGACAGTGGGCCTGTTAGCACTACTCATGACTCCAAAAGTCGAAGAGAGATTGAAAAAATGGATAAAAAAGATTTATCTTTGTTTCACTCATTTATTTATTATTTTATTTATTATGTATTATTTACGTATCATTGATTTTTGTTTTTATTTATATTTTCAATTAATTAATTGATGTATATATTTATATTTGATCGATTGTTGTGATCGTCCTTCGACAGACTATACCACCCCCCCCTCGACTTAATATCAATTGTATAATACAATGTGTTCTTCGTGCCGAGTTATTGGTTGTTTTGCTAACTGCCTTCCTCCCGACTACTCTGCCCCTATTCGTAGGGAGACCGCCATAGCAGATGCGTTTCTGGGCATACTTCAACATGCTATGTACGGGGTGATATTGATTGTGCTTGCTGATGAGGATGAAACATTCCAGGTGGTTTTTTGTTTGATGTTTATTACATTAACGTTCTCTCGTTCGTGATGTTAGCCTAACTTGAACGAAGCGCAGGCTGTAGTCTGCTAGCCGGAGGATGACAATGATGTGGGTGGTATTACGCCTCCTTCTAACAATGAGGAGGATGCTGTATGTGACGGCCGTGAGACCACTTGCAATATGATTGGTTGAGGATGAAGAAGACAGATTGGTACTGTTATACTTTCTCTCCAAGGTCGAAGAGGGGTCGAAAATATCAAACATAAATATAGTTGATTAATTAGTTAAAATATAAATATAGATAATAAAAAATAATAAGTAAAAATAAAATAATGATTTTTTCCTCGATCTTTGGAGTTCTGAAGTTATGTTTTTTATTGGCAAGGAAAAGTCGCTTGCTCCCCCTCAATGGCCAATCGAATTATGTACTATGAACGCTGTCGCTTTGGGTGCTTATTTTTGTGTTTACATCGTACCATTCAGGTTAAAATAAAGTTGTAATGTCAGTATGGTACATTACCGTGGTCAAAATACACTTTATATCGACAAAAATGGATAGAGCAAGACCAGCAATGCAGGAGCAGCACCTCCGAATCCGAACCCCCGACACTTTTCCCGCAAGCCCGCCCCCCATTGCCACTCAGCCACCCGGTCGCTGCACCGTGGGTGGTGAGCGACGCACCTCAACGTTCCACGTCGATCACTGTACCGCTAACAAGCAAATTGTGAAATCGCCGTAATTACGCTATTGTTCCAGCCCCAAACCTTTTGCAGGTTACATTCTAACCACGACATGGCAGTTCCAGGCGTCAGTATTACTTTATCGGCCCGCACTGAAGTAAAACGGTTTTTTGCAATTTTTGACCTATCCAGATGTCCGCAGGAAATCTGAAAACCACTACGGTGCTTCTCATATCCCCTACAACCCTCAATAGGTCACTTTTAAAATTGCCACGGGAAGGTTCATTGACCTCCCTTGTTAGGTCTGTCGTACACTACCGCGTGGCGCCAGCGACGGGTCGCGGCGACAGTGTTGTGCGGGTAGCCACGAACTGCGTGCCAACAGGGCGACGAAGTATAACATATGCCTTAGCCACAACTTTGAATGATCATCTTGTACGGCTATCAAGAACTCAAAACTACAATGCTCTCATAAATCATTTGAACAAGATATGCGCAAAAACGGCAGCAGTCTTGCTAAACTTCTTCTTCTTCAGCGTTTGTCCCGCTTCCTGGCGGGGTCCGCTTTTCTGATGCCATGTCGCCACCTTTCCCGATCCCGTGCTAGATCAGGGTGGACATCAGCTACTTTAAAGTCCTTGTGTAACATATCAGCTCAGCGCTGCTTCGGGCGCCCTCTAGGCCGCTTTCCAGACGCTTCAAAGTTAAGGCCTATCTTACGGATGCTGCCTTCCTTTCCACGCAGAACGTGGCCGTACCATCGCAGGCGAGCTTCTCGCATCTTGTCAGCTATCGGCGCGACACCGAACTTCTGCCGAATAGCTTCGTTTCGGATGCGGTCCAGGCGCGTGACTCCAGCCATCCAGCGCAGCATCTTCGTTTCCATTACGCTGAGGTGACTTTCCGTTTCCTTTGTCGCAGGCCAACACTCAGCTCCGTATATCGCTACCGGCCGAACAACTGCTCTGTAGATTATCGACTTTAAGCGCTCTGGCATCTTCTTGTTGCAGAGTACTCCAGTCAACGAGCGCCACTTCGACCAAGCTGCACTCACGCGTGAGTTCACTTCAACCATCAGACTGCCATCAGTATTGCTGATCCCAAGTATTTAAACACCGAAGTGCGTGCAAGCTCAGTACCGTTAATGTTAATGGAGCCGGACTCATTTACGTCAGTCGTGAAATACTAGGTATTCTTGACGCTCAATTTGAGTCCGAACATGGCCAGGCGGTCGCACCAAGCTTGCACCTCTCGCTCGAGCTCACCTTTGTCTTCGCAGGCCAGCATCACGTCATCAGCATATAGCAACGTCCAAGGGACGGGCTTCTGAAGATCTCACGTAATGACATCCATTACGACAACAAAGAGGAGTGGGGAAAGCGCAGATCCTTGGTGCACCCCTACAGAGATGGGAAACTCCGTCGAGGTTCCTGCTGCCGCTTTTACACGACTCTTTGGACAAGAGTATAGCATTCGCACCCACTCTACAAGTTCTTCGGGAACACCGTGCTGTCGTAGGGCGTACCATATAACCTCACGCGGTACGCGATCGAAGGCCTTCTCCAGGTCGAGAAAGGCAAGATGCACCGGCCTCTGTTTCTCGCGATGCTTCTCTACCAGAAGACGGGCGGCATGTATGGCATCGATAGTGCAACAACCAGCCACAAAGCCACACTGATTGCTGGAAAGCTTGACGATTTCGCGAATTCGGCTATCGAGGATTCGCTCGAAGATCTTCATGCTGTGCGAGAGCAACCGAATCGGACGGTAATTTGAGCAGTCTGCAGGGCTGCCCTTCTTCTTCCAAATCGGGATCGTCGTACCTTCCTGCAAAACATCAGGTACCTTCTTCTCCGCTACAAGCTGGTTGAAAAACTTGGCCAACCACTCAGCAGACCAGAACTTCGACTTCCATAAGTCAGCTGGCAAGTCATCTGGACCAGTCGCCTTGCCCGGTCTCATCATCCTCAGAGCCGCGTCAGTTTCCTCCACAGTGATTTTTTGGACGGGACCGTGGATAAGAGCCGCAGAAGGGACGGCCGGATGAGGGAACTCTTCAGTCGAAATTCCCTCGAAATAATCGCACCATCGCTTCAAGGCCTTTTTGCGCTCTGTCAGAAGATGGCCGTTCTCATCATTGATGCCAAAGAACTTCTCTATATCCTCGGATTGGCGATGACGGTTTTTCGCAAGTCGGTACAAATACCGCTCACCATCGCGCGACTCAAGCTTTTCGTAGACATCGTTGTAGTGAGTGGCTTTTGCTACGGCCACAGCCTTCTTGGCAGCTTTTTTCGCTTCGTGGTACTTTTGCTAATTATTGGCGGTCTTGTCGCCGAGAAACATATGATAAAGCGCTATCTTCTCTCGAACCTTTTCTTTCACATCGTCTGTCCACAGCCATGCCTGCTTGTCGACTTTGCGTCGTCCAGGCTTCGTAGTGCCGAGTTCCGACCTTGCAGCTTGGCGTATCGCGTCGGTTCCTTTCTTCCAAGTTTCATCGACAGTCGTGACTGTCGGTAACCGTACGCGAGAAATCACAGTTGCTTCCTTCTCTTTCATTCGCCACCACTTGATTCTTGCAGCACCGCATCGCTCAACCTGCTGCAGCCTCGGAGGAGCGATCTTCGAAGTACATATCAGCGGACGATGCTGTGGGGCGACCGTTTCATACGGCACGATCTTCGCGTCTGTGACGAGATTTCAGTCACGATCTCTCACAAGGACGAAGTCTATCTTCGTCTTGGTGTTCCCACTATAGAACGAGATAAGGTGGGAGTTGCGTTTGCGAAACGCGGTGAGGTTCGTTATGGTGAGGTTATGCGAGTCCGCATATTCAAGGATACGCTCACCATCTGTGTTACGCAACCCATAGCCGAATCCACCATGACAGCTGTACCCGTCTTTCGTAGCGCCTACGTGCCCATTGAGGTCACCAGCGACGATGATGACGTCCTTCGACGGTACCTCTGCTGTCTTCTCATCAAGCAGGCTCCAAAACTCATCCTTGGCTTGATCGGAACAGCGATTCTGCGGAGCATACGCAGAGAAGAAATGGAAGAGTCGCTCCTTAGCGGCGACAACGATCTTCATCAATCGATCGTCAAAGCGCTCGACGTTTACAATCGAGTCTCAGAAACGCTCGGAGACGATTATGCCAACACCACTAGTCCTGGGACTTCCACATAGAACGGCCTTGAAGCCTCGTCCTATGTCCGTCTTGCGGCAGGACCACCTCGTCTCCTGCACCGCACAGAAATCAACTCTTCTACGCTCCAGTGCTTCTACCAACTCGCACGAGCGGCCCGTCAACGTACCCACATTCAGCGTAGCCACGCGGGTCCTGCTTACGTTACGGGACTTTCGGACTAGCTCAGTTGCCCCGATGCCGTCCTCGCACCAGGGACCCTTGCATAATTCTCACACTCGCCGGACTTTGCGAGTGCGCGTCGGCTCCCGCGGAAGCCGTAGCACTATCTCGAAATACGTGAGCTGACATACACCATGTGATGTGACATGGGTCTTCGTAGGCCGGCCTGTCACAAGGGCCTGTCGCCTGCAATCGAATGTCCGTGCTTGGCTTAGCTCGCAGAAGCGAACAGTTTCCAGTGGCACCACGAGGAGGAACGGACATCGCCACCAGCAGTCTTGCTAAACTGTCGGCCAAGAACGTCAACGACTTTGCTACAACTTTGCATTCGTCGGAGTATGGATAAGCTGGAAACATATGCATACTGCACGACGAACATGCTTTCACCATGCAGAATAATTTGGCGCTATTGTACTCTCTGGACTCTAGAAGTCGAGGAGAAATCGAAAAAAATTAGCCCAAACTTCGCCCAAAATGGTTACAGTGCTAATCAAGAATCTGACTCGTTTTTGAGATTTCGGCCGATTGCGATAGGTTACCGTAAAATCGGGTAACTAAGGCTGTCTAAGTCATCAGACTTTAGTCACGCGTACCTACCGTAACCTACGGTACTCCCACGCAATACGCAAAACGGGTGTCAGCAACGGGATCAGCACCCCAAATAACCCCCTAGGCGAATTTCGGGCGAAATTTTTTCTCGACCTCTCCTCGACCTCTGGAGTCGTGAAGGTACAATAGTGCCAATAAATATAGCGTTCTCGTAACGAAAATGGAAGGTCAGGCGGGGGAGTTGCAAATGGACAACTGACATTGAGTCGTTGTGATAGAGAGCCAGCAATTACTCGTATCTTAACGTAATGTGGGACTTCAGCCGTGAATCTGCCTGAATTAAGGCCCCTATTAGGTGAAATTATAAGCATAATCAGCAGACAATAGCATAACGACCGCTCTGGCTGATCACTGATGCCCCGCTCAAGTAACTGATTAATTAAATTCAATGATTTCCATTTCAAACGCTTGAGTCCAGACAAAAAACAAAGTGAACTGTACAAGTTAACATCCAATTTCTTGGAACAGTATTTTTTTACAAACCCGCCCATGCATTGTAATCTGTGGATTTCTCAGCAGAGAAAACGGATAGCTCTCGAGGTTCCCAATCCGCAAGATGTTCCAAGCCAAGAGGTCGCCTGATGATTGGCACCAACACTGAGTTCGTCCACAAACTGTATCGCTGGCTTTCGAGTGCCTTACGTAGTTAGAGATTATGCATTGAATACAGAGAGCGCAGAGGTACTCTGGACGTGCTTTCACCTTGTGCTAACTCTAATAATGAGCTAGCCATTCCTACGAATGGACACTTACCTTAAGAATTGCAAACGTCAGGCTGTTAGAACTGCTTCCAGTGAGTTTCACGAACACTTGTTTAGCGCGACCGTCAATCCTCTCCGTAGCTGAAGAAGACGAATCGCGAGCGTCCTCCAATTTTGCTTTTGCATTACCCATGTCCTAAAAACGAACAATGGAAAGGGGCATAATGCTAAGAATTTCGAATCGGGGTAACACCACAATGGAATCGGACGTTCGACGAGTACAACCGCGTGCACACTCCGTAGCGACAGTGCGGCAGCCACGCTGAAGCATAGCACGGGTGGGCGGAGTCACACTGCGGCAGCGGAGGCCGCAGTGAGGAAGGTGTGCACACCTCCGCTGCCGCAGTGCTGCCGGCGGCGGCCGCAGTGGCAGTGGCAGCGAGGAATGACCCAGGCATTGCGCCGCGGCGCAGTCCAACAGTGCCACAGTGTGCAAGACCAGCTCCGCCCACATTCCACTGCCCACTGCCTGCTGCAAAGTGTGCACGCGGCTATAGCACGGAGGGGCGGAGTCGCAGCGGAGGCCGCAGTGAGGGAGGTGTGCACACTTCCGCTGCCGCAGTGCTGCCAGCGGCGGCCGCAGTGGCAGTGGCAGCGAGGGATGACCCGGGCATTCCTGACTGTCGCTGCGTGCGCCGCGGCGCAGTCCAACAGTGCCACAGTGTGCAAGACCAGCTCCGCCCATATTCCACTGCCCGCTGCCCGCTGCAAAGTGTGCACGCGGCTATAGCGCGGAGGGGCGGAGTCGCAGCGGAGGCCGCAGTGAGGGGGTGAGCACACTTCCGCTGCCGCTGCGTGCGCCTGCGGCGTGTGCCGCAGTGGAATGTGCGCGGAGACCTGCTCCGCCCACATTCCACTGCCCGCGTGCGCGGCTTAAAGCATGAGAGGTCTCAAGCGAGAAGGTAGACCCCGCCTCCCGCCACGGATAGCTTCCCCATGGGAACCGCATTAAAAGACACAATGAAAAGATACCGCTGCTTGTTTGTGTTTTTAGTTTTTACCACCGAAACAAAAGTAAAACAACAGAAACAGAAAGTGTATGCACCATGCATCGGTTAAAGGAAACTTCAGGGCGGTCTGATAAGGCAAAAGTGACACCTGGAATCCTGTCATACTCAGAACTTAGCCTACAAAGGTTTGGAGCTCAAATTGAAGCTAGATTATAGTAATACGATAATTTCCTACGTTTTCTAGAAGCTGCAGTGTACACCCGAGTGATTCATTTGCAACGGTGGTGGCAGCGACTGGATGGCCGAGTGGGTAGCAATGCGCACTTGCGGGAGGAAGGTCGAGGGTTGGATCCGGCAGTGGGCCTGCGATTTGCTCCGTGGACTGTTCCTATTTTTGCAACTGAAGAGTACATTTTAGCTACGGTAGGGTCCCGTATTCTTGGGTAATGATGAATAAGGGTGACGAAGTTATGACTACCGGTTTCGCCCAGACTTCGCCTATGGGATTTAGTTAAACTGCTGACCACGAATCTGTCACTCTTCTTCTAAATTATCACTTTGCTTGCACTACTTTCCATCGAAGGTCGAAGTCGAAGGTTGGAAAATAAGTCGGACCACATTAGAGAAGAAAGCGATGCTACTAACGTAGACAGCTTTACTCGTCCATAATGCCATAAATCGACCGAAATTTTAAGAATAGGTGTCATATCCGTGATCAGTACCCAAAATAACCCTCGTTGGTGATGTTTGTGCGAAATTTTTTCTTTCGTCCTCTCCTCGACCTCTGGAGTTGTGAAAGGCAGCAGTGCCGGTTGTTCTGCGCACACTCCTTTACTTACACATACCCATCGCAACCTTCTGCCATCCATCGTTTCAACGAAAATGGTTGCCAAATTGGTGATCTGCATCCCAAATAATCCTAGATGAATTTGGGACGAAAAATCTTTTCCGACCTCTAGAGTTGTGGGAGCGAGTGCAAGTGCTCCTGTCTGCAATTCCCCCGACCCGTCTTCCCGCCAGTGTTTACGAGAGTGGTGAGGAATGATACACAGCTAGACCAATGACATGTGGCGGATAAAATATGCTGTATTTGGTAACAGTTAGCAAAATTTGTGAAAGTTGCAAAAGCAGTCTGTACAGAAATCCGAAGAAGATGAGCATGCCTTGATGGATCAAATCAATCCTTGTCGATCGTGTTCACGAATGAAGTGACAGTGAGAAACACTTCCAAAAGTAATTGTGAACATTCCAGAGGTCATGTAGGGGCAGGATCTAGCGAGAGCTTCCTCAGCGAGACAAGCATGGTTTAATGGACACTCGGCATCACCCCACACGACAAAACCAGCTTCTTCCACATCTGACAACAGGTTAAAAGCGAGGTTAGGAAGTGAATAAAGTACCCTACCGAAACCAAAATGTACTCTTCATTTGCAAAAACGCTAACAATCCACCTAGCGACGCAGAAACCCTACCCCCTGAATCGAACCCTCGACCAGACTCCTCGGTCAGACTTCTTTCCAACCTTCGACTTCAGCCTTCGATGGAAAGTAGTGCAAGCAAAGTGATAATTTAGAAGAAGAGTGACGGATTCGTGGTCAGCAGCTTAAATAATTCCCATAGGCGAAGTCTGGGCGAAACCGTTAGTCATGACTCCGTCACCCTTATTCACCACTACCCAATAATACGGTACCCTACCGTAGCCAAAATGTACTCTTCAGTTGCAAAAATGGGAACAGTCCACAGAGCAAACAGCAGAACCTCCCGGAACCAAACCCTCTACCCTCCTCCCGCAAGTCCACATCGCTACCCACTCGGCCATCCAGTCGCTGCCACCACCCTGCAAATGAATCACTTGAGTGTACACTGCAGCTTCTAGGAAACGTAGGAAATTGTCGTATTACTATAATCTAGCTTTAATTTGGGCTCCAAACCTTTTGTAGGCTAATGATAAGTTCTGAGTACGACACAATTCCAGGTGTCACTTTTGCCTTATCAGCCCGCCCTGAAGTTACACCATTTTTCGCCATTTTTGACACCACCCAGGGCATTTAGCAAAAACGAAACACTTTTGTGATCTTCGTCCGATGCTCCACAAGACCATATAGGTCTTGTTCAGAATGTTTGGGCCGAGTTCACTAACCTCCCTTGTTGGAGATGAACTAATAATTATTTGGCCTACGTATGAAACAGCAATTAAATTGTGTGGTAGTGTTCAGCTTTGGCCAAGATTGTAAAAATCCTTTATTCCGGCCCACTCTTCGCATTGCCGCCTTCTTCAGAGCCAGGAAAATCGAATTACATTTAAGAAGCTATTCCCCAAACGCCATTTCATTTTGCAGAGTATATTCAAAAAGCGAAGGAACCTAAGTACGGCGCAAGAAATGAATTGGATGACCTCAAAACAGAGAGTCGTTCACCGTTATCCGCTGCTGGGTATGAGAGAATGAAAAGCCAACCCTCGAGATCGCTTTACATCGGCGACTACCGTGATATGCTCAACCGATCACAATCCACACTTGTCGGCGAATGGTGCAAGATCTCTTGAGCTACTGCAACACTCGTTCCTTCTGTTAAGTCTAGGAGTCCTAGCCGCAATGTAGAGCGCCTAGAGAGTGCGTCGTGGTGAGATATCTCTACTCTCGTGCTAGGATCGTTATCGCTACTCCAAAACACCTGTTTCCGTGATAATTATCCCTGTGATTACCTAAAGGAGTGGACGTTCGAGATCTACATACTCCGTCAATGTGTTCCTTTATTCTTAAAGATGTCAATCACAATCAAGAGAGATCATATGTACTCCTTGCTTAACAAATGTGCTTCGAAAGAAATGCGCCGTGAGAGATACGTGCCAAGTCGCCTTTGACAGAGAATTGTGGCCGAATCGAAGAGCATTTGTGTATCTATCTGCACGAGCGCAAAAGTAAAATTGCAAAGAAAGTTCGATGAGCCATTAGATCTAGAACGACGCCCTTCACAACAGTTACTAAGTGGCAGCCATTTAGAGCAAAACAATGCTGACACTGAAGAAACAGCGAGTGAATCACTATAGTTAACCCGCGGGTCACTGTACTAGGTGACGTAACTCTGTGACCCAACGCTGTGTTTGTGTTAGATTTGGGGCCTAGCTTCGCACCTAGTCGTTCTCTATGCCACGCTGCAACTCCGAAAATCGTTGCTAACCTACAATCACTGCACGATCGTCTGCGATGGGAGGCAAAAATTAACGCTCGGGTTAATGGGCTACATTCGGCTGGTTCCACATCCACCTTGTCCGTCCACATTTTTGGGTCCTCCAGAACCTAATGTCGCCGTTGATACAAATTCCGAATTTTTGCAAACTCTCTTCTATCTGTGCTCCGTAGTATTATTGAAAGCCGTGAACCTTGCAAGTGATCGTTAGCACAGGGACAAAATCTAAAAGAAATTCGGGAGTCTAAAAGAAAATTCTTCAACATAGTTGCTAACAAAATCGGCATAAGCGACAAGGATGGCGACTCTGTAGTACTTCCCGTTTAGAGATACGCTTCAGACCCTTCCCTTGTGAGGCCTATGGTATACTCTCGCGGGACCGTCGCGGACGCCGGGAATCGCGCCGGACCCCCCACCTGGCCAATCGCAACGCCTGCCGTCCGCGGATCGCCACTATACATTGGCTCTGACCCCGATTTTCCGGATAATCGGATGATTCTGATAATGTCAATTTTGAAAATGCTTTTAGGAATGAAACTTCTTGTCATAAAGGGAGACTGCATTTTTTCACAATGGAAGCATTTGTTTATCTCTTCGATTAGGTCGTCCAATTCCCTTTCGAAATATTCATTTTCTCTGATTAAGTGCACCGGAGGGCCCTCAAATAGCTGAGCAGAGGTAGCAAGAGAAGTGTATGCAGTTACAAGTGCATTCGACTTCGTGACAGCAGTCTCCGCGATTGTCGCACGCTTTTGTATGTTCAGCTTGCTCCCCATAATCCACACAAAGTCTCAGCGTGCCGACCTTTCTTTCAACTATTGGCGAAGCCCAACTCGACTTGCTGGGTTCAATGATATTCCTCTCCTTGAGGTCAGACAGGATTTGCTTCAAGGCAATTCGAGTTCCATTCGGGATAGATCTTGCCTTCTGATGAATAGGCTGCACCTCCCCGGTGTCTATATCGTGTTATACAAGCGACGTTTGGGTTAACTCTTGTTCAGTTACCGCAAACACATTGTTGTAGGTTCGAACAAGTTCTCGAACTTCGGCTTCGCTTGGCGGCTACCCTTCCGTTGCCAAAGGAGGTCAAAGAGCGTTCCACATCTATCGGAACACTCTACAGCCGTACATTCCAGCATATTTGCGTAATGGAGCGGGGTACCGTCCACTACTCCATTTGCATCCCATTGGTCAACTAAGTCTCCTACCTTATATACCTTAACCTCCGGCGTAGAATTCGCTACCGGAATTCTGATCACAGATGATGTTGTGTCGCAGACTGCATTTGGTACGAGCTTGTCACTCGACCACAGTACACTCTCGGGACTTCCCGCTGCGGCTAACAACTCTATGGTCTTCGTTTCTCCATGTTTGATGTACAACCTTGACACCACCTTGACATGGTTGTCCGACTTGGTCTTCTGTGCCTTTGCAGCTCGACGAGGCCTGGATTTAAAACCAGCCTTTGTACCTGCGGCACCTTTGTCCCGTTCTGCTCCGAAAGTCCAGCACGTGGTCTCTGGAGTTCGTATCCTGGTCTCTTTAGCACGTTTGCTCCCAAAACCTACATGCCATCGCCTCCTTTTAGGACAAAGAACGCGACTCTTCTCTTGGACCCTCCGTCCACTGCCAAAGTGAGACGTACGACACCTTTGAATAACATCTGGTTTCCAGACGCATTGAAAATCGGTATCCGGTCAACATTTGGGATCTCTTCCACGTCATTGTGCAGGTCGAAACCTGCGTCAGCAGCCTTCTGTAGAAGTGTTAACGGCAGAATGCTTATTTGAGAACCAGTGTCCAACAGAGCATTCGTTTTCTGCCCAAGCAGCTCCATTCTGTCACTGTTTGTGGTCCATTTAGACCACTCTCCTCACCTTCCTAAGCTTCCTCACTTGGCGCTTGTTCCAGCACTGTGGACAGCTGAACATATTCCGGCCAAGCCGTGAGTTGAGTTATCAGTTCACCCGATCGCAGAGTAGACAGTTCCCGTTTAGTCATAACGGGATACGCCGTCCGCGAGAGTTTCTCCAACTCTACACAACAGTCTGCAATCGTACCGTAAAGCCGAAGACTACTCAGATTCACGTAAGCATCCATGCGCTTAGCCGAGTCCCTTTCCTTGAATTTCGCAGAAAGAGCTTCTGCAAAGCTCACGAATCTACCACCTCTCACATCCAGAGGCAAGGTTCCTATCACTGCGCGAGGTTGACCGCTAAGCCTGGAGCAGAAAAGGTGTATCAGTACATCATCTCTCAGGTTTTGCCCTCCATACTTTAAAAAGGATTTGAGGAACTTATCCTTTAGGCCTCGTGCATACTTCCCGTCGCCGCGATGGCATCGCGGCGATGAGTTTTGCAGGGCGACGCGAAGGAATTTGAATTTCCTTGTGCTCGTCGCATCTCCCATCGCTCTGCAAGGGAGCGCGACCGCGATCCGTCCTGGACCAACGCTAAACACCGCGCGCGGCGCGAAAAAGTATGCCATGCCCGCGCTGGGCGCGGGAAGCCATCGCGCATACCGACCGCCACTGTTGCGGCGGCCGCGGCGAAGTTTCGTTTGACTATTCGACCGCGTGCGGCGGAATGGCCACGGACTGAGCGTCGCGATGGCATCGCGGCGATGGAAGTATGCCCCTGGCCTTACCCTGTGCGTCGCCATAGACCTCGACGTCAGGAAGTGCCATAGCAGCCAATGCTAAACTCAGGGCGTTGTCTCCCCATTAGCGAAATTTGCAGAATCCTCACGTCGGTGCCGCCTCAAGGGTGATGCACATGGGGACTCCAGCTCCTCGGCGGCTCGCTGTCTCTGCAAAAATGAAAGACTCCGTCTCTTAGGCAGAATACTTCGTGGCACATGAAGCCTTTCTGTACCTAACTGCCTTTGATGTTAGACGGATCACCTTCCGCAGCCGCAATTGGATCGAATTGCGCCATCTCAAAGCCAGCTGGAACGATACTCGTGCGGACTGCCTACATCGCTTCCTCAAAAACCGACCGGTGTGCACGCGACGTGCGGCATTCCGTGCAACACATCCATAGGATTCTCGGTTTCAGTTTCCTCTGTCCTAGGTATCTCGGCGGCTAACGTCGACCTCCTACCCGTCACCAACAGAGTCTTACTACACCCACTACATCAGTAGATTTGACTCCCAGTAGCTTGGCAAGGATGCGCATACGAGCGTCATCATGGCGTGCCTGCTGCGACGCCTTCGCCGTAAACTCTGTCAACTGGTCCAGGTCAAAGTTCCCGAGAACTATCTGCCGCAACACCCGCTAGCTTAGATTTCGCTTTCTATCCCGCTACACGCGTTGCGACGAACAATTGGGCATCGTCTGACTGCCCAGTCTCAGCCTCCGGTGACCCATGAGTTTTCCCACGAGTTTTGCTTCCCGCAACACTTCGTGTGTTTCCCCTTATTTTATCCACCGGCTCACCGACATTGAGCACAACGGTGCTTACCTGCTGGGCTTGGTCCTTCAGCTGTCGTACTTGCTCCGTGAGCCCCGCCACCTGGGCTTGCAAGCCAGCGATCGCGTTTTCATCGCTCTCACGGAGCATCAGCTCCTCGACTTCTTTGTCGATGAGGTCGCCATGATTCTGCAAGTACGCAACTTGACTTCCGCAGTGGTTACGGGGCAAAGGACAACCATGACTCATGTTTCCGCCGATTCGTCGCGCCATCGGCGCTCTCCGTACTAGAGATTCTCCTCGCACAGCCCCTACGTCTCTTCTTGCCGGTGCTAGAGTGCAGACAGCGGAGCATACTCTCACCGGGGTTGGGTGAGTCGACCAGTGCACTTCATTGGCACTCATTTCTCAAAGGAGGAGCGTCTGCCGGAGGAGTTGGCATATCAGCAACATCGATGAGATCAGATTTCGACCTTTTCTGGCACAGGTTGGGTGGAAAATATCGCGTAGAAGCAATGACATGTTAGTCAACAACAAGAATTGCCATTACGTGGGACGGATGCCTCTTCCGTTTATTGGGCTTGGGAGGTGCCGTGTTCTGGGTTGAACACAACAGTGTTTATGGCCACATGTGAAGTTCTGCGCAACTAGACGCTTTGCCATTTTGCTTGCTCTACGTGCATGATTGGAATTTTATGCCGTTATTCCACGACACATGGGTTCAAGAAGCTTCACGTTTCAACAACTAACACAAAGTGCGCCTTCGGTGTCAGTCTTTGAGTTGAGGGTGAGGAACTGTTTCCCTTGCAAAACGGTGAGTGGTCGTGCCTTTCCCGCTCCTTGTCAAGTGAATTCCTTTTATCAGTCGAAGGAGCAGGGACTCCAACGCAACCCACTGTGGCAGGCTATACATAAGACTAGAGAAAATGAGAGGTTTTTTTTGTGTTCTAAGGACACTGAAGTGTGTCTCCCTAATATACCTCCACTATTGATCTGTCCATAAGCACTAATGCTTTGCTTGAGGGAGACGGACAATAAAGAAGATCTGAGCATGGACCGCTTCTACGCCCTCATTTCTTGGAATCAACATATTCAATCCCGTAGAAAGTAGCGGTTTCGGTGCATCTTGATTCTGACTTGCAGGAAGTCCTACTCTTTTAGAACATGGCCTTCTTGAAATTCAGTATCCATCTACAGCAAGTTTCCGCAAGAATCGGCGAGCCCTGGAAACGCAGACGACGAGCGTGTTCTCTCATTCGGGCGCTGAGTCAGCTCGCTCGCTCGTAGCGCAGCAGGAGCGTCTCTTTCTCTGCACTCTCGCCGTTCCGCTGCTTTGGTTGACCTTTGCTCGTAGACGTTCCGCAGTCAATGTGCCCTCTGCACAATCGACGCCCTCAGGACTCGGCCTATTCCGACCACTCCGGGAGTTTACTCACGCGTCAGGCCGCCAAAAAAAATTGCGCAGAGTCCCCCTTGTAAAACGCGTTTTCTTCACCACCCGATCTCACTACAGAGCACCAAGCTCCGAGTGAGGGTCGACGGGTTTCACCCGGTGAACAGACGTTACCGCGACAAGCGGCCTGGCGTCTCATGTGCTTCTGGTTTTTCGAAGACTCCCAAGGTCCTCTCAGAACCCAGCACAAGCAAAAAACAAACAGCACAAAACAACACCTATCCCCAATTTTCCTAGGCGCTCTGAGACCACAGCCGTTCCGGATGTCCGGCTCGACAGCTTAAAAAACCCAAACTGCAAAAAGCGCCGGCTTCGGCCCCCATGTAAAAGATACTTGCTGGCTGGTGCGCTATCCACAGGCGACCTAGAGGGTTGAGGTGACTATTCATCCTCCCCCCAGCCTCCGGCTTATACTCACCCTTGGTGTCCTCCGACGG
The DNA here is from genome assembly GCA_947359475.1 of Heligmosomoides polygyrus bakeri. NCBI lineage: Eukaryota > Metazoa > Nematoda > Chromadorea > Rhabditida > Heligmosomidae > Heligmosomoides > Heligmosomoides polygyrus. Next base: position 63,362,637 of record OX375867.1, read on the forward strand.
CCAGCTGCAGTGGTCCGAGAGCTCAGTTATATTGACGTTGAGGCGTCGCAGTAGTCGTCGGTGCTTCACAACAAATCCAGCGAATCCAGTCGTCGGCCGATTGCTACACGGCACAGTCCAAGTCGTCGCACGGTCCAGAGAATCCGCCGCTCTCCACACGGCGCAGTCGAATAATCCACAGGCCGCTGCTCTCCACACGACACAGTGCAGGAATGAATTTTATGAGCTCGCGCCCGCCGCTCCGGGGCTCCGGAGACAAAGAAGCAGAGTGGACGATAGATCACGCCCAAGTGAGAGAGCCTCGACGACTCCAGACCTCTTCAAATTCGGCACTGAGTATTTGACAAACGACTGAACAGAACGCACTAACCGACGACCGTTCATAGGACAGTCGTCACAAAAAACACTATGTACACTATTTACATATATATGTTTAAAATTTATATATTTATAATTTTGTTTATATATTTTTGTATAATTATAATTTTTGTATATAATTTTATATAGTTTACAAGTGCTCCGTCAAGCCTATCGGCGTGTCTCGCACTTGCGCGCTTGGCGTGATGTTGCGGTATCACTAAGCTAAGGACAATCACATCGAGCTAGCTGATCTACCTGTACAGTTTTTTCCCTACGTAGGAGTACAAAAGGCTCGCATTACGTTCAGTATATAGTATGATAGAGCGATCTATCGGTTCCTCACTGCTGGTCCTCCCTTAGTAAACAAAAACGAACATCAGATTCCTGTTGAGCGACCTCGACTATGCCCAGGGGTAAAGTTTCAGACCGCCTGGACGACATCCACAAAAAATCAATAGTTTGATCAATATCGATTGATTGCGATCGATACTTCACAAAGAACTTCAGATTCGTTTCAGCGACAGCAATTACCCCAGGGCTGAAGTTTCCAGGCAGGTAGAAGACGTCTGGGTATTTTCCGCTATTTTCCCGCACCGTAATTTGATCAATATCGGCCTCGACTTCAAGTCAAGCTAACATCACGAATGAGGGAACAGACGACTTTTATTATGAACAAGTGCTCCGTCACGCCTATCGGCGTGCCTCACACTTGCGCGCTTCGCGCGATGTTGCAGTATCACTAAGCTAAGGACAATCACATCAAGCTAGCTTGCTCGACTTGTACAGTTTTTTCCCTACCTAGGAGTACAAAAGGCTCGCATTACGTTCAGTATATAGTATGATAGAGCGATCTATTGGTTCCTCACTACCGGTCCTCCCTTAGTGAACAAAAACGAACATCAGATTCCTGTTGAGCGACCTCGACTATGCCCAGGGGTAAAGTTTCAGACCGCCTGGACGACATCCACAAAAAATAAATAGTTTGATCAATATCGATTGATTGCGATCGATACTTCACAAACGAACTTCAGATTCGTTTCAGCGACCGCAATTACCCCAGGGCTGAAGTTTCCAGGCAAGTAGAAGACCTCTAAAAAAACTCTAAAAAAGAAAGGTTCGCAGTACGTACAGTGTACAGTATGATGGTGGGATAGGGTGATCTATTGGTTCCTCACTACTGGTCCTCTCCTAGTGAAACGGTTCCCCATTACTGGTACTGCTCCCCCTCAATGATCCCCCCTTAGCGGACGACGTCTACGGCACGCCTTCTGAATCCACAGGCACTTTGGACGACGTCTTCGACACGTCTACCTGAATCCCCAAACACGCTGAGCGACGTATTCCGCATGTCTTCCAAATCCCCTGGCGCGTAGAAGACGTCTGGGTATTTTCCGCTATTTTCGCGTCCCGTAATTTGATAAATATCGAATGACGGTAGATGATACTACAAAAACGATCTTCAGATTCGTGTTTAGCGACCTCGACTATCCAAGGGCTAATGTTTCGGACCGCTTGGACGACATCCACAAAAAATCAATAGTTTGATCAGTATCGAATGACGGCGATCGATACTTCAAGAACAAAAACTTTCCAGGCAGGTAGAAGACGTCTGAGTATTTTCCGCTATTTTCGTGCCGTAATTCCCCCTCCCGATTTTCACCCTATTTTATGACTAATTTCTGCGGCGGCGGCGCCGATCGATAGTATGACTCAGCGCTTAGCGCGTCATTATAGAGTATGATAGAAGTCTGGGTATTTTCCGCTCTTTTCGCCATCCGTATCTTGGTCAATATCGATTGATGGCAATCGATACTTCAAAAACGAACTTCAGATTCGCGTTGAGCGACCTCGACTACCTCCAGGGGTAAAGTTTCAGACTGCCTGGGCAACATCCACAAAAACCGATAGTTTGATCAATATCGATTGATGGCGATCTTCAAAAACGAACTTCAGATTCGTGTTGAGCGACCTCGACTACCTCCAGGGGTAAAGTTTCGAACTGCCTGGGCGACATCCACAAAAACCGATAGCTTGATCAATATCGATTGATGGCGATCGATACTTCAAAAACGAACTTCAGATTCGTGTTCAACGACCGCGATCACCTCAGGGCTGAAGTTTTCAGGCAGGTAGAAAACGTCTGGGTATTTTTCGCTACACTCGTGTCATAATTTTCCCATTCCCCCCCCCCCCCTCCCCGATTTTCCCCCTATTTTATGGCTAATTTCTACGGCGGCGCCGATCGATGGTATGACTTATCGCTTGGCGCGTTATTATAGAGTATGATAAATAAATGCATTAAATATAAATCTAAAAATAAAATAATAATATAACTAGTAAATAAATAAACAATAAATGAATAATTAAAAAATAAAATAAAAATCTTTTTTATCCAATCTTGTTTTCAACCTCTCCAGATGCTTTTCAGAAGCTGTTTTGATTTGAATGTTTTGCAGTATCATAATTGTTGAACTACGTATTTCAATCGCAGTTGCCTTGAATGTTTATTTTTGTTTTTAAGTCGTATCATACGGGCTAAAATAATATTATAATGTCAGAATGGCACACTACTGTGTTCAAAATACACTTTACACCGACAAAAGAAGAATGAGCAAGCCTCCCAACCCCAGATCCGAACCCCCAACCCTTTTCCTGCAAGTCCACTCGGCTACCCAGCCTTGCTGCTGAGCGGCGCACTTCAATGTTCCACTTCCGTTATTGTACCGCTAAATTGTGAGATCGTTGTAATTCCGCTACTGCTCCAATCCCAAATCTTTTGCAGGTTAGATTATAACCACGACATCGCAGTTCCAGACGTCGGTTTTGGTTTCTCGTCCCGCACTGAAGTGACACGTTTTTTGCAATTTTTGAGGGTCCGCAGGAAATTTAAAAACCAATACGGTGCTTCTCAGACAATCCCATAGAACCCTCAATAGGTCACTTTTAAAATTACCACGGTGAGTTCGTTGACCTCCCTTACAAGACCCCATCGAGCGACTACTCATTGAATAGTGGGTTGGTTGTGCACCATGAAGCCTTTCTATGGAATGGTTACGAGACTTCATATAAGAACTCGCTCGAGGTCTAAGAGAATTCTCGCTGAACGGAAGCAAAACGTACCCCGAAAGCGTCAGATTATCAATGGCGCAGAGTTCTGCAGCAGGGATCCGAGTCGTTGTATTTTTCAAAACCCTGGATATTCGGATGATTCAAATGAGGGTAATTTTGAAAATCCCGCATCTTCAGATAACGCCTTTTCGGCCGAGCCGGATTTCGAATAATCCGAAACCGGATAAATCCGGCCGGATATCCGAAAATACATTATTTGGATACCGACGGACGATGAGGGGGCTGTTATACTTCCCGCCCGCGGGACAACAGCCGTCCGCAGTGCTTTTTAGGCCTATGTTATACTTCGGCGACGTGCCTGTAGGCGGCGTCCGCGACAGTGTTGAGCGGGTGCTACGCAGTGCGCGCAACACTGTCGCCGATGTCGCCGACAACAGCGTCGCCGAAGTATAACATAGGCCTTATTCGCAGCCGCAGTCCCCATCTTTCCGTGCACTTTTGCACGTGATCTGTTCACGCGGCAAGTTAGAGGTCTTGAAATAGGGCAAAGACTTGCTCCAGTGCTCGCGGTTGCGTTTATCTTGAAGGTGGAAAGTCCCATGTTGGGACACATGTCCACTGTATACATCCGGTATATCGACGACTGCTTTGTCATCTGTCCAACCCAACAGAAGATAGACACATGTTTTGAAATACTGAACAGGCAGTCAGGACATTTAGGACGCACGCATTAATAGCCCACCGCGAACAGGCTCGCATTCCTCCGTGTGCAGCAGCCAATAGGGTTGAGGACGAAGGATCGAAAGTGGTATTTTCTGTACCATTCATTTCTGATCGTATGACGACAGCAATTCGAACAGCGGATCTTCAGCACGATGTAAGGGTTGTTAAAATCCCCCTACCAATCTGACAGCGCATAAGTACGAAAGCGCATGTACGATCGTATATGCACTACACCCTCTTGCGTCATCTGGCCATTGGGAATGCAGAAAACTGCACAACATCGGGTGTAGTATACATAATAACATGCTCTGACTGCAATGAAGAGCATGTTGTGGAGACTGGAATGCTTTTGTGCGTAAGAACAAAGGAGCACATTGACGGACTACATGTATCTCGAACGTCCACTTCTCTAGGTGACAACAGGGTTAATTATCATGGATTATATATGGTGGGATACAGGCGTTCTGAAGTAGAGGTAGAGATCCTAGCACGAGAGTATGATATCTCGGCTCGAGGCACTCTCGAAGCGCTCTACATTGCCGATAGTACTCCTAGGCATCCGGCATACCTCCAAGTCGCTCACGATTGTCGCGTGAGCGATTTGAGCGGAGCAGGAATCGCGCCGGATCCCTCACCTGGCCAATTACCGACCCGCCACGCCCGCATTCCGCGGACAGACCCTTAGCAGAAGGAACGAGTGGGCTGCGAACAACGATACTCACTCGCGTCCATGCGTGCGGTCGCGGTGCGGCGCTGCAGGCAGGGCCACCTCTAGCCGCGACAGGAACGCGTACGAGTTTTTCGGTGCGCCGAACGTGCGAGAGGGCGAATGCACGTCCCAACCAATCGGTTGAACCGCTTCGGCTTGCCCAAGAGGAGGAAGGCAGGTGGACTCGAGCGCAGCTCACCCTACACAAAGAAGACGTGGGAAGGTTTTGTAATTGAGTGCCTAGAAGTGGGGTAAAACCTAAACCAAACGATGATAGAGAACTGGTGAGGTTCAGTTACAGGTATGGAATGGACGTGGTCAAAAAAGTGATTTTAGCTTATTAAATTATTGTGGAAAATCCTATCGGAGAGAAATCCTCGTTTCAAGCGAGCATATGATGCTAACAACAGATAGTCCGACATTTCTCCAAAAAGCTTCTCTAATCGAGCTAGAGATATTGTATAGTGATTAAAGCTTCCACCGAGCTCATTTTGTTTTCATATTATATGAAGAGCAATTCTTGTTTTTTGGTGAAGTTCCAAATCCCACACAGATTCTAACTTGGTAATTGTACCTGTAATTAGGTCAGTTTGTTATCGGGAATAGTTAACTCGTGAAATATTTGCTATGCTATTGATGATTAGCAGTAATGTCCACGTCCAAGTTTCCATAAGTCTCGGCATCGCTCGCACTGATGATTAATAGTTGGAAGTATGTTTCATACACTTTACGACTTTGAAGCAACGTGGAGAGCAAAGGGGTGGCAATCCACAAAAATCTCGAAATTTTCGTGGAAAAGGTCAGCAAGCCAATTTTTGTAGGTCGCTAATTACATGTGCATTCGGCCTCTGAACACACAGTATCTTTTCTAAATGCGTGACCGCTGTAGGCAACGCTCGAAACGTCGTAGTTCTACTCATAGGAATAATCTATTTCAATAATTCTCCCACATGAAACTCTGAACTTAAAAACAAAGTTTTATCCCTCATCATTAACCAATTACTCGTCAGTAGTTCTGTTTTTCGATCTTCTTCATCATTTGCCTTTCACCAGCTACCTCTCCCCCTTTGACGCAGCTTAATTCCACTCGATTGATTAGCACTAACCTATCCTCAAACTATTCTATCCTACGAGACAAAGTTTAGGTATTCTACCTTCTTCCTACTCACGTGTGTGCCCAACAGTGCATTCTGACCGTCCCCCATACACTCACACTCCAGCTCATCCAGCCTTGGCACGTTCGCGCAGAACTCGTCCCCTCCGCCTGCGACGCGGCGAGGACTCCGCCTGGAGCGACGCACGCGAGCGCGACCGCACGCGTCAAAATGAGTATCGCTGCCGCCTCCCGAACGAGTGTGTTGCAGTAGCTCAAGATCTGGCACCATTCGCCGACAAGTGTGAATTGTGATCGGTTGAACACGGTAGTCACTGATGTAAAGCGATCTCGAGGGTTGACTTTTCATTCTCTCATACCCAGCAGCGGATGAGAGAATGAAACGACTCTCTGTTTTGAGGTCATCCAATTCATTTCTTGAAGCGCCGTACTTGAATTCCTCCACTTTTGAATATACTCTGCAAAATGAAATGACGTTTGGGGGATGGCTTCTTAAATGTTATTCGATTTACCAGGCTCTGAAGGCGAAAACTGCGAAACGTAAGCCGGATTAAAGGAGTATAACAATCCTGGCTAAGGCTAAACACTATCACACATTTTAATAACTACCATGTCAAGATCCTGAGAATCGCACTTGGGACAACAACTAAACTGTTTTTCAATTTCGTCTGAAGCGCTTTAAGCGCGCTATATGCTGTTTCCTAACAAAGCTGCTCAAACCTCCCAGCTATATGCTGTTTCCTAACAAAGCTGCTCAAAACCTCCCATTCCTTCTGTTCTAACCTTTATGGGCACAGCTTCCTCAGAAAACCAGCAGCTCACCTAGCACGTGGGAGGTACGAAAACGCGCGACGGCTGTGACAGATACAGGGCAAAGGACAACCATGACTGTGTTTTCGTCAAGTCGTCGCGCCGTCAGTGCCCTCCAGACTAGAGATTCTCCTTGCATACCCCCTACGTCTCTTCTCGACCGAACTAGAGTCAGACAGCGGGGCACTTCGACACTAGAGCAACCCCACTAGGACCGGGACTGGCTCAGTCAACCAATGCACTTCATTAGCACTCTTTCTCGAAGGAGGGGTGTCTGCTGGAGAAGTTGGTCTACCCCCAATGTCGAGGAGATGAGATCTCCACTTTTCTGGCACAAGGTGGGTGGAAAAAATCGCGTAGAGGCAACGACATGTTAGTAAACAACAAGAATTGCCACTACCGGAGACGGATGCCTCATGCGATGTGTTGGGATTGGGAAGCGCAAGTATATGGTAGAACACAACACTAGTAGACTTGGTTGCTTGTAGACTACTCGCAAAGTTCTGTGTGCAACTCTAAAGTTTGTTATATCGCTTGCTTTACGTGCATGATTGAGATATTATGCCCTCCATTCCATAACACATGGCTTTAAAGAGCTTCATGGTCCAAAGATCAGCTGACACAGAGTGCGCCTTCGGTGTCAATTTTTGACTTGAGCGTGAGAAACAGTTTTCCCCTGCGTTCACGGTGTGCGGTCGTGCCTCCTCCGCTTCCCTGTCAATGAGTTCCTCTTATCAGTTCATGTGGCAATGGCTCCAACCCAACCCGCCGTGGCTGGCTTGCTATCCTTGAGACTAGAGAAAATGAGAGGTTATAAAGACAGTGTTATCACCACTTCCTAAACTACCCCAAGACTGATCTGTGCACACGCACTAATACTTTGCTGAAGGAAGGAATATAATAAAGGATATCTGAAGATGGACCCCTTGTACACCCTCTATACTTGGAATCATGTATTCCCGTAGAAGGCATCAGCTCCGGCACATCTTGGCTGTGACTTAAAGCCCATACACTTATGCGGTAAGGCCACTCGCCGCTGTGGTTAAAGATAGGGCAGGGATGCCGCCGGCGACGACCTCTGCGTCTCTGCCCTATGGTTAAGGACAAGGCCGCGGCGTTGCCGCAGAAGTGTGTGGGGCCTTACCAGGAAGTCCTACATTTTGGAACATGACCTTCTCTCTGAAATTCTGTCCCCTTCCCTTCACCGCAAGTCCTCGCAACGGTCGTCGGACCCTAGAGACGCGGGCGACGAGCGTGTTCCCTGGTCCGGTCGCAGCGCAGCAGAAGTGTCTCTTTCTCTGCGCCCTCGCCGTTTCTCTGTTTTGGTTGACCTATGCTCGTATGTGCAGCTGCACGCGAGCGTCTCAGGATTTCCTCGGGTACGTAGGTTTTTGAGAGGTCTCCTAAAAGGATCGCGGCTATTTGCAGCGGGGGTCCGTTGGTCTTTTGCTGTATGCGCCCTCCTAGCTTGGAGATGGCGCGTCGGCGTTGACGTTGCCACGTTCGATCGATGTCTTGTGCGCTCGCGATGGCAGCAACGACGAGCAGATCGTGGCGCAGTGGGCGTCGATTAACGCAAGAGAGGTCGGTGGTTCGGTTATCACCTTGTGGCAGTGATTGCATCTCAGCTGATTGCTTGGGATTTAGGGGGTTCTAACCTGTGCAACTTTTTTGTGCAATTTTTGCGCATTTTTCCAGCCGTATGTATTTCGCCGCTCGAACAGCGCAGAACCCAGCCGCGGATTCTCCCTGGGCGACGAAAGCTGTTTCCACACGAGCAGCTTGATGGCACCCACCCTGGAGTCCCTTCCCTAGCCTGACCTGCGCTCGAAGAGCTCAGAACTTAGCCGCGGACTCCCCCTGAGCGAGGAATGCAGTTTCCACACGAGCAGCTTGGATGGCACACACCCTGGAGTCCCTTCCCTAGCCTGCTCGAAGAGCGCAGAACTTAGCCGCGGACTCCCCCTGAGCGAGGAATGCAGTTTCCACTCGAGCAGCTTGGATGGCACCCACCCTGGAGTCCCTTCCCTAGCCCGGTTCTGCTCTAGCTCAGTTCGCCACCGTGGGACATAGATGCGGACTCACGCGTAGCCAGCCCGTTGCTGGCAGTGCGCGCTTCAGCCACCATGGCGCGCTCCAATCAAACGGACCCCCGCTGCAAATAGCCGCGATCCTCCTAAAAGCAGGAACGCCCGGGGAATCGGTGGACTGGGGCGCGCGATTCTCATTGCGGCGCGCTTGTTGGACAGGCTGGCGCTGGCCACTGCTTCTTATAGCCTTCATAGTAAAACGCTATTCTTGCACTGGAACACCAACTTGACTTCCCTGAAACACCTTGGTGTCCAGGAACAACTATCAGCCCATCTACAATGCACTGATTGAGCACATGTGCAGTGATGGATGACCTGATATAGACACCGACATACGCAGATATCGGAAGAACCAACGAAACCGTGGTAGTGGTTACTACAAACTGAGTAGTTGTGGCTTTGCTCAATGTTACTTTCGAATATTTAATAAGGAGTAGCGCTAAAACATCACAGTCAAAAGGCTTTCACATATTCATATCCTACATGCACATGGATCAAAGCTTCTAAACTGCCAAACTCTTGCTCATGAATGATGAATTCGTCTCCTTATCATTATCATACCTCTTAGTAGCACACTCTTAGCAGGAAGAGGACGTGGTTTGTTTGACTGGCCTAGTTCACCCTTTTTCGTCACCCACATTGGTTCTCTAGAAGAAGGAAGCTGAGTAGTTGTGGCTTTGCTCAATGTTACTTTCGAATATTTAATAAGGAGTAGCGCTAAAACATCACAGTCAAAAGGCTTTCACATATTCATATCCTACATGCACATGGATCAAAGCTTCTAAACTGCCAAACTCTTGCTCATGAATGATGAATTCGTCTCCTTTGCTGTGTTGCTGATCACAGTGCGCAGCAAACTGCGCGTGCTTGGTACTATTGTACTTAGTGTACCGCACTAAACCTTGTTCAAAATAGGTGTACTAGGGGTCATCTGCCATGAGAAGAACAAATACCATAGCCCTTTTTTGCGGAAAATGCCGTATAAGCCCGATATATTAAGCTCGAATCGCCCAAGGCCTTGCGAAATAGCGCACTCTAGGAAGAGACGCAGAGTGCACGCCTCCTACCGATGCGCACTATTTCGCTGTCTTTAGTCTGCAGCAGAGCTTAGCCAGGGGCAGAAGCCTTGAAATCTCGAGAAGCCATGAAAGCTATTGTGTGCTCTCTTCCGCTGACGCGGGGGACAGCACAAGATCGGGCAGGGGAAGGGACTCCGGGGTGTGGGCCCACCAGCCCGTGTTAAAATTGCCTTCATCCTAGAGTTCCCTCCCTTGCCCAATTCGGAAGAAAATAAGACCCGAATCTGTAATCGAAAAGAGGAGATAAGACTACATCTACATTCGCTGTGTGTCTCTAGTTGCCACGCCTGCACGCCACGGCATGCTATGGTAACTCCCCCCCCCCCTCGGAGACGGCCACGAATGCGTGCTGGTAGGGGGCGGAGCCTCTGCGTCTCTTACCAGCGCGCGCTATTTCGCAAGGCCTTGGGCGATTCAAACTTAATATAGCGGGCTTATAAGGCATTTCCGCAAAAAAACGACTATGGTATTCGTTCTTCCCATGGCAGATTACCCCTAGTAGTCCTATTTTGAACAAGATTTAGTGCGGTACATTAAGTACAATAGTGCCTTCTAATTTTCTTTATGAAATTCCTGTCACTGAGGCTGCGCAGCGCACTTTCAAGAGGTATCACGTCAAAATGCAGTTTCGGTCCCCCACTTGTTCTCGTGACTAGACCGAAGGTTTTGGAATCGAGAATGAAATCGTCGTGAACCCATATTATCCGCATCAGAAAAGCCGGCCAGGAATTTAGGAAATTAAAAGAAATCGAAAGAAATCCGACATTTTGTTAGAAGTGATCCAGGCTTTTCGAAAAATATACCACCTGCACTTAGCGTGTTTAGAACCTTAAACTTATAGGCAGTTAAACATAGAATATCAGAATCCGACACCAATTTTGCTCCAGCCTGATTATACCGTTGTACGGATAGCGGGAACGGTAGAAATAGCCAAATGTTAGAGGAGTAACGCGATTCTACTTCTGTGCACAATTCGGGGTGGTTCGGTGGTTAATCATTTATGTATAACGAGCAGAAGAGGGAGATACAACTATTCGTCGCAATCGCTTAGGAGACGTCTGGCGTACCCAGCCATTTTCTGGCCATGGTTACCCGTTCCGCCCATGTACAGTGGACGGCTGAGGCCTCTTCTGGTAGAGGCATCGTCGTCGCTTACGATACTGATAAACGTGGAAGGACGTCATTGAGACAGGTGTTGCCAAAGTGAGCAATACGGACGGACACCAAAGGGATATCTGTTGAATGCTTTCTGTTAGGCCTACACAACGATTAATGATGACCACTGACAATTATATTCATGTCTTCTCCTCCCCGACAAGCCTAGCATTGATTCGAGCTCCCGGAAAGGTGACTTGGTTGGCCTGGTGCAAACTGACCATGAGTTCGTTCGGTGTGTAGGCTCGCAGCTGATACTTTCACCCACTGCGCCTATTAATTGTAGAATTCTCGAAAAACAGCCACTACAGCGCGAGACCTTCCACAATAACGATAAATGTGAGCGCCAGCGTTAATCAAACTCTTTGTGGGTACGGCACGCACTATAATGGGTCGAGATATAAGATTGACCAACATTTATTTATTTCAGGAAGAATCATAATTTCACGATCCGACAGCTCTACGACTTCCTTGCCCCAGAACCTGCGGCTGCGAGCGGAAAGAGAAGATGACCTCAACTCCCATCTGATCATTCAATTCCATGTCGCATGATCATCTCCAGAGCGTGCAATATGTGGTAGTGAGGAGACATGCTGGGAAAATAACGAGCATGAGGCAGCGCCTCCCATCCAAGCTCGGCACTGTTCTGACCGATCAGCTTAGCGACATGGGAACGAACGTTGTCGTAGGTCTCGTTTCAGACGTTTTGGGCCAGTTGCGCTAGCAGCATGTGAAGTTGAGCAGTGTAAAATTGGGCCGTTACTGTGTTTCCTGCGAAAAAAGAACTCAATATATAGCATTTCCTTAGAAATCAAGACTCGCCGTTAAACGCACACAAGCAAAAAACTGCGGACGAGTTTTCGGACGAGTTGTTCGGACGCGAAAGGTAAAAATTCAAACAGTCGAACACCGTTGCCGGAGAACTGGTCCGCTTGGCATGGTGCCGAGGCGGCGCGCGGTTTTTCGTCGTGTCGTCTCGCGCACTACACGTCTCCCTGCTCGCCACACCCCGGAGTCCCTTCCCTAGCCCAATCTGTGCTCTCCTCCCCGACAGCGGAGGAGAGCACAGATTGAGATCGAACACGGACGTTGGCGATGGAGCGCGAAATCCTTGATTCCAAGCATTACATGCGCGAACCTCTCATCGCCCAGGAGGGATCCGGAGCTAGGTTCTTACTCTTGAAGCGGCGAAGCGTATACGGTTGGAAGGTGCGCAAAAAACGCTTCAAGATCGTGTGGACGTCGAAACCCGTCAAATATCACGTAGTCAGCTGAAATGCAGGAATGCCACGAAGAACTGAACCACCAACCTTCCTCGCACGAACCAACCCGCTTATCCACTGCACGACGACTCGCTCGGCGAGGCGTCCTTCGCGAGCCTACAAGAGATTGATCGAACGTCAGAGAGCGCGCCGCCGCGATCTCTAATCTAGGAGGGCGCAGAGAGCAAAAGACTACGGCGATGACTGTGTGGCCGTGCCGCGACAACTCGTCCGCAGTTTTTTTGTTGTGTGCGTTTAACGAGGAGTAGAATCAAGGCAGCAACAAGGTAAAACTCCTAGTGGTAGTCATCTTCGGACTCTCTTGCACGTGGTTCGTCACAGTCAGACTCACGCGGTATCACGTATGGTTGACAGGAGCCAACTTTCGTACCCAGTGACCACAAGGTCACTTTAGCGTTGGCGGAGAAGCAGCAATCTCAAGCACTGGTCCTTAACGTTTTGCTCGTATCACGTAGTTCTTGGAGCACCCGATTCGAAAGAATTTTGCGGTAGACAATGCCATGAAGATGGTTGAGTGTTGTCCTCTAGTCGCATTCAAATGTCTGTCGGTGTCTGTATCAGGTCATTCATCACTGCACACCTGCTCAATCAGTGAATTGTAGATGGGCTGATAGTTGTTCCTGGACACCAAGGTGTTTCACGGAAGTAGACTTGGTTTTCCAGTGCAAGAATAGCGTCTTATCGTGAAAACCATGAGAAGCAATGGCCAACGCCAGTCTGTCCAACAAGCGCGCCCCAATGAGAATCGCGCGCCGCAGTCCAGCGATTCCCCGGGCGCTCCTGCTGTTAGGAGACCTCGGTTTTTGACGTCCCACCTTACTTCCACTGAAGCTCTACCGCCATGCAAAAGTCCCTACTTCCTACTAGAGCGTCGGATGAACTCATTGAAACTTTCCGATCTATTTCCTCTGAACACCTCAAGATTGACACCGGCATTTGACTGCATTTGACTTTTCCATTATATGGAAAGAATCCTGACCTGGCTCCACGCTGTGCGCCTCGTTGGCAGCTGAGCGCGGTATTTTCCAGCTATTCGGGCGTCTTCTAAAGCTTCCTCTACTTTAACAGGTACCTGTTTTAACTCCTTGAAAGCCTTGTCCAACTCATCACATAGATTTCGGCACTATTGTACTTTCACAACTCCACGGGTCGAGGAGAGGTCGAAAAAAAAAAATTTTCGCCCAAACTTCGGCTAGGGGGGTTATTTGGGGTGCTGATCACGAATCTGAGATCCGTTTTCAAAATTACGGCCGATTACGGTAGGTTACGGTAGGTACGGGTGACTAAGGCTGCCAAGGTCATGATCGCCGATTTCGCCCAAACTTCGGCTAGGGGCGTTATTTAAGGTGCTGATCACGAATCTAAGATTCGTTTTCAAAATTACGGTTGATTACGGTAGGTCGGTAGGTTACGGTAGGTACGGGTGACTGAGGCTGCCAAAGTCATGATCACCGATTTCGACCAAACTTCGGCTGTAGGGGTTATCTATGGTGCTACGGGTGAGCACAGCATGCAAACGGTCCCGCAGCGATCTCCTGAAAATTCGTTTTCCCTTAGAAGCTGGATAGATGCCGCCACAACTGCTGTGCAAAGGTGAGATACTTCTTCAGATATTCAGGCTACCACCAGCAACCCGCCCTGAAGCGTTTCTTACCCGCAACCTACCGTACTCCAGCGTAAAACAAAAAACGGATGTCATATTCGTGATCAGCACCTCAAATAACCCCCTAGCCGAAGTTTGGTCGAAATCGGTGATCATGACTTTGGCAGCCTCAGTCACCCGTACCTACCGTAACCTACCGTAATCGGCCGTAATTTTGAAAACGAATCTTAGATTCGTGATCAGCACCTTAAATAACGCCCCTAGCCGAAGTTTGGGCGAAAAATTTTTTTTGACCTCTCCTCGACCCGTGGAGTTGTGAAAGTACAATAGTGCCTAGATTTCCTATTGGTAGAATTCTAGCTATACTGAACCTCCGCTTCCGGGCTCTGATAGTTCTTTTCCTCCGGCGGCTGTCCATTCGCCCGTGCAAGACTCATGATCCTGAAATCACACGGTTCTTGACAGTAATTCGCCACTCCAATAATAACGACTGCGCACGATCAGACGAGAACCAATACTCTTAGCAAACGGATCAACAGTGTCTACGCGAAACAGTAATAGGAATTTTTCCACTATCCTTTCTCACTCTTCTCTTACTTAGGGACAGCTTACTACGCGTCCTTTCCTCTGAGCTAGCCTTTCGTTCAGCCCCAAGTGACTCCCTAGCGTCTTACTTTGCGCGTCTGGTCATTTTGCAACGGTCGGCTTGGGCGTTTTGTCTACTTCGGAACCACTAGTGACTTTCCGGGCGTCTTACTCTGCGCCCCTGTCACTGAAGCTCTGATCTCACAACTCTCACTTTCTGCCCTGGCTGCCTCCTCTCCTGATCGACTGCACTTCCTGCCGCTGATACTCGGCTTCTGGTCTGTTCCTAAGCCGGCAATTGGACGATCTACCTCACTATCCCGGTGGGCCCTCATATAACGGGTTGGCTGGGCTGCGAGGTTCGACCACATCGCGTGAAAACAGATCGCCCGACTTGACCGGTTTCTCTTCCAGACCAAAACACCAGTTATTTACAACGGTTTGTTAGAACAACCAAATCAAATAAGAAATCACACAAAAAAGGATCGGTGTCGGCGTCAGCGTCGGCTGGGTGTGGCCAACAGGGCAGGTAGGCAGAGGGAAGGCGGCGATGAGGGAAATGAGTGATCTGGGCAGGTCGCCTCCAAAACACTCCACGGAAAGGCGGAACGTCTTCTAGTCCAAACCGGCGACTTATATAGCCCAATTCCCGCCCAGACCACGCCTTTTGACCGGGCCCGATCGCGGTCTACCTACCCACATAGGAGTTTCCTATTGTCCTTTTTGTAACGCATCTAATATCGAAAAAAGTGACACCTCTCAACATTCGAAAAAATGGAAAAAAAGAATCTATTCTTGATTGCGCATTTCTAAATGTATAAAGTGATGCAGCTCATGTGATAGCTTCGAACTTTTTATTACACACATCCCAAAGCAGCGACTGGCTTATTTGCAAAATGTCAATGTGTCTCGAGATGTCCAAAATCTCTCCAGAAATGCGCTCGACTTCAGCCACGGTCATATGAATGTGATGTGAAGTCATTTACTGTGCCAAATGTTTCGTTGAAAATGGATGCCCATTGTTCAGGTAGAAAAGAAGTGGCCGCAGTCATTCCACACACCAATTCGAACATTTGTTAAACAATTTGATCTACTATTGCTTTCTTTCCGGTGTTTCCTTCTTCGGTTTTCTCCGTTCTTCGTTCTTTTCCTCCCCTTTCGCCCTGTTTTCTTGCACAGAATTGCCGAACATCGCTGATGACCATTGCCCGGTAAACAACATCCTTGGTCTCAGCCTGACTGCAGAATTGCGAGAGGTAAACTGTGCTCATGATGTTTGGGAGGAAGTTCCCACCCAGCCATAATGACTTATCGTGGTCAGAGTTTTCAAAAAAAGAAGACGGCTCCGTGGTTATGGACCACTGCCGATCGCCGATAATGTTGCCCCGTCGCGGCGACTTGTCGCGCTCGCCATCTGCGGCAACGATTCGAATATAATGTCCCGCTGTCCAATACTAGTTGGGCTAATCCTGATAAGCTTGGATATTCTCGATATGAGGTTACGGTTTTTTGCTTTCCTGGTGGAACCCACTTCTACACTAGGATTCTCCTGGAGTAGAAAACGCAAGTGCAAAAAGAAACATAACGCCGCACAGCCGCCCACTCCCCCCTCGCAACCCGCCAACTCGTATTGCTTCGAAAAACATCAAAATAGGCCTTTGGAGCGATTATAAGCAGATATCTCCGTGACGCAAAGCTGCGAGTGCTTAAATTAGGCGCGGGGGTACGGTATCATAAGGCAGCTGTGTGCGATGGCACATCACACACCCTAAATGATGCACATACTTACTTACTTTGATACTTTGATGGTCCTTTTGTCGGCTGGAGGTCTTCTCAGCGGGGACCACAACTCTTCCAGACCGCTCGATCTCTGGCTGCTTGCATCCAGTGAGGCAGACTCCGCTCTCTGAAAGATCTTGAGAATGAGTCTGCCCATCGCGTTGGCGGTCGTCCCAGTGGTCTCTTATGGTCTCTCGGGAGCCATTCTGTGACACGGAGACTCCATCTATCGTCCTTTCGTCGAAGCAGGTGTCCGGCCCAGCGATATTTGGACTTCTTCATGTACTGCAGCGGGTCTGCTAATTGCGATTTCTCCCGTAGCTCCGAGCTTCGTAGGCCTTCTTGCCATTGCTGACGAAGGCTTGTCCTCAGAAGACATCTCTCCAGTGCACGATGCGTAGTTTGCATTGCTCTGGCGATTGTCTTGTTGTCGGACCAGGTTTCCGTCGCGTAACACATCGCAGGCAGTACAGAGGCGTGAATATCGAGGCCCTGAGGCCAGCATCCTTGACCTGATCGGTGACTTCGCGAATCGAACTGAAGGCTGCCCATGCTGCGCATCTCCTGCGGGCGATTTCAGGAGCGAGGTCGTTATCCATGTTCAGCTCTCTTCCCAGATAGACGTAGGAGTCGACCTGTTGTAGAGCGACTCCATTTAACCTTACGAGTCCCGTGTCACACCACTGGTTGACCATAAATTGTGTTTTGGACATATTCATGCCCAATCCAATCTTCATACCTGCCACATTGAGCTCGTTCAGCATTTCCTCGACTTCTGCCGTGCTGGTAGAGATGAGAACAATATCGTCGGCGAAGCGAAGGTTGCTGATCCGTTTACCGTCGACAAGGTAGCCTTTATCGTCCCAGTTCAAGTCTTTCATGGCATCCTGGAGTGCCGCTGTGAATAGCTTGGGAGAAATCGTGTCTCCCTGCCATACTCCCTTCCCGATAGGAATTTTAAGCTTTCGATCGAACAGCTGGATGGTAGTCGATGTGTTCGAGAAGCATTCGTCAAGAAGTCGGATGTAGGGCGAGGGTATACCAGCATGCACAAGTGCGTTCAAAACGGCGTTGATTTCCACAGAGTCGAACGCTTTCCGGATCCACGAAGACAAGGACAAGTGGGAGGTAGTATTCGCGGCTCCTCTCGATGAGCTGTGAGACAGTCTGAATATGGTCCATGCAGGAGAAATCCTTGCGAAACCCTGCTTGTTCCACTGGCTGATATTCATCCAAGCAACGCTCCATGCGGTTAAGCAGTATCTTGGTGAAGATCTTGTACACAACCGAGAGAATACTGATGGGTCGATAGTTGTTGATATCCTCCTGCTGACCTTTTTTGAAGATTAAAACTGTTTTCGACTCCTTCCATGAGTCCGGAATCCTACCAAGTCGAAGGTAGTGGTTGAAGTGCTTGGCAAGAAGTGAGCAGAGGGCACTGCCACGCGCACGAAGGAGATCAGCAGAAATGCCGTCCGTTCCGGGAGCAGTGCTCGGCTTCATCCTTCTGATGGCATGAGCAACTTCTGATTCCAGAATGGGAGGTACTTCCTCAGCTGGTGGCATCAAGCATTTCGGGACAGTGATGGAAGAACGGAACAGATCTGTGTAGAATTCTTGAACGATGGCCTCCATCGCTCTTCGAGACGTTTGCGTTGTTCCATCCTTATCCACAAGGGCTGACATTATTGCCTTCTGATCGTAGAGATCTCGTTTGCAGCGCTTTATGCTTGAACCTTTCCCAGCGGCTTCTAACAGCTTCAATCTTCTGTAGGCTTGAATGGACTCCTTCACAGCAATTCGGCAGGCCTTCGAGATGGTGACTTTTTCCAGATGGGGAGCGTTAGGATCCAGTTTAACAGCTCTTCTTTGCTCCAAGAGCTTAATCGCATGTGCGTTGAGTCTTGAAGCAGACGGTGATGTGGCACCGCAAGAGCTGCTAGCACATTTCAGCAGTCCTTTGGAGAGATGGTCGTAGTCTTCCAATGGATCTTCAAGAAGATTCCAATCATACGACTTTATTGCATATTCCAACTCCTCAGACTATAATGTGGGGATCCTCACCGGTGCCGGTTTATGAGTGTCACGCTTGAACATCCTCTTTTTGAGAGTCAGCTTCGCACGGACAAGACGGTGATCCGAGCCGGTGTCAAATGAAGGCAGCACGGAGACGTCGAACAGACTCCAGCGTCTGTTTGTAAGAACATGGTCGATCTCCGAACGTGATTCTTCATTTGGACTTTCCCAGGTCCATCGTCGGTTTGAAGGCTTCTTAAACATAGAATTTCCATGGTAGAGACGGCACGCGGATAGGAAGTCTATCAGGCGCTCTCCGTTTTCGTTCCTTGAGGAAGTTCCATGTGGTCCTAGCCTCCATTCGTCGTGATCATTCGTACCGACGATAGCGTTAAAGTCACCAACGACAACTTTGTAGTAGCTCTTCTCGTCGTTGACAGTCCTTTCGAACAGCTTGTAGAATTCCTCCTTTTCTTTATCTGTGGCCGCAGATGTTGGAGCATATCCATTTATGATGGAGACGGTTCCTTGATCTTTGGTTTCCAGACGAAGAACAGCTACTCGCGGACTGATGATCTTGTAAGAGTCTACTAGGTGGTGCACTGTCGAATTGACGAGAAATCCAACTCCGCCAATATTCTTTCTGTCCACCTTTGCTCCGATAATGAGAAGCTCGTTGTGGTCGGTTCTTCTTATGGTTTCCGTTCCGCCTTTCGTTTCCTGCAGGGCGATAACGTCGTATTTGATGTTGCGGCTTCTGTAAAGCAGTGTCCGAAGATCCTGCTCAGGTGCGATCGAACGACAGTTATAAGTGCAGACGAATAGGCAGTTTCCTTGTCGTGGTGGGAGGGAGTTTCCGGTAGTCCGATTCCAATGACGTTCTGATAGTTTAACTCCGAGATTAGATGGCCCCTCGCCGGAGGTGGATGCAACCGACGTCGTAGAAGTCCACCTCCGGCGCGCGGAGCACGGGGGCACGGGTTTAGTTGTTTGAGCCATAGCGGTGGCCTGGTTACTCACATGTTCCTGGCAAGGGGTACAGGAGAGCCGCCCATACACGACAAAGCGTCGCGTACTGCGTGACCGTTTGTGCCGTTAGCCATCACAAAGTGATGTTCACCCCTTCACCGCGATGAGGTGGCACATGAAGGGGAATGACGCACATAGCAGGCTATATCTATCTGTCTGTCTACCATTACATAATTGAGTTAGCGGTCGATGACATTTGAGTGATCTAATCTAAGTGAGATACGCCGCATCATCCACAGCGGGTGCGGTCGAGTAATCTAATCTAAATGAGATACGCCGCATCATCCGCAGCGGGGGGCGGTCGAGTGGTATAACGTAAGTGAGGTAGGCCGCATCATCCACAGCGGGGCGGTCGAGTGATCTAACTGTTACAGCTGGCGAGACGCACTGGTTTATCGCAGACGAAGAATGAATACAACCAACCTCACCAGAGGTCTTTTATACCACTGGCGAGAACACCTTATCACAGAGATCATTCATTCCAACGCCTCCCTCCTAAGACGAACAACGGAGGCGTAAAGGCCTCCGCACACTTTTGCGGCGGACGGCGAAATCGCTGAGTCACGCCGCTCAGCGGCGACGGCGAGGTACTGTACTCGTTCCAGTCGGGACCAACAGCTGCTGAAGAATAACGCGCCCCGATGAGAATCGCGCGCCCGCATCAACATGAACCAGCTGTTCAGTGATATCAGCAGTGATTAGTGAGCTTGAAGCTGGGTGTTTTTACGTTGTCGCGCTCAAGGCTGATGCAAGAGTGCTCGGACGAGTTTTGAGGGAGATTTATTGTGATTAGAGGGGTCGTATGTGAGTATTTGTGCTCCCGTTTAAGAGGTTTTTGTCAGGGCGATCATGACAAATGTCGGACGCGTATGATTGACGAACATCCCGCATATTCAAACCACTACCACCGGCAATCCTTCATCCTTCCGGACAGGAGTGTGCGTAAATGAAATTCGAAATTTCGCAAATCGAAAATCGAATAACGCACACCCCTGCTCCCGGACCGACCCGCCGGCGAAGATATTCTCCACCCCTCCGCTGGCTCGGGGCACAGCCGGGGCTGTGAACGAGTCGTCTCCAGATTG
Organism: Heligmosomoides polygyrus bakeri; assembly: GCA_947359475.1. NCBI lineage: Eukaryota > Metazoa > Nematoda > Chromadorea > Rhabditida > Heligmosomidae > Heligmosomoides > Heligmosomoides polygyrus. The sequence goes on from OX375867.1 coordinate 63,383,126, forward strand.
GACTACGTTCTGCTGCTCCCGGATAATGGCAACTTCTAGCAAAGCAAATCGGCAAGAAGTGCAAGCTCATAACTATAGCTGGTAGTTGCGAGACTAAAGAACATTGTTTTGTTTATTGATGCAAAACCACGGACGTTCTGTAAAGTCCTAGTTCCGAATACTCAGCTCCTTAAACTCAAACACGAGACTTAGTTTGAAGAGCTGTGTTTGTGCTTAAGCGAACCGAACCGATTGAGCGAAACAACTAAAAACAGCTTTTCTTTCCTTTCCAACAATGATGAATAGAGACGTTTATTGAAAACGAGTGTATTCAATAAATTCATTCATATCGATGGAAACACGGAAAAGACGAAGAGCCTCATCCACTTGTTTGTCTTATGCAAACGGCTGCAGTTCCATCTTCGCCAAGTCTCCCTCATACGGATTACAGCCTCCAGTTGACGGACAGTGATGGAGACTTCGACATCTTATTTCTCAATCCTAAAGGATAAGGCAGTGAAATAAGCTATTCATCAATGCCTTAAATGATCTTTGAAACTAACTGATGTCATCGTAGTACACTAGTGGATTCTTCTTACAAACGTAGTTGTTTGCAGGCTTCTCGCTAGCCAGTGGATTGAGACGTGGACCGCAGTGCATCCTACCATATGACACATGTTTAAAAATCCTGAAATCCATACTCTATGGGTCATTCACTAGAAGCTTATTTTAAAGTAAACACAAGTAAACATCAAATCGGAAAGTAAGCGACTCAATTCAAGGGGAGCAGCTTTGACAAACCTGTCGCTGGACCGGCGGCTTCAAAATATCTTCGAGTTTACATTTTATGGGCTCAGCTGAGTCGTCGGAACTACAGCAACGTGCAGCTGAAAAGTAGGATTAGAAACATGCGGACGTTCATTATCCAGTGGAACTTGCCTACCAAATCGAGGTCGTGCATAAAGATCGACTTCGTGGTGTTCCTCGCGTCCGTAGACATGTGTTTGCGGAAGAGGAAGAAGCTAAAAGGTCAGAACTGTTTCCTCAAACATTATTTCCACAGCAGCAAATGTCGGGTCAAGAGGACAGAACAGTGGCAAGGATAAGGAGAAGGATCTGCGTTAACCGCTCCCTTTGCGGGACTCGCCACAAACTCAGCTTCCTTGGGAAACCGTGGAGGCAATTTGAATGCGTATTTGGGCTATAAAATTACTTGCCGTGGCCAAGCGATGAACAAGTCGGCGCTTTATCCTTGCCAGACTAGTCCGCTATTAATTCACGGACACCTGCGGGTTAGAAGAGTTGGTTAGCCTGGATGGGGAACCCGAAATAGGAACCTGGTATCGGGTGCACGCGACAGTCGGCACCTCCTCCGACTCCACGCGACTCCATGCTCCACGCGCCTCAAAAAACCCATAATTTTAAGCTCTAGACGCTCTATTTCGGCTTACGTTTCGTTGCTTTCGCCTTCGCTAGAGCCTTGAAAAGCCGGAACATTCTGTATCATTGATTCCAACTTCTCCAGACTCTGAAGTTGGCTAGGCCGCTGGAGTGAAAGCCGATAAAAGCGTCCAGTCAACAGTTCACAGAATACCTTACAGTGAACTGAGCTAGTTCATTTCCATTCCTGATGTGATGCAATTTGACATCCACGTGCCTTATTGCTTGGGCGAAAATGCACTGAACATATGGTGACCGCCCCCCCCCCCCCCTCCCCTAGCCCCACGTTTGCTCAGAGCAATCATGAGAGACTGATAGAAACTAACGCAGAGACAAATCGTACAAACATAGCACAAATTTCGCCGCTGAACACGAGCGTGCTCATCTTGCTAGCCTAATGAACTGATATGAAAGTAAAGACCAAAATAAAAATAAAAGAACCGCTGACTCTCGTTTTCCTGTCACCCACTTGACATGGGTCAGGTAAAGTTTTGCCGGATGATTGACCACTGCTTGAGTAAACCATACTGCGGATGTTTTCCCCGAGAAACCGAAGAGAGGACCGCTTGGCGGCGCCGGTAAACACTCTGAAACATGCGATTTGCAATAATGCAAAAATTCTGATGAGCTATGACGAAACTCTAGATCGCAATCCACCTTAAAAGTAGCCTTAAATTGTTAAATGTATTAACGGATCTGGTGATCTGCTCTATGTCGCAAAGCCATTTGAATGTGAGATTCCAAAAGGATTTTATGAGCTCATGTTGTGGGACTAGTAAATACGGTACCATTGTACTTATGGTACCTTACTTAATCTTGTTCAAAACAGGTTTACTAGGGGTTGTCTGTCATGGGAAGAATGAATATCATAGATGTTTTTTGCGGAAATGCCTTATAAGCCCGTTATATTAAGTTGGAATTACCTAGGGCCTTGCGAAATAGGTGAGAGGTCCAGAGACTCCGCCTATTATCGATGCGCACTACTTCGCCGCCTCTAGGCTGAAACAGGGGTTAGCCTTGAAATCTCGAAAAGCCTTGAAAGCTCTGTTATGTCCAATTCCGCTCACGCGGAGGAGAGCCCAGAATTGGGCAGGGTAAGGGACTCGGGGATGTGGGCCCACTAGCGCACCCGTGTTAAAATAGCCTTCATCCTGGAATTCCCTCCCTTCCAAAATATGAAAGCAAATAAGACGAGGGTCTGTAATCGAAATGAGAAGATAAGACTGCACTTACATTCGCTGTGTGTAGCGGGATATTTCGGCTTGTCGCCTCGATGCCGGCCTTCAGCGACCTAAAAACGAACATAAATTGGTTACCAGTAAGCTAAAACCAATACACATGTAACACACGAAGAGAACAAAACCACAGAACAACACTATCTCTTAAACATCCACCAACAAAAAATAAAACTTGAAGAAACACTCACCTCCACGGAATATTCCGCCTTGTTGCTCGTAGCCGACCGTCAAGGACCTGAAATCGAACATAATTTCGATGGTAACAAGCGAAATCCAATACGCATGTGACGGGAAGTGAGTACAAAACCACATAACTACACCATAACATAACTACATCTCTTAAACAACCACCAGCAAAAATTAAAACTTGAAGAAACACTCACCTTCGCGGGATATTCCGGCTTGTCGCCTCGATGCCGGCCTTCAGCAAACTGAAGACGAACATAAATTGGTTACCATTAAGTTACAACCAATACATATGTAACACACGAAGAGCACAAAAACACAAAAGAACAACAACAGCCAAACAACCAGCAGCAAAAATTAAAACTTGAAGAATCACTCACCTTCGCGGGATATTCCGGTTCCTCGCCTCGCAGCCGGTCGTCAGCGACCTGAAATTGAACATAACAACCGATACGAAGCAAAAAAAAAGTCCAGGAAAGAGCAGAAATGCACGACAAAATAAGAAAATGAGAGAAGAGCGCCGAAAATAATCAGCTGATCGGCGTTATCGACCGCCGAGTTTAAAGGACGCGCCCGCCTCCAATCTAGAATCCCCGGCTCGAAAGGCTAGAGCGCAGACAGATTCTGCTGGCGCCGCTGAGCGGCGCCGGCGCCGTCCAGCGGTGCCGGCCAGCGGCGTCGCTGAGCTCGCCGCTGGCGGCGCGCTCTGCATCCCTGCCCTATGATGAAGGATAGGGCAGCGGCAACGCCGCAAAAGTGTGCGGCGGCCTTAAGTCTTCTTCGTAGGATCCACGTTGAGCTTCTTCGGTGCACGTCTATTTCTGATCGGTCGGGATGAAGCCATGCTGTTTAAGTCTGTTGGTGCCTGAATATCTGTTTGAGGATTTTCGACCTGTGATGGTAGTCGTACCTGGGTAGACTGCTGGATATCGGTAGGAGAGTTGTTGACTGATGCTGATTCTTGGCACTGGGTGGGCTGTTGGGTCTGGTGGCAAGGAAGGAGTGGTAAGTCGTCGAGGGACAAGCTCTTTTCAGTGGTGGTTGTCCTTTTTCTCAGCTGGTTAGCTTGTCT